>OZ005599.1:8392289-8992289 GCA_963930655.1 Myrica gale
GTCACCATGAGAGAAAGTTGTACATAATATTATGGGAAAAAAGTCATTTGCTCTTCCAAACTACAATTTTTTTTGACGTATTGATTTTAGAACTATCAATTTTTCATCAATTAGCGCTCTTAGAAAAATTCAATCATCAAAATTATGTCACATGTATTATAAATAAGTCATGTGATACAGTTTTGACAATTATATTTGATATAAAGACATAAATTGATTGATTTTAAAAATTAGAGAACTTAATGTGTAAAATGGAGTAGTAACTGAGATCCCTATTTGAGATTTTTTTAGGTAGTTTGAGACTTAAAGTGACTTTTCTTCTGTTGAGTTTTGAAGCTCATTCAATCGTGACTTGTTTGAGATTTAAGGGCAATACGATAATCTGACTGGGACTAAGATCACGTGAGAGACACGTGTAAACAATTATCATCTAATTTAACGCAAAATTTCACTATGGGAGTGCAAATCATTGGAAGAAAATAACATAATGGATTCAATGTCTCAAAAATAAAAATATTGAGGTGCAATGTGTCAACACTCTCAAACATAAGGGGTGCAAAGTGTATTTAACCTTTTTTTACCAATGAAGCCACATGCGGGAATATACTTTGACACACAACACAACCTAATTTGAGTGTTTAATTTGGGTGGCAAAAATTCTAAATTTTGACACTTGTTCATATTCCTTAGCACATCACATGATGAATTATTCTCTTAATCATTCCTTCTCGATATAGCTTGATTCTCCTTTAGCATTGGGCTCAAGCCCAATCTTGTCCTATTTAAGTCCAATTCCAAGCATAATCTCCAAGAGCTAATTAAGCCATAATTAAGACCAAAAATCGATCAAGTCTTTACTTCTCTCTTCTCTTTTCTCTCTTCTCTCTTCGTTCTTAAAAGATAAAAATAAATTAATTATAAGTATATAATTAAATTAATTATTTATTTAAATTAACCTCATTTATGTAAAAACAAGACCAATAATTAATCAAATAAATTTTGGCCATAATTTTACCAAATAATTCATAATAAAAGGTTAGGGGAAATGTTATTGTTCGCCCCATAAGTATGCGTCAATTGCAATTGCGTCCCTCTAACTATCAGAACTACGATTTACGTCCTTTAAGTTTTAGATATTCTCAATGTTCACCCTCCATCCAAATCAGCCATTAAGTATGACGGAAACACATGTAAAATGGCCAAAATAATCCTCAAAGACAAAATTACTAAAAATATTAAAAATAATAAAAAAATGTAATATTTTTTAAATAAAACTATTAAAACTTTATTTCAGTAATCTATGTATATTTTTAATTTATTTCTCAAATTTTATTTATTTTTTGAAATTGTCTTTGATGGCATTTCGATCATTTTAATGTAAAATTCCGCTAAGTTTAACGTAAAATTTGACTAGGGGTAAACATTGCAAATGTTTCATACGTAGAGGACATAAATCGTAGTTTTGAAAGTTAGGAGGGCGCAAATGCAATTGACGCATATTTATGGGGCGAACAATGATATTTTCTTAAATGATTATTAAATAGGAGGAGCATTACACAACATATACAGTACTGAATGTTGTATAACTTGTCAGTCCCACTAGGACTGAAGCCTAGGAAGCCATGGTATACTATACTCTCGACGGCAAGTTGAAACATTTTTGTAGCTGTGATAACTACTTTACTTAATTATTATTTGCAGAATGAAAGTCTTAGAAGTATACAAGTTAGAAAAGACCAGCCGTAATCTACGACTTCTGAAATTATCGTTTCACTTGTATGAAAATATCAAAAATTAATTCTAAAACAAAAAGAAATTAGGCGGTGGGTAGAGGAGGGGGAAATTAACTTGGGAACAATTCCAATCAGATGGACAGGAATTAAAAAGCTAACATTCGTGCGAAACAAGAAGTTGAAATCTTCAAGTAACTGGATTCAGGATTTGAATTCATGTGTTGCCTTTTCAGGAGAGGAGAAGATACTCCATCTGAGGTTGGACGTGTCCACCAATACATCTTCCACCCCTGGAGCTCAAGTTACTTTGGAGCTAGGCATGCATGTTTGCAAAAGTATTTTAAAATATAATAAAATTTAACAAAATTTATAAAATGAACATTTAAAATCTCAAAAATTCTTATACAAAGGCAATACTTTTTGCATAATCTCTAACAACCCTTTATACAAACTTCAATATATTTTTTAAAAAAATAAATTTGATCTCTCTATATTTTTTCACGCAACTCAAATATTTTTTTTTTTAAACAATTACATCAAATCATCTCTTTTTACAACTTTTTACAAACTACAATAAAAATTAAATATCTATCCCTGATTTGCATAAGCGATCCTTCCTTCTTACCATGGTTTATGTATATATAAAATTTGGTGGGTCATGTACCAGTGTAGTGTGCTTTAATCGAAAAGGACTCCTCAAACTAAATTTCTTCATTTCGTAAGAAGCAATGGAGTGGGGAAATACTCTGTTTTCTCTGTACGTTGGACTGGGCAAAGTCGGCAAGACACCCTACAAGCATGGAGCAGAGGAGTAGTACTTTTTTTGGCATAAATAGTATATGTATTGAGAATAGGTTTAAAAACTTCATGAAGCTTTAAAATGCGTACTAGACACTCCGAAGAGTCGGCGGACCAACGAACAAACTGACTAAAAGGCCCTACAAAGTCCCATAAGGGACGGATAAGCCGCAGAAGGCAGCAAATACAAGCTATTATGCCTAAAAACAGAAAATAAACAACAGAAAAATCACCGCAAGCCTTAAACAGAGAGGCAAGCATAAAACACAGAAATTAAAACTAAGCAAGTCCTAAATAGAAAAGCAGGTCCAAGCGGGCGAAAGCGTAACATAATCTCTGGGAAAGACCGGGAAGACTGGCCAGAGCGGCGACGACGCGTGGTGAACAAAGGAGGATAACCACAGTGAGACATGTAGGGCAAGAGCCACACAGTCCACGCCGGAGGAGAAGAGCATGTTTCGGGTGACGGAGGGGCAGACACGTGCGGCCAAGGGCATCGGTGCGTCAGATCCACGTGCAGCGCGTGGATCAAAACGTGTCACCTGTTGAGTGCCGGTGAAGATGGGTGTCGAAGCTCTCTTCGTGCTGAGTCCAACTAGCCGGTGCGTACGGGTCAAAAGGAGACGGAAACCATCGAGCGCCGCTTGAAAGCCACCTGCAAGGAAAAACAAAAAAATCACCAAACCAAACAACAGTCGACCGGACCAGAGAGAAGGAGAGGGGAGAGGGAAGAGGGAGGGGAAAAGGAAAAGAAAAAATGAGGAGGTGGATGAAGGAGCCGGAGCTCCCCCTCCTCCATAAGGACTCTTGAAGTCGGGGTTAGTCACTAGGCAGAGAGTGTTTGGTGTTTTACGGGGGATGTCTATGGAGGAGTAGTACTTTACTGGCTCTTGAATCTTGCCCGTTGAATCATCTTTTTCTTTAGCTATATCAATTTTCAGGACAATGAATAAACTTATGTCAAGGGATTTCGTCTTAGAGTTTTTGGCAGTTGCAGAGCAATATTATTTATAAAGTATTCAAAACCACATATTGAAAATTGCAAAAATTTCCATTTGACTATTTGAGTTTAGAACATATTTGAGCCCAACGAGAACCGTGCCCCCTAGTTGCGGACTGCGCTCACGGTCAACGTCACAACACTGAACCTACATATTTCTTTTTAAAACCCGTGGCCGTGTGGGGTTGAGGATGAGGTAGACCCATTTAACAGGCGAAGGAACAGCGACAGATAACCACTTAGACGTTGAGTAATTAAATAGGATCAGTTTTCCTTAAGTTCCAAGAGTTGTATAAAATGGGCGCATTATGGGTACAAACTAGTTTGCCTGGAGCCAAGTTCTTTGGTATGTTGTCCGTACTCTATGTTGTGATTCCCTAATTACCAAGTACTGTACAATTCTTCCGATTGGGTATATCATGTAGTGGGAAAACGGAAATTTAGACCAAAAACTCAAGCAGTACTGACAAGCTCAAGCCGGAGACAATATACCTTTAAGAGAACAATAGTGAGCCACGACTCACTAGGGTGGTAATTAGACACATCGTTGTATATATATATACATATTTTTTTTTCCTCTCCCTCTTTTTCCCGTCATATATTCTAATTTACCCCTAGAAAACTAATCTTTTACAATTTATCATGGTTAGTAGCGGCTAACATATATATATATCCTTAAACAATATTGTCGATCGATGGATCACGTACGATCACGATCACGATCCTGGTCCAAATTAATATATGTTTATACATCTTACATATTTGAGAGTTTGTTAAGTTTTGAATAAAGGAAGTACAATATAATATAAAGTAATCTCTTTTGCTTTTTTGTATTCCCTCTTCCGCAAGGAAACTTTCGTTGACAGAAGTGAGAAAGAAAAAGAATGGAATGGCTAAAACAAATTGAATACGTGATTTGAAGTTTTCAAAGAACAATTCAGAAGTAAAAGAAAGATCACCATCAACCATGAAACTGCAAGTGTGGCATGTGTATGGAGAAAGATGCCAACAAACGATCCCAAAACGTTCTCGCATAGAACAAATCTAATTAAGAAGCGAACTAGCTTGCGAAGAAGACAGGTGTATCTTTTCAGTTCAAAATCCACAATGTTGTTTCAATTTCCCCCTTTTTTTTAATTTTGTGGAACTTTGAAATTAAGGTTACGTGAAGATTGGTTTTTAAAAAAGGGATAGAACTATAGTACTTTTATTTAGTCCAAAATAATAATTAGTTCCCAAAGAAAGAGAGATCATTATATCCGGCATAAGATAGTAGTTGGAGCACACTCTAGCTAGATCAGCCAACTCGTATACTAGATGATCGATCAGCTCGTAGATGAGATTAGAATGGTTCTAGTAATAATTCCTAGGAGTTAATTGGGAGTAATTAGATCAAAGTATCCCATGAGATTGGAAAATATGCCGCTCTGATCTGCCTTTGAAAAGAAGTTCAACAGCCTTCACTGCGATAAAATAGAAAATCACAAATCAAATTTATCACGGTACTTCTTTCGAGGGAAGCTTTTCTTCTCTAGAGGTCATGATCAATTACCACATGAAGTCATTGAAGGTTATAAGCAGATTGATTCGAGGGAATTATGAGAGAATGACGCGCATGCTGACTCGATTGATCTTGATGGCAAGAAACTTATAAGCAGATTGATTCGAGGGAAAGAGATTAATTAATCTTTTCAAACAGTACTAATCGCAAAAGCCCACGATTTGGTTAAAATATTGAGCTCACTGGCTACATGCAAAGGAAAAGTAGCGGAATTACAAAGGAAGTAAGAGGCAGAATGAGTGGTGGAAATTGGGAAGTTCAATTTTGGTGAAGGCTAGCTACTGGATTGAGTCGTGCATAGCCAGCAGGCAGCTCGAATTCTTGATCATATCGAATTGACTGCGGCATATAAAAATCATAATTTCGAGTCAAAAGCACGAACCACACAGCTCTGAGTCCCCCCGTTAAGGAGTAACCTTCGTCTGTTACACGGCAGCCACGACCAGACAACCTCCATCTTTCCCTTGTTGTTTTATCCCCGAAACTAAAGACAGCATCATCCTCCGAATACATCGAGGGTCCTCTGTGGGCCTCACTCTCTCCCGAAGTCAAACATATACCTATAGCCCCTTGCTTTCGTTGAAACCCACTTACCAGCCGGCCTAAGCTAAACAAATTGAAAAAATTGAAAGTTCTCTGAGATATGCTTTAGTTCTATATTCTTGATCTGTCTCTTCTCAGATATATTATATTCTATATTCTTCTATCTTGCTTTTATATTTAGGTTCTTTCCCCCGGCAGCCCTGCTACATAATCCCTTCAAAGCGCGCGCATGTTAACCGCGAACTTTTTGCTGCTTTCAGCAACAAGGACATCATTGAGATCGAAATAACACGGCGTGGCATGAGAACTCTAACCGTTAGCAGCACATTCTCTAGCTAGGAACGACGCTGATGAGTGATGACTGTCAATAAGCAGAATCACACCCGTCGGGTTCCTGTACTTTTGAAACTCAATCATGGCGTCGTTTGGGTCGTCAAGCTGCTTATTCTCTTGCAGCTGTTATTGCAGGCCACCGCACAGAACGACCCGACTACTCAGCAAGTACAGGACCCGCTGGGCCTCAAATTCGACAAGAGCATGGCCCTCGTCATGGTGATCCTCGTCAGCGTCTTCTTCGTCCTGGGCTTCCTCTCCGTGTACATGCGCCAGTGCGCCGACAGCCGCATCCGTGGCAGCCTCGACGGCGCCATCGGCACCGGCGGAAGCAGTCAACGTTCTCGCTTTGGGCGTGGCCTGGACGCGACCACCATTGCGACCTTTCCGACCTTTGTTTACTCCTCCGTCAAGGGGCTCAAGATCGGCAAGGGCTCACTCGAGTGCGCTGTGTGCTTGAACGAGTTCGAAGACGATGAAACGCTGCGTTTGCTCCCCAAGTGCAGCCACGTCTTCCACACTGAATGCATCGACGCCTGGTTGGCCTCCCATAACACATGTCCGGTTTGTCGGACTAACCTAGTCACCAGACCCGGAGAAATCCCGAGCGCGTTTATAGATATTTCCGAACCAGATAACGAGTCCGGTCAATCCGATCGGAGACCCGATCCTGATGAGAGAGAAGCTTGTGTTGCTGATAATGAGGAAAGAGATTTAGAAGGCCCGAACGTGAATTTGGTGAATCATGCTCAGGAGAACAGCCACAACCCTCCATTCAGGTCTCGCTCAACAGGGTTCCGACTCGGCGGGATAGTCCCGCGGTCGCACTCGACGGGTCATTCACTGGTTCAACCAGGCGAGAACTGCGAGAGGTTTACGCTCAGGTTACCGGAGGACGTACGGAGTCGGCTAATGAACGCCAGCTTGAACCGCTCCAACAGTTGCGTGGTGCTTCCTCGAGTGAGGAGTTCAACGCGGGGTTACAGGAGTGGAAGTGGGGGTATTGGGCGGGGCAGGAACTATAATATCTACGGGCGGTTCGCCAGGTCTGACCGTTGGAGACTGTCTTTCACGCCCACTTTCCTTTCAAGGACCGGTTCGGAACCCCCGAAGGTGCAGATGGTCGGAGAACGCTCTTTTGATCAACTCCGGCCTGATTGTCAAGTTTAGGTGGACGGTGGTCGGAGTTTTCTGGGGTTTTACAAAATTCGGATTACGCGTACATCGTTTTTTTTTCCTTTTTCCTTTGGGCTTTTCTTTACTTTTTTAAATTTCATATTCGTTTTTATTTTATTTTTTAAAAGGAGAAAAAAAAAACCCACATCTGGGGAATCAAATGAATGCCTATGGCGTACACACTGGGCATTAGGAATGACCGTCCGTAAGCTGGCATCGTGGAAGCTAAACGCCCACATAAAGTATTGGGAGATTTCGTAGTTGATTGGGGGGCACTACCACATACTTTACAGGAGTATGCAAGGAATTAGAGGCCAAAAAAGAAAATAATAAAAGATAACACTCGATGAGGCTTTTGTTAATTAGTCTTGTACATTGAAATACTATTTATCATTTTAAATTTTGTTGGTTAGAATTGCTGAGCCCACGTTGAAGAATATAAAAGGGCCTAACTTATTAGTTATAAGATTGTTGGGTCAATTTCTACCAAACTTCTCTAATTAATGTTTCAATTATTCAATTATTTCGGCCTGATCAAGTGAGAGTCCCCTCAATTATTGAGTTCGTTTCACAGAATATGAAACCCCGTTTGGTTATCCATTGAGAAGGGAGAAATGTGTGGAATAGTTTGGTTTAGCGACTTTCCTTCACGAGAGAGCTGTAGTACGGAATACTGAAATTTGCTTGGACCATAAAAGGAAAGTTTTTTCTGAAGCGGTTCCTTAAAATTAGGGGAAAATTCACTTTGCACCCCTAAACTTTAGGGTCATTTTTGAGTTACACCCATTTTTTTCGATTTCGTTAGATTAGTACTCTAAAGTTTATGTTTACGTTGATTTCCACCCTGGACGTTAAATTGTCGTCAGTTCTCACGGCAAACCAATCACGTGTTGTTCACGTGAAAATTTAAAGTTTTCATTTCCCATTTTGCCCTTGCTTGAATGAAATATAGACGTCTATCACGTGGACCTCCTCGTACGAGTGATGTACGTTTGCCTCCTCAACCCTTCGCAGATTACAATTACTGCTCCTGTCTTAACAAGCATCAACTCGTCATCATCGTTCGGTTCTAACTATTCTGTGAGGTTTTATATCCCTGCCAAATACCTCGGGAGCTTTCCACAGCCCAATCCGGAACTGAATTTGCAGGTCGACAAGTGGAGAAGTCATTGCATAGCGGTTAGAAAGTTTACCGGGTTTGCTAAAGACGAGAACATTAATAAAGAAATCGACGCTCTCATAACGAGTCTCAACAAGCAGGTGACTGGAACAACGACAATTTTGCAAGATAGAAACTACTACTCCATTGCCCAATACAATGCTTCATATCGGCTTTCTGGGCACTTAAATAAGTTTGGATTGACGTTACTGGCTTTACTGTGGAGGGATGTCCAGGCTATCAAGGAAAATATTGATTTGGCTTTTGTGTGCTCTCTGGCAGAACCTAGCAAGGGATGTGTTTTGTTGTCTAGAATAAAGAAAGCAAGCCCAGGCTTTTAGTGTAGAATTGCATGCCTTTCATGGCCGATATTTGAGTAACATCAGGAGCCATGCGATTCACACTACATAGCAGCACGAATAAATCCTTCCTAACCTCCCCCATCCTATCTTCCACCTCCTTCCCAATTTTATCCAACATATCAAGATGATTACGAGACGTAGGATCATCCCGAATATGGATGCGTATCACTTCCAATATCTAACCAACATGCAGCAGCTGCTTCTCCCTCAAAGGAGAAAGGCTTTTCATAGTGCCAACATAAGCCGCAAAGAATTGAAGGTGATACAGTGATACTTCCTTCTGAGACTGGTTAGTTAGGTCTTAATTTATTAAGGAAGGTAGCCTGCCCGTCTAACAGTAAAGAGTGACGTTGGCAGGTGTTTTTAAGGAAGGAGCAAGCAAGATCCAAACGATACTGCTATATATATATATATATATGACGTCTGTGTATATTGCAAAATGCCGTAAATGTATGGATGAGGGCTAAGGAGTTTCCCCAGTTCCACTCGTGCTTCTGGAAAGTCCAAGTACGCTCCATGGGCATCCACGTGCTTCTCTCTCTAACAAATTGGTGTTAGAATAGTAAGTGCTCAAAATTTATACTCGTTAGCAAATCTCAAACCTGCAAATTTGAAATAAATTTTTGAAAAGCTATACGCGTCCAACTTCGCACACTTAATCGGCGAGGACAATATCTTCCCCTCCGTTGCAGACACAATCGTAACACTAGCGCCGAAAGTAAGTGAACTTACTCTGTATAGTACGAAAAGATTGGAAGAAAACATAGTAGATTCTTTGTGCAACATTCCATCTTTTCTGGTCTTTTCTTTCGATTTCCTGAGAAATTATTGCTATATATCCGTCATCCTAAGCGTTGCTAGAGTGGCATCTGGTAGCAGTGGCAACAAGCAAGGAAGCTGAGAATTCTCTTGGTTGCGAAGTTCCGCAACTCTCTAAGGCAAAATTCTGGTTTCTTTATACTAACTCTCGCCCTTTCCCTGTAGCTGATCATGGCCTCTAGGTACATGGTTGGTGGTCCCTGCTTTCTAGCTAATATCGTTTTTGCTTTCATGCTCGAGTATATATAATTTAGTCTTGATTTCTAATTCTTGTATGTGTGAAATAAGGTGCAGAGCTATTGGAAACACATGCTGAGTGGCTTGCCGAGAGGAAGCGCTACATATGCGACGTCAGCCTCACCAAAGGTTAAAGCCTATGCCCCAACTGCAGATTACGCACATCCTCTTTATTATCATCACGACGAGGTCGGCACTGGTACGTCGAAATCCTTGAAGGGTGACTTCGTTCCCGTGTATGTGGAGAAAAGCGTGGATGGAGAGAACACGGAAGGAGACGAGGGAAAAACGGAAAAGGAAAACTTTAAGTTCTCACGTGGACTGCACGTGGTTGGTTTGCCGTGAGAAGTAACGTTAATTTGAGGTTAAGGGTGGAAATCAACGTAAATATAAACTTTAGAGTACTAATCTAACGAAATCGATAAAAGTGAGTGCAACTTAGAAATGACCTCAAAGTTCAGGGGTGCAAAATGAATTTTCTCCTTAAAATTATAAGGAAAGCGAGTTGGCCCGTCTTTTTTCTCAAGACACGGTGCTATCTCAGACAATGGCCCACATAAAATACAAGGGACAATGTTTTGGAGAAAACGAAAAATAAAATAAAATAAAATTAACGACCTAGTTTTGATCGATGTTATGGTTGGGAAAGAGTCTGGTCTACTCTAAAAAAGACAAAAGGTCATCGTGGCACACCTAAATCCAACTCTAGTTAGGTTATGTTTTGTGTTGTAAATTTTTTGGTATTGGGTTTAGTGAAAAAGTGAAGAGGTAATTTTTTATATTTTTTATGGGAGAGAGAGAGATTAGATTGTAGTATTTTATTGAGAGTTGGTGAAATATTTTGTGAAATTTTTACCGCAAACGCACCCATAGATGGGTTTTCCCATGGACAACCTGCTTACATTCTTTATGCCATTTTTGTCCAAGAAATTTCTGGTCATGGGTCTTGTAATTGTCAATAATAAACTAGCAGGTTTTATTGATGAAATCATTCTCAAAACGAATCAAGACAATGCTTCCTAGCTATTTTCCTTGGACTCAATGTAACATGATTGTTACTTCCGGGCTGATCAATGGTCTCAAGGATGTTGCAGCTTCAGTAATGTATATTGATTATGCAAAGCATGTTTGGAATGATTTGCGTGAAAGGTTTGCACAATCAAATGGTCCATAGGTATTTCATAAATGGAAAAATTTTGCCACATTAACCCAAGACAGTGCTTTGGTAAGCAACTATTTCACCAAGCTAAAGATGTATTGGGACGAATTACAGTCTTATTGCATGTTGATGCTTGTATATGTGGTTCTGAATGTAAAGCCACTAAGTCAATTGTTGTTGGTCAAGAACGCGAGTTCATTCTACAATTCTTAATGCAATTAGATAATAAATTCTCTCATGCTTAAGACAGATTTTATTATATGATCCAATTCCAATCATAAATAAGGTTTTCTCTCTCATCATTCAGGAGGAAGAACAACTCGGCAATAGTCTTGTTCCCATAACAAAATCAACTGTATGGCTCTTAAAATTGAGACTGGACGCGACTCTAGAGGAGGAAAATCAGTCAACAATGCAGTTTGTACTCACTGTGGAAAGTCTAGTCATATCATTGATAAATGTTATCGTCTTCATGGCTTTCCACCTGAATTCAAGTTCACCAAAGGAAAAAAATGCATCGGTTCACAATGTTTTTCTTGATCAATAGATCAGGCAACTTCTCGAGTTATCTACAATTCAAGAACAATGTCAGAATCTAATTTATAAATCAACCACTTCTAGAAATTGTTATAAATATGCAGGCATAATTGCACATGTAATTTCAAAAAGTTTCAAAAAAGCCCATATGGTAAGAAAAGATATATCTAGGTCATTGTTGTTACGTTTCTGTTAAAATCTAGTTTTTCTATCCATTCTCGTCTCTTTTGATAATTATACATACATTACAAAAGAAAGACATTTAGCAGCGGTCGGAAACCGCTGCTAAAGGTCAAAAAATCACTGCTATAACTTTAGCAGCGGTCGCGGCTTCGTCACAATAGATCTATAGTGGCAGTTTGAGTGAACGCTGGTGAAGATTGGATCTATAGCGCGGTAGTGACCGCCGCTATAGACCCGAACCACAATTGTGACAGTATAGGTATTTAGCAGTCTTTTTAAAAACGTTGCTATAGGTCAACTTAATTTTTTTGTATATGCCGACATTTTTAAACAGATGTAAAAATTTATTTTAATAAGTAATATAAATTTATTTTAATAATCATAATTCATTGGATGTAAAAACTTAAAGAACAAGGATAATAAAACAAAATATATTTCATCATTGATTAATAATAATACAACAAACACAAGAATCTCTACAAGCAATCTAAAAGGTAATAATTTTTTAATATAAAATAACAATAAGTAAGGAACAACTAAAATATTCAAATACAACACAATAAGGATCCATTAAAATCTTCCTCCTTTGACACATCAACGTCCTCTTGAATTCTCAATCAGCTCTAAATGTACCAAAATGAGGAAGAGATTAGTTAACCTCATTGGGAAGCAATACAAAATATGACAATGGAAAATGCTTAACAATAACCACATAGATGGATTATCCCTCCGGTAAACCTTAGCTATCTTGTACCTTTTAAACGATGTGAGACCATTCATAGCCACATACCTAGCAAAAGGTACAGTTAAGTCATACCGCAAAGAAAGAAGCTCTCCACCCTGCCAAGATTTTCAATCGAAAATCACATTACAGTGCCAAAAGATGAAAGGGAGTGATTAAATTCCCTTTCTCATCATAGGAAAATTAAAACCAACAAAATGTAATAATGGGAAAAGAAATATGACTTGACTTGAACCAAAAAAAAAAATCAAATATTTACCTAATCAGCAAGATCATAAATCAACTTTTAATCTTCCCCGTATTTCCCCATGATAGTTTCTCTCAATTCAAAAGCTGGAGTATCCAAGGCCGTAGCACCATGCCTCTCGAAGACCTCAATAATTGAAAAGGCTCTATTTCTTATGGTCATTTGCTATTTTGCAAAATCACGAGTACCATATTTTCCAGATCATTCCAAGCCAACTTTGTATAGATAATCAGTTAAGATACAGAACCAAATACTTCGTATAAGTGTGGTCAAAGAAGAAGTGGGTGGGAGCCAATTAAACAATGTCCCCTTGAAAATCTAGCTCCATTAGACCTAAAACCAAAATTTCCAGGGAACTAAGTCAGTCCACCAGCAGTAGCTCTTCAGGCACGAGTCAAATGCCACAGGTTCTAATTTATTCTCTGAAATCATTCCACAGGAAAGTCTGAAGTCTTCTATAGCAGTTACCACAACTTTTTATTCCCTTAGATCTACACAGTTGTGTCAGTCTCTTCTTACAAACAAATAAATGACATAAAGCTGAAAGAAAATACTGATGATAGTACCATGAATATTAACAAGACAGATAGCAACTGATCTAACCTCAAAAACATGAGAAGAGACTAGACTAGAGAGTATCAAGTATCGTATCTAAGTACTGTCTTTTGCAAAATCAGCCCAACAACCGAAAAGAGCTAATGCTAATGCTCTTGATTCAAGATCCCCAGTATAATAAACAACCTTTACCCTTTTCAACAATTCTAAGTGGTTGTGAACCCTATCCTTTGACAAAATCCCTTTGTTTCCTTCATTTTTCTTCTTGTCACGATTCCTCTACTCCGACGAGAATATCCTCACAACAGCAAGTTTTGTGTGCTTATCACCCAACTTAAAAGTATCAGCAAGCCGTAATAGGATGATGTTGGCAAAAAGCCCATCTTCCCCTGGCACTAGGCCAAACAGGTTATACGCTGCCATCAAATATTGTTAACACTAACAAACAAACACAAAATTTAGCAGTCAACTTTTCTCTAATCAACATAAAGAATCAAAATCATATATTTGCAGCAGTGAAGGAGAGATGAGAAGAGTTCGTCTAAAATAGGGCTGTTCACTGCGCGGGTCGGATCGGTTTGGGTCGGTTTAAGTTTTCTGTTGGCTTACCCGACCAGAAAACCGACCCGAAACAAACTGATTACATTACCTACCCGAACCCGACCCGTACGGATCGGGTCGTTTTTTTTTACGCCTCATTTTTGCACTTTTCATTGCTAATGTTGCTAATCTCCTAGACAATGAGAAAATTGCTAATGTAGCTGAAAAGGAAGAATGAAAATCCAAGCATTGATTAGTGAGTCACTGCTTTTACAAGGTGGCTTCTTCATTATGTCTCCATCTGGAATATCTAATGCTGCTGTGAGAAAGATAGAGGCAACCTCACCAATATGGGAGGAAATCATGTACCTGGGTTGAAACCACAACAATATGCATTGGCATGTTTTAGTACATATACAAGTGTCTAAACAAAAAGGGCAGAACAGTACTCAATTTAGTGAAAGGAGGTCTATACTATGTCCAACTAATGGTTACTTCCAAAGTCCTGTTGATCTTGGCTGTGCAAGGTTTAGATAATTATACAGCTTGACTTGCTTGTGCCCAAATATATACTTGCAGTTCCACAGTTAAGCTGGGTCATAATATTGGTTTTGTCATGACAACCTTTTGGAACATGACTTTACCAACATTCTTGAGAAAGTATAATGGATCTACCTTCCTATGCACTGTCATCTACCAACATTCTTGAGAACCCATGAGTTTCAATCTCCGTGCAATCATGTTTAAGAGTATATCTATCCCAGCCAACCATGTTAAGAACGGGGCAATGAAAAGAAGCTTATGATGTCATACTTGCTGTGTTTGAGACCTTTGAGCATCAACTTGTCCAAGCGAAAGCATTTTTTCAGTTCTATCATTTTGGTATGTCCTAGAATGCAATTATACTTCTAACATACAATCTAGCTAGACGATGTGACTACAAAGAGTTCCATAAATGACACTTGAATTGAAACCAGAGGCACGTGTCATCAATACTTAGAACTCAGTGAGTTTCCTAGAATTTACCTCTCCACCGGCAGACCTGATAATCATGATAGGGTCTTAGCAGGGGGTTGAACATGAGCTGCTATGCAAACGTAATACCCTTTAAGCAAACCTTGAGGACTTGCTCTTGCTCTAAGAACTGCACATTTTAGCTCAGTTCTGTACTTCTCTTCATCATTTAATACGAAGGGCAACTCATCTGATAAATTAAGATGGAACACCATAAACATAATTTTTAGTGCATAAATAATTGCAAGAAAAATATAAAATCAACAAGTCCTAACTCACCCACAAATCTGCCTTCACAATGAAAATGGTAGAAAAAGACTGGCGAAGCGTTAGCGTGAGAAGGATAAGAACACTTTTCGTGCCCGCCCCCTTTACAATGAAAGGCTAAAGAACAAAATAGAAGACCAGAGAGAGACACACAAGTTTGGAGGGCCAAGGTTTCTGAAAGTTACAGAGAACCTTTAAAGTAACAAAACAGAACAGATAAAAGTTCTTTTTCTTTTGTTTAATTTGGACATGCAAGGGATATATTGAACTGGGATTGCAGGGTCAGGATCTGAACGCCCATGTACTTCCTCGAGTTCTTGTCTGAGGGAATCTTAAGCTTGGGTCTCTATTATCTTCCCCCATGTGATGCTTAGAAAGAAAATCTGTGGCATCCCGCATCCATGCATATTGTACTTATTCACAGAGAGCAATAGTTTATATATTAACCAAAAGCATTTTCAGATCTCAAAAATAGCAAGGACGCACCTGCTGGTAGAGGAAATGGGAACCCAGAGAATAAAGGAGGCGAGAGAGTTGTTGAGATGGCTTCAGTTCTGACGGCGACGAAGGAGGCAGACGATCGAGCAGGAGGAGTCGGGAGGCAGAAGATCGAGACCTTCTCATAAGCTATCGGGTGGGGTGGGTCGGGCATCAGCATTTAGAGGCCCGACCGAATTTTGGGTGGGCTCCAGTGCTTTGGGCCCGATAAAGCCCGAGCCCGAACCCAGCCGACACTATTCGGTCGGGTTCGGTTCAGGGTCGAATCACATGTGAACACCCCTAGTCTAAAAGGAGAAATAGAAGTGCACTGACTTGGTTTTTTGGAACGCATGGCCTTCTCAAGCTCAATACTTCATTCCATGGCGCAAGCAGCAGAATATCTCTCCATTACCTACTTCAGCCCACGCCCCTTCTCCACGAGAATTTAAATATTTACTATCTTAGCGATGCAACAGATAAAAAAATAAAAAAAAAGTTTATTCCTACAAGCCCAATAAAATAAAAATGAAAAAAGAGAACTACAATTCAATACCTTTCACAGCTGGAGACACTGCCACCTTCACCAAAGTCAAGGTCCAATTACCACAACTAACATTGCTAGTCGATATTACTACCGCTAAAACTAAGAGAGAAAGGGGCGTGGCCTCCTTTCCCCACCAGAAAATTTGCGAGGAATCAGAAACGGGGACGTGAGAGAAAGGTGGTAGTGGTGGTCGTTAGAATCTGAAGAGGTCTTGACCGTCGGCTTCGTGGAAAGGACAGCTAAGCGGAGGCGTCCAAAAGGAGAAATAGAGCGAAAAGTGAAATTGGTGACGGGGCATGGCAGGAAAAGAAAGGGTGAATTTGGTGCTGAAAGGAAAAGATGGGGAGTTGAGGGGAACAAGTGCTTTAAAAGTTTTTTTTTTTTTTGGGAAAGTACACTTTGCATCCCTGAACTATGGGGTGTCTGACACTTTGCACCCATTTATCTTGTTTCCGTCGATTAGCACCCCAGAGCCCATTTCTCAGTTAATACTGACGGCAATTCGCGCAGGTGCCGTCCACGTGCATCACTTGGTTTATTTTCTCCGTTTTACCTTATTTCATTTCCTTAATTTCAGACAATGGCTGACAGGATCATGGACGAAAATGCGAGATGTGGCCACGTGGCACTCCTCCACATCAACCGCACCGCCCTGGCTTCCGTATTCGAGCACACGTTAAGCCTTCTCTACCTTGCTCTCGAACACTCGAAAGCGGAGGATGAGGTTGGCGGTTCGTACGCGTGGACCACACGGGTCATCCAGGCGCTGCCGATGGGTTCGTACTTGAACTCTTACGTGAAGGGGCTCGATTTTTGCGTAAATGCCATAATGTCTATCGTGGGAATGTTGGCAAGTTTCAGTTACAGAAGAAAAGGAAATTGGGGGTAGTCAGTGAGGGGAGGTGATGGCAGAGAAGCTGCCTCAGGAGCTGTTGTGGATGACTACTAGGCTTAGGGATTTTGGATCTGTGGATGAAGCTTTGGTTCAAAATATCGGCTCTAAACTGATATTTTGTACGTGGCTCTCATTCTTTCTCATTTTGAAAAAGCAACAGTTTGTTTCCGGGAAAGTATGGCTCGGTTCTATACCGAATAGAGGGGATGATACTGATACGCGCATGGGGAAAGCTGGTTTTTATTGAACCTAGCAGATCCAAGATGATGAGGAATCTTCCGCAGCGATTCTCTTTAGCAGCTCTCTCCAGCAGTAGTAACAAGTCGAAGTTCAAGTGCCACCTGTAAAAAAGATATATAGACTGACTTCAAGCCCCAGGAAGAAGATAATGGAAACGTTGTTTTTTGTTTTTCCTCTCCTAAAGAGAACGCTATAGGTGTACTGAAAGTTTGGTGGAGAAATGCTTAGAAGTAGGAAAAACGACAAAGAGAATACATCATGGATGAGGTATTCCTGCTAGTTTTGGAGATCTCTATGTAGAAAGAAAATCAATGGTTTTAAAGCGCATGCACCAGAGAGAAGGAATTAGATTAGGAAACGCCCGGCAAAAAAAAAGATTAAAGAGAGTCATTACAGAGTGAGAACACTGCGAGTTAGAATTTGGATGGTCTAGAGTGGTTCTTGGCGATGCTCAAGGTGAATAATAAGTACAGTCTAATGCATGCCATAATATGTGTACAGGTGACACTTGAACTTCGACTTGTTAATACTGCTGGAGAGAGATACTAAAGTGAATCGCTGCGGAGGTAGAAACATCTATATTACCTGTGAGGAGTTCAAAAGGCAAGAGCAGGGTTACACGAAGATGTGTTCAGACGTTGGCTAGCAGCTGTACCGGTAACGGTGGCTAAAATTGCTGCCTCAACGCGTTTTTAGTCTTTTAATCGTAAAAAAAATCTATGTTATAGGTGTTTGCCCCGCTTAGTGTGGTCTTTAATTTGGCAGTGCAATAATTTATAACCTTCCTCTTGCTGCCACCTTAATCACTTGAAATCGCTCCCGACACGCCCGAAGCGGGTCTTCAAGGGCAGGCCCGGTGGAACAGAGTGCGAGCCGGAGGATGTGCAACTGCAACGCATTTTTAAGGGGCTCTTTCGGCTAATGGAACAAACTAATGTACGACGATCGAAGAAACTCATGAAAAGTTTCCAGTAACTACTATATTAGGGTGATCAAAACATAAAAGAGTAATTCGTTGATCGAAAACACAAATTTATATTACCAGTACGGAAACAAAGGCGAAGTTGCCAACAATGGTGAAGGAGCCGAAGAACGAGTCGACGATGATGGCACCTGCAATGGGAAAGAGATTGCTGCAAGCGAGGACAATGTTACTTATCTTTGTAGCGGTTATGCTTTTCATGGCACTTGCTCTGGTGGCCCGACTCATGGGACTAGAGCCAATGCCGGAGTTGGATGTCGAGAAGAGAAGAAAGCTGTTAGGAGCACTGGAAATGATTCTGCTTTGCCATCTTTTATTTTCGAAGCGGTTCTCACCAACCCAAACAAAGCCAGACCGAAAAACACTCGGTGTGTGGTGGCGATTGATAGGAGAAGCCTAGGGCAAGGAGCCACCGACGAGAGAGAGAGAGAGAGAGAGAGACAGATATAAGGGTAAAACTGCGTTAAATACCGTCAGTATTAACGGAGGAGTTGGCATCGAGGTGGTAATCGACGAAAATCAGAAGTTTGGGGGCTCAATGTCACGAAATCAAGACAAGGGGGTGCAAAGTGTCAGCGACCTCATAGTTCATGGGTGCAAAGTGTACTTTCCTTTTTTTTCTTATTAATTTGTAGTTTTTCAAATTTTTAATAATAAGTTATCTTTTTGTAGTTATGTGTATTTAGTAAATTAAAATCAGTTCGAAATTGTAATAGTATTTAAAAATCTTTATACTTAGTATTAAATACATAGCAATATACATTTTTTACACTCTTTTTTATAATTAGTATAATAATTTTAATTAAAATTGGTTGAGAGTAATAATGTACAATACTTATAATTTAAAAGTATGTGTTTATTGTATAATTGATATGTGCTAATTAATTTAAGTACATTATATATATGTACCTACCTAATGACTAAATCATAACTTCTAAGACCATATAACAACTTCAATTTTCACAAAACTCTTTCTAATTTCATATTTTATTAAGTAGGTCCCTTAAAATAATTTTTTTAAAATACATGACAAAATAAAATTATATATTAAAAGGAATAAAATAATATATAAAATAAATTATAATTAATGATTTTTTTTGCACTTATACCTTTAGCAGCGTTTGTCAAACGCTGCTACAGGTGTAATCTACAGCGGCAGTCACAATGACCGCCGTTGTAGATACGTAATTTCTAGCAGCGTTTGTGGTCAAACACTCCTAAAAATTAGACCTATAGTGGCGATCATGTGACCGCTGCTATAGCCTACACCTTTAGCAGCGTTTTGTTTCAAAAACGCTGCTAAAAATTAGGCATTTAGGGCGTGTTTTTAAAAAACGCCGCTGAAGGGGGGTCTGTAGCGACGATCACTGACCACCACTAAATGTAAAACTTGTAGGGGCATGTGTTTGTAAAATGCCGCTAAAGGGGGTCTTTCGCGGTGGTCACTAACCGCCACTATAGACCACCTTTAGCAGCGTTTTTTGCAAAAAACCGCTAAAAACACCAGTTAGAGACTGCCGCTACATACCTATTTGTTTGTAGTGATACAAACGAGAAGATCAAATTTCTTATTCTTCTCCAATTTCTCTTGGATACACGTTTTCGTCCAACTTATCCTAAATATATATGGCAGATTTATCCTTATTGAAAGAGAAGGGATAGACGGAGGGACCAGATTTTAACGGAAATGTGACTAGAATAAGGACCCAGATGTTTCTTTTCTTATCCCGATGGACACTCTTTTCTAGGGGTAAACTCATAGTTAGCCTCATATCTTTGGGACAAAATAAAGGTACGACCCTTATTTTTCAAACCAACAATTTGATACCCCTATGTTTTAAAATCACTAAATCTTCATCCCTCGTTTAAATTCACCGTCAAATGAGACAGTTTTTCGTGAAATGACCAGAATGCCCTTGATACGTGATTGGTGGATGACAAGACTGCCCTTGCCACGTGTCCATGAGAGGGTTGGATTGATTGACCTGCAGGTCCCTGGCGCTTTGTGCGTGCTGCAAGAGGCCGCAGAGACCGAGCTTCAGCTGGGTTTATGTTCACACTCCGACCGATAAAGGCTGAGAGGCAACCTAACGAGCTCAGCGTGTTTCTGAGTTTCTTTTATATAACTATCGTACTTGCGCTTTTTCTCGTGGTTGCGACTTTACTCGAGAAATATATAGTTGTTACGAGAATAGACCATGTTATAAGTGCCATCGTGGTCGCCATCCTGCTCTTGCTCCCGCTTGCTGTTGTCATAAAAGAGGAGGCTGCGCTCTGGAAAATTGAGAAACAACAGATGGATCCTGCCACTGAGGTACCCGGTGAGAGACCAGAAGCATCGAGTGCGAATTCTTCTTCCACTCCGCAAGAAGAGAAGCCGACAGGATGTAATTTTTTCGCATACATCTTCAACAAACCATAAAGAGGAGAAGACCACTCAATTTTACAAGCAATCCTAAGCATTGACATGTTGTACATCTTCTTAATTATGACGTGTGGGTACGGGGCAAGGTTAATAGCCTATTTCTCATAAACTCTCTTAGTGCATGATTAACGAGCGCTCCCCCTTTCTTAGTCCACTCACGTGGAGTTCTCCCATTGAATCATTTGACGTCTTCGGGACTCATACCAACACACCAATAATCCAATACTGGAGAAGCAGATTTTTGAGACCAAGAACTTGGAGAAGCTCTTGCAGTGCTTTTTGTCTTTGAACGCGAGGATTTATCACGGGTTACAGTGGAGGCGTTCTCGGATATTTATGCAGTGGCGGATCCAGGATCCAATTTGAAGGGGGTCGGATACATAAGGCGAAATGACAAAAAAAAAATTTCAACGTAATGTAAAAAGTGTCTTAAAGTTAAAATATCGAAAATTAAGGATTAAAAGTATCAAATTTTTTAAAATACACGTACATACTATTTGCTAAGACTGAAAGTGGCAATTAGATCCTACTAATTCGCATCTTATATATATATATAAGAAAATGTTAGTTTGAGCAGCAGGAACTCCACCGGAATTCAAGGGCATGAAAAATTCTCAACAAATCGGGACCCAAAAATATGAGTGGATTTCTATTTATTTTCTAAAAAAATTAGAAATTTCTAGGTAGAAACCTCTATAGCCCTAAGATATCCAAACCAATTCAATCTCATCCTCCAACAATTTCACAACTCACAAAATTTCAAACCCTAAAGCATTTTTAGCATACTAAATAAATGTTTTTTTCTACTTAATTGTAGAGAGAGAATCTTGGATAGAGGGACATACTAGGGGTCGAAGGTCCAACAATTTTCAATTGTAAAATCTCAAGTATCCTGCAAAAATTGAAAAAGTCAAAAATCTAAATAATGAGATTAAGAGAGAGCTGAGAGTCAAGGGGGATATACACTAGAATTTTTAGTATCAAGTACTACAAAAATAGTATGGACAAAAATAACTGAGAAGTATTGCATTATAATTCCTATAATAGTATGGAAAATTTGCTGTTAACTATAAATTGCCCAAATTGTTCAATAAATTGGCAGTGTCGTATAGGCTACCAGGGGATTTACCATCGTTAGTATTCAACTGCAAAGACATTAATTAGGTTTGATCAAAGCACCAGTTGTCTCACAATGTCCAGTTAAGATGCAAATATCAAATTGTCAAATCTTCTACTCCAAATAAAATATACTTTAGAAACTAAAAGAAAGAAGTAATAAAGAGGCAGCATGTATAACTAAGATACACGTATACTCATTTACAGGAAAAACAAAACTCAAAAGACTTGATTTCTCTAGCACCAGGTGGTCCAGATCCACGTAGAAGGAGGTCCACATTTGCCAAGTAAAAACTATCTGACAATTTCTCTAGCACCTTTAACCGGCCGTGGCTACTGAAAGTAGAATCAATCAATACACACATAAAACCAAGTCATGCAAGCTTAAAACCAAGGTTGGCCTGGGCCTATGGGGATCGAGCCCCATAGGCCCATACCAACTTATAATAAAAAATAAAAAAATAAAAATTTTTTACAAGTAAAAATTAATTTTGGCCGATCCAACGGGGGGCGGCCGCCCAGGGCCGCACCCCCTGGATCTGCCTTTGTATTTATGTCAATGAAAATTACTTACTGAGGACAGATTCGTCAATTTGGGTGGAGTAGACACACATGAGACGCAAGTGTACAAAAAACCGTCTCATTTGACGGTGAATTTAAACGGGGGCGAGGATTGAGTGATTTTGAAACATAGGGGTATCAAATTGTTGGTTTGAAAAATAAGGGTCGTAATTTGATTTTGCCCCAAAGATATGGGGCTAACTATGAGTTTACCCCTTTTTAACTTTTTTAACTATGAGTTTACCCTCGTCCACATGATCTTGCTCTGATAAAAAAACCCTAGTCTCATTTGTTCTTAATTAAGTACTTTCTTCTTCCAATAGGGACACAAACAGACAAGTTTTTGAGATAGCTAGCTTTAGTGATATCAAATTATATATCCTTCTGGAATTCATGGTATTGGATCGCCCCAAGTATTAAATGTACGTGACTAATATATACTTAATTTAATACCTCGATCTTACTGTATTGGATGAACAAGGAGAAATACATTGACGTTGGATAATGTTTCTAGCTACTTAATTCCGTCTGCCAAGAAACCGTAACATTATGTTCATTACTAAAACCTAATACAGAGATTCCCTTGTTATAATATATCTATAGGTGGCTTATGGCATTTGAGTTGTCGTGAATATTACGTCCCGTCCCGTCCCGTCGTTCTCTTTTGTATCTAATTAATGTGTGGAGTGCCTTGCAGTTCCTAATTAATTAGTGATAAAACTCTCATCATGTCGTTTGTAAGCATATATACATTATCTTTCATCGTTGATGCATATATACATATGTCTCCCTTTTTTAAATAGAAAATGTTGAAGTTTGTCTGAAAATTATTGGAATTTGTGTCAAAATTTTGAAATTTTGTTGTTCATAGTAAATAAATTTTTTTAAAAGTTATAATAAATAACTTTTTTTTCTTTCACTTTTAATCCAAAATTACATAATTTTTTGCCCTCAAAGGGGTAAACTTATAGTTAGCCCTGCAAGCATTAGCAAAAATTAAATTGATACCCGCTATTCGGGGGGCGTGAATTTATGAGTTTCAAAATTTAAGGGTCTTAAATCGTCATTTTGAAAATAGCGGGTACCAAATTAATTTTTGCTCAAACTTATGCGGCTAACTATGAATTTATCCCTTAAAAATGACTTAAAAAAAGTTTTGGGGAATATAT
The DNA here is from genome assembly GCA_963930655.1 of Myrica gale. Lineage (NCBI taxonomy): Eukaryota > Viridiplantae > Streptophyta > Magnoliopsida > Fagales > Myricaceae > Myrica > Myrica gale. The sequence goes on from OZ005599.1 coordinate 8,415,667, forward strand.
ATATATAGTACATCAACCCGAACTTGTTGTGTCTTATTAATGTCCACGAAAAACCGCCATATATATATATATATACCAAAACGGAGAGTCGGGGGTGACTAGGGTGCTTACTTTGAAAGGGCGGAAGCAGTGATTAGAGAGAGAGTGGTGGAGACGAGCCATAAAATGAATGAAAAAGTGCGGAAGCAAAGAATAAACGGAAGAGAAGCAAATAAAATAGTATTCAAGACCCCTTGCCAAGGGAACAAGCTTAGATGATACCAGCAATCGGCGTTGTGAAAGCCTGCCAAACTGGTGTCCACTTGTAGTGTTCTAAAATAAATTAACTTTACAAATTAATGACTAAGCCCGTAATGAAGGCGGTTATACATGAGGGCAGTAATTTAGAACCGACCAATCTGGTGTTATGCATGTATGAAATTTAAAATCGTCCAATTTGGCGGTTTGCATGCGTGCAAAGAATAAAGAAGTTTAAAGGCAGAAATATTACTGAAAACTTCCAGTTTACTTCATAAAAGGGTTACTTGTGACTTACAAGAGTAACTAACAAAGACTATCAAGGATGGATACATGGTTGATAGACGTTGGGTGACTCATGATAGAAAGAATGGAGAGAAAGAGAGAGTTCAGAAATCCGAAATGAAATTCTAATTACAAATGACTTCGACTTCTATTTTTATAGACAAAAGGGTGACTGTAGGATCTCGTAGGATGAACAGGAACGTGTCGGATCCATTAAAATAGGATCACGCGGGTGCATATGTTGTCTTTGACTTGGTATTCCCATTTTAAAATCCATGAGATTTTGTATTGACTTTGATGGTAGTTTACTTTATGACTTATGGAGTAAACTTTCATGGCTTCAAGAAGAGGAGGGGAAAATGTCGGGAATGGAGCCGAAAATTTGTCACCATCGATGAAACCAAGAAGGGAGCTGACTGGTGAATTTACAATCACAGTTCAAGAACCAAGAATGAATAAAAGACTCATTTTGGTTGCATAGAACTTTGGTCCATGCTTCAGTATAATCATAATAACTGAAGGGAATAGGATGACATAGAAGATCTCGTTGCTCAGAAGGGTGTGCTCCTCATTCTGCACAGGACAAAATTTTTACTATGAATAGCTTGTGAAAAATGACTTTTTTTGTCAGATCAAATCGATCAATAATAGGATCAATCTTCACAGAACAAGTGCTAACTAGGATAACTTTGTAAAAGCTGATTGACTTGGAAGGGTGATCTGGGAAGAAATTCCATTTGGGAGGCAAATATGCATGAACCAGATCAATTATTTGCATCATTTCCAGATGTGTTTTATCTTGTTGATTACCGTCAAAATTATCCCATTTGTTGACGAGCATATGACCATGGCATGTCTCGATATGGAATAGCTAACTAATGTAGTGTTACATAAAAACGCTGAACTATTCAGAGAAGGAATAGGCAGTTTACTTTGTAGTCTATTCTCTGGAGACTAGGTAGTCTTATCGGAGACTGGGCCAGAGATAGAGTCTCAATTACTTGGTAAGGGTTACTTGAGGAAGCTAAGGCTGAATTGGTTGGTTGACCTATTTGTTGACTAGGGCTAAAGCATACGTAGGTCGGACTCTGGCGATTGGTGACGGTTTAGGTACTTCTCCTAAAAGCCGAAACCTGTTGAGATTATTGGTGGGCTGACAAGGAGAAGGGTCATAGGTTACTACATGACTGGGTTGGAGGACAATTTGTCCGGGAGATAACTTTTGTGGTGGTGCTGTTGACTTGGTTCACTTGACAGGTTCTTTCCCTCTGGATTTAGGTGGCATGAGAATCTTGCAAAAATTCACGGGTGAGGAAATGAATGACATTTTTTGACGTCATTTGATGTAGTCAATATCAAAATAAAAAATACTTAAAATTGCTTGCCATTGAGCAAAACTCTGTTTTGATGCAATGTTTTGAACATGTTTTTCTAAAGCAAATTTGCACTTTCGCAATCAACACAAACCAAAAATTTATGATTTAAAAGATCAGATTGAAATTTACTAATGCATAGTAGTATAGACAAAAATTTCTTTCTTAACAGTACTATAGTTATGTTGGGCCGGATTCCAATTGCCGGAGTAAAAATAGACAAGTTATTCAGAGGAATCTGGTCTCACTGGTTGTTTGAGAATGCCACCTTAACCAATTTCAGAGGCGTCGATTTCAACGATTTTGAAAGAATCCGGGAAGGGATACCAAGACAAGGGAGTGTCTTGACATGAGACTTGATGAGTTGGACAATAAAAGTATGTTCTTTGGTCCATGGTGAAGGATTCTTCTGAAGACGATCAAAAAGAGGTTTACATTGATGTCGGAGATTATGATAAAATTCAGCAATATAATTTAAGGAACCTAAGAACCTTTGAAGTTGGATTTTATCAAGGATGACATCAGGAAACTTATCAGCAAATTGGATAGCTCTGTCAAATGGCTGGATTTGAGCTTGGTAAATATTGAAACCTAAAAATCTTACTTTGGTTTGGAATAACTTGATCTTAGGGGCAGAGACAACTAAGCCATTTGACTTAACAATATGAAGAAACTTGTTGAGATGTTTCCAATGTTCTTCTATGGATCGGGAGAAGACAAGAACGTCATCAATATAAACTATGGTGAAATGACTATATGGATTGAAAGAATTCACTCAGTGCATTTTTTAAACCAAAGCGCATTACATTACATTCTTAATGTCCAAAAGGAGTGTTGAACACAGTTTTGTACTTTCAGACTCATGAACTTGCATTCGCCAAAATCCACTTTTCATGCCAAATTTACTAAAAATTGTGGCTTCTGAAAGGCGTCCTATGAGATCCTTTTTATCTGGGATAAGATACCTAATCGATTGAAGGACTTTGTTCAGAGGCTTGTAGTTGATAACGAACCTGGGAGTTCCTTTTTCTATTTCAGCATTTTTCTTGACATAGAAAGCAGAGCAAGGCCAAAGGGATTTACTATGATGAATTATGCATTTACATTCTGAGCTATAATGACCTAATTAATGTCCAAGGAATTAATGTTTTAGGCTTGGATCGTTTCCTAAAGGATTTCTTGTAAAACGTGGGTTTACTATCTTCAGGAGGAATATACTTCCTAAAAGACTTTCTATGGTACATGTTTGACTTTTTGAAGGATGACCTTTCCTTTTGGTGTTTCCTACGAGATGGTGCTATGGGAGGCAAACCATATTGTTCGCAGAAATAACCAATTTCGTATTTGGCTTTCTTACAATCTTTACTAAGCTCATTACTAATCTTCATGTCAATACACATCTTCATACCTTCTTTGTTGATGGTACTGACAATATCACCATAAGTCAGATTATTATAATCTATGATTCCTGAGAGTTGACTTAAGACTTCTCTAATCTTATGGGCAAATAGGTTGGGTATTCCATTAATGAATTTTTCTTTTCGAAATAGATTTTTACAATCATCTCTAAGCATGACTCAAAAAACAAAGACATCTTTGTACCATCTAAAATTACTTAAGGTTGCTTAGCTGATCATGGATCCTAGCAGAGATATTACCTGGAATACCAAGGAAATATTTAATAATGGTATAAATAAGAGTATTAATACCATCACTAACATCTTTACCTAAGGTTTCATTGAAAATCAGGTCACCTGTTTCATCATACTGAACTGCATAACGAACAAGATCACGATCTTCCTCAGGGAGATACTTTTCCCACCATTGGCGTAAAGAGCCAGTGAAACCAGATATAATTAACTCAACAAGTTCAGGATGACTAAGAGATTTGTTTACTAAGTAGTTGTTGGCTTTTGTGCACAATCGAGATTTTGATGATTTCATTAAATGGATGAGTTTACAAATGGACATCTTCAAAGACAAATACATCTTGAAGAAAAGAGCCAAACCTTGAAGAAAAAGGAACAAGAAGATGCAAGGAGCTTAAAGTGAAGATTCAAAACCTTAGGGTATAATCCTCTTGTAACTCTTTATTTCACATTTGACAAGGATTTGAATCACGCACTTGCATATATTTTAAAACATACATAAACCATTTTAAGTTTTGCTTGAAAGATTAAAATGTTTTTGTAGGTTTCAAAAAAACCCCCATCAAACCTCCAAACCTTCAGATACTTATGGGAAGTATGTCTTCCAAATTGGGTGTTTAAATGTGGTCAAAAACCTTGTTTTTAAAAGAACCGGATCATGCTTAAGTTGAGGAGGTCGACCGGCTGTTCAAGCGGTCGACCGGTACTTCGACCGCCTCATGTAGCGGTCGACCGATTGGTTATGACAAAAGAGCTTTGGGTAACGGTAACTTGAAGCGATCGATCGGTTCATGTAGCTGTCGACCGGCTCGTTTTAGCAAAAACTCCCAACAGCTATAAACGACTAGTTTTCATACTTGACCTATAAATACACCTTCATTTCGTCTAAAATCATAACCCAACGACCACATACCATTTCTACTACTTGAGAAATATTCTAAACCTTCTTATTCTATATTTCTCATAGCATTCACACAAAACACACTTTCATATCCTTGTCTTTGTGTGAATAAAGAGATAGAGCTTTCCATTTTTATATCCACTCTTTGAGAGAGTCTTGTTCCTCAATCTACCTATCAAAAGAGGTGTTTCCTTTAGTGAGGTTGTTCAATAAAGAAGAAGCTTTGAGAGTGTATATCTCGAACTTGGTGAGGTTGTGAGCCAGAAAAACCACTTGGGTGAGTTTGAGTGTTGAGCCCGGGAGAAAACACTTGTACGGTTCACTAGCACCTGGAAGCTAGTGTGTAAAAGCTATTGGAAGATAGTCGAAAACCTCAAGGCTCGGTGAAAGAGCTTGAGGGATGGATGTAGGCGGGTTTGCCGAACCACCTAAAAAATCACGTGTTTGCTTTCTCTATCCCTACTTTTTACATTTAGCAATTACATACTTGTTATATCATTATACTTGTGCTAAATTTGTATTTACTTTGCAAACACGGTTTTGGGGGGTTAATATTGAAAAGTTTAGAAAACCAATTCACCCCTCCTCTTGGGTTGCCTTAATCCTGAAACTAGGACTCACAGGATCACGCACTTGCATATCTTTCAAAACATGCATAAACCGTTTTAAGTTTTGTTTGAAAGATGAAAACGTTTTTATAGGTTTCAAAAACACCCCAATCAAACCTCCAAACCTTCATATACTTTGGGAAGTATGTCTTCCAAATTTGGTGTTTAAATGTGGTAAAAAACTTTGTTTTTAAAAGAACCGGATCATGCTTAAGCTGAGGAGGTCGACCGGCTGTTCAAGCGGTCAACCGGTACTTCGACCGCCTCATGTATCGGTCGACCGGTTGGTTTTGACAAAAGAGTCTTAGGTAACGGTAACTTGAAGCGGTCGACCGGCTCGTTTGATCGAAAACTCCCAACGGCTATAAACGACTAGTTTTCATATGTGGCCTATAAATACATCTTCATTTCGTCTAAAATCATAACCCAACGACCACATACATTTCTACTACTTGAGAAATATTCTAAACCTTCTTATTCTATATTTCTCATAGTATTCACACAAAACACACTTTCATATCCTTGTCTTTGTGTGAATAAAGAGATAGAGCTTTCTATTTTTATATCCACTCTTTGAGAGAGTCTTGTTCCTCAATCTACCTATCAAAAGAGGTGTTTCCTTTAGTGAGGTTGTTCACTAAAGAAGAAGCTTTGAGAGTGTATATGTCAAGCTTGGTGAGGTTGTGAGTGGTGAGCTAGAAAAACCACTTGGGTGGGTTTGAGTGTTGTGCCCGGGAGAAAACACTTGTACGGTTCACTAGCACCCGGAAGCTAGTGTGTAAAAGCTACTGGAAGATAGTGGAAAACCTCAAGGCTCGGTGAAAGAGCTTGAGGGGTGGATGTAGGCGGGTTTGCCGAACCACCTAAAAAATCACGTGTTTGCTTTCTCTATCCCTACTCTTTACATTTAGCACTTACATACTTGTTATATCATTATACTTGTGCTAAATTTATATTTACTTTGCAAACACGGTTTTGGGGGGTTAATATCGAAAATTTAGAAAACCAATTCACATCCTCTTGGGTTGCCTTAATCCTGAAACTAGGACTCACAGCAGTTGTTGGCTACCACAGTCATATGCTGGAGTTTATTAAGGATTTCTTGTTCAGAGAAACCATCAATATTCCATTCTTATAACTTATTAGAAGAGACAGAAAATTTACTATGGAAATTCCTTTATTCGAATTGAAGATCAGGAGGAGTGAGTTTACTATACCAATTCTTGGTAAGAGACATAGGATTTGGACGATAAGTCTTTATCCTGTTGACTTCTAATTGTTGAAACTGGTCTTCAATATCACTAATTTGGTGATCTAAATCTGGTTCTGTATCAAATTTCACTTGATTGAGAGCATCTATTTGGAGTGAAGAAGACATATTTTTACTTGAAGAAGTTTTTTCAGGTGTTTTAGATTTAGCTGTAGCTAAATCTTTTAACATCTGACTAACTTTACTAAGAAATGCGATGTCTAACGGAGTTTTCAACCCTATGGGTTTACTAGACAACTGGATCAAAGGTTTCTCGTTGATAGAAGATTGATCATCTAACTTAAGTTCAATCTTGTCTTACTGATGAGCTATGGTCTGGAGGTACTGGTTGGTGTAATTATTTTATTCAACTAGTTGTTTCTTACTATCTGAATATGGGATTTTGAAGGGTGAGGCTATAACTTCAGATCCTTGGTGGGATACTGTGATAGTCTCATTTGGAGGATGGCTAGCACTAATTGACTTTTTACCAGGAGATGTGGTCCATTTGACCTTGGTGAGAACATTACAGTTAAAGTTCTTATACTTCTCTAAATATGCAAAGAAACTTATGTTCGTACATAATTGACGCATAAGCTCTTGCCAGTTATCATAATTGACTTTCTTTTCGGCTTTCGTGTGACTTTCATGATATCGAGTCATTTTGAATAAATTGGCTTCAAACATAAACTCATCTTCTAGAGTTTTCACGTCTGAGGTAAAAACTTTACTAATGGTCATTAACTGAGGATTTATGGATTCAAAATCTGTTTGGGTAGGAGAAGCTTAATCGTCTTCTACATCTCAATAGTTACTACAGATTCAGATTTTGGTGAAGTATAGGGGTGTACTAACTTGGGATTTGACTTGAACTCATTTGAGTTTCAAATTGATGTCTCTCCTAACAGATTCATTGAGACTGGTAGTAGATCTTCTAGCAGATCGGCTACCTGGTTCTTGAATCCTAAAGGGTGAAAACCTAAGTAGAGCTTCTTCAAGTAAGGACAATTTTCACTTCTTGTTCTTAATTCCTTCTCTTTTATTTTCTCCCTCCTCCTCCCCTTGTTTTATATCTTGTTTACTTTTCCTCCTCTCTCATCTTCTTGATTTCCTTCTCCTTCTCTTTTTTCTTCTTCCGTTTCTTCTATGTTCTCCTCTTCCTCCTCTCTCCTCTTCTTCTACTCCTACTTCTTCTTCTCTTTCTCCCTATCTTTCCCTCTTCTTATCATGATGTTCTCTCTTCTACTCCGTCTTCTTCTTCTCTTTCTCCCTATCTTTCCCTCTTCTTATCACGATGTTCTCTCTTCTACTTCTTCTTACTCTCTTTCTTCTCTCTCTTTCTATTCTTTCCTCTAGCTAGTTTTCTCTCTTTTTTCTAACTTTCCTTTTCTCTCTTTCTTCCTTACCAACTACCCATAATAATTTTCCTGTCTAACCACCAAAATTGTTGTTTCATATGGCTTACAAAAAGATTGCAGGCGAAATCCGTGTTGGAGTCTCCTCCTTTGGAGGTAGTACTAGTAAATAATTAAAAGCTTTTTCTGCTATATGAGGGTGAGGTAGAGATCTTCACTCTAGACCAACTAATCAAATTGCAGTTATAATACTGCAACTCATATCTAATTTCAATGTTGCAGCAGATCCTTCGTCGTTGCAATTCACATATATATTCTACAGATATTGTACTCGATAATTTACAATCCTCTCCACAGATTTCTTCTATAATTGCTCTTGAGGCGGCTCTGTTCTTGGCAACGATTGCAGCCTCTAAACCAAGACAATTCCTATGACCTTATTTCCCCTCCCTTTTGTTTTTTGTTTTTATTTTTTGTTTTTGGTTGCTTTATAATGTATGGATTGTATTAAAGTGGTTGTTGCAAGGGCTCCTCTAGCTCTTAATTTTTGTACTTCGGTTGATATTTGCCCCAAAAAATTGCGGCTAACGAAAATGTTTATATAACTTTGTTGTCCAGATATTGACAAATGGAAAGTACAAGAGCGTAGTCCACCGAGCAGTACTGCACAACAAGGCGACAAGAATTTCCATAGGAACTGCAAACGGGCCACCACTTGACAGTGTCGTTAGCCCTGCGGCCGAATTGGTCATTTGTGAAGGCCATCCAGTATATCGTGGAATCAAATATGCGGAATACGTCGAGCTTCAGCAAAGCAACCAACTTCATTCTAAATCCTGGATTGGATAGCCATCCAATCCAGGGGGACGTTGTTTATCTTATAAGAAACTGAAATGGCTTATCTTCTGAGAATTGAGTAATATTACTTTATAGTCCAAACAATCAGAATTTAGATTGACCACTCCAACTAAAAATTAAATAAAATAAAAAATCCAATATTCCCCTTTGTTTAAAAAATTAGCTTTCCCAGTAATTCCAATTTTGGATACAATTCGCACAAACAGGCTTATGAGCCCAAAATAATGTAGTATGCGTAACAATAACAGGAATGAAATCGATTACTCAAAAATTTACAGTAATAGTACTGGAAAAGAAGGCAGGCTCCTCGAACAAATCGGAAAAATAAAAAACACTTTTTCTTCTCTATTTCTGGGATTCAACGTGGAGCTTCTTTTTTTCTGCGTGGATTCATCGTGGTGCTAGAATCCAAAAAGAATGCTCTCGGGTTCTTAACACTAGAACACCCAATCTCTGGATTTCAAACACAAAAAATGCGTGCACAAGCAAAGAAGAGGTATAGGGAAAAAAAAAACCCCCTCGTATTGGTAAGTCAGCAATTTTGTTAATGTTAATCATCCGGTTGATCAGGGTCGGACCACTTGATTACACGAGTCTTGGCTTGGTCAGCCTGCAAAACCACCCAGGTAATTTGCTTCTTCAGTTTTATATCAACTTCTTCAATGAAAATACCTGACAAAGAGGAAAGGGGTTCAATTAAGCATACCTCCTTCTCCCAATCTGTTCGTATTGTAATGACGGCCAATATTAACGTCTGAATGGCAGTCCCACCAAAGATCATCCCACTCCAAATGCCCTGTTTCACCAATTTCCCTAACCTATTAAAGGTTTGATCTAGTAGGGAACAAAAGATAAAAGAGGAAATACCAAAATTATTATGTACATGCAGATAACAATTTAATTTCCATAACCTGTTTGCTGGCTAACTCTTGGCCAATTGTCTTTGGGGGAAAACAAAAACCCACAGCAATTAAAGCAAATAGCCAGGTGTGGAATGTTGCTTTAGAGAAAAGGGAAAAATTAAAAATCACTTCTTAGATTTTCACTCGCTAAAAAGTAAATTGCTTGGATGTCTAAAAAATACAAAACAATGTATGGGTTTGTCCCCTTTTGAAACTAAGTCCCAATTTTGTAATGTAAGCCACAACTAATGATGCGCATTTTTGCCTGGCTTGTGTGCTGACGCGGCTCAAGATAGACACGTGTAAGAATTTAATTGAATAACACGATCATTATGATTTGTGTCAGGTGCGTCATTAACGCTAGGTGAAGGTGTGTGGATGAAGACAGCTATTATCAAAATGGGGCAAAACTCAGGCAGTGTTTTGTATTTTTTAGAAATTTAAACATTTATTTTTTTAGTGAGTGAAAACCTAAGCAGTGATTTTTAACTTTCTCCGGAAAACAATAGCCCCTCATTTCAGTAACGCAATGTTACTTAGAAAAAAAAATTAGTTACCACATGCAAAGGAAACATACCATCAGGCCCATGTTGAAGACAAATCCTATTAGAACTCCAAGAGGGAGTCCACTAAGGTAGTAGCAGCCAAAATTTATATATGCAACCGTTGCTTGCCATCCCGATCCAACAGCTACACCTGTCACATTGAAAAAAATGGCAAAAACACTCCCCAATTAGGCCTAGTATTCATCAAGTGAGGTGGCACCATGACATCCCTTTTCGTGTGGGTACCAGAAAATTATTGATTCCTCGTATTAAGGAGGGACTAAGGGAGGAATAAAAACGCACCTGATAAAACGGGTTGCACACTGTTAAGCAGAATTGCGACCCCTAAGAGGTACGACATCTTATCGACAGCTTCGACCACAGCAGAGCTTGATGTGAATATATATGCTAGCTTGTTGTGGAACGCCAAGATGATTGCGCAGAAAAAGACTCCAATCATAAGGGAGTAGGACACGGACACTATAGTTGCAAATTTTGCTCCTTTACCATTACCAGCTCCCAGCTCATTGGCGACCCTTACTCTGTCAATTTCATAGCAGAAATCACAACTAAACAACTCATAACTAAACAAAAAAAAAATTGCCGTTGGTTTGTCGGACCTACCCCACATGCATACGTCTAATGACAAAGAAATATGCACTCGGTATAGTGCTACTCCATATCCTACCAATGATCTGAGTAAGCTGACACTTATATTTTAAAACAGGGGGCGTTCATGTGCTTAGGGCCTAATTTCACACCCACTTGTAGGATGTCCTAATAAAGTGGTCAGATTACGTGATGCAAAGGATGCTTAAAATCCATTCCCTCGACCACTTATTCCGGAAGGTTTGTTGAGGGCCTTGGCCCTCTTGCACTGTTGCAAAAGACAACCGGTGGTCACGGCGTGCGTTGAACGTGCACGCCATATGTCATAAATCAAAACAGCTCCACCAAAGACAGCTAAACATCATGATTACAAACAAATTTTCAAAGCACTAAAGTACAGAGAATAGGAAAAAAAAAAGGTAACACAAGCACAAGGCTCCTTGTCGGGGTTGCCCGACTAAACTGTAAATCTAGTTCAGAGATGAGCTAGCCAAGTTCACATGAAATTTGACTCCTCAGAGGTTCTACTTGTGAAGTTTGGGCAATTTCTTAAGTCCAACGCTATTGGGTTATGCTGACACGAATATATTGTATAAAAACAAAAGCAATTTTCCGTAACAGCCAGTCAAATTGTTTTTGTGGATTTTTTATGGAGGATTCAGATACGACTACACGTGCAGAGATTACTGGGAGATAGAGGTGGGGGTATTAGGTTGCTGCAGTCTTTTGTACGCAGTACTCTTTCCTACGTTGTCGTTTTAATTTATTTATATCTTATCTTAAAGACAACATCAATGTTGCGTGTGATTGTCGCCTGAACAAAATTGTTTTTCTACTGGAAGGGTGCCTACTCTCATGTGCCAAACCTGTGTGTACATTTTCCATTTTCATTATTACATATGGACTCTGCTAAGTTGACTACGGAACTAAGGAAGTGAGGAAAGGGTTAGAAATGTTACCCGGTACCGGCGAAGAAACCCAAAGAGATCATAAACTCCCACCCAACGAGGTAGATGCTGCGAGAGAAAGGATTATCAGGAAAACCACCAGACACGAAAACCCTCTTCTTTATTTTCTTAATTGTTTTTCTTTAGGGGAAGAGGAGTCCAAATATCATACCAAATTGACAAGGCATCCACGGAAATAGTGGCGTCAGTCAAGTGGCCAGTCATCAACACCAGTATCGTGTAGTACCAGCTCTCCAAACTGTACACGTCACCAACAAAAGACGTGTCACTAGATGCATCGCCGGTGTGAACGAATTAGTCAAATTTTAGAGGTAAACTCTGATGGAGAAAGAGAAAAACAGAATTGTCTGCAATTCTTCTGCACAAAATAATATCTTGATCCTATGGCTATGGTGTATTGGGTCAGACCTAATTCGTTTACAGATATTTTGCTTTCAAAACCAACGAGGAAACTAGCCTCTGTTCAATCAAAACCAATGGAGAGAGAGAGAAGTACCAGAGCATGACCCCCGAAGCAGCAGCGAGTTTCATGAACTCCCAGAGTCCTGAAAAGGCTTGCTGAGAAAATCCAGTCCAAGTTAAAGGACATCCACCACACATGGCATACCCATACAAACAAATAACCAAAACCCACCACGAGATGTCCAGAGCAACAACGGCACCCACAAGCCCAAAATCGAAGACATAAACGAACAGCCAACTAGTCAACAAATTAACCACCAAACCCACCACTGAAACCCACGCAAGCGCAAAGGTCTTGAGCTGGGACTGTAAGAACCGCTGCACTGGGAACAGAAACGCAAAGCCGAATTGTAGCGGTATGATCCACAGAGCCACCACCCCTGTCTCATCCGCCACTTCATCTGGCAGTCCTAGGAGTTTGACAATCGGACCCGCGAAAACGTAAAGGGGCAAGAGCAAGATGCAACAGAGGAAAAGCACAATCAAAGACCTCTGAAGGTATATTCCCATCATAGGGTACCTCTTGGCTCCAAAAGCCTGACCACACAGAGTCTCCAATGCGCTCGCCATCCCTAACTAAATCTCAAATTCTCAGAATTAACGTTTGACATAGAGAGACAGAGACCAATAAGTAACAGCAAGCACACACAACAGAATTGAATTACCAGGAGGCCAAAACTGAAGCCGACAATGACATTGAGGGCTATGGAAACGGCAGCGAGCTCAACGTCGCCTAGGTGGCCGGCGAAGGCCTGGGTGATGACGTTCATCGAGAAGTTTACGATGCGGCTGAAGATGGCGGGAGCCACAATGTGCCATAGCTTCTTCGATTCAACCCAGAACCTTGATGCAAGGTCTTTGATTTCTGGATCTTCTGGTAAATCTTTTATCGACGATTCTGGTAAGAGTGGAAGGTCGAGATCCTCCCCATCTCCGTTGATACTGCTCCCCATTGATTAAACGGGTCCTTCGCCTTTTTGGTTGGCCCAACAGTCAAGAGATACGCCTTTTTTTCCTCGAATATTTTTTGGTATAATGCTTCGGCCAAAGAAGGCAAGTAATGAAATACTAACACTTTGACCAAAAATAAAAATAAAGGAATTTAACAATTTGGTTCTTGAGTTTTTATCCTTTTAACATTTTAGTACTTGAATTTTAAATTTTAAATTTAAATCCCTTAGGTTTCATACTTTTGACAATGAGATCCTTCCGTCAGTCTGTCGTCCATATGCTTAACGGAGCTCTCTGACACGTCAGCAATTTGAAGCGGTCGACCGCTATATGAAGCAGTCGATCGTTATATGAAGAGGTCGACCGCTTCATGTAGAAGTCGACCACTCATATTTTACACATATACCCGGTCGACCGCTATATGTTCCGTTAAGCATATGGACGGCAGACTGACAGAAGGGTCTCATTGTCAAAAGTATAAAAATTAAAGGCTTTAAATTTAAAATTTAAGGACTAAACTGTTAAAAGAGTCAAAACCCAAAAACTAAATTATCAATTTTCCCAAAAATAATACAGCAGCTATTAAGGTTTCCAACGTGTACACATGAGTTAATGTTTTGTGAAGGACGAATGTAAACTTTCTGGAATTTTTTTTTTCTTTATTTTTAATTTCTTTCTTACTGCCCGGGTGCTTCATTCCCCTGCTACCAGTTTTTTGTTTAGAGCCTCGCAGAGTAAAGCCTTTCTCTTCTGGTCACAACTTTTTTTTTTTTTTTTAGTTTTGTGCTCTCTTTCACGGTTCTTTTTAAGATACGTATAGCTAGTGGTGGGGCTAGTCGTTGACTTTTTTTTTTAATACTATTTTGGCATTTTAGAAGAAATATATATGTTAACCCTCTAATGACCAGATTTTTGAATTCTAAATTATTAATAAATTTATACTTTATACTCTAAGTTAAGATTTTAATGATTTTAAGAAGAAGTGTCAGATCGAATAGTTTTGGGAAAAAATTGAGTAATCAAACTACCGAAAGAATCTCAAACATGAGTAATCGCCATCTAAGAAATTCACTGAATCGTTCTCTGGACTCTGGAGCCTCCGGGCGAAAATGATCTCTCTGTCAGTACCTAACCGTTTCTCTCTCCTTCCCTGCTATCATCTGATACACCTATTCGGTTTGCCTTCCGTATCTCAGGATGTCACTACTCAATGACTACATTTTCCCTTCAGAATCTATTATCCTGTATCCAAATTTTCGTACCATTATCCTCATTTCGTTCGTTTTTACATCTATCTTAGATTTCAATCTTTTGAAATCCTCTTATTTCTCTTTTGCTGATTTATTGCCTCTCATATTCTCAGATCTAGATCTATTCCTTTTTCTATGGTCCATCAGTCATATTGCTTTTATTGTAAGTTATGTTGCTGAATCTGAGTGATTTATCAGAAGCAAGGGTGGACGGTGTGCTGTGGGTGGAAGGAACTTCTCACACTAGTAAGGACGATGAGCTTTTCTAAGAACCTATGGGGGACCTGGAGGGAACTTATAAAGATGACTAAGAATCTGTCGTGGGAGGATGGTTCGAGTGTCTTGAAGATTAATAATGACACTACAAAGAAACGACCTATAGAAACTCTGCTATAGGTCACAAAACCGTTGTTATAACCTATAGCAGCGGATTTTTAGAGGCGGTTGCGACCGCCGCTATATATCCGTCGGCATAGGTCTATCGTGGCGGATTGGGTGACCACTAGTGAAGACCTCGGGTCTATAGTGGTGGTCAACTAGCGGCGGTCTAAACCGTCTCTATAGACCTGAGCACAATTGCACTGTTTTGACACTTAAGGTTCTGTAGCAGCGGTCACAGACCGCCGCTAAAGAACTAATATGACCGCCACTATAGGTCTTTAGCGGCGGTCAGGTGCCACCTATAGCAGCGGTGGGTGACCGCCGCTAGATGTTTGCAGCTTTTTTTTTTTGTTAGCAATTTCAAATCACCACTAAATTTTTCCTATATTTTTCTATACATATTTTTTTAATCGATAATACAAATTTATTTTAATAATAATAATTCATTGGATGTAAAAATTTATAGACTAAGGATAATAAAACAAAATATACTTTATTATTGATTAAGAATATTTTACAACAAACACAAGATTCTTTACAAATTAGGAATAGACGGTAATAAGATGTAATTACAAGCTTTAAAAGAATGAGTCTCATATAGTGGAATTACTGAGGTTTGGGGAGACATGCAGCTTTGTGTACCCTCGGGATGCTTGTGAGAGATTTGGATCATGAGGGTATTTTTTAAATTGAGACTAAAATAAAGGATGAGCGTCTTTAGGTGATCTTGCGTAGATTGGGCTTTTCTTTCCTTTCTTTTTTGTTCCTCCTGTTGGGTGCAAGGGGGGTTTGGCATTTTGTTGGCGTCCTGAGTTGTGTTTTGATGTGATTAGTTTGTTGGGTTCAATTTTCCATTTTATGATGAAATTAGGTGGTGATAGGTCTGAGTTTTGTGCTCTTCAGTGTATAGGCCACCACTTTGGAAAATGAGGTTGCTTTTTGGGAAGATTTGAACAAGTTGGGAGGGATGAATGACGAACCGTGGGTTTGTATCGGGAATTTTAATGATATTATCAAACAAGGGGAGAAAAGAGGTGGTAGATTTGTGTTCGGGTCTTCTTCTAAGGGGTTAAAACAGTTTATGGTCGGGAACGGCTAATATACGGGAAAGGTTAGATTGAGGAATAGCTAATGTTCTGTGGAGAATTAGTTATCCGAATGCTTGTGTGACCCATTTTTGTGTCACAGATTCTAATCATGTGTCTTTAGTTCTACATATTTTTGGATGTGAGGCAAGGATGGCAACTAGTTTTAAATTTGAAAAATTTTGGGTGAGGGATGCTTCTTGCTTTGGGTTTATTGTTGAGTCTTGGAGGAAGCATAGAAGTGGGTCACCTACTTGGATTTTGTTTAGCAAAATTTGGGCAGTGAGGGTGGCTTTTAGAAAATGGAATTTGGAGACTTTTGGAAATATTAATGTTCGGATTGCTGGTGTTAAAGAGCAATTGAGTATTTTTCAACAATTTCATCCCTCTAGTCATAATATTTGGGTGGAAAGGTGTTTGTTGGATGAATTAGATGAACAGTTACAGCGGGAAGAAATCCTTTGGATGCAGAAATGTCGCGTAGCTTGGTTGACATCTAGTGATTTGAATACAAAGGACAGTTTGGGTGGTTGTTAGAAGATGTTGTCATCACATCGTGGAACTAAAGGACAGTTTGGGTGGTTGGATTTCTGGGAGCGAAATATTGGGAATGAATTGGTTTCTTTCTATTATGCTCTTTATACTTCTAATAGGCCTCAAATTTCTGTTAATTTGGATAATTTAGTGGAACCTTTGATTGCTGAGGATGAGAATGTTGATCTAATTCGTATTCCAGATAATGTGGAAATTTGGGAGACGCTTAAGATGATGCATCTGGATAAGGCTCTTGTGCCTAATGCGATGAGAGTGTATTTTTTTTAGGCCATTTTGGAAAATTGTTGGAGAGGATGTTATTTCTACGGTGCAAGATTTTTTTTATCAAAGGATATTTGTTGCTTGAGCTGAATGCTACAAATATAGTATTGATTCAGAAAGTTGCTAACTCATCCTCAGTTAGTCAGTTTAGACCCATCAGTCTTTGTAATGTAATTTACAAGTTGATTTCAAAAAATTTGATGGAAAGGCTTAGAATGGTATTGCCGAAACTGATTTTTCCTTATCAGCTTGCATTTGTGCCTGGAAGGTTGATTCAAGACAATTATAATGTTGCGGCTAAGGTTTTTAATGGTATAAATCATAAGAGAGGTGTTTGGGTGGATGGTGGTAAAAGTTGATATGGAAAAGGCATATTATAAGGTGGAGTGGTAATTTTTGCTTATAATTCTTAAGCAATTCGGGTTCCATTCAGTTTGGATAAATTGGATTAGACAGTATATTTATTTGCCTCAGTATTCGGTTTTGTTGAATGGGGGTCTTTTGGAAGGTTTTATCCTTCAAGGGGTCTTTGTGAGGGGAACCCGCTTTCGCCTCTTTTAGTCCTTCTTTATTTGGAAGTTTTACCAAGATTATTGTTGCGTGATGAAGCTGTTGGAAATCTTTGTGAGATTAAAGTGGGTCGAAATGCACCAGTTATTTCGCATCTCTTATTTGCAGATGACTTGTTGTTATTTGTGAAAGCTCAAGTAAGGGATGTTGCTGCAATGGAGAGATGTTTTGAGGTGTACTCGGGTTGGTCATGACAGAAGCTGAATAAAAGTAAGTCCTCAATCCATTTTAGTAAAAACATTTATGGTCCTTCAGTTTTGCCTATATGTGATTTACTTGGTTTGAAGAGCATCCGGCTAAAGCAAAACATTTGGGGATGCCTTTACTCTTTCCCTGTTCTACATATCGTGCGTTGGCTGATATGAAAGGGCGTATTTTTACTAAGCTTGAGGGTTGGAAGGCTAAGGTTTTATCGGAAGCTGGCCTACTATGCTAAGAAGTGCGGCATCCACTATACCTACATATTTTAAGGGGTTTTTGAATTTTCCTCAACAGTGGTGTGTTAAAGTGGATAGGAGATTTAAGAACTTTTGGTGGGGGTTTAAAGCTGAGAAGTCAAGAAATTTGTCTTTGAAATCGTGGAAGTCCATTTGTGTTCCAAAGTATTTGAGAGGGCAGGGTATTAGAGGTATGACAGATCTCAATATGGCTCTAAACTTCAAGTTAGTGTTGAAAATCTTTACCAATGATGAGTGTCTTTGGGTTAGAACTAGGGCTGTCCAAAGGTCGGTCCAGTCTAGGCCGGTGTAACCGGATTTACAGAGAGCAAATCAACCGGACCAGACCGACCATATTAATGAGACCGGACAGGCCAAGGACTGGTCCGGTTTCGGCCGGTTTCACAGGTTTGGGCCTTATTTTAAGCTACGTTTTTTGTTCTTTTTTGGGGCTTTTTTAGACCAATTTCTGGACTTCTTTACATCAATTTTTTAGTGTTTTTTTGCATCAAGTTCGAGCTATGATCTCAACCAAATTATGTCACAATTATGACCTTTCTTTTTCAACAAACTAAAAAGAACTTTAAATCATACATTTAAAGAATACTACTATACTAATTATTAGGTTACTAATTAAAGAATATTAAATCATAGATTTTTAAGAATAATAAATCATACATCTTAAGACTTAAAGCATACATTTAAAGAATTCTAAATCAATAAACTAAATAGAAATTCCAAAATAAAGAAAGTCCAAAATAAAAGTGTTAAATAGAAATGCTACTGGAACTAATTAGTAATTACTAATTACACTAATTTATTACAAGTTATAACAAACAACAAAATTGTGAGTCCAAATAACAACCCAAAAGGGGGTGAATTGTGTTTAACAAAAACTTAGTCATTTTTCAATAAAAACCCAGATCTGAAAGATACCCCTTTATACTAATTAAAAATGCAAATCTGAATGTGTATAATGCTAAGCAAAATATAAGCAATAATGATAACGGATGAAGCACCACAAATATGGATGTGAAACGAATAATGAGAGAGATAGAGATAGAGAGACAACACCGCAATTTTAGGTGGTTCGGCCAATTTGCCTACGTCCACCCCCAAGGCTATTGACTTCCTTGGGCTTCTTTCACTATTCTCCAAATAGCAAATACATCTTAGCTTCCGGGGTGCTAAGGAACCTTTACAGAGCATTTCACGAGTTCACGCTTCAACTCTCTTCACAAATCTCAAAACCTAAGGGATTTCTTTTACTCTCACAAGTAGTACCAAGTGTTTACCCAACACTCAAGTATTTTCCAAATGATGGATACAAAGGAATTACAATGAATGGCTCTTTAAGCCGAATAAGCCAATGAAAAGCTCTAAACGAGTGGAATGTCTCTCTAAGCCAAATAAGCAAGTAAAAAACTCAATAGGGTGCAAGAAGACAAGATTCTTGAATGAAATCTAAAGTTTGGAAAAATGAATTACAAGCTTTCATGGTAGGTGCGGTCTTCTCTCTTCTTCACGACACTTTCTCTCTCTAGAAGTTAGGGCAAGAGTGATAGCAAGTGTGTTCCTTCTTCTTCAAGAAATTTCTCTTCATTTTAAGGTTAAATCGTCAATCATGAGCAAGAGAAGAAGATTTAAAAATGAAAGCTATCATCTTGAAGGAATCAACAAGTGATTTTTGGATTTCGTTTTCTCTCTTTCAAAGTTAGATTTTAAATGATGATGCAAATCCTTGCTTTCTCTCTCTATCTCATTCTATATATAGTCTCATAGGTTTCAACGGTCTTCAAGTAGCTTTATTGTACAGTTTGAGGGGTTTAAATGACTTTTGAACCATTTTGAATGATTTGGCGTCATTCCAGGATTTATGCAAATTTGCACAATGTGTCTACACCTTGTCTTCATGTGTCGACACTTTAAACTTCGTCTGGAATTTTGCTCTGGGGAGACAGTGCAATGTGTCAACACTTGTCTTCAATGTGTCGACACATTGAACAGAGTCTGAAAATGCTATCGACAACATGAATTTTGCATTCTGGAGTAAGTGCAATGTGTCAACACCATCACTCAATGTGTCGACACTTATATGTGCTGGAGAGAAAAATCAGCCTCTTGAAAGTGTCCAATTCATTCCAACACCTCTTTAAACACCTACAATATGAAAAATTGATCTTATCAACTTATGTAATTGTGTTCAAGTACACATAAAAATAATTTAAAGAAATAACCTCAATCTTTTTAAATATATTTTAGAAATAGTGGATTGACAAGATAAAATCTAAAAGTCTTCAAAGCACTTAGAATTTTTAGTTGTCATCAAAATCAATTCTGGATTGTTTGCAAAACAACCTTGGGCTAACAAAAATAATCAAATAAACAAACTAAAAGTGTAATTAATACATGTCAACAAAATAGTAGAAAAATAAAATACAGTTCATATCCATCATCAATTGTTCAATTGTCGATCTCTCACCAAGTTGTAAAAAAAATAAAAATATACATGTGAGATAATAAACTATGAAACAATAATGGGCATTATTATAAAAAAGAAATAAAACAATACAATGAAAACAATCTAATTAGTCCTCATTGATCTCAATCCGAGTCACTCGTGAGTTAAAAGTTATTCCTAATAATTTAGGAGATAAAAAACATGTTTAAATCTTCATAAATACTAAATCACGAGAACTTATAAAATTGAAAAACTAACCAACATAGAGACATTTTAAAATAAGATTACCTGATTCTAATGCCTCATAGGCCTCAACTTCGTCTATTGACTCCCGAAGATCTAATTTAATTGGATCCTTCAACTAATTTTGAGAGCACACAATAGCCTCAACTGTGACCAGAGATAAAAAAAATTACGGAAAGAATCAATCAAGAAAATTTCAAACACAATTTTAAACAAATTCACAACTTCAAACAAAACCAAATCCTCCAATCAAACCCATCCTCCACAGTTTCACAACCTAATCTATGCTCTAAAATTCTAAATTAATTGATGAACTACAATAACTAATTAACTAAATTAGTTCATAAATTATTACCTCAATGGCAGTGAACTGACCACACACGACATAAATTCACAATCTTGTAACCTGCAAAGTCCCAGTAAATTAACTAAAATAAAGACGACCAATTAACAAAGAACAACACCAATTCGCACGCCTAGAGAGAGATCAAAAGAATTAAGAAATTACCTGAGAGATGAGAGAGAGACACACACAGCAACAACCACTAACCAACAAATTCCAGCAAAGAGAGAGAGGAGGCTGAGAGGGGTTGCGCATGAAAGAAGAGAGGGAGGGAGCTGAGGAGTGAGGGGGTTCACTACAAAAAAAAATAGGGATAGAACAACGGTCGGAAAACCGCTGGTAAAAGTCCAAAAAATGCCGCTAAACTTTTACGTGAGACGGGGGTGTTGTGCGAAGTGCAAACTAGGGGAGTGCTACGCAGCGCGAGCTGTTGGGGGATTAGGGTTTTTTTAAATGTGACACGTGAGAAGGAAGGGGTGCGCGAACATTTTAGTTTTAAAAAAAAAACCAGTTCGGACCGGTTTAGATCAATATACTCTGGTCCATTACCGATTTTGCTATGTATGAAACTGAGACCGGGCCGGAGTGTACCTATTTCACCGGACCGGCCATTCTGGCAAGTTATTTCTCATCGGTTTGACTAGAACCGATCCGGTTTCAGTCCGGTTCGGCCGGTTCTTTGGACACCCCTTGTAGGACTGTTCAGTGCCACCGGAAAATTCCGGTGGCACCGGAACCGGCACCGGCACCGGGTTTCCGATACCCGGCTTCACCGGTGCCGGTTTGGTTTTTTACAATAAAGCCAGTGGTATTCCCGATTCCCGGGTTACCCGGCACCGGGTTCCGGGGAACCGGGATTTTTTTATTTTTTATGGCAATGAAATTGAGCCTTTGAGGGTCACTGATTAGGCTTTGGCAGCTGAAAAACTACCGGATATTCTCTCCCCCTCTCCGAAAATCATGGCAACTTCATCTCCATCGTCATCGTCTTCCTCAACGAAAAGATTGGCGAGTAGTCTCTGGACAATAACATCGTCATTGTGCATCTTCTTCTTCCTAATCATCCTTCATGTCCCACTTTTCAGGTACAACGTTTTTTGGACTCTTCCTCACGTCACACTCCCTACCCACACAAACCCAATTTGCTAATTTGTTCTGCACTCTTCCATTCTTCAGAGCCCTATGTAGTCTGTTTTGTTTCATTCCAAGTATATTGTCTGTTTTGTCATTCATTGCCCAATTTTTGTTTTCCCACGCTTGCTGTCTCGCACTCAAACTTGCTGCTCTTTGTCTTGGCATCTGGTTGTTCCTGATGTATTTTGTTGTATACAATGTTGTTCATTCTTTTCCTTTTGTATTGAGGCATATTTTGTACTTGAATGGCCTCTGTCACAGTTTGAACTTGTAATGCATGCCAGGTGCTCGGTTGAATGCCCAAAAAAATTCACTAAGTTTTTTATAGGGTCGAGTATCTAGAAGGCATACAAATCTTTCCATTAAATTGCATTAATCCCATGGTGTGCATTTCATGAGTTTTCCCTTTCCCCCCTTTCTTTCCATTGGATAGATCCAAAATGGGGCCACTTTTGTCATTGTATATAAAACCACAAATCCACGGGATGGAAGTCCAGCATTGTTAATACAAGGTATAAAATATATTTGGAATGTAATCTACCATGAGAATATGATTATTCTCCTGATCTGGAAGTTCACACGGGCAGTTTTTGAAATGAAATATGTTTTGCTAACTCATTTGTATCCAAAGCCTGTTAACTTCATGGTAGATGATGGTGGTGGAATGGATCCTAAAGCTATGAGGCACTGCATGAGTTTTGGTTTTTCAGATAAAAAATCTAAATCAGCCATTGGACAATGTATGGATAGCAGCATTCACTCTTCGGTTTCTTGTGATTGTTTTCTTTTGTATATATTGGTTTACTTGTAGCCTTCCAGATGGAAATGGCTTCAAGACTAGTACAATGAGACTTGGTGCAGATGTTATCGTCTTCAGCCGGCATCTGAGTAATAGGTTGGGATTCGAAACTTACTCTTTTTATCCTTATGTGTTAAGGTTTTTGTGTCCTTGTACTATCTGCAGTGACCTCATTTAGAAGCCATAGTAGCGTACATGAACATGCATGTGTATCCATATGCTTATAACAAGTTTGTCATGTTTATGAAGTTTTTACCTCTTAGTTTAAATGAAACTCATTGTATACATGAACATGCATGTTTATGTTATCATCTGCTGCAATGAATATGATAAATGCAATAATTACGTAATATAGTTTAGATTTTATTGATACGTGATTAATGGACAAAAAAAAGAGAAAAAAATACATTGGACCAAGTGTGTAAAACGCTAAAAAAATTGCCCAATATAAATGTAGGATAACCGGAAACAGACACCACTAAGGGCCGGTTTTTGCTCTTAACGGTGTAGATGGCAATTATTTAAAAACCGGCACCTACACCGGGGTTGAACAGCCCTAACCCCTTGTTAGAATGTTGAAAAATAAATACCTTCTTAATATTGAGTTTGGTGATGTTGTGGGGTGATTCTCAAATTGTGTTTATGTTATGTTGTGGGGAATGAAAGAAAAATTTCAGTGTGGAGTGATCCTTGGGTTCCCTCAATTTTTGGTTTTATTCCATCTTCTAGGACTGATGTAAATCCATTGGAGGTGTCGATTGTGGCAAATCTCATTGATAGATGCACTAGTAAGTGGGATAGAACTTTAGTGTGGAGATTGTTTGATAAACTTCAGGCAGAAGCTATTTGTACAATCCATTTGGGCAGTCCTGATAGACAAGATGAATTTATGTGGATCTCTGACAAGTCCGGGAAGTTTTCGGTAAAATCTATAAATGTAAAGCTAGTTAAACTCAAGTTTATTCCTATTTCTCCTATGGAGGCAGTGTGGTGGAACAAATTGTGGAGATTAAAGTGCATGAAAGACACAAAGAAGTTGCTTTGTGAAAATTGTTTTGGAATATTATTCCTACAAAAGGTATTGTGAGGAGTAGACTTGGAATTGATTTAGAGACGGATGAGGTTAATGTGTGTTCTGTGGGGAGGAGGTGGAAACTACGAAGAATATTTTGATTAATTGCTCTGTTAGTAGATTTCTTTGGTGTTCCTCTCAATGGGCTTTGGTTATAAGAATTTTTTCTTATCAGCCTTTTTCCTCTTGGCTTTTGGCTATTTTGGATCCTTCTCGGATTTCTGGAGTAATTCTAGATGATTTTTATCATTTTCAGGTTTTTGCTTTAATCTTATGGGATCGTTTATGGTGGATACGGAATCAGATGGTCCATAAAGCTGTTTCGCTGGATTTGATGTCTTTGAGGGATATGATTAATTCCTCTTACAGGGAACATGTTCGGGCTTAGGAAAGTTGGTGAAAAATTTTGGGAAGCCACCTAAGGAGGGCCAGATAAAAGTCAATTTTGACGTGCCTATGAGGAAAGATTTTGCAGTGGGGGAGGCTGTTCTTCATGATCATTTAGGGTGTGTGGTGGAGGCAAAGGTTCAGAAGATTTTGGTGGATGATCCACATGTAGGCGGAGTTTTTGCTGCGAAGTTGGGTGTTGAGGAAGCAAAAGCTCATTATTTACAGGAGGTTATTATTGAGTGTGATTCTCATCTTGCCATTGAAGCCTATCGTAAATACCCAACAAGTGTTGATTGGCGGGTGTATAGCAGGATTGAAGAGGAGGTCAGATGTGTCTCTTCTTTTAATTCTTGTGTGTTTGGCTTTGTTAAAAAAAGTGCTAATATGGAAGTGCACTATTTGGCTCGATGGGCTGCCACTTTGTTTGAATCAGGTGGCTACCCCCGATGTTCATGAGCATTACCAGACTTGGTTTGGATTTATGAAAAGGACTGATCCACCCTGACTTTCTTTGGTTGTTTTGCTTTAAGTTGAATAAAGATTTCTTAGTTGATTAAAAAAAATCTCAAACATGAGTATTAGGTACAACATTTGACACATTAAGTATAAGAACTATCAAATTTCACCAATTTGCACCCCTAAAAAAGATCTAATCATCAAACTTGTGCCACATGCGTTATAAATGAGTCATGTGACACGATTTTAACCGTCAGATTTTATTTAGGACACAATTTGATTAATTGTGGAACTTTGAGAGCTCAATGTGTTAAGATTGGTAATTTAGAAACATATTTCAAATTGCATTGGTCGTGAGAGAGTTCAAAGTGATTTTCTCACATGGTCTTATCAGTCAAATTGTAATGTGGTCTTTATAGATTCTAAATTTTATACATTACATCACAAAGTACCAATAGATTTTCACTTTATACTCTATGTTAAGCTCTCAACGTTAAAACAAATTAAAACATGTCACATAAAACAATCTTAAATCAAATTATAACATGGGGTGATAAGTGTTCCTCGTGGAATAGTTAACATTATTATCAGGGACATTTCACACTAATTTTCAGTTAATCCATGGAATTATAATTTAATTTGTAATCAAATCAGATAGATGTGTTTTATTAGAAAAATAGTTCTAACGCATTAATATTTTATTTGTTTGGAGGAATTGTAATTAAATTGAAAGACAACTCATTTTAATCACTCATACTATTCAATTAATGAAGATGAGAGCTTGAAGACTGTTATTCATGCAAATTTAGTGGAATTGAATGAAGGTAAACAACATTTGAATTCAATGAAGCAATTTTAAATCAGGATAGACATGTTATAAGTGTTTATTAGAAAATTCATAACTAATTTCTTAGTTACGCATAATGCAAATCTATATCGGATTTGAAATCTGTCTTATCTAAAACTTTAGATTTAATGAAGATTTTGAGATTCACATACGGAGGGTGAAAAAAGCTTTTGAAGTTGGAGCGCTTAAAAAGGGATGGAGAACACAACATTGGGGGACTTTTGCACTTTTCACTTTTGCTGTTTTTCTAGTTAGACATTCTTCTATGGAATTCATGATAGCTTTCTTTGTAGAGATGTTAAGTATAACTCTCTTGGTAAGATTAAAAGTTTAAGTTGAAGTTTGTGATGTTGTTTTGATAATTAACGAGGAAATAAGTGATTTTTCTTTAATCGAATGGTTCTATATTAGTAGATTAATTTCTCATCTATATATTCTTGTTGATTCATTATGATTTTCAAATACATTGAATGTTTTGAGAATTCCTATGATGTGAAATTAAAGCTTTATCATCAAACCATTTATTATTCATAAATTCTTTCATATGGGCTTATTATTAGAATTTTCATTTTGAGGGAATAATCATTCTCATTTAATTGAGTATAACTAATCAAAGACATAACTAGTTGTTAAATTAATTCTTTAAATCTGAGTTGTTTCTTTTTATTAGTTTCATCTTAAAATCAACAAAACAATTTTTCTTTGTTTTATTTAATTTTTCAATCATAATTCTTAATCACACAATAATTTAATCCGTGGGTCGAACCTAATCAGTACTACAGATTTCTGTTATAACTACCCAAAGCACTTACACATTAAATTTGTTCAGTAGTTTTGGTGTAAGCAGGGGTTTAAAGTATAAATTTATTAGTAGATAAATGTGCAATGTGTTATATTAATTGTCTAAAGTGTAAATTAAAAATTAATAAGGCATTTTAAAAATACAAAATGTAATTTCATTAAAAAAATCCAATTTTGAGGGGGTAACTACTTCAACGAGATAAAAATGTTCCATATAGAAAGCCACCACTTAGGTTTTGCCCCACAATAACACCTTAAGTAATGACCTAGGCATTTGTTCACAATTTCAGGTTGGCCATCACTTTGAGGGTGATAAGTCGAACTGTCGGCAAGAGTGGTACCCTGGAATTTGAAGAATTCCTTCCAAAAATTACTAAGGAAGATAGGGACACGATCTGAAACAATGGTGTTAGGCATCCCATGGAGTTTAAAAACATGAGTCAAGAAACGTTGGGCTATAGAGCTGGCTGTGTAGGGGTGAGTGGTGCCAACAAAGTGAGCATACTTTGTAAATCTGTCCACAACTAGAAAAATCACTGATTGACCCTTTAAGAGTGGTAGACCTTCAACAAAGTTCATAAAAATGTCAGTCAAACCTTGCTGAGGAATTTGGTGATATCTCGACCTTATTTCCAATTTTGAGAATATTGTAGCCTCATGTAGCTCATCCATCAGTTCATCCACTACCGGTATAGGATATTTATCATGTACCGTCTCTTTCTTGAGAGCACGGTAATCAATACACATTCTCCAACTTCCATCAGCTTTCCTACCAACAATACAGAAGAGGAAAAGGGGGAATGGCTATGTCTGATTGCTCCTAATTCCAAAAACTCTCGAACAATTCTCTCAATTTCTCCCTTTTGATAATATGGATACCGGTAGGGTCTCACACAAACTGAAGCAGCTCCTTCCTTTAATAAAATCTGGTGGTCATGGCTTCTTAAAGGGGGTAATCTCCTAGGTTCACCAAATACTTCAGTATACTGTTTAAAAAGGTCATTAATCTGCTTTGGGGTAATATTTCCAAGTTGCTTAGACTCTTCCTCTTGCTATACCTCTTGAAGAGCTACTCCTCTTTTCTCCGTAGTTGTTGATATGTAGAAGCCATGAGTTTCTTCCATCCACGGTCCATTCAGCTGGATGTAATCCTTGCAACTTACACGCTTTCCCTCCCAACGTAAACACCATAGTATGTTGTAGGAAATCCCAAAGAATAGGTCTCAAAGTTTTCAACCAATACACACCCAAAATTACATCACAACCACCTAAAGTTAGGCTTTAAAAATCTGTCGTCAAGTCCATCCCTTGCACCCTGAAGGATACATTATCACAATGTCCCTCACATGTCATGGAATCCCCATTAGCGATCTGAACCTTAACCATTTTTGTTTGAAGTAAGGGTAGTTTGTTTCTTTTAACTATAGCGGGATTCAAGAAATTGTGAGTACTCCCGGTATCCACAAGAATTACTACTTCACTCCTTCCAACCCGACCAACAAACCGCATGGTCTTTGGGTTTGGACCACCTGTTATAGCATGTAATAAGATTTCAACTTAATCTTCCTTAGTTTCTGCACATTCAGGTTGAATCTGAATCTCATTCAACTCCACATCCTCCTCTTCCGAAGCCCACTCAACCTCTTCCATCATAAATATTTTTTTACCTTGGCATTGATGTTTAGAATGTCACTTCTCATCACAATTATAACATAAGCCTCGTCTCTTCTTTCTTGCATTTGCTCGGGGGTAAGTCTTTTGATAGGAAACCTTGATTTGGAGAATGGTTTTGAGTCATAGGTTCGGTTATGAGGTCCAAAGGGTGGGGTTGTATTTTTGTTTGGATAAGGATTATGGTTTTAGGGGTTAAAGCTTATGTTTGGGTTAAGAGTATGTTTTGGGATTTATGGTCTACATAACCAGTCCGTAAGCTCTTCCTTACAAACATAATGTTCTCCTCTTGAATTTTATCCAAACCGAAAGCCACATTCATTGTGAGAGGGTTTAGGAGTTTCATCTGAAATCTGATTTCATCTTTAAGACCACTAATGAAACAACTAAGTTTGTTCTTCTCACTCAGACCTTGGATTCGGTTGGATAGAGCCTCGAATTGGCTTTTATAATCCAACACCAAACAACGTAGACGATGCATGGCTTCCATAGGATCATCATAGGCCGTGGACCCAAATCTGGTGTCCTAGGCTTTAGTGAAAGCCTCTCAACTAGTAAACACCCCTGCTGCCTCTGCATATTGAAACCAAGTCAATGCATCTCCATCCATATGAAATGAGGCCAAAAATGTTTTCTGCCTACTAGATGTTTGATAATAGTTGTAGAATTGGTTTGCCTTGTATATCCAAGTTTATGGATTTACAACCTAAAAATTGGGAAATTCTAGCTTCAAATGCTTAATCTAAGGCATACCATGAAGAAACATGCTAGATCCTGAAGCAACTAGCCCACGGTCAGGCTCATCCTCAACTCTTCCTTGGTCTCTTCCTGCGTCATCTACTACCTTGTCCTTACCTTGTGATATTTTTTTTCAGATCTTTAGTGATAGCTTGGAGTTGGTGAGACATGAGCTCAAGAAGATGTTGGTGGGCATCTTGTCGGTTCTGCAATCCCTCCAATCCTTTTTCTATCAGTGCCAAACAGGTCCCATCAGTCATTATGGATCAATGCTTTGATACCAAATGTAATGTGACCACTAGGGGATGGGGGTAGTGTAGGGAATCTGTTGTTTGTTTGATGAGAAAATGTAAGGAAATGATACACACTGGTTATGTTCGAGAGAGAACCACACTCTCTGTTTCTTTACTTAGCTAAATATTTCGGTGTCTTACAGTAATGAAAAGCAGGTGTTCTATAGTAAGACAAGTGGGCTCTTAAAGGCCCCTATGCTAAGCCCAACATCTGGGTTTTTAAAGGAAAGCAAAGATAAGAGGTGTATCACCACACGCAGCCCACATGTCGCAGCCCATAACCAGACCCAGCCCAAGTGGCCCAAGACATTAACTGAAGTTCTAGACACTTCAGTTCCTCGACAACCATCTAACATTTCTCCGACACTTCCTTTACTTCTCTTATGTGTTCTACTTTCATACGCCGAACCCTAATCCCCTTTCTCACATCATTCACCCCAAAGTGTCTCTGGTAATCAATGAGGCTCATGACACGTACCCTCTGGTTTTTTGGGAGACTTTTCGTACTTCACTGTGGAAGTGGTATCCAATGGCAATAAGTGGTATCCAAGCAAATTAGACTCAAAACTCAAGTCTTGTGGGTAGTCTTCCTACATTTCTGGAAGCATCCCATAATCGGTTATTCACAACATTATACTTTGTGGCCTTCCACAGGGAAAGATCTCCCAGTGATGTATTTTTTTTCTAAAAACATTAGCCATATCTATGAAAAATAATCAAATTAGACCTTATAACTTTTAATTAGTTAAAAAATTATTTAGAAATAAAATATAGAAATTCTATTTTATTTTTATATTTATAGTTAATTTTTATTCATTTTTTTCTAATTCTCTTTTGAAGGACATTTCGATCAATCTATATCAGTTTTCTTGTGATTTAAGTGCCAAATCAAACGGAGTACGGAGATTGATTTTTAAAAAAATTATGGGGCATAAATAGACAAATTAAAAGTTATGAGATCCAATTTGATTTTTATCCATAGATATGATGCGGTCTATGATGTTTCCAATCTTGCTTATACAAAAAATATCATGAAGGTAGTCTATGATATGTTTAATTATGATCGAATTGGAAAAGAATATAATATAACATGCATTGAATACTTTAAAACTTTACAATACCCGATAATTAATATGAAGAGTATTTAGAGTTGTTGGGACTACAAATTATGTCAATTTCTCTCTGAATTTGAAGAATCCACATTCGAAAGGATATGTACTTCCTCATTTAGTAACTCAAAAAGGTGGTCAACCATGCCCACCAGTATGTTGGTTTGCAAAAGTATTCTAGGCTACAATGAATGCAATAAAATTCACAAAATTAACATGCAAAATCTAAAGCAATTCTACACAAATATATTAATACCTTTAACACAAACTCTAAGAATTTTTCACACAAAATCAAATATATTTTCCAAAAAAAAAAATTCTAACAAATCTTGTCTCTTCATACTTTTTCACCAAACTCTAATACTTTTTATTAAAAAAATTATATTAAATCATCTATCTCTACAAAAATCCAATAAAAAATAAATATCTTTAAAAAAAATCACCAATTTTTACACAAAATCTATAAAACTCCAAGTTACATAAATATTCATAATTCTATTTAAAAATCCTAAAATTCTTGGAATTTTTTTATAAAACGAACGTGGTATTTTTTTGTTTTTTTTTTAACTTCCAACTTGAGTTATAGGTTGAGTTCAAATTATTTTAAGAATTGCCAACATCAATGCCAACAATTTCGGGATCAACGGAACAATAATTGTAAATTTTCCACTCATCGTGTTTGCAAACATGTTAAACTGCAATCTACTGACTCCCGACAAAGTAGTTGATTGAAGTACTCTGTGAAATAGGCGACGATATATGGGCCGATACTCCCTAGTATGTGTGGACAAAGTTCGGCCTTTTATGGAAACCATCTTTCTGGGTAGACGCTGTCACACCCCAAACAATGGAATGTACTCCAAATTTGATACATCTCCGAGCAAAAATAATTTGTTCTCGAGGTAGGTGCATGGTATTCCCTGTTTTTTTTTAAGAATATATATTTTGTACTCATTAATTATGGTATTTTTTTATAATTTATATAATAAATTACCAAAGTCCGCATATTTTATCCAAAATATCAATATATTTATACTTTCTACTCGTATAATAAGGATCTTAACGTTCAATTAAAAGACAATGTGTCATCTAACTCAATCAAAATTGACAGAACTTTGCTGCCTTGCCAATCACGCTTAAAAACTCAGTGATTGTTAATTAGTACAGTAAAAAAGATCAATATATAGTCTGTTAAGGTAATTTAACGGTTTTTTTTACCCAATCACAACTTACCCCATGTAATAAAAAAAATTACATGTGGCGAGTTGTGATTGGACGGAAAAAAAAAGCTTTGACCTATTGTACTAACTGTCCAAGTAAATTTATAATATTTTTAGGAATACAGCGATTTTTCTTTTAAATCGCATGTGTAAATATAATTTTTTCTTAAAACAAAACAAAAAGAAGGTAAAGACAGGAAAGGAGCTCGTAAATCGTAATAAGTACCCGGTACCAGCAAAGAAAGCCAAAGGGATCATCATCTCCCAGCCATTGATAGTCATGCTGAGAAATTTAATGCAAACAAGCAGAGGGCAGAATTAGGAGAACATTTAATTTAAGCCCAAGGGGCAAGTAGTACTCTGCAGATAAGATAATGACATTACCAAAAGGGACGCGGGAGAGTCATACCAGACAGACAAGGCATCCACAGCGAGTGTGGCATTCTGCAAGTAGCCAGTCATTAATATCAGTATTCTGTAGTACCAATTCTCCAAGCTGCGAATCACCAAAAACACCCACGTAAACGAAGAGGTATATCGAAGGGCATTTTTCTTTAAATGATAAAAGAAATGTATCAAAGAAACGCTTGGAATCGTACCAGAGCATGACTCCCGAACCAGCAGAGAGTTTGACAAACTCCCATAGCCCAACAAAGGCTTCCATAGAAAAACCAGTCCAAGTCTCAGGACACCCACCAAACTGAACATACCCGTACAACCCAAAAACCAACACCCACCACGAGATATCCAAAGAAAGAGCCGAGCCCACAAGCCCAAAATCGAACACATAAACGAAAAGCCAACTAGTTAACAAATTATCTAGAAAAAAAACTAGTTAACAAATTAACTATTAGACCCGCCAAAGAAACCCACGCAATCACGAAGGTCTTGAGCTGTGATTGCAGGAACCTCTGCAATGGGAACTGAAACGCAAAGCTGAAGTGCAGGGGTATTAGCCAACATGCCACCAGCCCTGACGACTCTGCCACGTCATCGTCCTGTCCTAGGAATTTCAGAATCGGAGTGGTGAAAACGTAAACTGGTAATAGCAAGAAACAGCAGACGAAGAGCACAATCCATGACCTTTGAAGGTATATTCTCAACATGTGATACCTCTTGGCCCCAAACGCCTGCCCACAAAGGGTCTCTAATGCGCTTGTCATTCCTAGCTGTTCGCCGAGAACCCAGTACGACTGTTAGAGAAATTTCAGATTCACACAATAACCACAGAAACAGAGTTTGATCGATTACCAGGAGGCCAAAATTGAAGCCGACGATGACAGTGTTGGCAATGGATATGGCAGCGAGTTCAACTTCTCCAAGGTGGCCAGCGAAGGCTTGGGTGATAACGTTCATACTGTAGGAGACGACGCGGCTGAAGATGGCGGGGCCAACGATGTGCCATAGCTTCTTGGTTTCTATCCAGATTCTCGATGTAAGCTGGTGATCTTTCTTTTCTTGATCTTCTTCTACAGCTTTTGATCCAACGTCTGGGGACGATTCCGCTACTAGCGGTTGGTTAAGATCGTCATCATCTGTCTGGACATTGCTCCCCATCAGAGTACGTATGAGATACGGGCTGCCTCCCGTAATAGCCTAGGATAACAAAGAGACGAGTAGGTTTCCTTGTGGCTGTGGATTATCGACTTTGTGAGAAGGGCACGTATGATCTAGCACAATTAATTGGAGTCAAATATTTAAATTTAATAATAAAAAACATTTTATATAATTTTTTATTATTATAATATTTATTAAAAAATTCCTTCATTTTCACCGATTTTCATAATATATCTTTACTTTATAATATTTTTCAAATTTTAATACCCAAAATTTTCGCACTCTAACGCCCCTGTAAAACTCCACTCGCTAATTTCCTGCTTGCGCTACAGATGTTAGTAATTTGTCTTACAGAAGTTTTCCGACTGGATATTGTAAAACCCAATATACAATCAAACAAAAACACAATTTCTAGAATTAAGGCTCTGTTTGCACACTAAAATTTTAACACAATACAAAATTACAATATAATCTCTCTCCCCATCAAATTACTACTTTTCACTACAAAAAATATAAAAAAATTATCTCTCTATTCATTTTTTTATCAATTTCAATACCTAAAATTTTACTTCTCAGACAGAGTCTAAATATAATAAGGTTACTTCTTTCTTCATTAAATACTTGCACATAAATAGCAGACTGGCAGTGTAACTGCTCATTTCTCCAGAAGGGGCGGCTACATCGGTAAAACCGTTTCTTCACGTGAGTCGTCGAGAGCTTTGGGGGTAGAGTTATAGTTAGCATAGTACGTACGAGTAAAAATTAAATTAATATTCGTAATTATAAAAAAATTGATTTGAAAGTCTTCACTTTTAAAAATCATTCATTCGCGTTCCGTCCAAATAAAACTGTAAATCAGACAAAAATAATAATAAAATAATAACTAAAATACTCCTCTACAATAAAATTATGAAAAATAAAAATAATATATTTTTAAATAAAAATATTAAAACTCTATTTTAATAATCTATTTATTTTTATTTTGTTTCTTAAATTTTATTATTTTTATGTATTTTTTAAAATTTAATCTTTGAGGAATATTTTAGTTATTTTGTATGATTCTTCGTTTGATTTAACGCTTAATTTGGACGGAATAATGAATTGATGCTTTTCAAAAGTTAAAGATCTTAAATCGCCTTTTTAAAACTAACAGATACTAACTTGATTTTTGCACATATTACAGAGCTAATTATTACTTTACCCTTACGTTTAATGTTGTACCCTTTAATTAGGTTAATCTTGTGAGCAACTACACAGTTTCGATGTCTTCCTCTAATTTCGTCCAAATTCATTGGGAATTATCAGAAGGCTTAGTTGTTAATGTTTGATTATTAACTTTTGGGTAAGGTTTCCATTAACAGGAGTTACTATCGGTAGATTTGGAAGAGAAACGGGGAAGAGGACAACGACGATGATGCCCTCTTGCCATTATGTTTCCGGATATCTATGTATATGCTTACGTGCCTAATTAAATTCGAACTTATGAAAGCCTATAACTAATGCGAAACGTGATAATGTAAAATAATAAACTATGGGTGGGTTTGTTTACTGAAATTTTAATTTTCTAAAATTTGAACGTAATAAAATAATTATAATATAATCTCTCTTCTCATCAAATAATTACTTTTCCCTATAAGAAAATATAAAAAATTTATTCAAATCATCTCTCTCTTCATTTTTCACCAATTCTAATACTCTAAAATTTTAATACTAAAACACAACCATATATATGGTCCACTTCTGCCTTTAATTATCAAGCTTTCAACTTCTAATACTCTAAAATTTTAATACTAAAACACAATTATATATATGGTCCACTTCGGCCTTTAATTATCAAGTTTCAACTTCTAATACTCTAAAATTTTAATACTAAAACACAACCATATATATGGTCCACTTCGGCCTTTAATTATCAAGCTTTAACTGCTACAACTAATTTATAGGAAATGATTAGTCACTCTACTAAAGAATTATTGGCATTCAACGTGAGAAGTTACACCTGTAGGTAGCCAAGACAAAAATTAAAAAATTTAAAATTAAAACCTACTGAGTCATGAAATGGTAAACGGCGACTTTTCGGGCTGGACTACAAATGTGTACATGTAGTACTAATTAATTGTTGAAGATAATTAGAATCGAATTGTGAAATGTTTGGTGTCCTTTCTGAGTTTTTCTCAAATTTTTTTGGGAATAATCTAATAGTTCAGGATTAATTTTAAAGTGGGTCTTACACACCCAGAGATTCTGAGCCGATGGATTCTTCATAAAAGAACTTGAGAAGAATCCAAAAATAACACCAAACATTCCTCAATCAAATTACCATACACGTAGTGGATTGCAAAATGTTAATTATGCTCTCTCTCAAATTAATACACGTGCGTGATGTTTTTTTTTGTCATATTAAAGAGTTAATTTATTATATTTATATCATATATATGTTCCATGCGGGATTCGAATTCATCGGTAATGTTGCAGTGATCCAGTCAACATTGGTATTCAAATATTTAATCCCATTTCATGGTAAAAAAATAAGTGCTGGGTTCGCTACTAGCTACAATTATACATGTAAATATTGGAAAGAAACTTGTCTGAAAATTGACAATAACCAAGTAAATTTTAAGCGAAGTAATGAAGTGAGGAATTTGTACAGATAAGCAAAAATATATGTATATATAGTATGCAAATTGTATATAT
Organism: Myrica gale; assembly: GCA_963930655.1. Taxonomy (NCBI): domain Eukaryota; kingdom Viridiplantae; phylum Streptophyta; class Magnoliopsida; order Fagales; family Myricaceae; genus Myrica; species Myrica gale. The sequence goes on from OZ005599.1 coordinate 8,450,986, forward strand.
TCCTTCTGTCAATGATGCTCATGCTGAGGTCGGCCATGTTATAGAATTCAGAAAGTAAACTAATCTCGTCCAAGCCAGCATAATCCAGGGCCAATAACTCCTCAACATAAAAAGACAAACCAGAAAAGATCTTTTATTTCTAAGCCGAAGATGCTATTCACTTTTTTTTCCCTTGATATCCTATTCACTTTCATGTTGACTGGAGGTTGTGAATGTTAGTTGACGGTGCTCTGATCTATTGAGGCACTGAATTCAGGAACGCCCACGCTTTAAGTTAAACCCTAGAGATAAGGACCGGGAGTCCGAGAGTTACCATGTCTGGTCGAGCACGATGTGACCCCAGACTGAGTGGTACAGACGGTCGATCCGACGGATCATGGAGAAACAAATCCTGCTAAATCATGTTCATCTATTTCTAAGTCGTCAAGCAGAAATTCAAAGATTCCGACACTCAGCTATTCGATTGGTCTTGATTAATGCAAATGTAGACAGCTAAATTTTTTTTTTCTTTTTATGTGTACAAATGTACTGCTAATTTAGTAATTAATTTAGCGCATGCAATGACGCGAGCAATGACGTATCCCAAATCAGCAGAATCATCCCCTCCCGGCTGCCTGCCTATTTCTCGAACACCAAATTAATTAGCATCAAGTTTTGAAACAACCAACGAGTGAAGAGATCAGCTGAATGATTTTTTCTGAAGGTTAGGTGTATATTCGATTTTCTCTTCAATCTAAAATGTAAACGCTTCTTCCACGTAAATTCAAACTCTTTTATTTCCATTAAGAGTGGTAGATACAAGTCAAGGTGGAAGTGATCAATGCACTCACGCATGACGCACCATATATGGCAATGCTAAAAGATTGTAACAAACACACATAAATTTGGAGATTCACACCTTGAAAAACCGGCTTACCAAGTGGAGGTGCCTCCAAGCTTATATTAAGACATTACTTTTATTCTCCAACCAATGTGAGACTATTACATACCACCATCCTTTAAGACCAATGCCCACACGTTGGTCGAGCACCATGAGGCTTCTATTCACCGGACTGGGGTCATGCCCGTTCCACTGGATCCATGGCCATGCCTTCTATTCCTCGGACTAGGGTCGTGCCCGTACCACCGGATCCATGGTCAGCCACTCCGTAGGCATGGTGGCGGGGTAGAACAAGAGCCCACAACCGGCTCTGATACCATTGGTAATGGATCCACATACGCTTGGAAATTCAAACCTTGAAAAACTGGCTTATCAATTGGAGGTGCCTCTAAATTTATATTAAGACATTACTTTTATTCCAACTAATGTGGGAGTATTACAAAGATGCATGGTAAGACAGCCTTTCCTGTACACAAATCGTAGATAATTGACAGCCACGCAATCCCCTGTAACCTAAAAACGAAGAGAAAAGAGAAAGTGAAAACAACTTTTCCGCCGTGCGCGCCTTTGATCTGTCGTTTCATCCCCGGCTGATAATTCTACCAAGTTACGTGGGGATAATATCTACTACTTTATGGTTATCTCATATTACATCCAACATGGACTATCCTTATACATGCATTCACTAGTCTTATCCGGTATAGTTTGAAGGTACAAAATGCTAAGAAAATAGAATCACGATTGTGCAAATGATCGTCTGCATATTTTACCTCAAATTACTAAAAATTTATGATGACAGTTAAGATCTGATCCCCAAAAATTAAGGACAAATTATATGCCGCACTCGGAACTCGGAAGCGAATGATTGAAAATTAAGGATTGTGGTGGTCTGTAGACCTAAACAACAGCACGAGTGCCGAAGGGGGCCTCCCTGATTGATAGCTTCACGGTACCCATATAAACACTGGCGGAGACAAAGGGGCGAGCAGAGGCCACCCCTCCCCCACCACAATTTTTTTTAAAATATTGGTTTTGGTTTTATTTTATTTTTTCTTCCTCTCAATTTCTTTTTTTTTGTTTAATGCCTCTCGATGGTGTCTCATACTTCAAAAAAAAAAGTTAAGATAAAGAAATCACCAAACCCACCAATTTTTTTCTATGGCTTCACATGTGACAACTTTAGCTTGATTTTTTTTCCTTTTCTGTTGAAGTTGTCTCGACTTATGTAAGCTCAGTATCCTTTTTCAGCCTTCAATTTCTCTCGCTCTCAAGTTTTTTTTTCTTTTTTTAGCTGCTAATTTCTATTCAAAGTGAATTTTCTAGAAGTGATCACTGATGGTGAGAAAGATATTCAACAAAATTAGTTTATGGTATCCTTAGATCTAAACAGTTTGTGCATGTCCATTTATTGTGTATTTGTTTTGTATAGATACTTAATAGGGAATCCACCAGTCTCTTATTGAGACAGTATATTCATTATATTTATATAATGCTAGACTCGAGAAATAACAGGCTAGTGAAATTATTTTTAAAACAATTTGGGAGTTCAATAGGTTATAGATTGAGAATTAAGAATTATATGAGCTAGGAATTTGATCAGTGATATTATTCTTGATACTATTAATATAACATGGAGGAAGGATAGATAAACAAATATTGTTAGCAAAAGAGATTACAAAAATTAATTCTCAGGGGTCAATTGTGATATGTTGATGGACATTATCACAATTAGTAGAAACCCAAAATTCGGAATAAAAGAATATGAGAAAAATAATGAAAATAGTTATCCGGGTGATCCTACTGTTGAGATATGATATTCCTAACGATCTCACGTCATATCGCAAATAAGTTTTCAGATAAAGACTATAAGATAATTTACTAAACAGTGGGCAATCATAACTTTGAAAATAGATGGTTGTGAGGCGTGTATTGGAAGGAGATAGAACATTTGGATTGCTCAAGTTTTGAGATCGACAAGTTCTTCGAGAATTCTTTGAAGACAGATTAAATAATTGGTAATTGATTTATTTCACACTAACTTTAAGTGGTACCAGTGCTAGGTTCCTCGAAATTTATTCTTTTGAGATCTCTAGAATACTTTTGAAAATGTTCTTGAATGTGCCAAATAGCTTGTGGTTATTGATTTGTCCGATTGTGTCCCTGTGAAAAATGAAAAAGGTTATTGTTGTTTGATATTGAATTTTGGAAATTGTGAAAAATAGGGTTCCGGTTCAAAACAAAGGATGATGAAGGGTCCTCTCGATAGTCGAATTGCAGGGAAGGCAATTCCAAGCAATCTTGCAAAGGGATCCGCCAAAGTCGTTTCCAGTCAACATCAATTGAAGTGGAATGCCTCTGTTGACGTTGGCTTGCAATGATCGACTGTGCATATTTTAAAGAGGAGCTTCCATTATTTGAGGCAGTCCAGATAATTTTACCAATGTGATTGGCCCGAGGGGTAGGAGAATGCAAGATTACTTCAGCATCTTCTTCGCACAAAACGATAGAGAATCATGTTAGAATTCCACACATGAGAAAAAGGAAGGAGAAGTGAATCAACTGTCATATCCTCATCCACGATAGTAGACAGCAACCGTGGAACCGAGGCATGAGGCAAGGGAAAAGGCAGCCAAGGGTCACTCCAGACCCGAGCTATAGAACCCGATCCAATTTGGTAACAGAAGGCTTCTTTGAGAGTACCAGCCACACTAATGATTCCACGTCAGAACCAAGAGTCACCAGCCTTGGCCCCAGTGTTCCAAATAAACTTTGATTTCTTCGAAAACTATCACATTTAACACTTGCATTAAATTTTTTAAAAAAATTATTTTTAGGGCAAATTATAATTTTTCCCTTAAAACAACTTTCGAGTCTCAAATACACCTACAAAATATAACTTGTTAAAACTCACTCCAAAAAATTATATTTAACATTGCAATTTCATCCTAGACCCACTGGAGTCATTATGTCAAACGATTTGTATTCCACATAACGGACACGTAACCTTCTCCTTGCATGAAAAGACAAATTTACCCTTATTGAGTCCTTCTTAGCCCTCTACACAGTATTTCTAGCAATTCATAGACCTAAGAAATTAATAATACGTACTTAGCTTGTATTTTTTTTTTTAAAAAAATGACGACTTACTTATAATCGAGCAAGTAAATTTGTCTTTTCAAGTGAGGAGAAGATCATGTGTCGTTCACGTGGAACGAAAACCGTTTGACATAACAGTTTCTGCAGGTTGAGGATGAAATCGCAACGAGAAATGCAGTTTGTGGGGGTCAATTATAACGAGTAAAAGTTTGTAGGTGTATTTGAAAATCAAATGGTAGTTTGATGGGGAAATTATAATTTACCCTTTTTATTTTTTTATCAACTCTAGTCAAATGAGGTCAACTCGATCAAATCGGCTTGGTCAACGGATCCAGCTGGTCAAATAATGCCAGGCTGTTGGTTCGCTAGTCTGGTTCTCACTCGGCCCCGGTCCAACCGGACCGGATCCGTGTTGGGACTTTTAATTCACTTGTTTTGGAACTTTGCTTTATAAATAATGCTATGTCTTTTCAGTTCATTTAAATGAGTGTGTAATGTAAAATAAAAATAAGAGAGAAAAATTGAAATGTGACGAGCCATGCTGTCCCAACTCATTTCCTCTATTTCTATTTCTCTACAAATGCTCCACTCACCATTCATTCAAAATCTCTAATTGGTATCACTGCGGGTTTTTGCAATTTTGTTTGGGCGTCTGTTGTGTTTAAAGCTTGAGGCTGATGGAATCTCTTGCTGGTTACTGGTTAGAGTTCTAGTGTTTCTCTCTCTCTCATTCCAATCTTTGATAGAGAGAACTGTAAGTTTTGGAATGTGCAAATGAAGACTTTGCTACTGTCTTAAGGGCTGTGAAATGTCGAAGACAAAAGATTTGATAGTATCCAGAACATGAGCAAACCTTGAGGGGCTCACGTGAACGAATAAAAGATTTTGAATGAATGGCGAGCAGAGAGTATTTTGTAGAGAAATAGAAACAGAGGAAATGAGTTGGTACAGTAGAGCTCATAACATGTCAACTTTTCTCTCTGATTTTGCTTTAACATTACAGACTCATTTAAATGGACGTTAGATAATTCTAGAGTCCTTCTATGAAACTCAAAAGATAGTGCATTAGGTACAAAACATAGTTCCAAACAAAGTGCATTGAAAGTCAAACACTCCGTTTTAATGCTCTCTTCACAACTTTGATCCCTAAGACAGCAGAATTTTTTCCTTTGACAAAGACTTGGTAAGAATATTAGCATGATTCTCCTCACTTCTGCAATACCTCATTCAGTCTCACCTTTGCCGATTGCTTCTCTTATAAAGTGGTATTTGATGGAAATGTGCTTGGTTTGTTCATTATTTATGAGATTCTTTACAATAGAGATTGCTAGCTTGTTGTCATAGAATAACGTTGTTTCGTCTTCTTGCCTTTCTCCAATATCTTCAAGAATTATTTTGAGCCATATCATATTGCCTATGAAGAAGCCTTAGTAGTAGCTATATATTCTGTTTTTGCTAAAGATTTAAGCCACAATCTTTTGTTTCTTCTAAAATCCATGAAGTTATTCCTGAGCCAAGAGAGAAAACATAGCCACCCGTACTTTTCATATCATATAAACAGCCTGCCTCATCACTATCAGTTTAGCCAATCAAGCATGATTCTTCCCAGCCTCATAGAGAATTCCATAATCAATAGTTCCTTCCAGGTATCTCAAAACTTTTTTTCCAGCTCTGAAATTATTCTGACTTGGATCTTGCACGTACCAAAAGAGTAAACTTGCAGCAAACATGATGTCTCATATGGCAGCTTTAAGATACAAAAGACTACCAACCAAATTTCGATAAGTTGTGACATTTGCCTTATCTGTACCATCTTCTTTCTTAAGGGTGGATACTGGAACGGATGGAATCGGAACCACAAATTCCATATGTTATATTTTATTTTGAGCCTTATTTTTTTTTTGCAAAATATGACTTCCGGTTCCGGTATATACCGGAATTGGAACCGGATTTCTAGAACCAAAGTGGAACAGAAATTTCGGTTCTTGACAGAATTTTTTCCCACCCGTATTCTTTCTTCAGCTTTTTATTTGCTACCAAAGGAATTTGCCTCTTTCCGCAGATGACGATATGGATAAGTTCAAAAAGGCTCCTGTGCTCTCCTTGAACTTTGCTTTTAACGGCCATCGATGTTGCTTTCCCATTATACATCATTCAGAAGGTGCCTGACTTAGCTCTATCTTAGACAATCCTTTCACCAAATTTTTTGCTACAGTAGCTTCAACCTATGAAGGTTGAGATGACAAAATCTTTGTGCATTTTCTATAACTTTAGCTTCTGCGCTCTCGCCTAGGGAGCTTGGCCCCTATGCTTTCTGGCTTGCGGCTAGCAACACGGGCATGCTACCCAGCACATCCCGCAAATGGGACCATCACATGCTTTGTGGGGTAGCAGGTTGGCCTGGACAATCGTACCCAGTGGCAACCTTGGAAGAAGAGGTGCATGAAGTAGGCACATAAGGGGAGCACCGGATTACCTTTGTGGGCAAGCATGGAAAGCACAGAGAAAATCTATTAGAAGCAACCCAAATTTACAACAAGCACTAAAGGACAATTTTTCTTAAAGCTTTTATAGAGTTATTTGGGGCATGTGTCATTGGTGGTTTAGTATATTTTGAAGAAAATGCGCATTCCTTTATTGGTTGTTTGACTTGCTTTAGATGGGGGAACTTTCTTAGGTTTTGAATTTCACTTCCATTTCGAGCATATAAGCCAAGTTCTGTGAACTGCACTCATTTGTTACGTACGTTGAAGTTAATTGATTACTCTTGAACAAGTGACCCCGTACGTTCTCATTCTGTACGTAACATTAATCAGTTCTTAATTAAGTAGTGTTAAGTTTATCCACAACTGAGGAAAATGACATGTTGGAAATGATCGTGAGGATCCTCAAATATTGGAGTCCCACTTTTATGGCTCAAATCAGAGAAGAGACACTCCCTCAAATGGAGTCCAACAAGTGTTTGTCTCTTGTGATCACCTTGTGTAAGCTCTAGATTCTTTCAGATCAATGAAATGATATATTTCCAGATAAAAAAAAAACGTGTCCCACTTGTCTCCAAATTCCACCGGGCAAGGCTTAATGACATCATTTCAAGCACGAAAAAAGCGAAAACTGTTATGAATATTATAATTATTAGTTATTATGGATGACCGTTACACATTTTTTCCAACCGTTAGTTTTCTTACCATTATGTACCTTTCTAATTCCATTTGAATTCTTTTTAATTATATGTATCTCCTCTATGCCTATATAAATGGATATTGAGATGATTTGTAGACACAACAATACACAGATATTGAATCAATATAACATAGTTCCTGAAGAACTATTCATCTTTTCTCTCTTGTCTTATTTTCTTCTACTACGATTTTAAGATCGTAGTTGTTATCTTGTCCTTAGTTTTACAACAAAAACACATTTGTGGGTCAAAAAGTGAAAAAGAATGGTGGTAATCCTCTTCTTTGACCGTTAGTTGATACCAAAGCAATTAGTTTCGTCAAGTCGGTAAATCACTGTAGAGCATTGTACTCCTTAAGTTAATTGGCTCATACTTCGACTTCAAAATTCAAGAAACTAAAACATTTTCTACTTGTTGCATATTTTGCCACTCAAAATTAAACTATCAGACCGAAAGCCTGAAAAATCTTACCCAACTGAAACCAACCATAGTAGTATGGCCTAATCATACCAAATTTCCCAACTCAAGTGCATGTCCTCCTTAATTAATCAAGAAAAAGGAACTTTGGGCAGATGTACCCAATTAAATCCAAAAGCAACAAGTCTTTTGGCTGTACTTTGATCAGAGACATTCAACATTAATCAGGTTGACTTCGTTTTCTTCATAAAGATTGAGTGGAAAATTAGTCAGAAACCAGACGCCAGACAATATTGTTCGCAAATCAGTTAATTTCCATATAAATATATATAAGAACCAAAAATTTGAAATAAATTCATAAAAATAGGTAAAACAACATCATATTATTACACTGTTATCTTACTATTTCTACGCATATAGTTAAGTATCTTCTAAAACTTCTAATCTAGCACGACACTATATATGCATTGTGATCGTCCAATACATTGACACTCTTGGAAAAAGTTAGTGGCTACTAAAACATCAGCGTATGGCCTTCTAGTAAAGAAAACAGAAACATGACTGTCATGACATGAAAATGGTTTTGTGATGTGCCTTGACTTTTTATCAGAGGACCACACATTTTATTACGCTATAACTATGGAATATACAGCGAAGAAATGGAATATTGTTAATTGTTGCATTAACAAAAGATAATTGATCAGATCCTTGTATTATTTGTACTAAAGAATGCATATTGGCATATCAAACTTTACAGTGTTTCTAGACATGTACAGGATAATGAGAACACTTCCAATATGTGTAGAACAACATCGATCACATGGCCACATAAGTTAATGCATTTATTGGGCATAGCTTAGTGGTTGGAAGCAGCATCCATTCTTATATGAATCTGAGCTTTCTGTGCCTGTGAATGACGATTTCACCAGAGAAAAATTCTATTACATTTAGAAGATACTGCCAAAAAATGCTTTGAGAGTTTCCCTATTATCTCGTACCTCTTTTTCCCATTTGCATCTGAAGGTGATTATAGCTAATATCAATGTCTGCACCACAGTACCGCCAATCATTCCAGACCAGATGCTCTGCTCATTCAATTATAGACATGTAAAATCATGAAGTGAAATCGTGAAACAGCGCATTGGCAATATTAAACAGCGCATTGGCAACCTTCAACGGGAGCTGGTTGATTTACAGATTCATCTTAGCTCGCATGGAGGAGGATTATGGGAGTCAGCTAAAGAACGTGAGTTGTCTAGGCAGCTACTTGAGGCCCACTAACAAGAAGAATTGCTCTAGAAGAATAAATCCCGAATTACATGGCTGTGCACTCCGGATTTAAATACAATGTTTTTTCATTTGTCCACTATCACGAGGAGGCGATGTAATTGTATTGAGACTCTTCAAATTGATTCTGGGGCGTGGTTACTTGGGAGACAGGTCAATGGATAACATATAAGGCTTACTTCAAAGGTTTATTCGCAGGTAATAATGCTTCTTTCCCATGGCATCTAGAGGGGTTAATTTCGGAGTCCATTTCAGATGCTGAAAACGCATTTCTTTGTCGTATTCTGGATGAGCACGAGATTCACATGGTGGTGAAAAGCATTGGGAGCTCTAAGGCTCCAGGACCTGATGGGTTCACGAGGCTTTTTATCAATCTTATTGGCCTACGGTGGGCAAGGCAGTTATTCGGATGGTTCAACAATCTTCGGGAAATGAACCATAGTTTCATTGCTTTGATTCCTAAGGTGGATTCCCTGCTAAACGTATCTCAATTCAGCGAATTGAGAGGGGACCCGCCTGTAGGCTAACCCATGTTATCTAGAAAAAAACAGAACTAAAGAGAGGGGAAAACAAGAAAAAGGAAACTAGCCGCCTAGAAAGTGAAAAATGAAAAACCATATGAAAGTAGTCATACGGATAGGTTTGGGGCAAATTAGGTGAGGCGATAATTTGGAGGATTGTCATTGCTCGCCCCTTAATTATTAGTCAATTTCAAATTCACCCACTAACTATAAAAACGAAATCTCCATCTTAACTTTTTGAAAATCAGCAATGTACACCTCCGTCCGAATCAACCGTTAAATCAGATGGAAAATACATGTAAAATTACCAAAATGCCCTCAAGACAATTTCAAAAAATAGATAAATATTTGAGAAACAAATTAAAATATTTATATAGATTACTGAAATAGAATTTGAATAGTTTTATTTAAAAAATATTACCTTTTTAAATATTTATAGTACTTTTGTCTTGGAGGGTCATTTTTGTCATTTTACATTCGTTTCCATTTTACTTGAAAGCTAATTTGAATAAGGGGTTTACATTAATGATTTTTGAAAGTTATAGGACGTAAATCGTCATTTTCATAGTTTGGGGGCATTTTGCAATTGACGTATAATTAGGGGGCCGAACTATGAGTAACCCTTTTAATTTCCTTAGTGAATTGAAAAACGAGTAGATATATTGTAACGCCCCGGGCCCAAATTCCATACGAATAGATTTCTGTATAAAATAAGGATCTTTCACCATGGAGACTCATTTATCTAGGCCCCAATATTTCAAAACTAATTTTGTACAACCTCAGCAAAATATTCATAAACCGTAAAAAAACCCAAAAATATCAATCCGAGCACTAAAATTTACATTAGCATATCCGATATTTCCAATATCGATGAAGATCTCCCAACATAATACAATATCGAATTCCCCAACATTAATCTCCAAAAGTACTCTTACAAAACACGCCTTCGAACAACGAATCTATCTGAAGCTCTTCGAACTTCTCTAATTCTGCCAACTCTGAAGGAAAAAATATGAGAGTAAGGGGTGAGCTACGACTAGCTCAGTAAGTAGTAAGTCAATGAGGGTTGGGGAAAAGAAAATTTTATCACAATAACCGAAATCCAGAATAAAACATTGTGAGCTATATCGAATCCAAAATACAAGTTTGTAACAAAAAATATCCAAGGCCACGCAATATAGGGAAATCACCAATGGTCACACAGATCCCAATAGTCACACAGACCTCCAGGCCACAAAGACCTCAAAATACCACGAGGGGTATCAAATTGGCCACACAGACCACAAAGATATATCACCAGCGCAAGGACAATTTTCACAGTATGCTCAAGTTATAAATATTTCAATTGTGTTTCACGAAAATCTCGACAATCTCTTTTTACCCAAAATTTGTTCATTTCCCCAAATAATACATCAAAATCATATAAAATACGATGCACGTTCAAAATCTCATTGCAGAACCACTTACATCATAACCATATAAGAATACGATACACGTTCAAAATCTCATTGAAGAACCACTTACCTCGAACACTTAATCAATCCTTAAAGCTTCTCCAATAATTACCAAACAATCTCTCAGAAACTAGTAGCACAACCTCAATCCCAATTTTGGTCTCCAATATACATTCTCTGCAACTCTTTATTAACCTTGATCTCTGCAACTATTTATTAAGCTCAATCTCTGCAACTTTAAAATTCAAACATACCTCTATCCAACACTTTTAAATTCAAACATAAGATCTTTATCCATATATTTCAAATTCAAATATAAGAATAATCTTTATCCATATCTTAACCTTTAAATTCAAACTCAAGATCAAATCTTTATTTAAACCTTTAAATTTAAACTCAAGATCAAATCTTTAATCAAATCTTTAAATTCAAATATAGATCACATCTCCATATCAGCACCTTTAAATTCAAAAATACAATTCAACCTCTATCCAAAAATCAAACACAAGATTAAACACTATCTTTTCATTTAAAATTTAAATTAATCACTTACACCTTTTTCGGAATGGGGTATTACATATATATAATGCAAAGACTATGTAACATGCAATACAAGTGCAAAATACGAGTAGTTATACACACCAAGAACCGACAATCTTACTCAAATTTCAGATTTGAATTATTTGAATACAGGTGCTAAAATGGAACTATTTCCACAAATAATCTTGGTATTTGCTTAAGGAGATGCGGACAAGGAGCTCCTTAATCCTTAATCCTTAGTCCTTAATCAATCTCTACTATCCAGCCCTTCTTATCCTCAGTCTGACCTTTTTTTATCGCTTCAAGGGTCGAGTGCAGTTGCTGAGAAACAGTATGAGCACCCGTTTCATATTCAACTCTGCAAAGCAAAAGAGTGAGTTTGGTGACGAGTTCTGATTATCAGGGAGAGGTCTGCTTTGTTTGTGAATCAATTGCTTTCAAAGGGCATGTTTTAATTCGAAAAGATACATTCACCATTACCTTTTATCGTGGTATGTAATGCTACCTACAGAAGCAACCCCGACAGCAGTTCCCGTGCAGAAAACTTCGTCAGCATCCATCAATTCTTCAACGGTAACAACACGTTCCTCTACCTGACTCCAATTAATAAACACTCGTCAGAATGTTCCCGGGGGTATAACTCTCAACATTATGTTTAGAAGAAAACAGAACGGATTTTTTGTGACACAAAACAGAGCAGGTCTAGTGGGGGGCATTGAGGGGTCGGGCCTGCCTACAAATTTGCGAACAAACAGAATATTTCCATTAGATCCTGTAAAAGCTTCCTTCCTTGTCAACCACTTTATCAGAAATGGAGAGAATTTTGTAGGCTTTTCCTTTTCTTGTCACTTTTATCAAATGGTGGCTGCCCTCTCACTCCGACCAGACCTCCTTATAATAGGTCCCGTACTCGAGCATAATCACTGCATCTCTACCAGAAGCAATCCTTAAATTTTCCCTGGAAGACCTTCTTAGTTGCCCGCATTACGTCAAAGCTTAATTTTCAAGAAAAGTTCTGTAATTTTGTGATACAAGAAAATCACCTGGTAACCATGATCACCCGCAATTTCAATGATGCTTTTACGGGTGACTCCTTCGAGAATGGTCCCATTGGTTGCAGGACTTGAAATGGCATTGCCCTATAAAAGTAGGTAATGTTTGGCAAGAGGAACGTATAAAGGAAGCCGTATATAAAGAATACGAAGGAAAATCACATTGTTCAGAATTTGAACATATTCGACTGGAGTTTAAATACTGCAAACTAGGAAAGGAGGGAATAAAAAAGAACTTAATTGGTGAGATACCTTCAGAAGGAAAATGTTACAAGAAGACACCTCCTCAAGATTCGTTTTATTCGCAGAGTCCAAGTACAGGACATCAGAAAATCCTCTGTTTTTTGCTCTGCTCAATGGTTTCAAACCCTGCATTACGAGTAACGTGTAATTCCTTAGTTCAGTCAGACCTCAATTAGAAAAAAATTTCTTGTTAGATTCAATCCCTTACTGGTGCATAGTTCGTAATTGATTTGATCCCACCAGTTCCGCCCCGGGAGGCCCGATCAAACTCATCCTCAACATACAAGTTCAAGGGTGCACAACCCTCCTGTTTGCAAACCAAGAGCTTGTAAATCCTTCCTTCACTCGTAGGAGCTAATACAAGTACCACTTCAAAAAAGAAAAAACAAACAAAAAAACCCATATATTCACCTTGAAATAGTTTCCAACAGGAGATGAATATATCAGGAATGTATATTCAGTTGCTGCACCCAAACCCAATATTTGACCACTTCCCATAAGCAAAGGCCTCATATACAGAGACCCTTTTCCGGGTGGAGGAACCTGATCATAACCATTGCCAGAGGCTTGAGTATCAAGGAAGATGTATATATGAACAGAATAGAAAAATTAGCAAGAACAAATAACCAAGTAAAACATACAAACTTCAATGCAACCTAAAACTTCAGCATGAAAAAAGAAATAGGATTACCCAACGCTTGTTGGCTAAGGCAGTCTGCTTCACAGCCTCTACAAATTGATCAACGGAGGGTGAAGGCATGCACAGTCTCTCGGCACCAATTTGCATGCGAACAGCATTCTGGTCCGGACGGAATAGCAGAAGCCGCCCATCATCTTTCCTATATGCTTTAGTGCCTTCAAATAATCCCTGTTGAGATATTTGATACCATTATAAATAAGTCTTCAAAAGTGAGTGAAGGCAAACACAGCTCCGTGCTGCTATTATTTTTGTCCCAAATAAAATGGCAATGTAATGAATTTTTTTTCCTTTTTGGTCACAACCGAATTTATTTATCCTGAAGCAATTTTAAGTATTGACACAAAAATCACCAGCAGCTTACCTGCCCATAATTTAGAACTCCAGCAGCAGGGCTCAGTTCAATGTTTCCATATCGACTAAGTTGACCCTGTTGGAAACCCTCTCCTTTAGAACATTTCATAGTATACATGTAATCAGTTGGCATTAAAGCAAACCCAAGCTTGTCCCAGTCGACATCAGCGTACGCTTCGTCTCTGAAATCGCCAGTGACCAAGAAGAAGAGGAAGTCATGAGGAAAATAACTTGGGGCAAAAAACAAGAACATTTTCAAAAAACAGACTTCTAAACAAAAGAAGAATACACATAACCAGAAACATTTGCATAGAGTTGAGCCACAAGAAGAAAACATGATAAAGCTTGTACCTATAGGAAGATGGTTCGCATGCTTGCAGCAGAGAAGATGAAGCCTGAGAGGCAAATCCATAATAACCTCCAATCTGCGAAATTTTCCCAGAACAGATAACTTCCTCCCCCACAATACCCCATGCATGAAAGAAAAAATCACACTCTAATGCATCACAGAAAGCATATAACTTGATCAATTACGTACTTCTACTAAATAACTATTAAAAACAACAAATTGGTAACATTATGTGTGGGTGAGAACAGTTTACCAAAATCTACAAATAGTTTTTGGGTTGACGAACCCACTTATTGCCTTGGCATGCTTAACCAGTTGAAGGGAGCATGGGTCCAGCCAATTATAACGTGGGTTTAACATCCTCCTCTTTAAAATCAGAGTTTTCAGGTGCTAATTCATATGGACAGACTAGGCCTGGGGTTGCCACATACCCGAAAACGTAACTTTACAAGCGTGAAAGCACTAAAAGTCAAAATCGGTCATTCTAGTGTATGGCCCGAAACGAAACGTTTCCGGAGAGACAAAGAGATTTTGGAATTTGTTTTTGTCCTGAGGTAAATAGAAATCTATCTATATGGCAGTTTTGTGATCCTCGCGTGCTACGTATCTCCAAAGTCGACCACATCTAGCCCACAGCGGTACAAACTGGCCTACAGCCTATTTTGGACCGTTCTTGGATCTTTTACGAGGAAGAAGACGAAGACGAAGACGAAGACGAAGAAGACGAAGACGAAGAAGACGAAGAAGAAGAAGAAGAAGAAGAAGAAGAAGAAGAAGAAGAAGAAGAAGAAGAAGAAGAAGAAGAAGAAGAAGAAGAAGACGAAGAAGAAGAAGACGAAGAAGAAGAAGAAGAAAAGAAGAAGACGAAGAAGAAGAAGAAGACGAAGAAGAAGAAGAAGAAGAAGAAGACGAAGAAGAAGAAGAAGAAGAAGACGAAGACGAAGAAGAAGAAGAAGAAGAAGAAGACGAAGAAGACGAAGAAGAAGAAGAAGAAGACGAAGAAGACGAAGAAGAAGAAGAAGAAGAAGAAGAAGAAGAAGAAGAAGAAGAAGAAGAAGAAGAAGAAGAAAACGAAGACGAAGACGAAGACGAAGAAGAAGAAGACGAAGACGAAGAAGACGAATATCAAAGAGCCAAGACACGGTGAAGAGAAAAAAGCACTTAATTATAGCCAAGAACAAAAGAGAGAGGCGGAGAAACAAAAAGTAATGCGTATATCAATCTTGTAATCGTATCCGGTATCAACTTGTTGAGAGATTAGGCGATTATAATCATAACCATGACAGGAAATCCATATCAGATATTTTTCAAGGGCTGAAACAGTGCAAAACCTTGGATGAAGAGACGCCAACTTGAAGAGATCGAAGCAAATTGCAGAAGGATACGCTTCTTGAAACCATTGAAACCAGCGGTAGAAGGGAGCGATTCAGGAGTGACAAGTAAAGAAAGTTTGAGAGTTTTTGTGAAATACAGAACCAGAGGGTCTAAGAAGCAACGACATGAATGTTGTGAATATGGACGAGGCTAATATATATGCGAAGAGCTACTGTTACGAGTCTATTCCTATCCAAAACGGAAGAGAGAGCTAGCAGTGGCGGTACATATCATAGCTGGATTTACCGCAATTCGCGTCAAATAAGCTTCGGAATAGGCATTGCTGTTAATGCGGGACCGGTAACTAATACTAATAGTATAGAACTCCTCGTGTAACACGGCACACTTTTTCCAAGCCTCGGCCGATCTACTGAAGTGAGATAGCCAAAGCTAGTACTAGTAAGTTCCATCTTTCATGCACAGATAGCGTCATATAAGCTTCGGAATAGGCATTGCTGTTAATGCGGGACCGGTAACTAATACTAATAGTATAGAACTCCTCACGTAAAAAGGCACACTTTTTCCAAGCCTCGGCCGATCTACTGAAGTGAGATAGCCAAAGCTAGTACCAGTAACTTCCATGTTTCATGCACAGATAAGAATCAAGACGGGCTCAGAGGTAAGGCAAGTTAGGTGCGCTTACAAACACAACGCCCCTAAAATACAAAAAAAACAAAAAAAAAATGTTCCCTAAATAATTTTTTTTCTTGTCTTAAAAGAAAGAAAGAGAAAATAAAAACAGGTGAAAGGATTTGATGTAAAAACTGCAGAGCTTCCGTTTCTAAATAATCTCCTACTTTTACAGTTTAATTACCTACTTACTCTCCTTTTACTTTCTCTTGCTTTTAATGCTCTTTATTTTAGGTAAAACAAGAAGAAAGATAAAAAGATCTACTTACGTAGGCCAGTTAATTAAAAGAGCTGTCTGTTACAAGTTTCTACTTTCTCGTTGCCTATTGGTTGCAAGTTTATACACTGTTGTTGTCTAGCAATACAAAAGATTTAGGAGTAGTAGATACATAAAAGAGCCGTACGTTTGTTATAAGTTTCTACTTTTTCGTTGCCTATTGGTTACAAGTCTGCCCTATTCTCGTCTATCAATATAGAGATTAGATATACTTTATACCTTTCAATTAAATAAGTCTCGACATTTTGCATCATATCTATTATTTTTATCACATTGAAATATTGATTTCATATATTTTACACAATTAGTTAAAATAAAATTATTATTTTATGAGGATAAAATTGTAATTTTAATCCAAAAATCAATTTTCATCAAAATTGACAGAAAATTTTAACTGAGAAAGCAAAGTATCTAAAGTTAATAGTTTGTAGATGTAATGTGATAAAAATAATAGATGAGATGCAAAATTTTAAGATACCTATAATTAGAGGGTACAATATATATATATTTATCCCAAAGACTTATGAAATAAGCACTGATATGATCTTAAAAAATATAAGAAAATTTCAAAACACAATAAAGACTTAATTTTTCATAGTATTGATTTTAATCAGCCATTTTTAGATTTTAACCACGCACGTGCTAGATTTTATGATCCTAACATTTGTCTTCTAATAAATTTTGATTGTAATATAATCATCAGTTTTAGTGATGTTTACTGTGTTTCCTAGAAATCTTCAATGTTCAACATATTGGAAAAGGGCAAACAAAAAAAGGTGGGTGGATATGAAAAGAATCCCTCTTAAAAATTTAGTTTAGTGTCAGAAAAATATACAGAACAATATTCCTATTACGAATGAGAAAATGACTAATACTTGGTTCAATTATCTATTTTGTCCGGTATGAAAAAGTTAGATCTGAAGTGATGTGTAATTCATTGAAAAGCCGACACCTGTACCCAACAAACTTGAAACATGTTTGTTCGTCCAAAATTTTGAGGCCCAAAATTTATAACAAAGTAAATATACTTCAAAATTTTTAACAAAATAAATATACTTCAAAATTTTTAACTTTTACACATAGACTTCAAACTTTTCACAAACTCTAATAAACTTCAACATTCAAAATATTCCTAAAATTTTGAAAATATTTCTCAAATTTTCGATAAACAAACATACCCATAGAAAACCATCCCCTCTCGAGATTTTAAAGCTTGGAAGGTTTTTTTTTTCTTTGCAGATTGTAAGGGTTGATGAAGCATATTTTCCTCCTGTTGCAACCCTTTTCATGCCTTTTTTTCTCGTATTTTTTTTCATGCAGATAATAGAAATTTTCTGAAATTGGAGTAGAACTTGTTGGAAGAGAGAGGAAGCTGGTGTTTTGTTATCATAATTTGTTAAAGCAATTTCGGGAGATTGTTTATTTCATGATTTTTTTGTCTGTGTCGCACCTTGACGTATCGTGCTGCTCCACTGCTCCTAAGAACCAACGATGGCGAGATGCATGGAAAAACCAAATAAGTAAAAAAGTAACACGTGGATGATAATATAAAGTTTAATATTTATTCGACCGTGTACTGATAGGTACGTAATACTGTTTATTAAAGAAAAAAAAGAACTAAATATAATAATTTAAAGATCACGACTATGAAAAAAATATCCCTATTGCATGAATCTCGAGTAACTGGTCGACGTTATTTTCTTTAGATTTATCTGATATCAGCCACAATATTCTTAAATTTAAAACCTTAAAAAGGACACTATATATGTCAAAGTGGAGAACAATGCATTTTTAAATAGACAGGATCCTATTGCATTAAGGAAGAAGATCTCCGCCATGAGAGATATTACCGCAATTTCACATAAACATTCAAGGCGCCCACGTGTCAATTCGTCACTTTCCTATATGTAAAGGCTATTTGCACTGCCTCATCCGCGTTTGGATAAGGAGTTTTAGAAGAAAAACAACAACAATTGGTAAGAGATGGATATAGGATCGAGTGTTGCACGAGATTGATATGTAAACTAACCTTAATGGGCGAAGAAGAAGTACCAAAGCGAATAGATTGAACCAGCTTGCCAAAGCGTGCGCTTCTTTGAATCATGGTTGCTTGCCAAAGCGTGCTCGAGAAGAGGGGATGTAAGAACTAGTAAAACATTTGTGAAGGATAGAGATTTGCAGGTATCAGAAGACCGTCAGGAAAGCAGGTGTCAAATTACTGAAACAAGGGGTGGAGAGAGTGACAGAGATAGATATATAGAGAATGAAGAGCATGGAATGTTTCTTATCAATTCATACTAGGAAACAAATTAAGAGGAATGGAACACGGGATTCGTGGAATGGGTTTTAATGGATTCGTACTGGAGCGGCAGGGGGAGGGGCCGGGAAGAAGAATGGACCACGGTCCACGGAAACTGGTATTTTTTGAGTTATCCCATAAATTTTCTGACCCGCTTTGCCGAAGAAATATGGGTTCAGTAGCTGATATGTCTATCCAAAACTTTTTGGAGACGATATATGCTAGATAGATCTTTTGTTTATGGGAAGTCACTTGAAGCTGGAAAAGATAGGAAGGAAACAAATCATTCAGAAAAGAACGGATAGAGAAAGAAGTTGCTGGCTGCGCACATCCAAGGCTGTTGTTTTGGCTCAGCGTTCCACGTGCGTAAGATAAAGACAATCATGAGTAGCTGTAGGTATTTCGTTTTTTTGGGTAATTAATGAGTAGCTATTTTCGATAGAGTCGAAGAGAAAAGAGACAAGGCGGCCATATCACTCGTGGAAGTGCGGTGGGCACAAAACGGGTAAGCTTTACGTGTCACTGGTACTCGGAGGAGTTGGCAACTAAGGCGGCTGCTGTTAAAATATAGAAGCCCTCAAAAAGATGGGACCTTTTCATTTTATGGGTCCACCATAAGAGCTGATGCGTATTTTTTTTATTTTTTATTTTTTTTGAAATTTATTGGACATCTGGACCAACTTTCTCACATCTCAACTAACTCTAAGACATCTAGAAAAAAAAAACTAACTCTAAGACATTTGCAGTCCCTCCCTCCTAAATAACAGGATAATTATTTGATTAATGATCCTGACACTACAAGAAAAATGAATTTCGGTGTCAAAAAAATTTGTGACCTAAAGTGCTAATTTTTTGGCAAAGGTTTTGGATGATAAAAATGTGTTGTCACCTAAAACTCGTCAGCAAAGGTTTTTAGGTGACGATTTTCTTGTTCTGTTGCTCGCAACCGTTCGGACGGTTTATAATACATTCCGCAATGTTTTGTGCCATAATGAAGAAATGCATTTTGTAATGGACAATATGTGCAAACGGTGACATACAACCGTCCGCCCGGTAATATCTTCCGTCCAAACGCTAAAATAACAATGTCTGCATCGTTGTTTCATTTATGAAGAAATAGTTTTTTATCACCTTCAAAACCTGTTCGCACCCTTACATCGACAGTTCATATGCTTGTTCTGTTGAACACGTTGGAACATGTTTTCTAACCATGCGAACGATTGCTAAATAAAAGATCGTGTGCACGCAGGAATAACCCTGCGGACGGACGTGTTTAATGCGAAGTGTGCGGACGGATAGTTAAGCGTGCGCACGTTATCATTGCACAAGAACCGTTCGGACGAATTTTGTTTCCATTCGAACCGTTTGTTACATATTTGAATTAATTTAATTAAAATTTTAAAAATAATTTGCAAATAATATAAATAGAAAGATCTTTAATACTCATAATATAATAAAATATCTACAAATATGCAATCGTCATTAAAAGTAAATAAAATACATAATCGATACGTACTTATCAAGTAGTGAAAATAAATAAATCTACCAAAATTTTAGTTTGTGTGTCGTACGAGATTGCAGCTGTCTGATTTGCTCCATCAACTGCTCACACATTTGCTCCGTCATTAGTTGCATCATTTGTTCTTGCTGTTCCACTAGGTTACTTTGCTGCTCGTGCATTATCTTCTGATGTTCTTCGTCTTTTTTTCGTTGCTGCTCCACCATCATCTGCATCAACTATTCATCTTTCTTCCGTTGCTGATCCTCCATCATCTATAGATGCTCTCGCATCGTCTGCAACATATCAAAGCACTTGACCAGAAGCGCTTTATATTTCCTTTGTCTAGCCCTCATCTCCTCAATCTCTAATATGGCCTCCTCCAATTTCCAAGATAAATCAACAGACGATGCTGATGAAGATGATCCAACGGAACGTACTGAGCGGCCTAAACCTTGCACTTAACCCACTTTCGTCCCCAACACTTCAGTGAAAATCTCCACTTATGCGTATGACTTTCCCTCTAACTTGTGCTGCAACTGTAACGCCTCCATTTTTTCTACAAAATTATAAAAGAAGATAAAATTAACACATATGAACATTAAACACATACAAATGCATCATGAAATCTAACGTTAAAACTTACAAAATTTTCTCGTTCATCTTTCGATGTCCACATGCCATCCTTATTAGTATGCGTTTTTTATACAGCAACGCATGACTAATCTCATCAGATTCTGGATTTTTTGTACACCAAAAAAAATATAGAACGTGCATATTAAAATACCTAAGTCATTTATTTAAATAATATCTAATAAAAATGTAAATTTAATACTTACTAACAACCCTCTAGCGCGTTGGAAGGACCTCGCTCCCGATGTGTGTACAATCTTCAGATTAGCTCTATTCTCCTTGTTGATTTCACTCCTCCTCTGTGTTGTGCCACTTTCGGGATGTGTTAATACTAACAAACCGACCACTTTTATCAATACCTAAATTTTGAGTACTAAAGTCAAACCAGTCACGTCGACATTTCCATGAATCTTGAATTCTTCATACATTTCCATGGCGGCAAATTGTATGAAATTAGCACCACTGGTCATATACTATACGATAAGCTCATGTTGCCAAACGAATTGAACCCATCAGATGCTAAACTCAACCGGACGTTAGAGATTCTGACCAGATCATTCATACTTCTTATCGAGTTCGTTCTATACCCTAGAGTCTATAGGATGCCTCATCACCCATCTTCAACCACACGCTTCTCTTGGCGCCATTACATATCCGTTGTCGTTTGTCTTGATAGAAACAATTGTTGCAACCTCAGTTTCAGAGGAAAATACCACAACACTTTTTGAGGAACTTTTGATTTGCTATTCTGATTGTACTTCCACCTCAATGCCCACACACCGGACACTCTTGTAACTTGCTGTGCTCCTTCCAAAACAGTACACAGTCATTTAACTACGCATGTATATTATCATAGCTAAATCCTAAATTCTTTCTTAACTTTTTTGCCTCATAATAAAATTTAGGAAGCGTCTCCCCTTCTGGCAGTGCATCTTTTAGCAAACGCATTTACAGTAAAATTATTCTCCGACTTCACATGAAATAACCTAACAACGAAGGACAACTTCGAGTATTTCTTACACCCGTGATACAACTCTCGCTTAACATCCACCCATGACTTTGTATACGCGGAAAACCCGTCTCCAGACCCCGACTTGACTGTTTCAGGACCCAGCATATTTTGACTAACGTTCTCATTCAGCCTGCTCCAAACATGTCTCTCATATCATCATTTTTGTTTCCCTAATAATCCTCACTACTCGATTCAGGTTCTAAAGTCACTAACCGGTTAGACACTTCTTAAATTGACTTTCACTGAAATACCCAATGAGTGTAACTCTGGTCAAACTCAATTATGAATAAATGATCCTTCATCTCGTCTACACGTTGGAACAACACATTCTTACATATCTTACATGGATATCTTATCAGTCCCCGACTATCTGCATAACTACGGGCAACACTCAAAAAATCTCGAACACCATGACTATACTTCGCACTTTTGAGTCTATCAGTCTCATAAATTCAGCTTTTACCCATATTGTCATTTCAAAGATAAAAATACAAACAGTAATGCAAACAAAAATACAAACAATAACGCAAACAGTGATGACATTCACACTCAAACTCCAATTTCTTCGGGTGATAGGTCCTATCTTATTTAAGTTTACAATATCACGTATTGCACGTAATTGAATCGACCATTGTGATCGATGCTTTAGAAATTTCAACAGCATTTCCCCTCAATTTCCAGATACACACCTACAACATAGAACATTAACACCCACCATTGAAGGCGAGTGTGTAATCTCAATGTTGATTGTGCTTCCGAAGGACAAAAGGAGATTTGCATCGAAATTTCTAAGCACATCTGTCATAATAACAGATACAATTACGCACATTACGCGTATTGTAAACTCAAATTGTCCATAATCTGGCCAATTCAAGAATTACACTGAGTTCGTTATCCCGAACTCCGTGTAACTCTTAAACGGGGGCTAAGACTACTAAATGAATGCATGAACATAACAGTAAAAACCATTAGGACGTGTAGGGGTGGGCAAAAAACCCGAGACCCGACAACCAGAACCGGCCCGACCCGTTCCCGACCCGATCGGGTCGGGTTTAGGCGGGTTCGGGTTTGGGTTTACATGTAAATAAAAACCGATATTCGGGTTCGGGTATATGAACAAACCCGAAATTAAACCCGAACCCGACCCGAACCCGAAAATATAACACCATCACCCCGTGACCCGTCTTTTCCGAACCGGACCGACCCGTTTCGACCCGATATTTTCGGGTTCGGGTTTCCTCACAAAAAACCCGAAATATTCGGGTCAGGTTCGGGTTGACATTTTCGAACCCGAACCCTTCGGGTTCGGGGCAGCGCAAACCCGAACCCGGTTTGCCCACCCCTAAGGACGTGTTCATAACCGTCCGAACCATACATATTAGTGTTCAGACATCTTTAGCAAAGCATCCGAACTATAACATAGGGTCCGGACGGACCATAACTCGTCCGGACTGTAATTGTGTAATAACACATTATTCGACAAACAAATGACATTTCTATCCCAAATTCATGTCAAAATTAGCTCGAATCACAAACACTTTAATATAAACACATCACAACCAACTTCAAACTCCTTTGCTATCATTTTAGACCTCAAAAATTCGAAAAACACATGCTTTGATATCCTAAAATCCATTATTTTTATCCTGAGACAAAAGATTTTAAAACCTTCTAACCTCAAATGTAATCCAATACGAAATTCCAAATGAGTTGCTCCTTCCACACTTTTTTCAATGAGATTGACGTCCAAAATCAGGTCTCGTCTTCTCCTTTTGCTCAAATATCTCAAATTTCTAAATTTTTTAGGTTTTCGCTATATTGTGTGTGCTTTCCCATCTTTCAAACGAATAGAACTCGTTCGGACGCTAGTAATATTGTGCGGATGCCTACGTGTATATGTTTTCGAGCGAATCATTTCTGCCTAAAAGTTCACACCGTCTGAAAGTAGTACTTTACGTCCGCACACAAACTTATTTTTCACGACATCGTTTTACAAATCCCCAAATGGCAATGTTTGATCTTATATATAAACGTCCAGATGGAATACATCCGTCTGCACGCTGCTTACATTTCAAGAAAACATTTTAGAAATCTCCAAACGACAACGTCTGATCATTAGCAAAAACGCTTGGACGGGGGTGCCTACCGTCCGAACTCTAACTTACAGTTCATGACACCATTTTACAAATCCCCAAACGGCAGCGTCTCAATTAAACGATCATAAACGAAAGCGTCCATACATAATATTATACTGTACGGGCGGTTTTCTTACACAATACGACACCGTTCGACCTTACAGAAAATAGTTCAAATGGTTGTATGTACGTTTGAACGATTTTTCACAATTTGATTGTTTTTAAAGCTCATACCATTCAATTTATTACCAAGTTTTAAATAACCAAAGTGTGTTAATAATATAAATAACCTTAAGTGTGCTAGATAATAATTTCGAAGTTTGAAGTAGTGTAACGAAATGAAAAATATAACATTAATTAACATATTGTACTAATGATGAATAAATAGAAATAACATAACTAAAATAACATAAATATATCAAACATCCTCAAAACTTAATATAAACAAAATAATATCGCAATACAAAATATCAAAACATGTCTTCAAAACATAACATAAAAATAACAAAACATAATATAAACAAAATAACATAAATATATCAAATATCAATACATTTCCTCAAAACATAATATAAAAATAATAAAAGAACCACTACTCATCCTTCGCCAGCTCTAGAACATCACGTACTTTGTGCAAGTGTTCCTCTATCAGCACGAACCACTCAGTCAGAGCACGAACCACTCCGGATGCCATGCCTGTTAGGTCTGACCAAAACGAAGCCACCTCCCTCCTCTACTCTAAGCCCAGCTGGCCGACCCTAACCTCTAGAGCCGTCAGCCTAGCAAAGATATCACTCATCATCTGATGGGTGAACAGCATAACCGATCGCATCCGCTCAGTCAGCTCCCACATCATCTCTGCCACCCAACTCGATCGTTCTGCCCTATGTGTTACTCTTTATGACGCTCCTGAGTCGAGCTCTGTGGATAATGACACTAGTCTGAACGATGAATTAAAAAAAGAAATATGCAAACTTAAGATAACATGTGTATGGACTGCTTGATAGAGCGTCTCCCTATTGGGATACTACAAGGCGTCGAAACTGCGTTAAATAGCTTTTCAAACGAAAAACAGAGAAATAAATTATTTAAATTTAATATGAAAGACGTATGGACCACTTTCATATAGTGTCCGGACACAATCAAAACGACAATATATCCCATTTGCGGTAATACCAAGCGTCCCAACAGTGTTAAATAGTTCTCGGAACGGAAAACAATGAAGTAAACTATTTAAATTTAACATAAAACACTTTCGGACCGCTTTCATATTGTATTCGGACACAATCGAAATGACATCGTATCCCATTTGGGATACTACCTGACGTTGAACGACTGAACACAACGTTCGAAAGCCTAAACATAGCATCTGGACGAGACGGTGAAGACGACCAAGTTAAATCAGTTATGACATCCTCCCACCTCCCACACACTCCCAAAAATACCACCAAATCACAGACCAATATACTTAAATCAATCCTAACACTTAACACAATCAATTTCTACTTAAAAATCAATAAAAAAACACAATGTACTATACAAGAAATAAGATTGGAATTATATACATAAAACTATAAAAAAAAATATCAAATTTTTACAGTTAAAATCATGCTGAAAATGAACAAAACATATCTGAATGTGATTAGAGCCTCAAAGGAATGATTTTAAGTTAAAATTTGTGAAGAAAACAAGTGAGGGTTGGAAGATTTATAAGGATAAGACATTCGATTAAAATGAAATTCGCGAATTGTTTGCGTTTTTTGTCAAGCCGGGAACGTCGTCCGGACGGTTATAAGTTTGGACTTTTTTCAGCATACGTGGCCCAATGAGAGTCCTCCGCATTAAATGTCAAAATTTAAACCGTTTAACACGGTTCAAAACAATAAAATCGTCCGGACGGTGCCATAATGTCCGGAAGAAAGTCCTATCACTTCGTGCGACATGGAAGCACACATTTCGCTAAATAAACATTTGTTCCCGTCCGGACCTTTTGCAGGTGGTTCGGACGGTGACAGCTGTTTACAATTGTTGTATAACGTAAATGTGTCTAAGTCATGCCACGGTTACATGGACGTCCGGATGGTTCTGTCATCCGTTCCAACAGCGTCATTTCATCTTGCACGTCCAGACTCTATGCTTCTACGTTCGAATGCCTACCTCATTAAACACGTGTATTCCATGCTGCTGCGAATAAAGGCGTTCGGACGTCGTTTTCGTTAATTCCAACATAATCAATTTATGTGATGTGTCCGAACGGAAAGAAACAATGTCTGAAAGCTTAGCAGATTTATTTTACATTACTTTTTATTCTTTAATTGATTATGGATCTCGTTTAATTCACTCAGTTTAATTTATTTAAATCATTTAACTAACACAATGTAATTTAACTTATAATTTTTTGCTTAAGTTATTTTACTCAGGATACCTAAAATATATATAGTTAATTATGCTTTTATATTAAACATCCGTTATAACTAATCACCTATTTAATTCTAATTACACTAACTGTTTCGTTAACATAGAACTTGTATTAATCACCCATTTAATTGTACTAATCATCCGTTTAAATTGTAATATATTTAAACTGATGAAAAAAATATAATTAATATAAAATATCAAACATAATCCAAATACCGAACGAAAAACACAATCGTAATGTTTAGTGCAAGTTGGAGACAGTACTTCTAAGGATAAGTAAATAATAACGATAAAACATAAACAAAAGACTAGTCCTAATCACGAGCTTGTGGGTCCAGATCTATTTTGAGAGCGTCACGAACATGCGTCAAATGCTCCTCCATATTATCCACCCGAATGATGAGTGTTTGGAGCTGTATCAGAATGGTATGGATAGATTAGGCCAACTGGGACACTTATTCTCTCACAGAGAACAATTTCTTCCGTATAATATTCAACTCCTCTGTAAGCGGCACTGGAGCTCCATGCACAACGAATGTGTCGGCTCCACTATCGTTCGAATACTCCCCCTCAGCTCCACTAGAAAAGCATCCGCCCAAGCTAGTTAACCTTGAGCAATCCATGATTAACTTATCAAAAACAATTCGAACATTATCAAAAGGCGACGTTTACATTTAAAAGAATCAAAACGATACTACAAATGTTCGGACGACTATAGATAACCGTCAGAACGATACTTTGTTGAACACAAACCAAATAGCGTACTTTGATGACACAGAGAACACAAAAAAAATTCAAAAGTATTAAATTTAAATGCGTGAAATTGAAAAGCAAACTCACGAAGAAGGTTTTACCTGAAGTTGTTTGAAATATCTGGAAATGAATCTCGAATGGGTAGTGAAAACGTTTGAGAGAAGAGAGTGAAAGTGTGATTTTGGACAAAGTCTCGCCGGTTAAATGACACGAGCCTACGTCTGCACACTTTTCACAGGCGTTCAAATGCATCTTAACGGTTAGATTCACACGTGGCCCAATCAAATTCAACGTCGTTAAATATGCCCGATTTGAATATCTTCTAGAACCTACATCGTCTGCACGATCTGTCTTGGTCCAAAAGGTTTCGACATCAATTGTGTGAAGTTTTTTAACGTGGAACCACACGATTCGGGAAAAAATATTTATACTTGTGCGGACATGTTTTCAGCGTCCGGAAGGTGTTATTTTTTGGAGTTGGAACGCTCATTTTTACGTCTTGACTAGAGTGAGTGTTCCTAACGATTTTTAATTTTGTCACTGTGCTTACGATTATTATTCGTTAAGTAATGTCCGTGCGGACTCTATAAAAATGACGTCCAGACGAGCTTGTAAAATTTGTGACGATTCTCTTCGTCACTCAGTTACTACTATTTGAAACTTGTCACCCAGTAAAGCGTTCGAACGGTTTGTTTATGAGTCCGAACAGAAATTAAGTATTTATGACGATTTTTATCGTCACTCATTCGCGACAGGTGTATGTTGTCACATCATAAAGTCGTCCGAACGGATTTGAGACCTGTCCGAATGATTTTGGCGTTCTTGAGTACTTTTGGGTGATTAAATTAATGTTTTGTCATAAAAATGTCACTTTAGGTGACAAAATTAAAGCTAAATTTCTTGTAGTGTGAGGTTTCTAAAATTTCGAATAAACTTTCAAGTCCTAAACCCTAACTATTAAGTTAATCGGTTCGGACTAGCTCATGCATACTTTGTTTAAAAGGAGAAAGGAACGCATAAATAAAGAGAGTCGAATGTATATCCATTTACAATGGGACTGCCAATTAGCTGTCAATTTTAGTAATTAGCACCTTCACCGACGAACTTTTTTTCTAAGATATCCCATGATTATTAATTGTGTGTGCCACGTGTGTTCGAAACTTTACTTATATGATCAATGTTACATATTAATTGATGGCCGTACACATGAATTCCAAAATAGGTGTTAGTTTAGGCTGACAACTCATGTTAGAATTAATAGTTTAGGGACAGATATGCCTATGTTTATCTTTCTTCTCTGTAATATGCATATGGTTATCTATATATAACTATTTCTCATTTTAACTATTTATTTACGTTAAAGAAAACGGACCTGTAACATTTCAAAGTTGTTTAATGCTAATGTACCCAAATCGGTACCATATCATTGGAAAATTTGGTTTACGATTTAAAGAAATTCAATTAATAATTAAGGGCTGTTGTAAGTGTTTGGAGTTTACCGAAGCATAACACTCCAGTGGGACTAAGATGGACTAAGTTCGTCTAACTTCGGTGCATACTGGTGCTGTAGATTGTCCTTCATTACCTAAAAAAAATCCAACTAATGTACTATTACATGAATTATAAGAGAAAATCATGCTTGATTTAATATAAAGAACGAAAAATAAGAAAAATGATAATACAACTTTAGGAAAGTGTTGATTTGATTCAGCTTCCACTGTTTGACAAGGCTACCTTCCATATATGTCTGTTTGATAGATCGAGTCATTCGATAGGTCACTTTCTATATTTGTCTTGTGACTCTTGTGCATGTGATTCGCAGAACATGCTTCACGTATCTTCCATTGATGTGAGATATAGGTCCTGTCGCAAGGTAGTGTTTGGAAAAGAAGGTCGGCGTGAGGATCCGGGCTATATCTTTTTGTAGGAGAAATATATGTACAGTAATACTTCCCTTTGAAATATATTTTTCAATTGGTGAAATGGAAATTAAGGGTAGAACAAAATTTCGCTAAGAATCGAAATTTTTGGTTTCACTTCCTATTCCGAAAATTCGGTTTCAATTTCGGCATATACCGGAACTGGAACGAGAAGTCATTTTTTGCAATTTTCAGAATCGGAAATTCAGGCGGAATTACAGAATTTTTCTGTTCTAATTTTTCTAAAAAAATATAGTAATAAAAATAAAAATGGCTCAAACTAAAGTATAATTTATGGAATTTGTTTGAATGTTTATTTTAAAATCTAAATTTTGAATGATTGTTTATATTTATTATTAATTTATAATAAATAACATAAAAATCTTCCAAAAATTTGATCCAAAAAAATATTTTTGAATTTGAAAGTGAAGGCATAAAAATATAAGGGTTAAATGCATGTCATGCCCCTGTGGTATGCGCTAAAAGTAAATATGCCCCTGAGGTAAACAAAGTTTTTTTCATACCCCTGAGGTAAACATTGAGGAGCAAATATGCCCTTTCGTCATGTGCCGTTTGGAACACTAACGGAAAATGCTGACGTGTCAAAATTAGACACGTCAGCACCAATCATAAAACGACACGTGACATTTTCGAAAAAAAAACAGGGGAGAACCCCTTCGAGCGGCGAAGGGAGCCCAGATCTGGGGCATATTTGCTTTTAGCGCATACCACAGGGATATGACATGCGTTTAACCCAAAATATAATCCTATGTTCAAACACACCCGGTCTCTGCTTTTTCTTCCTTGACAAAGTCCCATAGCCAAGAGCCATTGTCACTTTCAAAGACCCATTTTCCCTTTCAAAAATTGAAACTTTCCAAGACCCATTTTCCCATTTTAAGATCACTAAAGTTAAAGAGACCCATTTTTCAATTTTCAGCCTCTTTACTATTTAATATTGGGAAGAGTTAATACGATCAAGTTGTCTTTGGTTGTTGCAGCGGTGATTGGAAACAACTTCATGGCCAAGGACATTGGATTTGAGAATTCTAAAGGAGCTGCGAAGGACCAGGGCCACCAGGCTGTGGCACTCCGATCAAATCTGACATGTCCATCTTCTACAACTGCCATATGGACGGATACTAGGATACCCTAATCTACACCCACACGCACCGCTAGTTCTACCGCGATCTGAACCATCTCCGACGCATATGCAGCAATAACAATCAGTAGATCATATCATTAACCATGAAAGTATGAAGAGGACTGGGGAATCCCAGTGGGCTTGATCCATGCATTGCCACCTAGGAATGGTCCAGTGATCTTCTTAATGCCCTGCCATGTGACTGTTGTTTAGGACCGCACCAGGACCCTTGTTGCCTGTCGGTGATATCAGCCTAGAAACAGGTGCATGTTAAGGGCAAAGCCGCCCATCCATGGCAACCACCCCGTGGGCTGGATGAATGCGTCAATCTGGCTCTGCATGATGATGATCTTTGAAACTTCGGCCTTTGAAAATCTGGCTCTGCCCTATTGTGGATTTTAATGGGATGAGCTGGGCAAAAAAGATGACGTGGGGCTCTGCCCTCGTAAGAGCTAAGGGTTCAAAAGGACCAAATATTAAAAAGGACAGTGATTGAAAAATATTTTTTAAATTTAGGGACTAATTCCTAAAAAGGGATAAAATATAAATTTCTCTTAAATTTAAAAGTGATGGGATAGTGACTAATTTGTGCTATGTTGAGATTTGTGTGGGCATTTTGATCACTAGTAGTATTTGAAGGTCTTTGGGATTGTTGAGATCTGTGTGTCTGTTGATGATCTTTTTATGTTATGTCTTAGATATTTTGTTATTACTTATGTTATTTTCTCAACATAAATGATAAAAATTGTCATTTTCCCTACTCATTGTCTTGTTACTTATTGTTCTGCTAGATGTAGCTAATTGTCATTTTGAGGACTCTGATTAAGATTTTTAAGGATTATTGTTTTTTGTATTTTATTGTTTATGAATATTTTGCTGATGTTAAAATAAAATATTTTAAAATATTGAGATATAGAAAAATTGCGAATAAACCTTATAACATATAAAAGTTTTATCCGTTTGTACTTTGGACTCAAAGCCTTACAGCAGTAGCAAAAATAGACTAAAAAAATAAGAGAGTTCTGAATATGATTGGACAAATGTCAGTACACCCGGGAGGGTACACAATAGACTTTGGATTATTTTTCGCTAATAGATTTGGGCGGCCGAAGAAATAGTACATAAGCTCAAAGTTCAACTAAAGCACTCGGTTGGATTCATCTTCTGCTAAACTTTCCCTGGGGATGGCCTAAAAGCTAAATATTAAATTCAATTTGTTGCCCTCGGCAAATTATCACACCCTTTGCAGAAATTCTCAATTCCGAGCCATAGCCTGATAGCCTTGATGGAGGAGGAAAAATCGGCCTCTTATAAGGGCCTACGATGGAAAGCCCAAATATGGTTAAACGGGACTATCCTACAATGGCAGCAAATGTTCCCCCTCCCGGGGCATATTAGGAGTAGATTAGATCAAGCAGGCTATAATATCCTAATGAATCTTGTCAAAGAAGCTTGTATAAGATACAATTGTGCAAGCAAGTAGTAATAATTTCACCTCCTATTGACGGCGCAGAAGATTAGCTGAAGAGATAAATAGTAAAGAAAGTTGATCTAGTAGAGGAGCAAAAAAACCTGACTGGACTCTTACAAGGCGAAAAAGCAGATGAGACGAATATAGCCCTGAAAAAAAATTGACGAAAGAAAGGGAGATATGGGCCGAGATGAGCCCAAGCCTCCGAAAAGGAAAGGGGATATAAGGGCGAAAAGGAGGAATCATAGAGGTAAGCACTTCTTAGCAAAAAAAAAGAGACAAAAAAACTTAAGAATAGAAAAATGGTAGCTAACAAAATAAAAGCATAGAAGACATCACCATATGGGGAGAACCTCGTGTTCTTGATTATTGTCTCTGCTTGTAGGAAGAATAAAGGTGTAGCTCAATCTTCCAGCCCATCCTAAGCTCTGGATTTCTAGCCTAGTTCCCTCACGCCTTCTGCCCAGTAAATTCTATGATATGCCGGAAAAATATGGCTTCATCAAGCTCAACTTACAAGTTGCGAAAGGAGTAGATATATATACATGAGGGTTTGATTCTAATACTATATCCTATCTTTGATCAAATAATATTGGATTGTACCAATACGTTTTCTATTCGTTTTTTAAGGTTGGGTTTATTTGACACGAGACTAGTCCAGAGTAACTTTGGTTCTTCATTGCTCCATGTGAATTCTTTTTTTTTTCTAGGTCATATTCCAAATAGGAAACGATACAATGACCAGACGATAATCACCAGCGGATTCCTATAACGGATTGGTTGAAGCCGCTATATGCTCCATGCAAAGCAATGGGAGCGGCGCTCGGACACGGTAGATACATCTACCAGGACCTTTACATGCCAGTAAGAAAAGCACCACAGCCCGGTACAGAAAGCCCATGCAAAGGCAGACAAGATCCACAAAGGATCGGATAAAGCTCACGCCAAGGAACCCAACACGAAGCGCGCGGCAGCTCAAAACGTCGTAAAGCAGGCCGGAAGAGAGAGCCGATGCAAGCGTGTGAGATCCACGCGCCCACGCTCGGCGCGTAAAACACCGCTTGCCGTCAACTGGCTGCGGACTGGTCCGGTTGTGCTCGGCTGGAGGAGGAGATGGCATCTAGCAACGCTGTGTCCACCGGTGACACACGGAATCACCGGGATCTGACCACCTGTATTTCGAACAAAAATACAGGGGGGAGAGGGGGAAGAAGAAAGGGATGGAGGGGAGAAAAGAAGAAAGAGGGGGAAAATGAGAAAGAGAGGAGGGGGAAGGAAGAAGAAGAGGGGGGCGGTGGGAGGAGCCCTCCCACCGGTGACAACAAGCGGGAGAAGGGGGGCTGCTAAGGGGAAGAGGGGAAAATTCTAGAGAGCGGGAAGAGCCTCCCTCTCTAGAACACGAGAGAGGTTGCATTTGAGCCATGTGAATTCTTCATGTTTTAAAGATTTTTGAAATCAAAAGGGACACATGGTTATTGGTAACTAGTTAACATGTATCTCCCTTTAGTCAAGTCAATATAAAAAAATTGGTCTTTAGTGGTGGCCACTAAAAACGCCGCTAAAGGGCATCTGTAGCGGCGTTTTGTGATCAAAAATTGCTAAAAACCGCCTATAGCGGCGGCTTCTTTACGGCGTTAAAAACCCCCTTTAGTGCTTTTTTTGCAAAACACCACTAAAAATTCGAACTTTAGCAGCATTTGTTGAAAATGCAGCTAGAAATCTAACTTCTAGCAGTGTTTGTAAAAAAACGTTGCTATAAGTAGGATATTTACAGCGGCTGACCGCCGCTAAAGACAAGACCTTTAGCAGCGTTTTTTAACAAAATCCTGCTAAAAGATACCTATAGCGGCGTTTGTGTCAACAAACGCCGCTATAGGTATAAGTACACATAATGTTTTTATTTTTTATTTTAAGTTATTTAACGTTAATTAATTATTTTATATTATTATTATATTCCTTTTAATATATAATTTTATTTTGTCATTTATTTTAAAAATTTTATTTCAAAGTACCTACTTAATAAAATAAATTATTGAAAATGTTATGAAATTTGAAGTTGTTATATGATATATTTTAAATTATAATCTATAGTTGTTATGTTAATTGCATATTTATTGACTAAACCTAACTAGGACATATTATTTATTTAAATAAGACATAATATTTAATTTCAAACAAAAAATATTGTAATATTGCTTATGCAATTAAAATACATAACTTAATATATGGTCTTAGAGGTTATGATTTGGTCATTAAATAGGTACATACAAATAAAGTACTACGATTAATTAGAACATATCATGTAAATAATAAACACGTATAACAAATCATTCAATGTTATATTGAATGCATTATACTTTTAAATTATAAGTATTATATATTATTACTACCAACATATTTTAATTAAGGTTATTATACTAATTATAGAAAATAATGTAAAATAATATGCTATGCGGCTTTGCAATTTTACTTCACCGGAATAAAAGTTTATTATAAAAATCAAAATAAAATAAAGAAGATATAACACATTAGAATATATAGATGTATGCCCCGTTATATATATATTAAAATATATTTAATTACAAGTATTTGGTACTCTACTCTATTGAAGTATTTAATTAACGAGTATATGTATTTAATTATCTGAGTTATGATACTCCACCTTATTAGAGTTATTAAGACATAATGTAGTATCATTTTATGATATATAGTGTGGGTATCTTAAAATACATGTTATGCTTATAAAAAAATAAAAAATAAATCAAATATAGGTTCCCGTAATAGTTCAAAATCTCATCAAACAATAGAAAACAGTATTTAGAGCTTGGATTGAAATGATTAGACAATTTGGAAGAATATATTTTTTTTAATTTTTTTTTGAACTATAAGTATAATTAATATTGTGTTAATATGATTAAGTCTTATATTATTTATTGTATTAACATGTTTAAAAGTATTTATATTATGTTTTAACGATAATCTCACAACTATTACGAAATCTGACGGAATAAATAAAATCTAGAGTGTGGTTTCCTTCTATTTATTTCGTTTCTGCGGATTCTCTTTTGTTTCTTTTTCTTTTGGGACGTTTGTTCTCCAATTTTTTCGCTCCCTAATTTTTTCAAACAATTATAAAATAATCTCCCTCTCTTCATTAAATTATAAAATAATATTAAATTATTCAATTAAATATTCTATCTCATTACTTTTCCATAAAATACTATACTTTTTCACAAACCCCAATACCCAAAATTTTCAAAACCCAATATTTTCACAAACAAACACCCCTTTAAAAATTCTCCTTCTTATGTTTAAAACTTTCAATTTCAATTTTAGGGCTCTTTTTCTTCCCTTCCTCTCCCTCCATTTCCCCCTGCGACAACCGCATAGACACGGTTCCGCGGATTTGGAATTCACCCTCTGGAGTTAGCATCTTTCAAACATCCGCCTCTGCCAAGTAAGTTTTAGTCCACTTTTTCTCTCATGTTCTCTTTGTTTCACTCTCTCATTTTTCTCTCTTCCGTTCAGACCGGCTTCAGCTTTAGCAGAATCGATAATAGCAGCCACCGGGACGGGAACCATACCGGTTTCAGCTTTAGCAGCGGCAAGAGGCTCTGTTTCGCAGCAGGGGGCCTCTCTATCAACTGGATTGCACCAAAAGATTGATGATTTAGGGGGAGTCCAGTATTGGGTCAGGGAGTAGGACCAGCTGGGCAATGGTAGGTGGAAACTTAGGGAGACCCCATGTGGCCACAGGGTTATGGCCCCCGGTCAGTGGGTTTGGGTTTCAGTCATCATCTGGTCCATCCACAACTAATTTGGTGAGTGAGAGTTCGAATTACCTGCATTGTCAGAGGCGGAGTTCTTTTTAATGGTTTTTGTATTGTATAATTTGGAAAAAGAATAAAAAGTGTGAGAAAAGAGATACTGAGAGAATTCAATAAGGACTGGATTTGGTTTGCCCCTTCTTTTGTCCTCTGCATCACTCAATTCTCCAAAAACAGGTGCTTCTAGGTCTTGATGGTTTTTTTTACGCCTTATTTTCTGTATATACAACAGAGGAGTTAATTGTTACAGTTGCTTTTGGTCTTAAATGTGCAGGTGGAATTGTGCACAGCCAAGTTTCTTGGTTTGGGATCAACTTCTTATTTAATTCAGAGGTGAGTTGATTATAGTACAAGGCATCTTTTATTATTTTGTTCTTCTTTAGGTCTGGATGGAGTGGTGATCAGTTTGTTATGGCATTAGAGTTTCATAGTCATACTTCTCCAATTTCTACTTAGATCTAGCAAAATTATCTAATATATTCTTGTGATTTTCACAGAAAGGTGCAATTGATTATGACAAATCTACCTGTCTGATGCGTGCCCTTACTTGCTACCTTATGTCTATGAACAACCTATTTTACTGTTACCTCTTGAGAAATATACCTCTTTCGACCTATCTCGGTTGCTCTTTAAAGCTACTCTGACTGGTTCTCTATGCAAATATTTCTCTCAGGGTCCTTTTTTTCCCATGTGTATTCTAACAGTTGTCTTTGGGATATGTAAAGAATGTATATCCACCTTCTAATTCATGTTGTGGATGTGACATGTTTTATCTGCTTTCTCTTATCTGTTTGTTCGTCCCTAATCTCTAAATTGTACGTGTTGGTTTTGTAACACCTTGAGGCTTGAGGCAAAGTAGGTGTTGACATTATTTCGAAACTATTCTAAGTTCGTGTAACTGCACAAGTTCAAATGTAAGATAAAAATATTTGTCCTTGAAGGTTGATGGTTAGTCCTCTTACATTATTGCAACTGAGGCAATCCCCATTTAGTTCGTACTCTATTTATCCTTCAAATTTGATGAAGGATCTTGCTTTTGACCTTTACCTTACTGGTGTCTATGCTGTCTAATGTTGCTGCACCTTTCATCGTCACATGTCCACATCTTTTTACCATGAAGATGAGCTGCTATTTATCCTAATACTTTTTGTAGTGTGATATCAGAAGCCCATTTCATCAAATACATACAAACCTACGTATGTACGTATACACACACATACACACATATATTGAGATTTTTTGTGAGGCTTAGTCCATTTTCGCTACGGCTTGGGCGGGGAATTTTTTGACCCGTTTTGACACGGAGAATCAAGAGTTGTTTATAGCCTTATATACAAGTAGATATTTTGTTTATATAAATCTTTTGTTTATTTCTATTTCTCATGTAATATTTATTTTTTATTATAGGAATTCAAGAGGATATTGATATGTAAAAGGAGGAAGATTTTAATTGGTCTTTGCTTATTGTGTTGTATTTGAATATTTTAGTTGATTCTTGCTTATTGTTATTTTATATTAAAAACTTGTTACTTTTTAGATTACTTGTAGAGATTCTTGTGTTTTTTGTAAAACGTTATTAATCAATGATGAAATATATTTTGTTTTATTATTCTTGTTTGTTAAGTTTTTACATCCAATGAATTATGGTTATTAAAATAAATTTGTATTACCGATTATAGGAAAATATAGGAAAAAATTAGTGGTGTTTTAAAAATGATGGCACATAACCAAAAAAAAAATGCTGCAGACTTTTAGCAGCAGTCACTTGATCACTGCTATAGATGTTTAAACGCAGTAAAAAAAGGCCTATAGCAGCGTTTCATGAAAACGTTGCAAGAAAAACCATGATTGCGTGTCGGGTCTATAACGACAGTCACAAACGCCGCTAGACTACCGACGATCTTCTTCAGCGGTCGTGAAAACCTCTACTATAGCCAATTGCAACGGAGCTAAAGAAGCGGTTTTGTCACTTTTAGCCGCGGTTTCTGACCGTTGCTAAAGGTTTTTTTTTGTAGTGAGTTATATTTTTAATTTTTTTGTTTTGTTTACGAGATCACTTGAATTGATGAAATGACTACTTTAGGGTTATGTTCGTTTTGAGTAAAAATGTAGGATTTTAGAGAAGTTGTGAATTTTTATGTTGAATAGTGTTTTATTGGTGTTTGTGTAAAGTGGAGAGAGAAATGATTTGATGTAATTGTTTAATAAAAAAGTATTAGAGTTATGTGAAAAAGTATAGAGAGAGAAAATTTATGTTGAATGAAAAATTTAAAAATTTTTGGAGATTGTAAAATGTATTGGTGTTTGTGTTTGAATTCTGAATATGTTCGGTGGTAGATTTGTGAATATACTTAGAATCCTGATAAAAGAGTGAAAACGAACATGACCTAGGATATGTATAATATCTCTGTGACTAGTAAACTAATGGCTTAATTACTACTACAGTCTATGTGGTATTGACTTTTAACAAATAAGTCACTGAGATATAATTTTGAACGGAATGGTCATTGTGGTTCATTTTTCATACATGTAGGTCCTTTTGACCACCAAAATTTATTCATCTAATGAAATACCGACATAGGGTTGAGATATTCAGTTTAGATGTCGGATAGTCTATCTTGGACTTTGTTCCTGTTAGTGTGCTAACTTTTCATAAACGAAAAGACCTATATATCTAAAAAACTGATCGCAAGGGTCGTTCAGTTCAAAATTATACTACAGAGATTGATTTATTAAAAATCAATACTCATAAAATCTATTAATAGTGATTAAACCTGAACTAATTAAACATAATTTTAACACTTTACACACCAAACTATAATTTTGTATTACACCCCAAGTTATTGATTTCAGAGATTTGAGTACTCTCATTTCAAATTTTATTAAATTCGGATTTGTTGATACGTAAAATTATGATTTTACCTCACATTTTTTAATGGCTGTATTTTCCAAGGATAAAAAGCGTCATTTCCGATGCTAAAAAAACTTTTAAGGGTGTGGAAAGCAATAGTTATTAGCTCAAACTTGACAATTGACAAAGGTTATTTTAATATTTAGGGTTAATGACCAAAATAGTTCCTGGGTTTTATGCCCTTTATCGATTTGGTCCTTGAGTTTCCAATTTGGTCACATAAGTCCTTAGGTTATCATCATTTATCAATTTGGTCCTTGAGTTTTCAATTTGGTCACATAAGTCCTTAGGTTATTCTCATTATCGATTTGGTCCATGGGTTTCCAATTTGGTCACATAAGTCCTTAGGTTATCCTCATTTATCGATTTGGTCCTTCCGTCCAATTTCTACTTTGACGTCTCATCAAAATGAGCCACTACCCCCAAATCAATCTGCAAACAGAGAGCAACAAATAGAAAATCCACGACATGATTCAAATCTCAAAGATCACCAACGGCTTCAGATTGGATATCTCTTCGCTCCGTGAAAAATAGATGACCAGTATGACTGATTTTTGGTAAAACATGGATCTGGGCTCCCTTCGTCGATCAAATGGGTGGTCTTCCCTGTTCGATTTTTTTTTCTTTTTTACGAATATGTCAAGTGGACGTGAGTTTTTTTTTTAAATAATAAAAAAAGCATACACGTGTCGCGATGTTATTGGTGGTGACGTGGTCCACCGTTAGCTGACTGTGCACAGAGGAGACGAAATTGGATGGAAGGATCAAATCGATAGATGAGGATAACCTAAGAACTTATGTCCAAATTGGACACTCAGGGACCAAATTGATAAAGGGCATAAAATCCAGGGACTATTTTGGTCATTAACCCTAATATTTATGCTGGGTGAAATGTATATCAATCATTTGCCTCCACATCCCTTAATCACTGCTTGACCTCCGACTCCGTTATCACTTCCAAAACAAGCCCCTGATTACTTACTCTCTGATTCGGTTCCATCTCTCTCCTGTTGACTAGGGAAGAGAACCACCACAGCGATGTCCGCTCACCACCGGAAAACACAAATCCAAAAACTTATATGTACAATATATAGAAGCGTGGAAAGGACACAGATTAAATTGTCATTTATTTCTCTCAAGAACCTGGCAACAAACTTTGCATACGAAAACGAAATACATTTGTGCTCAGAAAGAAGAGCACCAACACTTGACGAATTGACGCAGAAACAAAACTATCGAATTAATAGATACACACGCATGGGAAGAAATTCAGGAACCAAGTGAAGCGTAAACCGAAATCAGCCAGTACGGAGGACGGTAGGAGGAAGATTCTCAGAGAATAGCACATGTAGAAGTGGGTTCACTTTCGCCGGCTTTGACACCAGGCCAGTCTCGGCAATTGCAGCGCTGGCCTTCGGGGACTCGCTTGTAAACGGAAGCGACGTGCCTTCCACAGCCGCCCCATGTGGTCTTGCCGCAAGTCGAGCATTTCGTCTCGTAGCACATCTTGCTCCTTCCGATCGATCTAGGTAGCTGGGGTATAACAACTCCTCCTTGATGTTCAACTTTCCCCTTCCTCTTCTTGAACTCAACTGCAATTCAACGAGCCTGTCGTCGAAAACCCATAGCTTTATCATCTTTATTTAGTTTTTTGTATTCAGATAACGTGTAAGAAACGCGTTTTCTACACCAGCCGATCGCTTCGGCTGCTACACAGGTGTGGGCAAGACTGGGCATCTTTTGGGTCATGGCCCAAAGGAATTGACCATTCGAACAAATTATGGTGACCGTGCGAAGGAAAAAAAAAATTATGGTGACCGTATGTCCCGAAAGTTAAGAAACGCGTTTTCTACACCAGCCGATCGCTTCGGCTGCTACAGACGCGTGGGCAAGACTGGGTATCTTTTGGGTCATGGCCCAAAAGGAATTGACCATTCGAACAAATTATGGTGACCGTATGTCCCGAAAGTTACTCCATTGCAGAATGGAATTGGAAAATCGGTGTGGATTAATTTGGTGCCTCGATTTCGTTGGAATTTAGAAAGCGTCGGGATGTGTTCTTGACTCTAATTTCGAAGTCAACCAACTCAGATAGTTAATCCACCTAACCACGGGGTAAGCTTTTACGCTTTATACCGAAAATACAGCTAGGTTAGAGTTGTAAATCGGTGGTCTCTGTAATCCAAAATTTTGGTTATTTTATAATTTTTCAGAAAAGTAATTATAAAATAATCTCTATTTCAAGTCAAATAATTTTTTTTCATAATAATAAACATCTAAAATACACTCAAATAATATATTTCTTCAAATTTTTCACAAATTTCCGTAAACTGATTTTTTTTTGTTTGGAAACATTATTTAAAGGTCTTAATTGATTCTAATAAATTATTCACATTCAACTCTCGCATTAATGATTTAAATTTTGTATTAAAAGATTAAAAAATAGTTAATTATATTTTTCTCTTACGAACGTACACCATAATCTCAAAAATCTCCCATAACTCAAATTTGTTACGACCCACAACCCTATTGTATGTGTCGCGTTTCAATTCGGTATTATACCTAATTTTGGCGTTAACTATCGGTGTGTTTTTGAAAAGACGAACATGCCCTAGTCCATGTGAATAAAATTTCAAACACAAATTCAGTGTGTTTTTGAAACAACAGTACCGTTGAATTTTTTAATTATTTCTCCCGTGCCCTAAGCTCTGTGTTTTGCCCGCGACAATCATCACGTTCGGTGACTGCTCAAGGTCAAGTGTTATGAGAGAGAATACCACCGGGATTGGGTTCAAGACACTTTGCATCAAGCTGAGGATTCCCAAGGCTGAGGAGAGGGATAATGAATATCAACTAGATCACCCTCCTGCAACTCAAAAGGGTTCTCTTGCACCTAGGCTGACCCTCTTGATCATGAGCAACAACAAGAACAAGACCCCTCTGGCACCTGCAAAAAAACCTTCTAACTCGTATCTGCAATAGATGCGATAAAGTTTTTGCCTTTAGCAAAGCCCTTGGTGGTCACATGAGAATGCATGTCCAAGCCTGCAGAAAAAGAGCTCCTTTAGCCAAAGCTCAAGAAGCAGGTCGTCGCCGCCGCCGATAATCTTTCCACTGTCTTGGTCGAACCCACTTGCTCCGTTTGCGGGAAGAAATTCCCTAACATGAAAAGCTTTTGTTTGGCCATATGAGATTGAAAGTTACAATGCAGAAAATTATCTTACCCAATCTCTTTGTTGATCCCGAGAATTCTTCAATAATCTTTAGGTTTTTGTCGATCTCACAATCTTGAGAATTCCACAATAGCAGCCCAAGTGTTTTGTCTCATTCCTCTCCATGCTCACAACCGTCGTTGGGTTTTCTAAGCCATGATGAGCAACTCTCAATCTAACGATTAGTTCATTTGGGTAGACTATCTCATGAATATCCTTATAAATGAAACCCTAGTTGTGATAGTGCGTGAGATCGTTAGAGATCTCAGATCTCGGCCGTAGGATGACACGAAAAAACTATTTTTCCATTAACTCCCTTATATTCTTTTATTCCAAATTTTAGGCTTCTACTAATTGTAATCATGTCCATCAACATATCACAACTCATCCCCGAGAATTTGAGATTGATTTGTGAAATCTATTTTGCTAACAGTTATAATCGTTTATTTATCCTTCCACCACACTATATTGCATATGAGCTAATAAGACCAAAATAATATCATTGATAAAATGTCTAGCTCATATCATTCTTAATTTTATAATTTGTAACTCGTTCGACTCTCAAATTGTTTCCAAAACAATTTCACAAATAAATATATATAATATATTATTTAAAAAATCAAAAAATTCCTCTAGCTAGAGATTTCTTTTCTCGAGCCCAATCCTATACAGATATACTTGAATATATTATCTCTCGAAGAGATTAGTGGATTTCTTATTAAGAATTTATACGAACTCATTCATCACGCACATGACCCGACGTTGTCTGGAATATTTGACCGAGAAAGATCATCACCGAATGACTTGGTCAGAATACAAGTACACAATAAACAAATCTGCACAAACCTCTCAAGTCTGAGGATATCATAAACAGATTGTGTTATATACCTTCTCATTCATCACGCACAAGACCCGCCACTATATATCTTAATTCAATTTCATAAGCTTTTTGCAACATTTGAGAAAAAACGCTAGTGAAGGTCTATAGCAGCGTTTGGAAAATGTTGGAGTAGTTTTTTTTTAAACAACGCTCGAGTGGGTTGTTTAAATGGTGGCGTGCACAAATGTGATACTTAACTACATCGTTTTGAAAAACGCTGCCAAATCTCTACCAGAAAACTATACGAACGTTTGAAAAAAGCTGCTAAGCAGTGTTGTTTTATTTTACTTAAAAAAAACGTTGCAACAACTATATTTATAAAAGCACCTGCATTTTTTAATTTGTAATACAAATTTATTTTAAAACAATAGTCTTATAAGTTTTACAATAGAAGAGTCTAATACAAGTTTCTAATATAAAATAACGATAACTTTAATCCTTGCAATAGCCAAAGCAGTTTCAGTACATCATCTGTGCCTTCACCATCTTCAAGTTTAAATGGTATCTACATCACTGATACCTACGACTGTATCTCTGGAATTTCTTCTAACAGAGCATGCATGTCTTGCAAAGTTAAATACATACAAATTCTAAGCAATAAAAAGTAGATATCAATAAGAGAAATTAAAGTAAACACCTATATTAGAAGAAACCTGTAATAATTCATGACTACCTGACCAATGGAAACAGGGAAAGTGACCTTTGCATCATACTTCTGAAGTTGCATTATCTCTGGTGCTAAGGGAGAAACTACACAGGGACAATGGGGGGACAGTCGCCCCCATCGCCCGAAAAATCTTTCAATTCTTTTGTATGTGTTATGCCTAGCCCGCTCCCAACTATCCAGGCCAAGGGCCTAGGCCAACCCAACTTTTGTAATACTTATTGTCTGTTGTTCATTGGCCTTATGAATTGCCACCTTCCAGTCCATGAAAAAATCAGATATGTCGAAATTGCTCTTTGCATAATATCCTATGTGAATTTAAACAAACCAAAATGAGAAGTACCTGATCTCTGACGTCCATCTTGTCAAATTCATCAATGCAACAAACATCATTGTCAGCAAGCAT
Source organism: Myrica gale (assembly GCA_963930655.1). NCBI lineage: Eukaryota > Viridiplantae > Streptophyta > Magnoliopsida > Fagales > Myricaceae > Myrica > Myrica gale. The sequence goes on from OZ005599.1 coordinate 8,494,520, forward strand.
CAGTGCACTTGACTGAACAAGAATCAGACAAGATTTATCATGTAAAACTAAAACAGGCCTGATATGCTCAAAGATTTTCTAAGAGAGGGAAGGCTAAAGGAAATATCCAAAAATAAACATCATTGCCATTTTCTTAATGCTTGAATTGCATACTCGTGTGGGTCACACTTGAATTTACATAGAAAAAACAAAGAGAAAAATTATAAAAATACCTATATTGGAAGTAAGCTTTAATATTTCATGACTACCCGACCAATGGAAATAGGGAAAGTGACCTTTGCATCATATTTCTGAAGTTGCATTATCTCTGGTGCCAAAAGCGGAACTACATAGGGACAATGGGGGGCAGTCGCCCCCCATCGCCCGAAAAATCTTTAAATTTTTTTGTATGCGCTAATCCCAGCCCGCCCCTAACTATCCAGGCCTAGCGGCTAGGCCGGCCCCCTTTTGTAATACTTATTGTCTGTTGTTCATTGGCCTTATAAAATTTTAAGGGTTGTTGTTCTTCTAAATGATGGGGGTGTTTGAGCCCCAAAAAAAAGTTCTCATGCAGGTTGTATGTCAATAGCTTTTCCATCTCATAGCAAAGTCCATTTAAACATCATGTTCTTAAAACTGACACAAGGGTACAAACGTCTCCACTATGTTCTTGTGCTATTTTGCTAAAAGATCTTTCCGCCATCTTCCCAATGCTGCAAATCAGTGCTACCCCTTGGAAACATGATAATGTAATAATTTAGAAATTGCACATAACACAGTATCATGTTTCCCCTCTTAGTTTTGCAGGAGGCAACCATAGCATTACCACAACAGAAGACAGATAAATTTAACAATATTACGAACAATACCCATAATATTGTAGTAACCACTAAAACAAAGACAATCAACAACAACAAATGAGAAGCTATCATATTTGGTTGTGGAGAATGAAATGAAAATACCAAAACTTTCTTGAAGCAAGTGGAGGCGGCTAAACGTCAAACAATATTACAATAAATCATAGCTAACATAATTGTGTTTCTTAAATGATAAACTCAAAAACAAACATGTAAAACACAATTAAATGAAGAGAGTACAAAAAAAATCGCATACAATTTCCATTGTAAATGCCATAGAAAAATAATAGAAAAAGGAAGAAAAATTGATTTGGATACCCAGATTCTTGTCGAGGGTCTTGGTGAACTGGTGGGACCTTAAGCCTCTGCTTTAGGATCCTCTTCTTCCTCTGGATCTGAACGGTCTTGGGCCACTTCACGAGCCGGGTCAGATCCCTCTTTGGAGGGATGGCTCCGCCGATCCTAAACTCCTTGGGGCGCTTCTTAAACAGAGGATATGTCACCTTCTCCTGTGACCCATAGAAAAAAACAGCAACAATCAGCATCTAAACATAAGAATAGTTGAACCAGAACATGAAAAATTTCTTGGCTGCTGCTATCGTTGCCTAGCCGCCTAACTTCGGAGCCTTCAAGTTCACAAAATAGTGACAAATTTAGATGTAAACTTCGTGAAAACAGGAAAGAGAGAGAGAGAGAGACTAACCATTTCTACCGATGTGCAACAGAATAAAGGTGGAAGCACGGCAACGCTCAAACGTAAAGTACGGAAGAGCTAAATTTGTTACACGACAAGAGATGAGCGAGATGGGAGCATATGAAAAAGGGGTCTTTAGCACTAATATAGGGCTGAGAGTCAAAAAAGGTTTTAGCGCTAAATGAATGTTTACCCCTCACTTGGTGCTAAAACGAATCGTTAGAGCTAAATTTGTTATATGCTTTAATAATCCGATCATGTTTGGACATATAAATCATTGTCTTTTGTTTTTTCTTCCTATTTAACTGTGAAACAATATTTATATCACAATATATAAACTATTTCATTGTTACTTTTTAATTTAAAAATAAACTAAATATATTAAGTCTTTATTTATATATATTTATAAACTAAATAAGTGTCTTTTTATTTTTTCTTCTGATAATCGTCAACAAATATTTATATCACAATATAAAATTTATTTTGTTATTACACTTTAATTAAATTTATACTACATATATAAATTGAGACTTTTTAGCCATTCTATGCTTCGTTAGTACAAAAGTAATAGCAAATATTTATTTTAATTAATACTTTGTTTGTAGTTGTAATACATATTGTAGTATGCATTGGTACTAGTAATAATAATCTTAATTAAAATAAGTTGGTAGTAAAAATATATAATACATATAATTTAGAAGTATAATGCTTTATATATAACATTGCATGATTTGTTATATGTGTTTATCATATATATGATATGTGCTAATTAGTAGTCAGATAGAGGGTGTAAAGTGTTTAATATTAGTAGTTTGAGGGTGAAATATGTTAAAGTGGGTAATTTAGAGTGCAAAATGTCAAACATTGGTAGTTAGAGAATACAATGAGTCAAAACTGGTAATAGGATGTAATGTATCATAGACATGGTAGTTGAGGGTTATCCCAATCTTTTAACTCACGTCAAGGGCTTTTAATGTGTGAAATTTAGAGATAAAAACGCAGGTGTGGCCAGCCCAGCAATATTGTACTTATGCGAATATTGTAATTTCTTCCTCTTTTGCTTTACTTTTTCCTGTGTGTGAATATTGTAATTCTCTGGATCCCTTGGGGCCAAAGGGCAAAGGCAGTACTGGTTTCTCTTTTCTTTATTTTTAGAACTTCCGTTTTAGGACCAGGACGGTGTATTTTGAAATAGAAATTTTGTGAATAAAATATATAGAAGCTGTTTAGAGGTTCGTTAGGACTAAAATGATTAAATAGAAACATTTTTCAAAGTGACATATTTTGACAAATAAATGATGTCTAGATAACACTTCAATTTAATTTGCCTTGGGTGTACAATTTCTCTTCTCCGTGGCATATTTTGTGTGAATATTCCTGCAGCAGGAAATATACATATAAATTGTGCTACCTAATATGTTGGACGTGCAACATAAACTACGAACTAAGGTGCACTTTGCCGGTAAGAGATTGAATTGTGCTACCTAACATAACCGGATAAAAACACTTATTCTTTAATGGATCTTCCTGGGCTGACGTGTAGATGTTAAAATTGAGCTTTTTGTTCTAATTATTTTTTATTATCATTTACCAAGTTGGCATTTTATCATTCATTGAGGTTTATGCATGTAGCTTTTTATGTGTCTCCTATTTTCTGCATTTTGAGACCTTGCGCCATATTTCTTATGTTTGAGTTACGTTTTGGTTTACCGTTTGTTTTTTGAAATTTTTGAGAAAGAAACTATTTTCCAACGTTTTCAGAAGATATGGTCTCGTAGGATCCAATTGTCACCTCTCAGTATCAGCAACATTTTTAGTTCTTAATTTTTTATATTTTAACTCTTAAGACATTTTTTTTATATTATTTAGTAACAAAAATTATATTTTTTCCTTACGAATTTGCCATCATTCGATTGCATTCTTACTTCCGCCACTGAAACTACCAGAGAGTTGTCCGCTCACCACCAGAAAACTCAAATACAAAAACTTATATGTATGGTAAAAGCGTGGAAATGACAAAGAGATTTTGTCAATACATAATCTCAACAACCAAGAACCTGGCAACAAACTTTGCGTACGAAAAGGAAATAAATTTGCTCGGAAAGAAGTGCACTAACACGAATGCACGCAGAAACAAAACTATAGAATTAATAGATACACACGCATGGGAAGAAAGGAACCCGCAAGCAGCCAATACGCACTAGGAAGATTCTCAGAGAATAGCACATGTAGAAGAGGGTTCACTTTCGCTGGCTGCATGATCGCCGGCTTTGACACCAGGCCAGTCTCGGCAATTGCAGCGCTGGGCTTCGGGGACTCGCTTGTAAACGGAAGCGACGTGCCTTCCACAGCCGCCCCATGTGGTCTTGCCGCAAGTCGAGCATTTCGTCTCGTAGCACATCTTGCTCCTTCCGGTCGATGTACCTAGCTGTGCTATAAAAACTCCTCCTTGATGTTCAACTTTCCCCTTCTTGAACTCAAATGCAATTCAACGAGCCTGTTGTCGAAAACCCATAGCTGTATCATCTTTATATAGTTCTTTGTATTCAGATAACTTGTAAGAGAAACGCGTTTTCTACATCAGCCGGTCGCCTCGGCCCGCTACACACGTGTGAGCAAGACTGGGCATCTTTGGGTCATGGCCGAAAGGAATTGACCAGTCCAACAAATTATGGTGACCGCCATTACGCTTACGACTGGTCCAACATCTTATGGTGACCGTAGTTAACTTATGACCCGAGAGTTACTCCATTGGAAAAATGGAATTAGAAATTGGGTCTGGATTAATTTGATGCGTCTGTTTCGCTGAAATTAATGTTTTTTATTTTGTTTATTAGAAAGCGACCGGATGTGTTCTTGACTCTAATTCCAAAGTCAACGATAAACTTGGTAAGAGTGAGCCAACTCTCAGATGGATTATCCCCGGGGTTGGCTTTTACACTTTATACGGAAAATAGGGGTAGGTTAGAGTTTTAAGGTCAAGGTCTATTAAAGTGTGAAATTTTAGATATAAGGAAATGGGTTACCCAAGAGGTACTTCAGCGGCTTGTAACGAGATTCTTTTTAAATTGCTGTTTGAAATACATGTAAAAATTAGAGAGATATCTACGCTACTCTATAACATTCAATTACATTATTTCAAATTTATTGTTTGAATTTGATGATTCGATTTGATATACCATTTGTTGTGTTTGATAATTTAAGACACAAATTACAAAATCAATAGTAATTAAAAGGTGTTAAATATAATTTTTTTAAATAATAATAATGAGGGTAAATTATACTTTGCACCATATTCTTTCAATTTTGAGATATTTCACTTACGTGGTTTAGAGGGTCTGACACTTTACAGCTTTAAAATCAATCATTCGTTTTTACGCGATTGACTTTTTCGTTCGAAATAACAGATAAATTGATAGTGTTGTAAATTGTCAAAATCTGCAAACCAAAAAGGTGAAATGTCTTAAAAAAAAAACGGTGTGCAAAATGTTAAGATTTTCAAATAAGGTTGGTGCAAAATATAATTAACCTTAATATATAATATGGGAAACGCCTAAATCCTGATTACCCTTACTTTCAATGTATCCAGACCAATTCCTATATATTGCCTCAGGTTGCAAAGCTAGTTACTGTTAACTTCTTTCATCGATCCATTCTTCTCTAGGTTGGAGTGACTATAGAATCCGACATACGGGCTACGCGCAAGCCATACTGCACGATGCACTTTTATATTCCGATTATTTCCCAAGAAGATTGTAAGCATCTAAATTGAGTTTGATATACAGACGTAGGATTTGAGGAAAGCTCTGAGCTTAATAAAGTTCGGTTATCAAGTTTAGGATTATATAGTCAACTTACAATTAGACACTGAAATTACTATTTATTTTATAAAAGGTGCCGAGACAATGGGTATATTTGAGGGTGAAAATTTTGGGTATTGAGGTTTGGAAAATATTATAAAGTAAATAAATGTTATGGAAGTTGGTGAAAAAGTGAAGACAGAAAATATTTTTAATAAGTATTATAATAATAAAAAATTATGTGGTGAATTTTTTATGATTAAATCCAAATATTTGAGCCCAAATATTTGGGTTCCAAACATCCCCAATATCAATTCGGAGTCGGTGAGGCAATATCCGACTCGACTAAGTGTAAGCCTACTCAGGTTCCTATCGGCGCATAGACCATCTGGGCCTACGCAGCATAGAACTTTTGTCGGGCCACTGTTCAAATAATAGTTTTTTTTGTCAATGGGCCCAAAAGGCTAAAACAAACAAAAATTTGGAGTTAGTAAGACGACATCGGGTCATTTAAAGGGAAAAAAAAAATACAATTTTTAAAATGTAGGTCGGAGTTGGTTTCATGGTTATTTTGCACAGCTCTAGACATTATTGTTAAAATCAGATAACATTATCTCCGTTATATAGAACTTGTTTGTTTGGATGGGTAAAAAAAACACGATCAATAGGTAATATAATCTATATTGGTATTTGTAAAAAAATTGTTAAAGTTTGTAAAATATTATTAGAATTTGTGAGAAAGGTGTTAGAAATTGGTAAAAAAAATTATTGGCATTTATAAAAAGACGGTGGTTATAAAAAATTTTGGTTGCATATAGAACTAAAAGGTCCTGTAACTCTGAGAAACACATTTTTGACTTGTTCATAAGCTGATGGGTGAAGTGTGAAATAGGCGTATGATTTGGGTCAGTAGGAGACGTTAATTGACTATTCCAACTATACTTGCTCCGGGAAAAAGAATAATGCTTCTTGCAATCATGACCATTAATTACAACTCTTCCAAGTTCAACAATTTCAGCCTTCTGATGGTCACCAAAGTGCTCCTGTTTGTCATTCTTTGTTGGCAAGAAAATGTGTTCACCCGGGGCCATGGAAAACGGAAGTCTTGCAACTGGACAAGGAGTGTCATCAATGGGATCGAAACGGACATGTTGATCACAAAATTGCAAGCCTTCTAGATGTTCAACCCATCGCAACATTCGCTCCAATATGGTATTGGGAAGCAAATTGCAAATAATTTTAGCCAAATGTATTCAATTTACTCAGATCCATTCAAATTGTATTCGACTTTATTTACCTTTGATGGGCTATAAGTTACAAGGCCAAATCAGAATATCTTACGTCCGGACGCTATCATAAAGACGTCTGCATTGTTTTTTCATTTATGACGAAATAGTTATTTGCCACCTACAAAATCCGTTTGAACCATTATATATAGTTCGGACTCTTGTTCTGTTGAAAACTGTCGGACATTTTGTTGTATCGTGAGCACGGTGGCTTGTTTGAAGACCGTGTGCGTGCGGGAATAACCGTTCGGACGGTTTAATTTAAAGGAAAGCGTGCGGAAGGATAGTAATGCATGCACACGTTATCAATGTAAAATAATCGTGCGGACGACATTTGTTACAGTTCGAACAGTTTTCTATGTATTCAAATTAATTTAATTAAAATTATAAAAATAATTTAGAAATAATATAAATAGAAAGATATTCAATACTAATAATATAATAAAATGTCTACAAATATGCGATTGTTATTAAAAGTAAATAAAATACTAATCGATAAGTACTGACAAAGTAGTAAAAATACATAAATCTACACAAATTTTCATTTGGGTGTCGAACGAGATTGCAGCTGTCTAATTTGCTCCATCCGCTACTCACGCATCTGCTCTGCCATTAGTTGCATCCTTCGTTCTTGTTGTTCCACTAGGCTCCTTTGTTGCTCCTACATCATCTTCTGGTGCTTTCATCTTTTTTATGTTGTTGGTCTTCCATCATCTGTAGATGCTCTCGCAGTGTTTGCTCCATATCTGACCGCTTGACCAAAAGCGCTTCATATTCTAACTGTCTAGCCCGTATCTCCTCAATCTCCTGGACAAATCAACAGACGATGCTGATGAAGATGATTTAACAGATCGTACTGAACGGCCTAAACCTCGCACGTAACACGCTTTCGTCCCCAACACCTCAGGGAAGATCTCCACTTATGTGTATGACTTTCCCTCTGACTCGTGCTGCAACTGTTACGCCTCCATTTTTTCTACAAAATTAGAAAAGAAAATAAAACTTGTACATATGAAACATAAATGCATACGAATGCATCATTAATCTAACGTTACAACTTACAAAATTTTCTCGTGCATTTTCTGAAGTCCACATGCCATACTTATTAGTATGCGTGTTTTTATAAAGCAACGAAGGACTAATTTAATCAGATTCTGGATTTTTCTGTACACCAAAAGAAATATAGAACATGCATATTCAAATACATAAGTCATTTATTTGAATAATAAAAATAAAATTTATTACTTACTAACAACGCTCTAGCGCGTTGGAAGGACCTCGCTCCCGATATGTGTACAATCTTCAGCTTAGCTCTATTCTCCTTGTTGAATGCACTCTTCCTCTTCATTGTACATTTACAGTTGTTACCACAATTAATAATAAAATAAAATAAAAGTTCAAGACGAAATAAAATTGTTTAACTTGAAATTCCTCGCTCGTGAATAAATCACACACACGAGTCCCTTCCTCCTTATTCATATCGGGATAGGGGTGCTCGAACGTCTCTTCTTTGGAATTGAACACCGAGTAATGCTGGAACATTCTATTTTTGTGCGTCCTTTACGCTGTGTTGATCGTAGACGTCACTGTGAGTCCTAGGATTAAGGCAACCCAAAAGGGGGGTGAATTGATTTTCAATACTTTTTCGAAACTCACCATAAAGAATTTGTTTGCTAGCTACAAGTCTAACAAATGAGATTGATTGCAATGGAGGATTAAATGCAAGAGTATGTATTGCAATTTAAATATGAAAATAAAACTTTAAAACAATAAACTAATAGCATAAATTAAGGAGATAAGGGAAGAGAAGCAAAAACAATATTTTAGGTGGTTTGACAAGCCCGCCTACGTCCACCCCTCAAGCTCATTTACCGAGCCTTGAGGTTTCACCACTATTCTCCCTTCAACCAAAGGAAAAGTTTCCTTATACTTGAGCTTGAGAAAACCCTCTTCAACCCTCAAGAACGAGTTTGAGAACAAACCTTTCCAAACTCCTTCTTTCGATGAACAACCCTCACTGAAAGGAGACAAGAGAATCACTCTCTTAGAAATGTATATGGTTGAACGAAATTTCCCTCTAAACCTTCCTTGATGGAGTAGATATTACAATGAAGGATTTCTATCTCTTAGGAGTCACACAATAACAAGGATGTGAAAGTGATGATTATGTGTGAATGATATTTGAAGAAGGATTCAAAGGTTTTTTTATCACTCTTGGCCTTAGTAAAATGATTTTGGTCATTCTGGTATATTTAAAAGGCATGAAAATGGCTTTATATAGGCCTCATAAGAAAAATAGCCGTTAATAGTTGTTGGGAGTCGATCTGTCAAAAATTCACGACGAGCCGGTCGACCGCTGCAGGTTTACGTTACCCAACGATCATAATGTCAGATGTCAGAACCACTCTTTTCAGCCTTTTCAAAATTAACCGTTCAACCGCATGACCATCCGGTCGACCTCTTCAACTTAACCATGAACCGGTTGATTTAAAAACTTGATTTTGACCAACTTAAAATACCAAATTTTAAAGGCTAACTTCTCATAAGTATATAAAAGGTTTGAGAGTATATTTGGGATATTTTGGAGCCATTAAAATGTTTTAAATCTTCAAAACAAGTGGTAAAATAATTCATGCAAGTTTTGAAGAAATATGCAAGTGTGTGGTTCAAATCCTTGTTAAAGAGGAAATCTTAGAGTTACAAAGATTACCCTATTATCTTAAGTCTTCACTATAAGAACACTTCCATTGAAGGTGATGTTGCTTGATCGCTTCATGCTCATTTTGGATCCGCTTTGCTTCACATCTCAATTACTTCTATTATTATCATCAAAACATTGATTGTGACTGAAAGCCAACAATCTCCCCCTTTTTGATGATGACAATAAATTAATTGATCTTCCTCTTGTTGATCTTGTCTCCCCCTATCTTTTGTACTTTGATTTGAGGTTTTGGTCATTTTAATATTTTATGGACAAAAGTTATTATATAATATGAAAGAATTGCATATGAATAATAAAAAGGCTTTCATATCAAAATTAAGCAGTACATCAAAATGTCAAACGGTTGCAAAGATACAAAAAGAGACACCATGCTTTTCTTCTCCCTCTTTGTCATCATAAAAAAGAAATACATAAGCAAAGAAGAATACAGAAGCAAAATGAAAATGCATATGCCATGAAAATTATACATAAGCAAAAAGAGAGGGTTTTGGTCAAATTTGATGGTCTGAATAGTCTAGGAACAATTATAGGATAACTTAGGGTGATATGGGAAGGATTTTTTAGGGTTAGAGTCGAGAGAGGCGAAGCGGTGCACGTGAGGAGAGAGAGACCGATTGACCCAAATGTGAACTGTAGTATATATAAACTCGACGAGGCGGTCTACCGCTTGGTATAACGGTTCTACTAACATATCGACCGCTTCGTGTACCGATTCCACATGGTCGACCGCTACAGAGAACAACCCTTGAAAGATGAGGTTTTAATGCCCAAAATGAAATGGAATGATGCATTTGATGAATGTCAAACATGTAACAAGTCATAAAGGCATTTTAAACATGTTTAAAACATCAGAACAATGAAAAATCATGCAAATCAATAAGATAGCATATCAAAGAGAATTTGCATATAAAAACTCAATATCTCGTCTAAGATCATGAAATCTGTCATTACTCAAGGGTTTTGTAAAAATATCAGCTAGTTGATGCTCAATACTAATGAAATCAAGTGAGATGTCACCTTTTTTAATATGATCTCTTAGAAATGATGTCTCACTTCAATGTGTTTAGTCCTTAAGTGTTGGATAGGATTTTTGGATAAGTTGATAGCACTAGTGTTATCACATTTGAAGGGTATACTATCAAATTCTAGTCCAAAATCTTTGAGAGTTTGTTTCATCCACAACACTTGAGCACAACAACTACCGGCCGCTATGTATTCCACTTCGGTTGTTGATAATACAACCGAGTTTTGTTTCTTTCTACTCCAAGAAACTAAAGATGAACCTAGGAAATGACAAGTACCACAAGTACCTTTTCTATCGACTTTGCACTCGGTAAATTCAGCATCAGAATATCTTACTAGGTTCATGTGAGTGTCTCTAGGATACCAAAGCCCTAGGTTAATGGTACCCAAGAGATATCGAAAAATTCTTTTTATCGCAACAAGATGAGATTCTTTAGGACAAGCTTGAAATCTTGCACATAAACACACACTAAACATAATATCGGGCTTACTAGCTATCAAATAGAGGAGAGCTCCAATCATACCTCTATATTTGATGATGTCTACATTTTTACCTTTTTCATTAGCATCAAGCTTTAACGATGTGCTCATTGGTGTTTCCGCCACTTTAGAGTTCTCCATTCCAAAACGCTTAAGTAGATCCTTTATATACTTGGCTTGGTTTATGAAGATTTCTTCTTTGGATTGCTTGATTTGTAGTCCAAGGAAGAAGTTGGGCTCACCCATCATGCTCATGTCAAACTCTTCATGCATAAATGTAGAAAATTCTTGACAAAGAGAGTCATTATCTACGTATGATTCACGGTTCGACGGTCCTTCTTGAACGGGTCATATTTGTACCACTTTCAGGATGTGTTGATACTAACAAATCACCCACTTCTATCAAGTCCTAAATTTTGAGTACTCAACTCAAACCAGTAACGTTTAGTAAATAAACTAAATTCCCTTGCAAATAACGCAATGCGTAAATATCCACGACATGACCATAAAAATCAACATCTTCCCCATCATCGTCCCCTGAAACAACCACACCACTATTCTGACAAAAGGAGATTTGCATCAAAATTTCTAAACACATCTCTCACAATTGTATATACAATTACGCGCATTACGCATATTGGAAATTCAAACAGTCCATAACATGGAGAATTCAAGAATTACATCGACTTCGTTTATCTAAACTTCGTGTAATTCCTAAACGGGGGCTAACCCTTCCGAGCCATGCATATACTTGTTCGGACGCTTTTTTAAAAACCCCTGAACCAAAAATAGAGTTTGGACAGAACATAACCTGTCCAGACTGCGTTTGTCAAACAAGACAGTTCTTCGACGCACAAACTCCATTTTTCACTACAAAATCCTTTCCAAATATAAACACTTCAATATAAACACATCACAACCAACCCTAAACTCCATTTCTATCATTTTAGACCCTAAAAATTCTAAAAACACGTGCTTTCATATATTAAAATACATGTTATTCATTCTAAAACAATTCAATTTAAAACCCACTAACCTCAAATGCAGTCCAATATAAAATTCTAAATGAGTTGCTCCTTTCACACCCTATTCAATGAGATTGTATGTCCACAATTAGCTCTCATCTTCTTCTCGTGCTGAAATATCTCGTTTTAAACACCCTTTCATATGATTGAATACCGTTCGGAAACCTAAAATAGAGTTCGGATACATACGCGTATTATTTTTCGAGGGAATTATTGCCGCTAAAAGTTCATAACCATCCGAACTAAGACGTACACGTTCGAACGACCTATTACAGTTTTTGACACCATTTTAGTAATTCTCAAACGAAAGAGTTTGGTCATAAACACAGGGGTGTGGACGGTACATAACCGTCCAAACACTATCTTACATTACACGATACCGTTTTAGAAATACCAAGACGCTAGCGTATTATCATAAACAACAACGTTCAGACTATATAAAATAATTCGTTCGCACGGTTTCATTCATTTCACGCTTCCCGACCGTATAAAAAAATTTCGGACGGTTTGTTTTATATAATATGACACTGTTCGAGCAGACCGTAAAAAGTCTGGATGGTAACCTTGACGTCCGAATGGCTTTTAACAAATTTTTTTTAGTTTTCATTTTTTTAGCTTATACAATTAAATTTATTAGCAGGTTTTAAATAACCAAAGTTTTAAATTTATTAGTAATTTTTAAATATCGTCAAAACATAATATGAACAAAATAACATAAAAAAATGCCAATACATGGCCACAAAACATAAAATAAAAGTAAATGTACTAAAAACATAACAAAAAATAAACGTCATAATAAAACTAAATAATGGTAGACTACTACTCATCATCATCTGTAAGTTTTAGAACGTGACAGACTTGACGAAGATGCTTCTCTATCAACACAACCTGCTCAATCAGGGGAAAGAGCTCCGTACCTATGCCACGCCCTCCAGGACCTCCTTAAGCGCAGAGACCTCCTTCCTCCACCCAACGTCCATGTCCGCGACCTTCTGCTCCAAAGCTGTCAGCTGACCATTGATATCACTGACCACGACATGGGTGGGCTGCAAGACCAATTGCATCCGTTGAGTCAGCTCCGTCATCATACGGTCCATCCAACTTCGCTACTGAGCCCCAAGTTCGTGGGTCGAGCCCAGTCCAAGATCCTGCCCCTCCATTGCCTCCTAAGGCTACTCATGTCGTCCAACTCTATTAGCTCGAGCGACATTCAGCACGGGAGGGCCTGCCATGCCTCCTTATGTTCCATCTACAGCTTCTTAACCCTAGCCACTAGATTATAAACATCCAGATTCAAGTTAACATGAATGATTTTGTTGCAGGTAAACCATAAATAATCCATAAAAACAGCTGCTGATCAAGTAAAATGAAATTGCTGCTCTGTTGGTAATCCAAGGTACTGACCCGGATCCAAAATAATTTTGATCCAATTAGAAATAGATTGGTCTCCAAATGAGTGTATGTTCAGCAGCCAATATGATTCTCACCAAAGAGTAATTGCAATGGGGCAAGTGAGCAACAAATGAACTAAGGATTCGTCTTCCTGATTGCAAAACGAGCAAGAAGCACTCTCAGCATCCAATCTTAAGATTCTGGCTATATTTCATTTATATTGTAATAACTTTGTGATTATGTATTATTACGATATTAATTTTAGTTTAATTACAGATCATTATGTATTATTATTGATGTACATTAATATGATTATTATATTGTTATTGTAATAGTACGTATTATATAATATTTTCTATTTTTTTAAAAAAACTAATTTTATTATTACCGTTCAATTGGAAATTACAACGATCGATCGCCAATGTTAAAACTAAAATAATGATCGATCAGTAATATAATTGATTGATCGGATCTTTACGAGCGAGTCATCGTTAATATAAACGACCGATTGGTGGAGAAATAGACGATCAATCATCCAACTCAAACGATCAATCGTTAGATGACACCGATCGATCACCTAGGAAATCATCATTCCATCACGCTGAAATAAATGACTGATTGTTTATAATTTTGACCGATTGATCGTCAAACTAAAATAATCGATCGATTAGACAAACAAGACCAATCGGTGGTACTGAAACAATTGCTCGTCAAACTCAAGTGATCAATTGATAGACAAACATGACGGATCAGTGGTACTGAAATGATCGACCGTCAATATCTAACGATCGATTGTCTTTATATTGACAATCGATTTCTCGTATCTTCCGACCTATCATTTCCAAACAAAGATCGACTGATTGATGATTTCACCGATAGATAACTTCAGTTTCCACATCGATTGAAGAAGTTACCGAGGGATCATGATATTTAGTGACGAACAATTTTCGTCACTAAAAAGTTTATGTGACGAAATTCGAGTTTCGTCACGAAATACATTTGGTGACGCTCATATGTTGACAGATCTCGTGACGAAAAAATTTCGTCACTAAAAGTCAATTTTCTTTTTTACTGATAACACTCGAGAGACAAAGGGCTGGAATTAAGAGATTGAGGCATATCCAACATGGCATATGTCGATTTAAAAGCATGAACAGAACAGATGATTTTTATTTTTATAAATTCATTTCGTCAAAAAGAGTTGCATGCGCGATCACAAGACATGATCGGCAATAACAAGTTTTGCACATGAAAACCAGTACAACACAACGAGGCAAAGAGCCTCACACAGAAGTGGAAAAACAAATAGATTGTCACACACGGGGACGAAATTAGATGAGGGAAAATCCGGGCCGGAATGACCACTGAAGCAGAGATCTTCATAGGATAGCACGCTACTTAGAAGAGGTGTGGCTCTTAGAACCCTCGCCAGCAGGAGGATCTGCGGGTTTCACACCCGGCCATTCACGGCATTGACAGTGCTGGCCTTCTGCGACTCGCTTATAAACGGAAGGGACATGCTTTCCGCAGCCGCCCCATGTGGTCTTGCTGCAAGTCGAGCACTTCACCTCGAAACACATCTTTGGCGCGCCTTCCAACTTATGCTATACCAACTCGTTAATCTTGATGTCTGATGATAACCTCTTCCCGTCTCCGTCTTCAGCCCAAACGCCTTGTTGTTGAAAACCGATATATGAATCGTCTTTATATAGTTTTGCTGCTAGAGAAAGGCATCTTAACTCCAGCTGGTCAATTTGGCTATTTTGGCTTTTAAGACGCGTTACGGTTAGTCTGAAATCTAGGCGTATGACTTGGGACAGTGGCCAACTTTGATTGACTATTGCTCAAGTGGAAAAGAATATTGCTTGCAATCACCATAGAACTCTTCCAACGTCAATTTTCAAAGTATTTTTTTTCCGTCGTTATAATCTAGAACAAAATGTATTAATTAACCTGGAATATTGGAACGTACGTATTATATAAATCCGTCCCTTTCGTTTGCCAATTGTACAAGAAATTATGTTTCCATAGATCAGAGAGCCAATCAATATATATATATATATATATATATATAAAAGATAACGTTTCCCTAAGACTAGCTTCAATTAAAAAATAAAAGAAAAAGTCGGAGCAATAACCGTTCTATATATATATATATATATGAACTTTGTTTAACTTGTATATTTATACAAAAAACTCTTCTACTTTCTAAAATAAATATTTTTTTATTATTATTTATGATTCATCATCTTCTTAGAATTAACCCATTATATACAAATTATTCGTCACCAATATCTTGGCGTGTGTGATGAATCGGACTTTGGAAAAATAAAATAAAAGAATATACATGTAACCTTCGGCATGAGCCCAAAGCAAAAAATTAATCTGGTTGAGTTTACAATAGACGAGAATCAGCACGTACAATCTCTGAAATGTCTAATATTTTATTTATGAAGAAAAAGAGGTGCGAGGCGGTCAAGTTCGAAAACTTCAATTAAATATTCTCTTTAGGGTTTGCCCCTTGAACCAAAGAATCCTCTATAGATCTTCGACCCCAGTATGACCGTCTCCTCCCAGTTGATATGGGGTAATAGCTATTTGAGAGCTAGGACCAGGTCTCCAAATATAGAGTCGGTCTACAAAGGCAAATTGTATTCAATGTACTGGATTCCATTCAGATTGCATTCGAGTGTATTTATCTTAATATTGGCGGTCAATAATGTCCTATTGGATGAATATTTGGTCTGGTCAGATTAGATGTCTCAAAATAAGTGTGGGAGAGGTTTAGTTTCACACCAGTTGGAAAAAAAATTGTTAATTGTTTTTCCTACGTACCTCATACGTGAGAATGAGAAATAAGAAAATGGTTACACAAAAAGCTTAGCCACTTCAAATTGATATCAGACCTCAAGAATAATTATGATTAAAATTATAGAAAAAATTACTTTACCCCCTAATTAAATTACTTGACCCGCACTATAATCACCTAGAACCTATCTTATAAGGAATAGATAACCAAGTAAACGAGGATATATATGGCCGCGTTAAATCCTGAAGACAAGCTAAAAAATAGAAAATGAAAATTTTTAACAAAGCTGTAAGGTACTGCTAGAAAGATACAGAAGGGTAGTCAAATTAGGGGGGATGTAAAGGAAAGTACAGTACGATAGGAGTACTATTCCTTAAGTTAATATAACAAAAGAAACTGGGCTCTAAACAAAAGATGAGCCCATGCGGCTCACAAAGCTACATAAGGGTAGAGTCATTTCCTAAAATATTTACGGCCCAAAAGAAAAGATACCGATAGAACCCATCGTAATGCCCCAAAGTCACGGGCTCCGAGAGCCGTCCATCTCGATTGACGCCGGAGGTGGAGGTGGAGGTGGAGGTAGTCGTGGCGGCTTGAGTTGGGTTTAGTGGTGAAAGTGTTCGATCACCACTTCATCGGTGATCGACACCCAAACTAGAATTTGAACCGTTAGCAAACGACTCCCATGCACGTCGCTCTAGCGAATCTCGTGCGCACTCATTGTTCCTTTCTAAACACTACTAGAAAATTGACTTTTAGTGACGAAATTCTAGGTGATGAAATGCTATTTTCGTCAATAAAAAAGGGTTTTTCGTGACAAAAATAATTTTGATCACTAATTTCGTCACTAAAAGGTTTTATTTGTGACGAAATAACAATGTCGTCACAAAAAGTTAATTTTTTGGTGACGAAAAGTTTCGTCACACGCTGATGGATCGGTTATACACCGATTGATCGGTACTTTTGTGACAAAATGCTCCATCACTAAATGCAAAGAGTTTTGGAGAGGAAATAACGTCGTCACTCCAACCGATCCATCGGTTATCTATAAACACGTGGCTTTGAAACCCGAACGATCGTTCATCATAATCAATCCATCGCTACGATATGACGATCGATCGACATGCGTCATAGAAGATCTTTCTAAATTTTAAGATAACCGATCGATCGGTGATTTAGGCGATCGATCGTCATATCGTACGGTGTCTTTTAGATATTTCTAATCTACCGATCGATCGTTTATATTGAAGTGATCGATCATCAAGGACGTTGTCGTTATGTCTTATGCATAACGATCGATCGGTAACGGCACACTGATCGATCGTTAGTATGCATCGTCGTTTTCGTTAGACGAAGCGATCGATCGTTAACATAAGATGATCGATCGGTTACCATGATTAAACATTTGTAATTGAATAATATGAGCTTAAATAATTAGAAATACAAAATATATATTAACAAAGTACGTTAGGATATGTTTAGATTGCATAACAACATATAAAGTATACTTCATTAATATTTAGGAAAGCATGTACAAGTTGTACATGTTACATCAAATAAACATTTTGTAAGAGTTAGTATGAGCAATGTACTAAGATGTCATAAACTAGTGATATAAAGCTTATTTAACACATGATTATAAGTTATTAGTATGAGATATGTATGAAAATGACATTTTAAGTACAATAATTTAATAATTATTTCATTTGTTAGGTTAAAAATCGTTTTTTCAATAATTAGGTTTAACGATCAATCGGTATGTCACCGATCGATCGGTGAAGGACGATGTCGTTTAATGGTTTGAGACCGATTGATCATATATTAATACCGATCGATCGGTCACGTCCGTTCGTCATTTTGAATTTGTTTCACGATCGATCGTTGAAATTGTGATCGATCGTTTGAAAAGTTAGCGGAAATTTTAAAGTTAACAAGGCGATTGATCGGTATGGTGACCGATCGATCGGTGTTTATCGTGCTTGAAATGGCCAAATGCTCTAAGGAGAACAAAGGCTTGCGGTAAGGAGCTCTTTTCCTCTAAAACATATTCCAAATACCGTTCTTTTGGTTGAGAGAGTGTTTATAAAAGATTAAGAGGAAGCCCGAGCTCATATTCATTGGTTTTTTAACCAAGTGAATATTAAAAACATTTGGCGAAATTTTTGAGATTATGGTAGAGATTTTGTTCGTTTTGGTGTTGATATCGTGCAAGAGGTAATATACTCTACGTACATTAGAGCATATTAGAATGTTTTTAATATGTAGATTGCAATGGTTATTGAATGAGGATGATTTGAGAGTGATTTGGACGTGGATTTGAGTGTGTGGGAAGGGTTTGCATGGTTTTATCAATCTGGATAATGGACGATCGATCGCCAATAAGTGGCGATCGATCATCTGCTAGATGGTATACAACCGATCGATCGTCTGCTAGATGGTTGTCTGACGTGGCACTGCACCTTTGGCTGACGCAGACGTCCGAACACGTTCGGACGTGCACAACTGTTTTCCACCATCTTGTAACGTAAACACGTGTAAACCATGCGACAGTTACATAGAAGTCCAGATGTTCTAATCCTCCGTTCCAACGGTGTCGCCTAATTATAAAAGTCTGGACCCTATCCCTCTATGTTCGAACGCTTATTTCTTATGTAGTCCCGACGTTATGGTTGTAGTCTGAACGTCTGATTTGCTTATTTAAATAAGTGAAGAAAATTAATTTCAGTTAATTAAATTAAAATTGGTAACAGTTAATTACATTACTTGTTCTATTAACATAACACTTGTACTAATAGCCTATTTAATCTTATTGATTATCCCTTTAAATTGTACAAAATTTTATCAAGTGAAAGAATATAAACTAATTTAAAATATAAAAAATAATCCAAATACCGAACGAAAAATACGATGATAATGTCAAGTACAAGCTGCTAGATGGTCTCTCAAACGATATGTAAATAATTAATACTAATAAAACATAAACAGGAAACTAGTCCAAATCGATAGTTGGCTCGTCCAGATCTAAACCGAGGGCATCACGAACACGCGCCAAATGCTCCAACATATTATCCACTCATCGGATAAGTGTCTGTAGCTGTATCGGAACAATATGGACAGATTGGGACAACTCAGACAATTGCTTTCTGATTGAGAATAGCTCTCTCCGCATAATATTGAGCTCTTTCTCATGGTTCGGTTCTTCCTGAGTGTTCCATTGTCAACCTAGAAAAAACCATCCGACCCATATCAAAAACGTTCGAATGAAAATTAAAATGCGTCGTTTTAAATTGTATACCGTCCAAACAGACTAATAACTGTCCGCACGTTGTGAACAACAGTCGGGACGTCTCGAAAAACAGTTCGGACTGTGGTTAACACCGTCCAAATGATATTTCGACGAACTGAACCAAAACAACTTAATTTAATCAACGAAAACAACCAACAAATTAAATAGCAGACGATATTGAATTAAAATATATGAACTTAAGAAGCAAATTTATGAAAAATTGTTTACCTGAATGTTGTTTGAGAGATCTTGAATGAATGAGAAGTCCTTGGGAGAAAAGTTTGAGAGACGAGAGAGTGTTTGGTAGAAAAGATTAAGAGAGGAGAGAGAGTTTGTGCTCTTGATAAAGTCTAAACGTCTCTCGAACAAGTCCGAACGTATTTTATAAGAGTTTGAACTAGTTTCTACTCTACACGTAGCCCAATGAAATTTAACGTAATTAAATATGTTGATGGATTCAAAATGTATCTAGAACTTTACCCGGATTTTCGTCACCTAAAAGTTCATTTCTTGTAGTGCGTGGATTTCATAAACAAGGCACCATTATCAAACAAATTAAAGTGTCTGTTTCCAGATTAATAGTAGTGCTGAGGTGCGAGCTTGGCTGGACCCTTGGGTTTTTCTTCTAGTCCCGACTTTATTCGAAGGCCTTCTAATCCAGAGATGATGCAAGATGATAATTAAATATGTTGATGGATTCAAAATGTATCTAGAACTTTACCCGGATTTTCGTCACCTAAAAGTTCATTTCTTGTAGTGCGTGGATTTCATAAACAAGGCACCATTATCAAACAAATTAAAGTGTCTGTTTCCAGATTAATAGTAGTGCTGAGGTGCGAGCTTGGCTGGACCCTTGGGTTTTTCTTCTAGTCCCGACTTTATTCGAAGGCCTTCTAATCCAGAGATGATGCAAGATGATAATTTTCGCGTCAAATATCTCCTTATTCCCTCTTCTCAGCTGTGTAATAAGGCCCATGTATGCAAGTTATTCTTGGAGGAGGATGCCAATTCCTTCCTTCAAATGCATGTGCCGAGTAATCATTGACTCGATCTTATTAGGTTGGCAGCTGATCGCAAAGGTACTTTCTCTGTCAAGTCTACTTATAATTTAATCCAGCCATCCAGTGCGACATCCTGTATCCCATTCTTCCTTTGGAGTGGAAACTCCTTTGGAACTTAAATCTATAGGATAGGCTGAAGCTTTTGTTATTGAAAATTGCATGGAATATATTACCTACCCTGTAAGATGAAAGTAGCTCATGTTCTCCAGCAAGTTCAGGAAACTGGTTGTTTGCATTGTGATTATGAGTAGGAGACTTTAGAACACTTCTCTTTTGAGTGTCCTATTGCACAAATCCTTTGGCGGCAATCTCCTTGGCCGGTGAATATTCAACTTTTTGCGCCCAGAACTATAAGCGAATGGATTCAATAAATCTTGAATTCGGCCTTGTCTTTTGGTCTGCCTAGTGACCAGTGCATCAATTTTACTAGATTTTCTACCATTTTATGAGGTCGGTTATTGTGTGAGTAGAGAGTGTGTGTGAGTACATGGCTGAGATTAGATTGTGTGAAATCTAATGGCTGAAACAATGTCACGTCAATTAATGAAACCGGGTCGGTTTCGCGAGTTGGGTTCATTAATTGATGTGACATTGTTTCAGCTATTAGATTTCACACAATCAAATCTTAACCCTTTACTCACACACTCACACACACTCTCCAATCACACAATAACTTTTGCCCCATTTTACTAGATTCCTTGTGGTTTTCAAGAAACCAAATTGCCCATGGTAAGGCAGTGCTAGATGTTCACAGCTTAATGGCTACCGTATCTTCCCTTTATGGTGAGGACCAGACGGCTTGGCAGAACCATCTTGAGAACTCTAGGATTTCGTGGAGTCGTCCTCCTTCAGGTTGTTGGAAGATCAACTTTAACATCGCCAATCGTTCTTCC
Organism: Myrica gale; assembly: GCA_963930655.1. Classification (NCBI taxonomy): domain Eukaryota; kingdom Viridiplantae; phylum Streptophyta; class Magnoliopsida; order Fagales; family Myricaceae; genus Myrica; species Myrica gale. Next base: position 8,515,827 of record OZ005599.1, read on the forward strand.
TTTACATCTGTTGTTGTTGTTTGTCGACACTCAGCATGCACTTTACTCTTTGCTTGGTCGTAGAGATTTCCTCTAGGTTCCCCTCTTATGGGTAAGGCCAGGGCAGCATTGTAATGCTATTAATGGGACCGTAGTTTGCCCTGATTGGCAAATCAACACCCTTGTGGATGATGTTCGGCAACTGTTTTCCCTCCATCCCTCCTGGAGTTTTGCGAACACTTTAGCTCATAATATTGCCCATTGGTGTTAGCCCAAGGTTGTTCTTGCAAACAATCCTTCATGATTTTGATGATAACAAAGTTTTCAAACTTGTTCAAGTCTTTTAGATTTTACATTGAAATCGCTTTTAAAGATCATTACTTCTCTTCATGTATCAATGGTTCTTTATTCTAAAATCTTTCTAAGCATACTTGATTTTCTTTAATCTTGTTAATTGATCATCTTTTATATTGCAAATGTTTTTGAGAATTATTGAATTAGAGTAGTTGTTGTCAATGTACTAAGTTTTTATGACCAAGTGTTGGAAGTGTCGACACATTGTGCTATGGTGTCGACACATTGAACTAATAACCGAGACTCTACATTTCAAACCATTCAAGTTGATTTTTTGACTAAGTGTTGAAGGTGTCGACACATTGAACTAACACCCGAAACTCTATTTCCAGATTAAGTTAATGTGTCAACACTTGCAATCAATGTGTCGACACACATCATGCTATTTTGTAGAAAATTTGGAAACGACGTCAACTCATTTCAAACTCCTTCAATTGTCTCAAATGTCCTCCAACGGCTTCTAAACTTTACAAGAACATCCTTGGTGCCCTAGAAGCTATAAATAGAAGAGGATGAAGAGAGAGAAGGGTGTGTGCTGCGGTATTAACTCTTGCCCTAAATTCTAGAGAGAGAGAAAAAGCCTTCAACAAGGAAAAAGCTTCACCAACCAAAAAGCTCGTGCTTTCACCTGCAATTTCAGTAGTTCTTTTTGTGAATCTTGTCTCTTTGCACACCTCAGTACCTCATACTTGTTTATTCAGCTTAAAGAGAGCCTTTTTCGGAGATTCTCTTTGTACCCTTTCTTCAAAAACACGTGAGTGAAAAACACTTGTCCTACTTCGTGGGTAGAAGAAATTCTCTAGGTTGTGAGGATTTGTGAGAGTGAGTTAAAGTGTGAGCTCGAAAACACTTTGTAAAGGTTCCTTTGCAACCGAGAAGCTAAGGTGTAATTACTATTTGGAGAATAGTAAAGGAAGCCTAAGGAAGTCAATAGCCTTGGGGGTGGACGTAGGCAAGTGTTGGCCGAACCACCTAAAAGTTACGGTGTTATCTTCTATCCTTATCTCCATTTACTGCTGATATTTATTTGTTGCACTTGTTTATCTTTCCTTTTACTCTTCACTGTAGTCTTTGGTTATATAGATCTATTCTCCTGCTCTTTAGAAAAGATTCTTATCATATTGGGTTTTATAAGAAAAATGACAAAAGTTTTTTTTAAAACCCAATTCACCCCCCCTCTTGGGTTGTTTTTACCCTTTCAATTGGTATCGGAGCTGAGGCTAGAAACTCTTTTAAATAACAACCCTAGTAAGCACCTCCTTAGCTGAAGGGCAGTGACAAATCGACCTCCCTTGTTTAATGGAACCTCCTATAACTATTGGAAGGCAAGGATGAGAATCTACATCCACGCCGTTGATTATGATCAAATCAAATTACAAAGGTGATAGCAGCAAAAATAATGAAATCATCTGCTTCGGATGCAAGAAGCCGGGTCACATAAAGTCAAAATGCCCCAATGTTGAGACCTACAAGAAGTCCAAGGATTTCAAAAACAAAAAGAAAGCATTCTTGGCTGCATGGGGAGAATCCGATGAAAATAGTAGTGAAAACGATGAAGAAGTTGCAAACCTTTGCTTCATGGCAAAGGATAACGAAGACGAGTTACAAAGCTCTTCATTTGACTCTTTTACTTTTGAGGAACTACAAGATGCCTTTGATGAACAACATGTTGAGTTAAAAAGAATATTTTCAAAGTATTGTTGTCTCAAAAAGAACCATGAATTGCTTATTCAAAAAAGTGATTCCTTAAAATGCCAAGTTGTCTCTCTTAAAGAAAATCTTACAAAAGTCACAAAAGAAAAGTCAAATGTAATACATGAAGAGTCAATTGATTTAAAATTAGAAAAAAATTGTTTGAAATAAAGAGTTGAAACTCTTACTCAAGATATTGCCAGATTTACTCAAGGAAAGAAGAATCTTGATATTCTCCTTGGTTCACAAAAATGTTGTTTTAACAAAAGCGGAATTGGCTATAAGTCTAGTGGATATCAAAAATTGTATTCTGATATAATTATTAAGTCATCAATACCTTTCCTTATATGCAATTTTTGTGGAAAACATGGACACATCTCACACACATGTCTAACTAGAAAAGGATCCACTCACTGAATTAAATTTGTATGGATTCAAAAGGATAAAGTAAAAAGATTTGTATCTAATACAAATGGACCCAAAAATGTTTGGGTACCAAAGATCAAGAGCTGATCCTTTTTGCAGGAATGCTTGGAGTCCAAGGACATCAATGAACATTGGGTACCTGATAGTGGATGCTCCAAGCACATGACCGGAGACAAAAGTTGGTTCACCTCCTTTTGTCTTAAGAATAAGGGGTCTGTTACTTTTGGTGACAATGAAAAAAGAAAGATACTTGGTGTTGGAAGCATTGGTAAGTATCCTAATCCCACCATTGAAAATGTTCTTCTTGTCAAAGGATTAAAGCATAATCTCTTTAGCATTAGCCAATTGTGTGACAAGGGAAACCGAGTAATTTTTGAATCATCAATGTGCATTGTTTAAAATATTGAAAGCAAGAAAGTCTTGTTTGTTGGACATAGATATGAAAATGTGTACACTGTTCATTTAGAGAGTATCCCTTCAGAAAATATAAAATGTTTTTCAGCTCTAAATGATAATGACAGTTGGTTGTGGCATAAGAGGCTTGCTCATGCAAGCATGAACCTAATTTCTAAACTTGCCAAACGAAATCTTGTTTCAGGTTTGCCTAATCTCTCTTTTGAAAAGGATAAAATTTGTGCAGCATGTCAAATGGGCAAACAAATCAAAATATCTTTTAAACCCAAAAACATTGTGTCCACTTCTAGACCACTCCAGCTTCTACACATGGACTTATTTGGTCCAACCCGAACATTGAGTTTGGGTGGCAAACGTTATGACTTTGTTGTTGTTGATGATTTCAGTAGATTCACATGGGTTTTATTCCTAGCTCATAAAGTGAAGCCTTTCATGCTTTTGAAAAACTTAGCAAGAGAATTCAAAATGAAAAAGGCTTTGCTATTTCTAGCATAAGGAGTGACCATGGTAAAGAATTTGAAAATTCCTCCTTTGAAAAGTTTTGTGGAGAAAATGGTATTAATCATAAATTCTTAGCTCCTAGAGCTCCTCAACAAAATGGTGTTGTAGAGAGAAAAAATAGGACTCTTGAAGAAATGGCTAGAACCTTGCTATGTGAAAACAACTTGCCTGATTACTTCTGGGCTAAAGCTGTTAGCACAAGTTGTTATGTTATGAACCGTTGCATGATAAAGCCTATTCTCAAGAAAACCCCTTATGAGCTATGGAATGATAGAAAACCCAACATTGGTTATTTTCATGTTTTCGGTTGTAAATGCTTTTTGCTCAACAACAATAAGGACAATTTGGGTAAGTTCGATGCAAAACCCGATGATGGTATATTTCTTGGTTATTCATCTTCTAGCAAAGCTTATCGTATCTTTAATAAACGCACTCTAATTGTTGAAGAATCAGTTCATGTTGTCTTTGACGAATTTGACAATATTGTGAGAAAAGATGAAGAAGATATTGTAGATCCTAACAAAAAGGTTGATGAGCTTACTATTAACAAAGACAAGGGAGAGGCACATGTACAAGAGCAAGAACCTCAGGAGCCTCAAGGAGAGTCACAAAACGATGATGATAATCTACCAAAAGCTTGGAAGTACATCAAGAGCCATCCTCTCCAACAAATTATTGGTAATGTAGAAAAGGGGGTAAGGACTCGATCCTCCATTCATCAAACAAATAATCTTGCTTTACTTTCTCAACTTGAGCCTAAGAACTTCTCTGAGGCTAAAGATGATGAAAGTTGGATCCATGCTATAGAAGATGAATTAAAACAATTTGAGAAAAATCAAGTATGACATCTAGTTCCTAGACCCAAGGATTACCCAGTTATTGGTACAAAATGGGTTTTTCGAAACAAAATGGATGAATCCGGGGTTGTAGTGAGGAACAAAGCTAGATTGGTAGCCCAAGGTTACAATCAAGAAGAAGAAATTGATTTTGATGAAACTTTTGCTCCTGTTGCTCGTTTAGAATCCATTCGAATGCTTCTTGCTTTCGCTTGTTATAAAGATTTTAAACCCTTTCAAATGGATGTCAAAAGTGTTTTTTTCTAAATGGTTTTCTCATTGAAGAAGTGTATGTTGAGCAACCACCGGGATTTGAAGAGGAAAATCTTTCAAATCATGTATACAAGCACACAAAAGCTCTTTATGGATTGAAAGAAGCACCTCGAGCGTGGTATGAACGTCTAAGTTCCTTTTTCATTGAAAATGGTTTTTCACGAGGAAAAATTGATACTACAAAGAAAAAGAAAATGAGTTATTAATAGTTCAAATATATGTTGATGACATTATCTTTGGATCTACTAACGAATCTTTGTGTAAAGAGTTTTCTCAAGTGATGCAAGGTGAATTTGAAATGGGCCTCATGGGAGAATTAAATTACTTTCTCGGGCTCCAAATTAAGCAATGTAGTGAAGGCATCTTCATAAGTCAAGCTAAATATACAAGAGATCTCATCAAAAGATTCAACATGGACAATTCAAAACCTATGAGCACACCTATTAGTCCATCTACAAAAATGGAGAAGGATGAAAAAGGTAAGGATGTGGACCAAACAAAATATCGAGGTATGATCGGCTCATTACTATATCTTACTGCTAGTAGACCCGATATTATGTTTAGTGTATGTATGTGTGCTAGATTTCAATCATGTCCAAAGGAATCTCATCTCATTGCTGTCAAACGAATTTTTAGATATCTTGTTGGCACTCAAAATCTTGGTTTATTTTATCCTAAGAGTGTTGAATTCAATTTGCAAGGATACTCGGATGCGGATTATGCCGGTTGCAAAATTGATAGAAAGAGTACTAGTGGTGCATGCCAATTTCTTGGACTCTCACTAGTCTCTTGGTGTTGTAAGAAACAAAATTTCGTAGCTTTATCAACTACAGAAGCCGAGTATATTGCCATAGGCAATTGTTGTGCACAAATATTGTGGATGAAACAACAATTGGAAGATTTTAATCTTCATTTCTCACTCATCCCAATAAAATGTGACAACACCAGTGCGATAAATCTTACTAAAAATCCAATTCAGCACTTTGGGACAAAACATATTGAGATAAAACATCACTTTATTCGTGATCATGCTCAAAGAGAGGATATTATTCTTGAGTTTGTAAATACTGACCTTCAATTGGCGGACATTTTCACAAAACCCCTTAATGAGGATAGATTTTGTTTTATACGCCAAGAGGTAGAAATGAAATTTCCTTTGGATTGAATTGTTGTCATACCCTTGTCTCATCTCTTAATTTGTGGTCTTGATTGCATTATACATGTTTGAGAATGATGGTTATTTTGTTTCTAAATGATTCATGTCATTAAAACTTTTTTATAAAATAATTTTTCATGTGATGTGTCAACACTTGGTAAAACAAGTGTCAGCACCTCTGGTTTTACAGTCTTTCATCCATGGAGAATTATGTGTCGACATCATGATCTCATGTGGTGACACATGAATCTTCCACCCGAGTCTTTTTTTTACAATGTTTCGGGAGCATGATCAATGTGTCGACACATTGGTCAATGTTGCGACACATTGCTAGTGATTACCGTTTTTAAAAAGGAAGGGCACGGGTAGTATATCAACCTCTTTTGAGTTAGGGTTCGGCATTTAGGCTCTTTCTCTCTCTCAGACCTCTCTCTCACTCTCAAACCGTGCAGCTAAGCTTTTCCCCCACCATTTTCGGTTACCCACTCTCTCTCTCTAAAAACCCACCAGCCGATCTCCCCATTTTCCCTCAAAATCTCTTTCTCCATGTCTTCCAGTCACCATACTCGGTCCTCACAACGAACTCCAGCCTCTCGGGGCTCCAAAGGGAAGAAGAAAGCTAGGCCAACCGAAGAACCCACTCTCTCTCCTGAGGACTACATTTACAGGTCTGGTCTCTGCAAAAATTGCTTTGTTCAAGATTTTCGAAATAGAAAAGTTATTCCTGGAAGATGGGTTGATTTATGTTGGTTTAGTGAAAATGGGTTTGATCTCCAAGAAATGTTTGAGTTTCAAGGTTGGACAACTCTCTTGAATTTGAAAGTATATTGCTATGTTTACTTACTCAAGTTGGTTTTTGCAAACTTTCAATTCTCGAAGTCAGAAGATGCCGATAGTTATGTGAATGGGATAACCTTAGATTTATCAACCTCTTCTTTGAATTCAATGGTAAATGCCCCTGATAGTGGGAAGAATTTTTTTGAGAACCATAGGTGGTTAGGACTGTCTGAAGTTGACCCTCTTCATATCCTTAGGGTTGTCTTGGATAAACCAACCCTAGAAGAAGTTATTAGACCCACAGCTAGTGATCTGAGCATTCCAAGACGAATTCTACATCATATGGTTTGCAATATGATTTTGCCAAGAACGGGAAAATTTGAGTACATCACCTTCCTAGATTTATTTGTCATGTACTGCTTAATTACTAGAACCCCAATGAATCTTGGACACCTCATGCTCAATCATATGAAGGCTGCCACTGAGAAGAAAAAACAAGGGTTGCCTTATGGAACATTCTTTACCCACATGTTTAGGATTCTTGGTGTTGATTTAGAGGGTGAAGTACGAGAACCACCAAAGGAATCCAAAGAGTATAATAAAAAAACTCTGAAGCTGATGGGGTTCCAACAAAATGATGAAGGGTTGTGGATAAAAAAAGCTGATGCAACCACTCAGAAGAGAAGTCGTAGAGGGTCGGACTCTGATGCTCCAAGTGAAGATGAGGAAGAAGAAACCTTCACTAGGACTCCTTCCACTGCCACCAGAACTCCAAATATCACTAGAACTCCGAGAGAGACCTTCTCCCCTCCTCCATTCCCTCTTTTGCATGCGGAGTCATCATCCCAACTACCCCCTTCTCACTCTCATGAGCCTCCTTATGCATATCTTGAAACTTCCTTTGGAGACATCAAAGAAGAACACAAGAAGTTGGGTCAGCAGTTGGAAAAATTATCTCTTGATATGAAGACGGGTTTTGATGACATCAAGCAGCTCTTTGCTGCTCATGATGCGCGTTTCAATCTTCTTGACAAGGATGTGAGACTCCTCAAACATCAAGTCCACAACAGCATCAATCAGGCCAGTATTGTGATTCAAACCACTGTGAATGAATTAAAATCTTCTGCTCAAGATGTCATAGATGCTACCGAGGTTCGTATGGAAGAGGATCGATACCTGCGTCCTAAGGTCGAAAAATGGACTTATTGGTTCTCAACGACTTGAATGAATTGGTTGAAGAAATTTGACTTTGATCATCATCATCCTCCTCCTCCTGGTTCTCCTTAGCCTCCACTCTTCACCTTTCCCTTGCCTACTTTTTGATGATGCCAAAGGGGGAGAAAAGTGCCTATTAGTATGCTGACATTCCTAGCTCATTTTGAGGACATTTGTAATTGGTTCTTTTTTTTTGCTGTTGCTATTTTTCTCTTGAATGTATTTATTTCTGTCTAAACTTTGATCTATCTGGTTGAATGTTATGGCATACATGTTCTCCTTATCTGTTATTCTCTAAAGGAACTTTTTGGTGAAGCCTTTGAGAAGTGTTGTGCCTATATTTTACTTGATGGTATCTTGCTTCAGGTAGTATTTCTATCCCCAAACTCCTCCTTATTTATGAAGTCTTGTGATCTGGTTTGGCATATGAAGTTTGGAGGGAGTTTGGAGAAAGAATATAGAAGTGCTGTGTTTTTTCTTAAGCTTATGGAAACATCGACAAACAAAGGGAACTCTTGCAATTTTTTCGTAAAATCTTAAAGTTTACTTTGCTGGAAGTTTCATGAAAAACTTCTGCTTGTTCTCAGGGGGAGCTTTTCTAATTATTAGCAAAGTGTTGGTTTTAAAATGGATTTATCATCATCAAAAAGGGGGAGATTGTTAGCCCAAGGTTGTTCTTGGAAACAATCCTTCATGATTTTGATGATAACAAAGTTTTCAAACTTGTTCAAGTCTTTTAGATTTTACATTGAAATCCCTTTTAAAGATCATTACTTCTCTTCATGTATCAAGGGTTCTTTATTCTAAAATCTCTCTAAGCATACTTGATCTTCTTTAATCTTTTTAATTGATCATCTTTTATATTGCAAATGTTTTTGAGAATTATTGAATTAGAGTAGTTGTTGTCAATGTACTAAGTTTTTATGACCAAGTGTTGCAAGTGTCGACACATTGAACTAACACCCGAGACTCTACATTTCAAACCATTCAAGTTGATTTTTGACTAAATGTTGAAGGTGTCGACACATTGTGCTATGGTGTCGACACATTGAACTAACACCTGAGACTCTACATTTCAAACCATTCAAGTTGATTTTTTGACTAAATGTTGAAGGTGTCGACACATTGTGCTCTGATGTGACACATTGAACTAACACCCGAGACTCTACATTTCAAATCATTCAAGTTGATTTTTGACTAAGTGTTGAAGGTGTCGACACGTTGTGCTATGGTGTTGACACATTGAACTAACACCCGAGACTCTACATTTCAAACCATTCAAGTTGATTTTTTGACTAAGTGTTGAAGGTGTCGACACATTGAATTAAAACCCGAGACTCTATTTCCAGATTAAGTTAATGTGTCAACACTTACAATCAATGTGTCGACACACATCATGCTATTTTGTAGAAAATCTGGAAACGACGTCAACTCATTTCAAACTCCTCCAATTGTCTCAAATGTCCTCCAACGGGTTCTAAACTTTACAAGAACATCCTTGGTGCCCTAGAAGCTATAAATAGAAGAGGATGAAGAGAGAGAAGGGTGTGTGCTGCGGTATTAACTCTTGCCCTAAATTCTAGAGAGAGAAAAAGCCTTCAACAAGGAAAAAGCTTCACCAACCAAAAAGCTTGTGCTTTCACCTGCAATTTCAGTAGTTCTTTTTGTGAATCTTGTCTCTTTGCACACCTCAGTACCTCATACTTGTTTATTCAGCTTAAAGAGAGCCTTTTTCGGAGATTCTCTTTGTACCCTTTCTTCAAAAACACGTGAGTGAAAAACACTTGTCCTACTTCGTGGGTAGAAGAAATCCTTTAGGTTGTGAGGATTTGTGAGAGTGAGTTAAAGTGTGAGCTCGAAAACACTTTGTAAAGTTTCCTTAGCACCCGAGAAGCTAAGGTGTAATTACTATTTGGAGAATAGTGAAGGAAGCCCAAGGAAGTCAATAGCCTTGGGGGTGGACACAGACAAGTGTTGGCCGAATCACCTAAAAGTCACGGTGTTATCTTTCTATCCTTATCTCCATTTACTGCTGATATTTATTTGTTGCACTTGTTTATCTTTCCTTTTACTCTTCCCTACAGTCTTTGGTTATATAGATCTATTCTCCTGCTCTTTAGAAAGGATTCTTATCATATTGGGTTTTATAAGAAAAAGGACAAAAAAAAATTTTAAAACCCAATTCACCCCCCCTCTTGGGTTGTTTTTACCCTTTCATATGGCTAGTGACAATCCTCTTCCATCATCTTGTATTGCTATTGCTTGCATGGCTAGTGGCAATCCAATGTTTCCACCTTGATTGTTGTTTTGATTTTAGGAATACGACTTTGCTTAGAAAAAAAATCGTCAATTTGAAATGACTAGTCTCATAATAATATAAAAGTAGACTGAAAAACAAAAGGGTTCTGAAGATGATTGGGCCGACGAACAGGGAGGGTACACAAAATCGACTTTGGATTATTTTCACTAATAAATTGGGCCGAAGAAATTTACACAAGCTTAAAGTTCAACTTAAGCATTCTTTGTTTTGGCATTAGGCTTGTTTTTCAAGAGTTAGAACCATACAAAAATTAACCAACATAAGGCTTAGCAAACAACATGCTATAAAAGAAAACTTGCAGGATCCCAAGAGGGATCGGTAAAACCACTATGTGCTTCGTGCTAGCTAGAGGGAGTGGGTGGCCGGTAATAGTAGACTTAGCTACCGAAATATAGACAGAATAGTAAAAAAAGCGATGACAATCTGAGCACCGCAAAGCCCCTATGAAGGGTCAGATAAGACCCCAAGGAACAAGAAAAAGCCAACAAAGGAGCCGGAAACAACAATAAAATATACAAACTAAGGCCAACAAAGGCCAAAATAAATAGATGCACAACCTAAAAACTAAAAGTCGAGCAAGAATCAGAGAACCACTGAGAAAGAGCGAAGAGGGTCGAAAAGCGCTGGCGGCGTATGGCGAAAACGCGTAGTGGTAAGCAGTGCCAGAGGCTCGTGTACTGTCGGAAAAGCGACTACTTGGTGAAGTTGGGTACGCAGAGGCCAGAGTCCTCCCAAGAGACACGTGGCCTTCGAATTCTTCCGGAAGTAGCCCAAAAATTGAGGAACATGGCCGAGCGCATAAGATCCACGCGCAAAGCGTGGGGCCAACACGCACTGACCAAATGGATCGGGGATGGAAGGGCTGAGCTCGCCTTGAGGTGGGTTTGGCATCTAGCTATGTTGTGTCCATTGATGGCATACAGAATTATCGGGATCTAATCACCAAAATTCTGTATAATAAACCAAAAGAAAGAAAGCAAGGAGATCAGGGAGGGAGAGAATAGCCAGATATGGTCACATAAGGCCAAAAGTTGCACTTTCTTCAACTTAAGCACTGAGTTGAATTGGGTTATAAAAACAAAAGCACTTGGTTGAATTGACCTTGTGCTTATCCTTCGATCTTCGGGACAACCTATTCATATTCAATTCAGTTTGCCCCTTGACACTACACTCTCTGCCGAAATTCTCAATTCCAAGCAGACCGCCTTTTGCAAGATGCGATGGGAGTAGATATATATATATATATGCAGAGGCGGAACCACATGGGGGGCGCCCTGGGCGGCTACCCCAACCCCTTAGTTTTGAAAAAATTAAAGAATTTTTTTTTGTAATGCATTTGCCCCCAGGTGGGCCAAGCTCGCCCCCTTAAGCCCATAACCCCCTTCTAGTTAAGCCGAGCCCTCCCTTCTAGTTAAGCGCCCAACCCCCCTTCTAGTTAAGCGCCCAACTTTTTTTTTAATGTTTCACCCTCTGTTTTATTTTTAAAAAAATCTGCAAAGCTACTCCCTCACGCGTGCATCTCTTTCTCAGTCCTGCCCCACCATTTCTCCCTGCTCCCGCCAGTGTCTCCCACAATCAGTAAACCTATTTGTAAGACACCTTCTTAGTTATCTAACTTCTAAATTTGTAAACCAATATATCGTGTTTCCTCTTCTTTCTGCATACTTTTTTGTTATCTACCTTATATTAATATTGTAGGTTTATACAGTGGTTTTGGCTGGTTAGCTTTGGTGAGAACTTTGGGTCTTAGAGCTTGCTTTGGGATTAGGGATCAAATTCATAGAGAGTACTTGATCAAAGGTCCTTGTCAACCGCTTGGTCATGATTTTCCCAAGAAGCAATATGGGAAAACAATTAGAGGTTTTAGGGGGTTATGGTTCAAAAATAATGAGTAGTTGGAATACAGTGTGTCAAAGGATGCAACTTATTTCTTGTGGTGTTATCTATTTAGACAAACTAAAGGAGTAAGATTCAGGGGGAAGGTATTTCATCTAAGGGGTTTAGCAACTGGAAAAAAACAACGGAGGTTTTTGCTGAAACATGTTGGTGCATGTAATAGTGCTCACAATTTTGCTAAGGAAAATGTGATACACTAAAAAATCAGCATCAAAGTTTGTCTTACATGTTATCTGCACACGGGAAGGAGTTAGAGGAGTCTTATCACATTCGTTTGACAGCAGTTTTAGATTGCATTCGTTATCTTTTGGGGTAAGGATTAACTTTTCGTCGTCATGACGAGTCCAAGAGTTCAATGAGGAAGGGAAATTTTCTTTAGTTGTTAGAATGGTACAACTTATGTAAGAAAAATGTTCGTAAGACAACTCATCTTAATGCTCCTTATTGAGTTGGCATTAGTTTTATCAGTTGCGACTGCAATTGTTGAGAGAATGTTCTCTGCGATGAAGATTATCAAGACTGACTTGCGTAATAAGATGAGAAATGACTGGATGAATGACATCATGGTCGTATACATCGAGAGAGAAATTTTTGAAACTATAAAGAACGAAGCAATTTTGCAACTTTTTCAGAATATGCAGTCTTGTAAGATTCAATTGTCACCTCTCAGTCTCAGCAAATAATACGGTACGTGTATTTTAATATTTTTAAATATTTTTAATCCTTAATTTTAGATATTTTAACTTTAAGACACTTTTGCATGAAGTAGGTTAAATTTTTGAGATGTCATTTCACCTTAGGAATTTGTCCCCCCTTAACTAAAATCCTGATTCCGCCACTGTATATATGAGTTGGATTCTAAATAATATACCTTATATTTGATCCAATAATATTCGATTAGACCAGTATTGTTTTATATTCGTTTTTTCCTCGTTGGGTTGCCCTTGATGGTTTTTTATTATTTACCATTTTCCTAGGACAAAATTAAGAACAAAAGATATATTACTGTGAGCACCAGCCAAATCATCAACTACTTAGTTTCCATGATCCTTTTTGTGGACCTTCTTAATTATTTCCCACGTTTGGTCAAAGTATGCGATTACATTTTAAGGAGTTTCGTTTTTCAGGAACTTACTGTTTTCTAAGGCAATTGTGTTTCGACAATTCACTTCTACATAAACTATTTATCCAACATTTTTTTAGAATAAAAGAAAACAGACTCTCGTTCTTCTACGTTTACATGAGAAAAGCAAGAACAGAACAGAACATATTATTTTTATTAATTTATTTCGTCAAAAAGAGTTGCGTGCGTGATCACAAGACATGATCGGCACTAACAAGTTTTGCACATGAAAACCAGTACAACACACCGAGCTGGCAAAGAGCCACACACAGAAGGGGAAAAACAAATAGATCATCACACGGGACGAAATTAGATGATGGAAAATCCGGGAGCGGCCACTGAAGCAGAGATCTTCAGAGGATAGCACGCTACTTAGAAGAGGAATGACTCTGAGAACCCTCGCCAGCAGGAGGATCTGCGGGTTTCACACCCGGCCATTCACGGCATTGACAGTGCTGGCCTTCTGCAACTCGCTTATAAACGGAAGGGACGTGCTTTCCGCACCCGCCCCATGTGGTCTTGCTGCAGGTCGAGCACTTCACCTCGAAACACATCTTTGGCGCGCCTTCCAACTTATGCTATACCAACTCGTTAATCTTGATGTCTGATGATAACCTGTCCCCGTCTACGTCTTCTTGCTGAAAGCCGATTGATGAATCGTCTTTATATAGTTTTGCTACTAAAGAAAGGCATCTTGACTCCAGCTGGTCAATTTGGCTTTTCAGACGCGTTAAGGCTAGTCTGAAGTCTAGGCGTATGATTTGGGCCAGTGGCCAACTTTGATTGACTACTTGCTCAAGGGGAAAAGAATATTGCTTGCAGCTTCAATTTTCAAAGTATTTTTTGTACGTCGTTATAAGATCTAGAACAAAATGTATTTGACCTGGAATATTGGAACGTATTATATAAATCCGTCCCTTTCGTTTGCCATTTGGACAAGAAATTATGTTACCATATATCAGAGGGCTAATCAATATATAAGATAAAGTCTCCCTAAGACTAGCTTAGATTAGAAAATAAAAGAAAAAGTCGGAGCAATAACCGTTCTATATATATATATATGAACTTCGTTTAACTTGTATTTATAGAAAATATTCTTCTACTTTCTAAATTAAATATATATATATATATATATATATTTTTATTTATGATTCATCATCTTCTTAGAATTAACCGATTATATAGAAACTATTGGTCACCAAAAACAAAATACCGATGATTTCAATGTCTGCGCATGTGTGATGAACTGGACTTTGGAAAAATAAAATAAAAGAAGGAAAAATTCATTTTTATCACTAAATTTGAACATTTTTACAATTTGATGGTTAAGAATACGTAACGTCAGGCATGAGCCCAAAGCAAAAAATTAAATCCTTGGCCACGTGCCGAGCTCGAATTGACCAATCTGATTGGGTTTACAATAGACGAGCACATGCACAATCTCTGAAATGTCCAATATTTTATTTTTGATGACTTCAATCAAATATTCTGTTTTGGGTTTGCCCCTTGAACCAAAGAATCCTCTAGATCTTCGACCCCAGTATGGCCGTCTCCTCCCAGTTGATCATATGGGGTCATGATAGCTGGGACCTGGTCTCCAAATATAGAGTCGGTCTATAAAGGCAAATGTATTTATCTTAATATTGGCGGTCAATAATGTCCTATTGGATGAATATTTGATCAAAGTCTGGTCAGATTAGATGTCTTAAAATAAGTATGGGAGCGGTTAAGTTTCACACGTGATATCAACCTCAAGGATAATTATCACCTCTAACCTATCTTATAGGAATAGATTACCGAATATGCGAGGATATATAGTGGCGTTAAATCCTGCAGACAAGTTATAAAAATAGAAAATCACAATTCCTTTTGTCAGTTACAATTTTTTGAGGATAAAATAGTAATGTTTAGATAGTGAGCAAAAACTAAATTTCCGTCCAAATTGACAATCTTTTTACAGGGTACAAAGTGTCTAAAATCAACAATGCATTCGTGTAATATAACAAAAATAATAGATATCTTTACAAAGTATCAAGACCCCAGAGTTAGAGGGTGCGAAGTGTATTTATCCTTAAGTTTCCAACCTCCCCCAACTCTATTTAACCCCTAGAGTAGGTTGTGCGCCCCTCTTCCCTTCTTTCTTGGTTGTCTGAATATAATTTTTGTCCACCTCAGAATGAATTCTAGGATAGACCCTTATTCCATACCCTTTCAAAGGCCACCCCTTAAATCATCAGAGCAATGGTTGCACATCTTCCAATGATCGGTATTGTCATGCTTCGCTCAACATTAATAATTTATCCCCCAATGTTTAGGGAATCATTTATTCATATGGTTCATGGTGACATTGAATTTATCAACAAATCCAATCAAGACCTATGGTGATAATTTTTCACTGAAATTCTATTATTCATACAATGAGTTCCCATAAAATTGTAATTTAAAATGTAAAATTCCTTTCCCTATAACTTGGTAAACCTCCAATTTAATAAAAGAAAATACATTAACCAATGCAATAATGTGTAAATAACAAAACTAGAAGATTCTCTAGTTTAATGGCTTCATTTCTCTTTACAATTTTTTTTATGCCGAGCGATTATTATTACTGGGAAAAGTTTATGATTTGGCCAAAACGCAAGGGCTTAATAATTTTGGGCCTTGATAGGCCTTTTAATAATTTGAACCTTGGACCAATTAGGCTTTCATAAGCCTTAAGGCCTCTAAGCCCATTCTCCCTCTTTCCTTCCCTGTCATTTCTTTAGTGTGTGCTTCTCAGCCCCCTCTCTCTCTCCTTCCTTAAGGCCTCACGGCCTCTTTTTCTACAAATTGGGCCTCGCGGCCGTCACTCCTTTAACAACTTGGGGCCTACTCAAAGAGCATTCACTACACTAGGCCACCTCAAAATATTTTTACAGGGTCCATTGACAAGGAATCACTAGACAAGGTTTTCAGCCCTCCCTCACTAGGCCCAATAGTGACCGTATTCTATATTCCCAATCCATAACTTAAAACTCTAATCTTTTATTACAATTTCTGAGCCATCATTGGAAAAATTCCAGCAACTCTATATTCATAGTTAACTTCAAAATCAAAGCCTTAATGCGTGGTGGCGCCATCAATTTGGAAACTAAAATTTCCAGCAACCTAGTCCTCAAGAGATCCGCTCTTTCTTCTAAGGCTCTTGTCATCAAATTACCAAAACTAATTCCAGATTGAATCATCACTCAAGGGTCCGGTTTAGCTCTAACTAAGGTGCCGAAATCATTGTGCAAAAACCACAAAAACAGAGAGATCTGCTCCTTCAAAGCAGAGCACCCAAGTGCTTTAACTTCAATCTAATGTCCAAACTAATCATTACACTAATTATGTCCACAACTCAGGTTCTTAATGCTTTAGAAAAATCTGGACAACACTACAAGAAATGTTGGCTTCAACGACGGCGGATTCCGTAGCCGAAACACCAAAATTCGTCGCAAAAGCTTTACCCCCAAAAAATAAGGTCGTCGAAGCGTGGTTGACTCTACCGCGTGCAGAGAGCTTTGATTCGACGACAAAAGCTCTCTATCAGCATTGGTTCAACAGCGTCAACGAGCTCCAGTTCGTCAAGAGAGGTGCAACCCCATTCTCGACGAGCTAAAGTCACCGTCCATCTGTTTTTCATGCCCCCAACAACGACGGGAATTGATCGTGGAGAAAATTGTGTGCCCATGACAAATTTTGTCATAATTGAATTTATTTCGGTCAATCAATTCGTTTTCTTCTTGTTTTTTATAAGCTTCTGTTGATTTATTTCAAGATGTCGTCAAGAGAAATAGAGCATTGCACATATCTGTTAACAACAAATCAACTCAGAGAACAAGTGTAGTGTACATTACCAAAGAACTCATATTCATATATGTAAAGAGATTTTAAAGATTTACATTCCTCAGAAACATCGTTTTCTTTAGTTACAAAAAAAACAAAGGAATCATTATAAGCCATCAACCAAAATGGGCATCCGCAAAAATTCACTATACCAGTTAAATAGCGACAAAAACATTAAGCAATATGACATCAGTAGGACTATAAACAACAACTATATCATCTAATAGCAACTCAATTAATTCCCCATAAGGTACGTAGTGGGGAGTCAACGCCTTTGTTGGAAGCCCAATGGATAGAACCGATCTTTAGCCTCACCTGAAAGATGACATCCTCCAGCATTTAGCAATACTACTTTACTTCTTGTCATGTAATCTGTTGTTGCGTTCTTCATAGATATATTTGTATTTTGGCAAGTTGTTGTAATTGACGCTATATAGACCTTAGAAACATTCTTGTGCATGTAATCTATTTGATTAAAAGACAAAAATAACGTTGGTAAGTGAAAGACTTAAGATGAATGACTATGTTAAAAGATAAAAATCAAACCTGAGAACGGAGAGGAACTCTAAACTTTCTACAAACAAATGACGAAAAGAAAAGAAAAAAGTGCATTAAAATTACAATATAAACCAGTTTTTCAGTCATGTGAAGAAAGATCAAAATTGTAATACTTCATAACATGTGCTAGACTTTCGCGGAAGCCATCTGGTGCCGGGGGGGTCGCGCGCCTGTTGTCTGGAAAGTGCTAGACTTAGGCGAGCACTTCGCGCGAGAGCGATGGCACGCAAGGGTCGCGTGCCAGTGCCTTAGAAAGTGCTGGACTTTCGCGCGAGCCATTTAGCGCTCAGGCGTCACGCGCCTGTGCTCTGGATAATGCTAAACTTAGGCTAGCACTTCGGGCGAGCGCAAGGGTCGCGCGCCAGTGCTCTAAAAGATGTCCAGCATTTTTGCGCGAGAACGATGGACTCTGGAAAAGCATTTAGGGAATTTTAAAGAAATGACATGGAGAACTGTAACTTTAATTTGTAAGTGGACTTTGATTCCTTCTTTTAGCCCCATGATCAGTGGACTTTAATTTCTATCAGCATCCTGCATAAGGAGAAGGCAGATTTGGCTTAAGTAAAGCAGACAATGATCAGTAGAAAGAAAGGGATTTGAACAAAGAGGGGCCCATAACAGAGGATCATAAAATTTTAGGAAGACTGACGTATACTCACAGCAGCTGTAAATATGGATTTAGATGCGCTGTCGTAGAGAATAATTGCAAACTTCCCTTGGATATCTCATACAACATAAACAACTTGATTCACTAGGAAAGTATGTGTTCATTCAAATGATTCTGAAGGCCACAGGTAATATCTTTATATTTGGATGAACATATCCCAATAATGCACACAATAAACCAAAAGATGAAAGAAAGAGAGAGACAAGAAAATCATGATCGAAAAGATGACAATATCGATTCAAAGATCAGTACTGCCTAAATCGAAAACCTTAAGGAAACCATTTACGAAAAGAAAGAATAAACAAGAAAAGTAGATAAGAAACCCTAAAATCGCAATTGCACAATCTAAATACCTGACAATGGGAAGGACTTTGACAACAATTGCTTTGGGGTTGAGACCAAGGAAAATCTTCGTACTCTTCCTGAAAAATCTAGTTTAGACCCTAACAACACTTAGAGATGGAAAATATGTGTTTTCCCTCTAATAAAAAAATCACCAACAATTTTAAAACATGTTCTAAAATTGTCCAGCCTAGATATGCATAATAATCAACTCAGTCAACAAATAGGCAGCGGAAAATTAAATAACTTCAATCACACAAAGAGACAAGAATTTGGTGACGAAGTGGAAAACCTTTGAAATACCATTCAAAGGAAAAAAAACTCCGGGCTAGCAGCCACCTAGAATCCACTAAGAAGAAAACCTTACAAACAGTGATTCAGACACGGGCAACCCCTGTTGCTTGACTCTGACAACCCTGATGTAATAATCTAAGCTTCCCTGCTTAGACCCGCTCCGTGCGGCATTCCCCCCAAACCTTTGAGGATCTTCTAATGGATTCTTCACCGAACACTCTTGTTCTTCAGCATCCCTTCAACACCATGAAGGTTACAAAGGTATTTGATCAAAGGATAGAGAGAAACTTGTTAATCTTGAAACACCAATCTTCTTGGGTTTTTCTCTCAAGGATGGAGGCACCAAAATTGCTCAATAGAAGCCTCAATACCATTAGGACGGCCTCCCACGAAACCAAGTAGGGTTTCCCAACCTTTCAAAAGGAAATTCCAAAAATTCAGGGATTTTTGAAATTCGTCGGAAGTCGCTCGAGCGCTTGTGTTTCTATCTGAAATTTGTACTGAGCGCTCGAGCGCTTATGTTTCTGTCTGCCAATTTGTACTGAGCGCTCGAGCGCTTGTCCAACGCTGGTCTAACGCTGAGACTCTGTTTGAATTTTTTCAATTGTCGTTCGAGCACTCGTCTAACGCTGGTCTAACGCTGAGACTCTGTTTGCATGTTTCCAAGGCCGCTCGAGCGCCTGTTGAACGCTGGTTGAACGTGATGAAGACTTTGGACACACCATCAACTCTAACTCTTGACCAAATGTGGGGACCAAAATTACAACTCAATCAAGACATAGTTTGACACGGAATTTTGCCAATACAAAAATGCGCTAACACTTCCAATAACAGATAGGTCTCAAAATCACATCGGCAATGGCAATGAACTCGAAAGAAAGATGAAACAGAGAGAGAGAGAAAAAAAGGGAGAATAAAAGAGAAAAGTGAGAAACTGGCAAGGAGAATAATTTGTTAAACGCAATGGCAGCGGAAGCAAGAAGCCTTAGCGCTAAATGAAAACCACGGAAGTGGATTTAATTTTTAACTTTTAGTAACAAAACCTTTTTACTTTTCATAACAGAAATAAGCCAGTTACTCTGCTTTGCACCTTTAGTGACCAATCCCGAAAGTGGATTCAATTTTTGACTTTTAGTAACTACACCTTTATACTTTTCGTAACAGAAATAAGTCGGTTACTATGCTTTGTACCTTTAGTGACCAATAAAAGGATTTGTTCACTGAAGGCTGATTTTTTAGCGACGAAATAGGAGGAGTTGGTGGTTGGTGCTTGTTTTTCTTGTAGTGAAAGCCTCTTTGCAAAGTTAGTCCAAGGCCGAGCCCATTCTGTTAGCCCAAGGTTGTTTTATAAACAATCTATTTTTGATTTTGATGATAACAAACTTTTCCAACTAGTTTGAGACCTTTAGATTCTACATTTGCAAATATTTTTAAGAAAATGATATCAAGAGTTCTCTAAGCTTAAATTGGCCTTAGATATAATTGAACACCTCTACACAAGCTTATTGGTCAATCTTTACATTGTAGGTGTTTTTGGAATGCTTGATGGTGTCAAGGGAAACCATTTTTCAGTCTAAGTGTTGATGGTGTCGACACATAGGACAATGGTGTCGACACATTGGTCATACTCCAGAATGCACAAAACTGTGTCGACACATAGAAGACATAGTGTCGACACATTGAACAATGGCTAGATCCCGCTTTGTTTGTCGTCCGATCGAGCTGAAATTTGGAGAGGACGTTCACGACACAAGGTGCTATAATCTGAACGTTGAAGATCAGATTTTGAGCTCGGGAACAGTGTTTCTCATGCATGAACAGTAACCGCGAAATTGGTGTTTTCGGAATGCTTATTACTGTCAAATAACACATTTTTCAGACTAAGTGTTGTATGTGTCGACACATAGGACCATAGTGTCGACACATTGGTCATACACCTGAAAGTGAGTTTCCAGGCATAACTCCTAGGTGTCGACACATACATGGAAGGTGTCGACACATGCTTCGATTTCTCAGATCTAGAGCGACGTCACTCATTCTAAAAGTGTCTCCAACGGCTCTAAATGCCCTCCAACGGCTCCAAAACATGACAAGAAAGCCCTTGGTGCCCTAGAGACTATAAATAGAACAAGATTGAAAGAGAAAGGTAGAGCTTCACACGAAAATCATCCATGCCCTAATTTCTTGAGAGAGAAAGCTCAAAGAAGAAGAAGAGAAGTTCTTCCAACCTTGAAATCACGTGATTCATCTTGTAAATCCGGAAGCCTTCCTTGAAGAACTCATTCTTCCAGTAAATCTCAGGTTCTTACATTTGTAGATTTGGCTTAGAGAGCCCTATCATTTCTTGAGCTACCCATTTGTAGATTTGGCTTAGAGAGCCCTATCATTTCTTGAGCTACCCATTTGTATATCTGGCTTAGAGAGCCTTCAATCACTGTACCCTAATCTTGTAAACCTTCCTAGTGTTGTGTGAACACTGTATCTTACTTGTGAGAGTAGAAGAAATCCTCTAGGTTGTGAGGATTTGTGAGAGTTGAAGCGTGAGCTCGCAAAACGCTTTGTAAAGGTTCCTTAGCACCTGGGAAGCTAAGGTGTACTGCTATTTGGAGAATAGTGGAGGAAGCCCAAGGAAGTCAATTGCCATGGGGGGGACGTAGGCACGTGTTTGGCCGAACCACCTAAAAATACTGGTGTCATCTTCCTAACTCTCATCTTTCATTTCTGCTGATATTGCTTGATTGAACTTGCTTATCCTTTATTGTTAATATCATTGTCTGCTTATATCCAGTCTCTAGTTTTCCTAGAAATAGATCTGAACGTTTTGGGTTTGTTTGTAAAAGAATTCAAAATTTTTTGAAAAACCCAATTCACCCCCCTCTTGGGTTGTTATTTAGACTCACACATTCTATTTTACCCGAAACCGTAAAAGAACAAGGCATGGATAAGGTTCATTAAAGGTTTCCTTATAATCAATACCATCCTTTTGTGGATACGTTTTCGCCACCAGCCTAACTTTAAAGGTCTCTACCTTTCCTGTTGGTCCAAGTTTCCTTTTCTAGACTCATTTGCAACCTATAAGCTTAATGCCTTCTGGTTTGTCTACCAAGGTCCATACCTTGTTGGAATACATGGAGTCCATCTCTGATTCCATGGCCACATGTCAATACTTAGCATCTTTGTCTTTCACAGCCTCTGTATAATCATAAGGATCAATCTTCAGTCCCTCAGATTCCATTTGATAAATCCCATTTAACAAACTGAATTTTACTGGAGGTCTTGTAATCCTTTTACTACGACGAGGCTTCTGTGTCTCGAAAGTGAGAATAATCACTTGATCCTCATTGTTCTCATTCTGCTCAGTCATTGCACTATCTCTTTGCTCATCAAGAGTAACTCTACTGTCAGTTTCATTCAAACTATAATCCTCTTCAAGAAAAGTAGCATTCCTGCTAACAAACACTTTGTTTTCATTGGGATTATAGAAGTAGAAACCAATAGTCATTTTGGGATAGCCTACAAATTGGTGCCTATCAATCCTTGATCCCAGCTTATCGACATTAAACCTTTTAACATGAGCTGGAGAACCCCATATCTTAAAATGATTTAGGCTTGGCATCTTGCCAGTCCATAACTCATATGGGGTTTTAGGAACTGATTTTGTAGGGATCCTGTTTAACGAGTAAACAACGGTCTCCAAAGCATGTCCCCAAAATGATATGGACAATTCAGATATGCTCATCATGGAACGAACCATATCCAATAGGGTTCTATTCCTTCTCTCTGCAACACCATTGTGCTGTGGTGTGCCTGGTGGTGTGAGTTGAGATATGATTCCATGATCTTTAAGATAAACTTTAAAATCATCTTAAGAGGTATTTGCCTCCCCTATCGGAGCGAATCATTTTCATGGACTTTCCAATCTGTTTCTCAACTTCATTGTGAAATTTCTTGAACTTTTCAAAAGATTTCGATTTATGCTTCATCAGATATAAAATAACCATACTTGGAATAATCATCAATGAAAGTAATGAAATAAGATAAACCTCCTCTTGCCATATGGTTGAAGGGACCACAAACATCAATATGTATTAATTCTAATACTTCTGTGACTCTCATTCACTTTCCTATAAAAGGGCTTTTGGTCATCTTTCCTTGTAAGCAGGGTTCAAAGATTGGATAGGGCTCAATTTTTAGAAATTGCAATGGCTCATCCCTTACCAATCTATTCATCCTATCAATTTTGGCATGATAAAGTCTTAGGTGCCACAAATAAGTTGTATTAAAATCCCTTTTCCACTTAAGGGATAAACACTGGAATCATCTTTCTCAATATTATTCAAAGAATTATCAAACCTTTGCTGACAGGCTTTAGAAGACAAACCGGGTGACAACTTAGTTTTGTCACCCAAAACCTTTGGTCATAAAATTGACACTTTGGGTGACAAATTTTTTTGACACACAAAGTGATTTTTTTGTAATGTGTTGGTAATCCAAGGTGTTGACCCGGATCCAAAATAATTTTGATCCAATCAGAAATAGATTGGTCTCCAAATGAGTGTATGTTCAGCGGTTCGAAGCCAAAGAGTAATTGCAATGGGGCAAGTGAACAACAAATGAACTAAGGATTCCTTTTCCTAATTGCAAAACGAGCAAGAAGCACTCACAACATCTAATCTTAAGATTCTGGCTATATTTCATTTGCTAGAAATTGCATTCAAAACAGATTTCCATAGAAATAATTTAAATCTATCTTGTCGTGGAAGCTTGTAGAGTTTTAATCATAGCTCTCACGACAAAGGGCTAGAATTAAGAGATTGAGGCATGAGTTTGGTTACTGTGTTAAGGACTATTGTTCTGAGCATGCTGAGCTACGGCTGAGATTAAAAGTTGGAAATCCAACGGTTGTGGTTAAACAAATCATTTTAATATTCAAAACATTTTAATTGATGTTGCGCAATCTGAACCCTTGAATTTTGAAGATTTTAATCTCAACCGTGGCTCAACATGCTCAGCACAATAACCAGACTCATTGAGACATATCCAACATGACATATGTCGATTTAAAAGCATGAACAGAACAGATGATTATTATTTTTATAAATTTATTTCGTCAAAAAGAGTTGCATGCGCGATCACAAGACATCATCGGCACTAACAAGTTTTGCACATGAAAACCAGTACAACACATCGAGGCATAGAGTCTCACACAGAAGGGGAAAAACAAATAGATCATCACACATGGGGACGAAATTAGATGCGGGAAAATCCGGGCCGGAGCTGCCACTGAAGCAGAGATGTTCAGATTATAGCACGCTACTTAGAAGAGGCATGGCTCTGAGACCCCTCGCCAGCAGGAGGATCTGCGGGTTTCACACCGGCCATTCACGGCATTGACAGTGTTGGCCTTCTGCGACTCGGTTATAAACGGAAGGGACATGCTTTCCGCAGCCGCCCCATGTGGTCTTGCTGCAAGTCGAAGACTTCACCTCGAAACACATCTTTGGCGCGCCTTCCAACTTATGCTATACCAACTCGTTAATCTCGATGTCTGATGATAACCTCCTCCCGTCTACGTCTTCAAACCAAACGCCTTGTTGTTGACAACCGATATATGAATCGTCTTTAGATAGTTTTTCTACTAAAGAAAGGCATCTTGACTCCAGCTGGTCAATTTGGTATTTTGTCTTTTAAGACGCGTTACGGTTATAGTCGGAAATCTAGGAGTATGATTTGGGACAGTGGCCAACTTTGATTGACTATTGCTCAAGTAGAAAAGAATATTGCTTGCAATCACCATTAGAACTCTTCCAACGTCAAATTTCAAAGTATTTTTTCCCGTCGTTATAATCTAGAACAAAATGTATTAATTAACCTGGAAATATTGCAACGTACGTATTATATAAATCTGTCCCTTTCGTTTGCCAATCTGACAAGAAATTATGTTTCCATACATCACAGAGCTAATCAATATATAAGATTCTAAAGGCTGCGTTTGCGTCCTAAAATTTTACACATTCTAAAATTTTAACACAATAAAAAATTACAATATAATCTCTCTCCCCCATCAAATCACTATTATTCACTACAAAAAATATAAAAAATTACCTCTCTCTTCACTTTTTCACTAAACCCAATACCTAAAATTTTAACAACACTAAAATTTTACAACACAAACACACTAAGTCTCTAAGACTAGCCTGGATTAAAAGATAAATAAAAGTTGGAGCAATAACCGTTCTATATATATATATATATATATATATATATATGAACTTGGTTGGGAAGGATTACCTAGTAACTGGAAACGGTTACTTTTTGAGGTTTGACTTGGAGGACCAAATGGGACTAACAAATGGTCTGGGAGTAACTTGGGTGTATCTGGTGACTTGGTTGACTTGGCAGGTTCTTTACCGTGGGGTTTAGGAGCCATGGGATTCCTGCAAAAATTCACGGGATCCAGTCTTCCAAGATAGTCAGGATCCTTACGCCTTCGATCTAGGAGACGACATGTGAAGCCCAAGTCCATGTGACATCCAAGCCCAGGCCCATGTGACGTCCGTAGGCATGTAAGGACGAAGTCAACAAGTCAAAACCGACAAGTCACTATTCATGAACAGTAAAATTGATTTTTTTTTACTATTCATGAACGGTAGGTAAAACAGTGAAAGCAGCCAAAAGCAGCCGACACGCCCCTGTTCATCCACAGTCAAAGCACGCGTGATCCAACAGTACCCGCGTGATTCCACAGTAACCCCTCTGTCTTTAAATACAGAGGTCGAAGTCAGTTGTAGGCAGAATTCCATTTCGGATTTCTGAACTCTCTCTCTCTCAAGTCTTTCTATCCCTAGTATCCCAAGCCTATCTAAGTCTAAGAACACGATGTATATGTCTTCTAACTTGATAGTTCTTGCTTGTAAGTCAACTGTTCTTTGAAGTAAACCAAGTTTCCAAGTATATCTCTGTGTTATATCTTCTCTGCAAGCATGCATACCGCCAGATTGGACGGTTTTACATTTCAAGTTACATGCATTCATGCATCCGCCTTCATGGCTGGTTTATATTTCTGCTTCATGCATACCGCCTTCATGGCTGGTTTAAGTAATTATTTTCTGTTTTCTCAAGTAAACTTATTTTAAGACCATTTGCAAGTTGATACCCTCTAATTGGCCTTTTATTTGCCGACCTTTGGGTTTAACGAAGTTTGTTCCCTCACAGGAGGTCTTTAAAAATACGTTTTATTTTATCTGCTGCTATCTTCTCTGCTTCTTTTCTTCCATGACTCGTCTTCACCATAAACTCTCCAGTAACCGTTTTGGTCCTTTCAAAGTAAGCTCCTTGGTAACCAATCTTCATTCCATGATCTATCTGGTAAATCCATCGGTATATCCAAGGATACCCGTCTTG
This sequence comes from Myrica gale, assembly GCA_963930655.1. Classification (NCBI taxonomy): domain Eukaryota; kingdom Viridiplantae; phylum Streptophyta; class Magnoliopsida; order Fagales; family Myricaceae; genus Myrica; species Myrica gale. The sequence goes on from OZ005599.1 coordinate 8,541,918, forward strand.
GTATCAGAGGCAAACCCTGGTAGGAGAATACCCCTCTCGTTTGTTTTTGAGTTTTTAGCCATTTGGTCTCTCTACTTCAAAGTTCTTAGTAAGTCTCCAGTAAGCCCATCTAAGTTAAACCCCAGTCTTAGCAGTTTAGAAGCATACCTGAACAGTAAGTCCAGCGTCCAAACAGTAAGACCAGAGTGGCTTGAGCGGAGTGGCCTGAGAGGGTGTGTCCTTTTAAGTTTGTTGAGTCGAAAGGTTGAAGCTTAGGTAAGGTTTATTGTCGATTCATTAAGTCTTTTGTTTTAGCTTGATTCAAGTGTCTAGAAGTTTAATAATGAATAGGATGTTTAGGTCTTCCTCTTCCACCAGTTCTCGTTCTTCTGGTTCCATTCCTCCCATTCCAGGAATAATAAATGAAGAAGAATTTGAAATCAATGAAGTCAACACCAACCTTCAGGATTGGAATATCCCTAAAATTCCAAGTAGTGAAATCTACTCTAAGTCAAGTTTTAATCCTTTATCCTTCAAAGGTAATTACCATGTCAAAACCGTAGAGCAGGTTTACGCTCTAAGTAAAACTCATGAAAAATGTCAACTTCTGTCTCCTTCTGTTGTCAAAAAACATAGGGAACAAGGCTTCAACTATATCCACATCGGATTAGTTCAAGTTGCTGTAAAACCATTAACTCGAAGAGGAGTTGATGCTTCTGTCCTTCTGTGTCTACGTGATGCTAGATTCACAGACTACAGCACCAGCATTTTAGGAATCATCGAGTCAAGCCTTCATAATGGTCCCATCCATTTTGATTGTTTTCCCGATTTTACCTTAAGTTTAAGTGACAAACATCTTCTAAAAGCCTTAACCTTGAACATTAAAACTTCAGGTTATGAGATGCTAGAAGGAAGTCAGCCTTTAGCTTTGATCTATAGGATTTATTACAAGTGTATCAGGACCAACCTCAACGTCCATGCCTTAGTAAAAAGTCCCAAAGATCAAACCTTGTTAATCCAAAGTCATACAAGTGATGCCAACATTAGGGTCCCCAAGTCGATCCGTTGGAGTGAAGTAACCTTGCCAAGTGACTGGATGTTGGAAAATGAAAACCCAACCACTAATGTTTCCCAAAACATTAACAAGTTAGACATGATCCAACAGTATTTGGATGGTACTGTTAGGATTAGTTTTGATGCTCCCCGAAGTGGTTTTGCACCCCTTAGAATTCAGGAACCAGGTAGCCAATCAGCCCGTAGGTCTGCCTCTAGCCTCCCTGACACCATTAACCGACAACTTAAGGGTATACATATTAACTCTCAGGTTAGTACACCCTTGTATTCGGTTAATTCTCATCTACCTAACCAAGCATCTACATCAGGACAAATAGTCAACGATGTAGAAGATGACGGTCAACAGTCACCAACCCAAACAGATTTCGAATCTGTTAACCCTCAGTTGATGACCATAAGTAAAACTTTCAAGCCTGACATGAAAAAGCTCGAAGCTGATTTTATGTCAAAAGAAAATGATAGTAAAAGAAATCAGTATCGTGAAGGATACACGAAAGCTGAAAAACAAGTCATCTATGACTCATGGCAAGCCTTCATGCGTCAGCTAGGTCAGGACATTCCCTTTTTCATTTATTTTGAAAATTATCATTCCATGAATGTCCAGGTCCTCACTAAGTCCAAATGGACTACTTCTGATAAGAAGTCCATTACCTCCAGTCATCCACCTCCAGAAGAAATTGTCATAACCCATAAAGGAACAGAGATTACAGCCTCACCCTTTAAGGTTGCCACTGACAATGATAGTAACAAGAAATTGGTTGAACAAAACAATTACACCAACCAATGTCTTAGGACTATAGGTAAACAGTTAGACAAGATTGAATCCAAATTAGATGGTCAATCCCTCGTCTCTGAGAAACCTTTACTACAGCTGCCTAGTAAGCCTTTAGGTTTAAAGATCTCAGAACAGTCAGCCCTTAGTAAAGTCACTCAGTTGCTAGGTGAATTAAAAACAAGTAAAACAGATGGTAAGAAACCAGAATCTTCCCATCAAGTCAGTGCCCTCAGTCAAGTTTCCACAGGATCTGATACAGACTCAGAATCTGATCATCAGATTAGTGAAATCGAAAACCAGTTCAAACAGTTAGAAGTCAACAGGATTAGGTCTGGTCGTCCTAACCCCATGTCTTTAACCAAGAATTGGTATAGTAAACAAGTCAAACAGTTAGAAGTCAACAGGATTAGGTCTGGTCGTCCTAACCCCATGTCTTTAACCAAGAATTGGTATAGTAAACCCACTCCTCCTGATCTTCAATTCGAAGAAAGGAATTTCCAAAGTCAATTCTCTGTCTCCAGCGACAAGTTATATGAATGGAATATTGATGGTTTCTCTGAACAAGAAATCCTTAATAAACTCCAACATATGACTATGGTAGCAAACAACTACTTAGTAAACCATTCCCTTAGTCATCCAGAAGTCGTTGATTTAATTGTCTCTGGTTTCACCGGATCCTTACGTCAATGGTGGGAAAAGTACCTCACCGAAAAAGATAGGGATCATATTCGTAGTGCTGTTCAGCATGATGAAGAAGGATTTCCTATTTTTGATGAAAGATTAGGTCAAGGTATTAGCGACGGTATTAATACTTTTATTTATACCGTTGTTAAACATTTTATTGGTACTCCTAGTAACATTTCAGCTAGGATTCATGACCAATTAAGTAACCTAAAGTGTCCAACCTTAAGTGATTTTCGTTGGTATAAGGATGTCTTCATTTCCCGTGTCATGCTTAGGGAAGACTGTAAGAATCCTTTTTGGAAAGAAAAATTCATCAATGGCCTCCCTAATCTCTTTGCCCATAAGATTAGAGAAGTCTTAAGTCAGCCCTCAGGAATCATAGAGTATGATACCCTGACCTACGGTGATCTTGTTAGTACCATCAACAAAGAAGGTATGAAGATGTGTATTAACATGAAAATCAATAATCAACTTAGCAAAGATAAAAAAGCAGCTAAGTATGAAATGGGTAATTTCTGTGAACAGTATGGTCTGCCTCCCATAGCACCATCCCGTAGAAAACACCACAAAGAAAGGTCATCTTTTAAGAGGTCACACAAATACCACAAGAAGTCAAATAGGAATTACATTCCTCCCGAAGAAAGTAAACCTAGTAAACCAAAATTTCACAAAAAAGCCTTTAGGAAGAAATCCACACCTAAAGACAAAAGTAAAATTAGATGTTACAAATGTAAGAAACTAGGTCATTACAGCTCTGAATGTCGAGTTAAAGAAAATATTAATTCTTTAGACATTCCTGCAAGTGAGAAAGTAAAACTGTTTGCCATCTTAGAATTAAGAGATTCTAGCGGTAGTGATCTAGACATAGATGACATCCCATCCTCTAATTCTAGTTACAATCCCAGTACCGACACAGAATCCGACACCCCTAACCAAAAGCTAGGATGTCAAGATAGTTGTTGCCACCCAAGTAAAACCTTGAACGTTTTAAGTCAACAAGAAGAACTTTTGTTCGATTTAATCGACAAAGTTGAGGATTCTGAGCTCAAGGCTCAATATCTCTCCAAATTTAAAAACGTATTAAGTAAAAAAGAAAGTAAATTAAAAATCCCTGAAACCCAGGTCAGTCTTAATAAAATCTTAGACAAGTTTAAGAAAACCTCTAAACCTGTCACTTTACAAGATTTACAGACTGAAGTCCAACAAGTAAAACAAGAGATTCGTGAGCTAAAAGCCCAGAATAAAACTCTTGAACAAGAAATCCTCCTTCTTAAAATCAACCAAAGTTTTAAGAAACAAAGTCAACAAGAGTCTCAACAGTCAGAGCAGATTCCCGAACCTGAACCCTTTCAGCCTCAATTTACTCTCCCACAAGATACTCCGGAAGGTAGCCAATTCCTTAGTATCATGAATCGTATGCATTTCCAGAAATGGCATGCAAAAGTAAACATCATAGTAAATTCTGAATTTGCATTTGAGGTTATTGCCCTTATTGATTCAGGAGCAGATCTCAATTGTATTCAAGAAGGTCTTATACCCACTAAGTACTATGAAAAGACTAGAGAACGTCTTCATTCAGCCAATGGTACTTCTATGGGTATTCAGTATAAGTTATCCAAAGCACATGTCTGTAAAGATAATGTTTGCTTTAAGTCATCGTTTGTTTTAGTAAAAAATCTGCCTGATCAAAAGGTAATCTTAGGCACTCCCTTCATATGCCTGTTGTATCCTTTCACCACAACAAGTGAAGGACTTACAACTTCCATCTTGGGTCAAAAGGTAACTTTCGAGTTTATTCATCCTCCTCAGCCTAAGGAACTCTCCTTGTTACAGGAAGCCTCCATAAGTAAAAATCTTAATTTCCTTGTCCAGAAAACTCAACATCTTGATTTTTTAAAGGAAGAAATCAAGTTCAAAAGAGTTGAGGACCAACTCTTAAGTCAATCCCTTCAACAACAGATTAAGTCATTCCAAGTAAAATTAGAACAGCAAATCTGTTCTGATGTTCCAAATGCTTTCTGGCATAGAAAGCAACACATAGTAAAACTCCCATATGAACCGGATTTTAGTGAGAAAAATATTCCCACTAAAGCTCGACCCATCCAGATGAACCAGGAGATGATGGAAGTCTGCAAGAAAGAAATCCATGATCTTTTGAGTAAAGGTATCATTCGCCATAGTAAATCCCTATGGTCTTGTTCTGCCTTTTATGTTTATAAAAATGCAGAAATAGAACGAGGAGTTCCTCGCATGGTAATCAATTACAAACCATTGAACAAGGTCCTTCAATGGATTCGTTACCCCATTCCTGACAAACGTGATCTCATCGGTCGTCTGTCAGCAGCCACAGTTTTTAGTAAATTTGATATGAAGAGCGGCTTCTATCAAATCCAAGTTTATGAGCCCGACAGGTACAAAACAGCATTCACCACACCCTTTGGACATTACGAATGGAACGTAATGCCTTTCGGTTTGAAAAATGCACCAAGTGAATTCCAAAATGTCATGAACGACATTTTTAACCCTTATAGTCATTTCACCATTGTCTACATAGATGATGTGTTAGTCTACCAAGTCATCAGATACACCCAAGTTACTCTCAGACCATTTGTTAGTCTCATTTGGTCCTCCAAGTCAAACCTCAACAAGTAACCGTTTCCAGTTACTAGGTAATCCTTCCCAACCAAGTCAAAAAGTCCGACCTTCATCCTCAGCTCTTGCTCTCACAAGACAGTATGGTAAGCCTACATATTCTGCATTAGCCTCTTTACCACCAAGTCAACCTCCTAATCCTTATGAGATTATTGAGACTATGTCTCCGGCCCAGTCTCCGTTAAGACTACCAAGTACGGCCCAGTCTCCGTCTAGACTACAAAGTAAAATTCCTTATGTTCCGAAGAATCCTTCTGACTTCATAGTCAAGGAAATTCTTCAGAATGTATTCCATGTGGATCACTGCCACAGGCGTCTGATCACACCTGAAGTAACTCCAAGTCAAAAGGATCAGGAAGCTCTTCTCCGGGTCCAACATGGTAAACTGCTCAGGGCCTATTTGTCACCCAAATGGCATTTTGTCCCACAACATCCAAACAATTCAATTGGTTTTTATAAAGTCATCCTTCTCCACACAGAATCTGTAAAGATCGAACCTATCATGGACAGGTTTGATCCCACTCAGAAACGAATAGCTTTCCACAAGCTATTCATAATTAAAATTCTTTCGAATCAGGAATGAGGTTCTCATCCCTCCATTCTGAAAGAACTTCCAGGTCAACCCATAGGCTTCAATTATTATGATTATATTGAAGCTTGGACAAATGTCCTCCTTTACCAAAATGAGAATTTCTCTCATTCTTGGTTCTTGAACTTCGACAACAAGTTCACAAGTCAACTGCCTATGTGGTTCCTTCGTTGGTGGCAATTATTCGGACCCATTATCGATATCATTCCCACCAAGCTCAAGGAAGCAATTGCTCGGTTTGGTAATCTGGCACAAGTCACAGTCCAGAACAGTCAGTTTCCGACCCTCTGCCTGTTCACAAGTAAATACAAGATCCCATGGATTCTTAAATGGGATTATCAAGTCAATCAGAATATCATGGCCCGCCGTTTCCAATTCAAATGGTGGGACAAGTTCAATATCGACAGGATAATTGAACAAGTAAAAAAGGAATTTCCTCAGCCAGAGGAATTTTCTGCTGTCTCTCAGTTCTTAGTAGAGAAGACCAGTCTCCAGACTGCCCTAGTCTCTGCTATGAACCAAGTTCAAAGTAAAGAAGATCTGCAGGAGCTCTGCCACCAGTTGCAGCTCGAAGTAAGCAAAATCAGTGGACAAGACCCAGATGAGCACAGCCCAGCCTCATCTCACTCGTCTGCTGCAGGTCAATCAAAGCCCAACTACTTGGATCCAGTCTTCCAAGATAGTCAGGATCCTTACGCCTTCGATCTAGGAGACGACATGTGAAGCCCAAGTCCACGTGACATCCAAGCCCAGGCCCATGTGACGTCCGTAGGCATGTAAGGACGAAGTCAACAAGTCAAAACCGACAAGTCACTATTCATGAACAGTAAAATTGATTTTTTTACTATTCATGAACGGTAGGTAAAACAGTGAAAGCAGCCAAAAGCAGCCGACACGCCCCTGTTCATCCACAGTCAAAGCACGCGTGATCCAACAGTACCCGCGTGATTCCACAGTAACCCCTCTGTCTTTAAATACAGAGGTCGAAGTCAGTTGTAGGCAGAATTCCATTTCGGATTTCTGAACTCTCTCTCTCTCAAGTCTTTCTATCCCTAGTATCCCAAGCCTATCTAAGTCTAAGAACACGATGTATATGTCTTCTTACTTGATAGTTCTTGCTTGTAAGTCAACTGTTCTTTGAAGTAAACCAAGTTTCCAAGTATATCTCTGTGTTATATCTTCTCTGCAAGCATGCATACCGCCAGATTGGACGGTTTTACATTTCAAGTTACATGCATTCGCCTTCATGGCTGGTTTATATTTCTGCTTCATGCATACCGCCTTCATGGCTGGTTTAAGTAATTATTTTCTGTTTTCTCAAGTAAACTTATTTTAAGACCATTTGCAAGTTGATACCCTCTAATTGGCCTTTTATTTGCCGACCTTTGGGTTTAACGAAGCTTGTTCCCTCACAGGAGGTCTTTAAAAATACGTTTTATTTTATCTGCTGCTATCTTCTCTGCTTCTTTTCTTCCATGACTCTTCTTCACCAAAAACTCTCCAGTAACCGTTTTGGTCCTTTCAAAGTAAGCTCCTTGGTAACCAATCTTCATTCCATGATCTATCTGGTAAATCCATCGGTATATCCAAGGATACCCGTCTTGGTATCAGAGGCAAACCCTGGTAGGAGAATACCCCTCTCGTTTGTTTTTGAGTTTTTAGCCATTTGGTCTCTCTACTTCAAGACCTAAACCCCACGGTAAAGAACCTGCCAAGTCAACCAAGTCACCAGATACACCCAAGTTACTCCCAGACCATTTGTTAGTCCCATTTGGTCCTCCAAGTCAAACCTCAACAAGTAACCGTTTCCAGTTACTAGGTAATCCTTCCCAACCAAGTCAAAAAGTCCGACCTTCATCCTCAGCTCTTGCTCTCACAAGTCAGTATGGTAAGCCTACATATTCTGCATTAGCCTCTTTACCACCAAGTCAACCTCCTAATCCTTATGAGATTATTGAGACTATGTCTCCGGCCCAGTCTCCGTTAAGACTACCAAGTACGGCCCAGTCTCCGTCTAGACTACAAAGTAAAATTCCTTATGTTCCGAAGAATCCTTCTGACTTCATTGTCAAGGAAATTCTTCAGAATGTATTCCATGTGGATCACTGCCACAGGCGTCTGATCACACCTGAAGTAACTCCAAGTCAAAAGGATCAGGAAGCTCTTCTCCGGGTCCAACATGGTAAACTGCTCAGGGCCTATTTGCCACCCAAATGACATTTTGTCCCACAACATCCAAACAAGTCAATTGGTTTTTATAAAGTCATCCTTCTCCACACAGAATATTCGTCACCAAAAAAAAAACAGATTTCCATGTCTGCGCGTGTGATGAATGTGACTTTGGAAAAATAAAATAAAAGAATATGTAACGTTGGGGATGAGCCCAAAGCCAAAAATAGACGAGCACCTGCACAATCTCTGAAATGTCCAATATTTTATATATTTTTTATGAAAAAGAGGTGCGAGGCGGTCAAATCTGAAAACTTGAATCAAATATTCTGTTTTGGGTTTGCCCCTGTGAACCAAAGAATCCTCTAGATCTTCCACCCCAGTATGGCCGTCTCCTCCCAGTTGATATGGGGTAATAGCTGGGACCAGGTCTCGAAATATAGAGTCGGTCTACAAAGGCAAATGTATTCTCTTTCTTCTTCTTTTTTTTTCAATCAAACTTAACAGAAAATGTTCTCAGTGTTAGATGTATGCCCTCAAAATCGATCATTTTTGCATAATTATGAGATAATTATTGTTATTGTTTAATCACTTGTATATTATTTTGGGTGCATACAATGACATAGAATGCCATATTTGTAATGACATGAGATGTCATATTGTTGAGCAACATTGTAAAAAAGTCAGGACAATGATTAATGAATCGGAGGCGGGGAATATGGCTTTTCGGATCCTTGTTGACTCACTTTGTTCTAGACCAAGATACATGATTATGTACAAAATAGTTCTACACTCGTTGTGCCTCTATAAGATAGAATGATGGACTCCGTCATTGAGGTGATGACCTTCAGCAGACGAGTGGATGCAATGTAAGAGTACATGCACTGAACGGGATCAACTATGAATACCTTCTGGAAATGATCACTGATGTAGAGAATGATATTCAGCACAATTAGCTTATGTTGTCCTTAGACCTGAGGGAATTGTGCAGGTTTGCTTGTTGTGTGCTTGTGCTTTGAGTGAGTCATTTGGTGATGATCTTTCGCATATCAAATATTCCAGACAATGTTGGGCCTTGTGCATAGTAAGTGAATTTGTATAATTGCTCAATATGGAATCCACCAGTCTCTTGATGAGGCAGTATATTCATTATGTCTGTATATTGTTGGACTCCTGTAAAAACGCTGCAGCGTGATTTTGTGAAAAGTGTTTTCACGAGTTTTACTTATATAATATATTAAGTAAATATTTGCGAAAAAGTTTTTCGAAAAGTTTTGGAAGTCCAACTAAGCACAGACTGAGAATTAAGAATTATATGAGCTAGGGACTTAATCGGTGATATTATTCCGGTCCTATTAGCTCATGTGGAATATAGTATGGTGGAAGGATAAATAAGCATATAATTGTTAGCAAAAGGGATTTCACAAAAACAGTCTCATTATCTCGGGGGTCAATTGTGATATGTTAATGGACATTATCACAATTTGTAGAAGCCCATAAATTCGGAATACAGAATATAAGGGAGTTAATGAAAAAGAGTTTTTCATGATGATCCTACGACCGAGATTTGAGATCCCTAAAGAGGGATTGGATTCGGTGTTAAGAGTCAGGGTGCTAAGTGTGTATAGGTAGGGCTGAGATTTTAAATCTCAGATCTAACGGTGAGAGAATGGCACCTCATTTAATGAGGTGGGAGGAAAAAAAAAGGCTCACTCGGCTCGCTAAACAAGCCGACTTTTATTTCTCTTTTTTTCTATGCACATTTGGTTTACTCCGCCGTCAGAGATCTCAAAACCGGCAAAGGAGGGCTCGAGTGCGCTGTTTGCCTGGGCGAGTTTGAAGACCATGAGGCACTTCGTTTGCTGCCGCAATGCCACCATGCGTTCCATCCCGATTGCATTGACGCCTGGTTAGCTTCACACATAACTTGTCCGGTTTGCAGAGCGAAGCTTACCTCGGAGGAGCTCCCTCGCAAAGCGGTACAATCGAACGGCTCAGGTGGCGAATCTAGTCAGGAGATCACTACCTCAGAACCCGGTAAGGTGCAAAGCGACCACGTTTTGAATGATGTTATTAATGATCACAGCACTTTTGAGATCGTTAACCGGCCAACGACGACGACTATCTCGGGGAAGTCCAAGGTTGCACTCGACTGGTCACTCGCTGGTTCAACCGGGAGAGAACACGGAGAGGTACACTCTGAGATTGCCGGAGGAGGTGAGGAAGTAGATTTTAGTGACTGGCCTAAAACTAAGGCGCTCGAGCAGGTACGACGTCGTTATAGGTAGGGCATGGAGTTCGAGAAAGGGATATAGGAGTGGCGGTGATTGGGAAGACAGTAGTAGGGGGAAGAGTAGCAGTGTGGACCCGCAGGTTGGACGGTCGGACTGGTGGCTATTCTCGATGACGCCGAAAGCAAGAACAGAGGAAGTTAAAAAGAAAGGGATCGATAAATTCGATTGCATTTAATTTTCCTCCCGTCTTCGATTGCGATTCAGATTATGGTTTTGTTGAAGGGCTTAACAAATTTCCAATTGCGTTTAATTTTTCTTCATATTGTCCATGGCAATTCAACTTCCGTTTTTGGTGAACAATGGCGTCTAGAGCCCATGTCAGCAGAAAGAAAAGCGAGGCGGAGAGAAGGAGTTGTGCTGTTGCGGAAGATGTGCAGGAGAATAAAAGAATAAAAGTTGGCTTGTTTAGCCGAGCCGAGTGAGTCTTTTTTTTTCCCACCCGCCTCATTAAATGAGGTGCCCATTCCCTCACCGTTAGATCTGAGATTTAAAATCTCAGCCCTCCCTTTACACACTTAACACCCTGACTCTTAGCATCGAATCCAATCCCCCCTAAAGATCCCACGCTATAGCACAGTTGAGTTCTGAGCCAGCTATTATAAATAGCTCAGCAATCAGTTGAGAAAGAAAGAATTTTTCATTCGAACAAAATTTGAGAAATATAGTTTCTCTCTCCTCTTTCTCTCTCTAGATTCTCTCTCATCTCAAAGCTGTGTGCGTGGATCTGAAGGAGACAGAACGCTTGGGCTGCTTTGATTTCAACGATCCTATCTTCCGCTGCACCGATCCTACGATTCCAACACTCTGGAATATCAAAAATCACAATACAGCCAAAAAACTGCTGCTGGAAGCACCATTTAGCTACCAAGTGGGCCAAATAGTTAGCATCCAGGGTACCCAGATAAAGCACCAGGATGAGTGGAGTGAAACAATTTTGCGGAGGTGCTGAACATTTTCTTCAATAATCCAGTCTGCTGGGTTCAGGTTGCAAATTTGAGAATCACCTTCCAGCACAACCTTATCCCAGCCAAGGTCTTCAACAACTAACAAAGCTAGGCGGCCAGCCCAAGCCTCACCTTTGAGAGGATTCTGAACGTGCTGCTAACACCTGCCCATCCGAATTACGACAAATTGCTACATAAATCAATTTGTTTTGGGACACAGCTGCATCAAAGTTGATTTTAATGGTATCCAAATATGGCGGAACCCAGATTCTAGGCAGATTCACTAGAGGCATATTCCACGCAAAAAGATGCTCCTCATAACCGCGTCGAATAGTAACCTGCAAAGCTTGTAAATCCAAAGGTACCTACAGATGAACCACTTCATCTCTACAGAACCAAATAGAATCAATTACCACCGCAACATAGAGAGATAAACAGTATTTTTATAAATGTAATTTTCTTTTTAGATTGTAAATAGCAACTTGGTTAAAGTATGAAGATTGTGGAGGCCAAAAGAATTCGGAAAAAGCTTCTGGAAGGTTGTTGGTTGCATCTGGAAACTTTGGGTTGGGTTGCAGAACAGTTTGAAGGTTTTTCTATTGGTATGGTTAGCCTAGGGTCAACTTGGAGGGATTTTACCAAATTTCGTTTTAAAATTCTAGAAATTTTCCCAAACCTGAAAATGACTTCATTTTACCTTTCTACCCTTACTAAAATAGTATACAACTTTTCCATAAGCCTTTGCCTCATTAGGACGACTATTGAATATTATTTCTTTCCAAAATCCTCTCTAGACGAATATCTTCTATTTTTCTCTCATTGTGTAAAAATTCAATCTGTTCATATCTGATTGAGAGAGACTGATTTCTTCCCTCCAGTGGAAGGTTGTGTGTAAGACCCCAAAGAAACCCGTGTCTACTTCATTACTAGATGAAGGATTCCATGACCTGTTTTGTATTAAAAGAGACCTTGCTTGGTCAAGGCATGATTTAATGTTAAGAAAATCTATATGTAGTTATTTTGAATTTCCAATATGTGATGATATGATTCAAATGCCATGGATGGAATTTAAATATTATAGTGACCAATTTCATGTTGCTAGATTAATTGTATATTTTCCTCAATATTCTTGATTTTATTTTTTGAAGGATTTTCTTATGGATTAAATTATTGGGCTATTAAGGTTTAAATGGGTGGACTTAAAACCTAAAAGAATGGGCTGATAATGGACAGCCCATGCTTGGCCGAAAATTTGGCATGATGGGCCTTGAAATTTAATCAAAAGGGCTGCCCAATTACATGTGATGATGGGCCCTTGAAGTGTGATGTTGGGCTGCCATGAGGCTATAACATTTGGTGTATATTGGGCTTATAATGACATGCTAATGGGCTGCCAAAATAATCATGGAGATGGGCTTTGGAAAGCATGATATTGGGTTGTCATGAAGCCCATGGCAATGGGCCTTGAAATGGTGTTATTGGGCCTTAAGGAAGTTGGACATTGGGCCTAAGCCCTTAGGCTTATGAATTGGGCTTTAGGATATGATGATGGGCCTTGAATTAAGGGCTTAATGGACTGCCCAATGGGCCATGAAAATTAGGTTAATAAAGTTAGGTTAGTGGAACTAATCCTATTTAAGTTTCCTAAGCAAATAGATTAGGATAAGTGAACTAAGTAGTTAGAATTCAACCAAATGAACTAAGAGAGTTAGCCAAACATTTAATGAAGGAGCTGAGTGTGTGGCTAGGGGTGATGGTCGACCAAGACAAGGGGGACAAGCATGGGCAAAAGCTGAAATGTTGGAGAAAAAGTGAAGGAACACCTCTTGGCCGAATTTAGTGGTGAGGTTCATGCCCTTTTGTCCTCACTTGTGACCTTACACGCCTATCACCTTCTTTTCCACTTCATTTGTGTTCATTTGGGTTACCTTATTCGACCAACACATAGCTAATAGAGAGAAACACAAGCCAAAGCAAACCAAAGAGAAAGAGGGTAGAACCGAAAGCCAAAGGAGAGAAATCAAGGAGAGGCCAAAACTTTTGAACCAAAAGGCTGAGATTTGAGCTTGTGTCAAAGGGATTTTGTGTAAAGGGAAGAAGGAGGACAAGGAAGAAGAAGAAAGGAGAAGAAGGAAGTGAAGTAAAAGAGGTGTTGTGCAAAGGAAAAAGAGAAAAGAAACAAAGGAGCACTAAGGTAAAAACCGGATCTTGTTCTTTCTTGCTGGCCGAATTCTCTTGTGTATAGATTTTAGAGTTTGAGTTGTTTTATGCTTGGATATGGTGAGATATGGAATGATTAAGAACCTTAGGTTGTTTAGTAGGTGAAGGAGAGGAGAAGCTTGCAAAGGAACAAAGAGAAGGAAGAAGGAACAACAAGGTAGTGACCGAACCACCATACCTCTTGATTGGCCGAACTAGTTGTGAATGGATGTTGATGTTTCATGTTCTTAGGTTGTTGAATCTTGCCAGATCTGGTAGTATTAAGATGTCTAAGGGTAGATCTAACTATGTATATTCTAGATCTAGAGTTGTATGTTGGAAAAAATGCAAAGGGAAAACAATGTATGTTAAAGGATGTTGGATTTAAGCCTATGTTAGTTGTAAGTTGTGAATCTCTTTAGATTTATGATTATATATGTGTTTCAATGTTAGATCTGGACATGTCATACATGAATGATGAGGGTGTGAAGTAAATGCATGCTAAGATGAATTGTAGAGTGCAAAGTATGCATGTTATAAATTTTCTAAGTATAAAAGGTGGTATTATGTGGTATGGCCGAATATAGTATACCTAGGGTTCCAAGATTAATTTTGTGCATAATTGGATCTGGTCATTGGTCATGTTATGTACAAGATTTATGACCCAATGCATGGTAGGTGATTGCTAAGTGTAAAGGATGCATGCAAATTAAAGGAAACCAAAGGAAACATAATAAGTTGGATGAAATCATGTGCTGGCCGAAAATTGTACTTCATAGTATCTTATGTTTGTGCTTTGATTCTTAGATTCTAGGTTGTGAAATTGGTTGAATGGAGGATGGGATCACCCTTGGAGTTGAAGTTGTGACTAAAGGATGCATAAAATGGTAATGACCGAAAATCATAATGAAATGAAACCCTAAGTGCAATTTATGATAAATGGATTATCATTGTTGTGATGGATAAGGAAATTAGGGTTAGGCTAATTAGAATTTATATTGAAGAACCATGATCATGTAATAAAAATATTTGAAACCCTAGTTAGGGTTAGTACTCGGGATTAATTGAGGTTTAAGGTCCAATTCAAGATTTAAGTGTGATTAAGTTATTAATAGTTTAATGTAAGGTTTAATGGAGTACATTAACTAATGGGAGACTTGGGTTTAATCCCAAATCTATTAATTGTTGATTAAAACCCTAATCGAGAATAGATATATAAATATATTGTAATAGAGTTTAATAATTAAATAACCTAAGTTTAAATATTATTAGTTAAAGAAGAGTAAACAAAATACTTTAAATGATTAAAAGAATTTCAGTGATATATATAAGTTTAATGATTACGTACGATTTCTTAAAGTCTAAGAAATATTTGAATCGCTTGTAGGCGATCTACGTGTCTTATACACTACCAAGGAAGACCAAGTGTAAGTGGATACTGTAAGTGGACAGTAAGTGTTTCTTTTTCAAAACTGGAATGACACACTGCATCGTTTCATGAACAAGCATGAGAGTTTAATCGAGCATGACACGACATGTGCATTGCATGAATTTTTCAAGAAGAATGTTTAGGCAATGATTTTATGGAAAGACTATGAAAAGTTTTATGAAACGATAAGTTAAGTTAAGGGGCACTGGTCGGTACCATACCATCAAGATGGACTCCCATACCGAAGGACGAATGCGAGAAGGATGGGTGAATCCACGAGGCTGTGCAACCACACTGAAGGACATTGAGAAGGTGTGGGCCTCCAAGGGTCAAGTCTAGCCACTGAAGGACGAATGCGAGAAGGTGCGCTAGCTGACCATATGTAAGGTCCCCAAGGGAATTCGGGGACGGTTCCAAAGGGAACGCACAACCCGGACTTCAGGGGTTAAATGGAGCGAGCCCACAAGTAAAAGATATGAAATGGTTATGAAAGGCAAAGAGTGGCACAAGTATGAATAAGTAATTTTCAAGGGCCTAAGGCCGAATTTAAGCAAGAGTATATGCATATCCATGACATGCATGTGCATCACTTATCAAGTTCTTTCTTTCATGATTAAGCAAGCATAAGTCAAGAGCATGTTTCAAAGTTACGTCTTTCCCTTACTGAGTCTTTTTGACTCACGTTTTTTAAAATTGTGTCATTCCAGATGTCACAGGTGAAGAGAGTCAGGAGGACTACCTGACTTAGAAGGACCAAGATGATGTTCATATTTTTGATAATGGTGACACGATCGATGAGATCCGTCACTAGTTGGGTTTTAAGTTATTATATATGTTTTGTATGCAATTAATGAGAACCCTGATTATGTAAGATTTAGCTCGAATCCCTCGCGATCTTGTATGTTTCTGCCGTAAGCACGTAAGAAAGTAAGTAAGAACGCTGGAGCTATCCGGGGGATAGTTCGCGGCTGTCACGGTCCCTGCGGGATGCCGTTCGGGGCGTGACAGTTAAGTTGGTATCAGAGGATCTGAGGGTAGAGCCGTGAAACATAGGGAACGAGTTAGAACCCTAAACCTTAAAGCACGAGATGTACGTTTAGGGTCAATTATGATAAGAAATTTTGAGGTTGAGGTTGTTCTAAGCTGAACGATAACCTTGAAGTGCAGGATGGCACCTAGAAGACCAACGAGAAGTCAAGAGCCTGAGGCTCCGGGTATTACCACCGAGGAAGTGTTAAGGCACATGGCTCAGCTCATTGCCGAGCAGGTGCAGCCGGGTGCCAATGTTGAAGGGGCCCGAGGACGCCCTGAGGGGTGTACCTTTGATCAATTTAACCGCCCGCACCCGCCAACATACAATGGCAAAGGAGATGCCATACTTGCAGAAAATTGGCTGGTGGAGATGAAGGAATTGCTCGAGGTCTTAGGGTATACCAACACCCAGAAGTTAAGCTATGCTACCTTCAAGCTGCAAGGGGATGCCAAAAGATGGTGGTAGTCCGAGAAAGTGTTACTGGGTCAGGAGCTGGGGGAGCAATCCATAACCTGGGAAAGGTTCCAGCAAAAATTTCTAGACCGATATTTCCCAAGAACGACCCGGGAAGCAAAAGCAAGGGAGTTCGCTACCCTAACCCAAGGAGCCTTGACGGTGGAGCAGTACGCAGGCCGATTCATGGAATTGGTGCGGTTTGCCCCATACTTAGTACCAGATGAAGAAAGGAAGGCCCGAAAATTTGAAGAAGGGCTACACCCACGGGTCTATGACAGGGTGTATAGCCATAACCTTAACACCCTGGCCGAGGTGATAGAACGAGCGGTGATAGTGGAGAGAGGACTGCAGAGGATAGCAGCCTATCATGACCAGCAGAAGAGGAAGGCTCCTTCCAACCCAACCACTCCACAGATGTTCTGGAAGAGGAGTAGGCCCGAGACATCACAGACGCAGCCACAGAGGCCGA
The DNA here is from genome assembly GCA_963930655.1 of Myrica gale. NCBI lineage: Eukaryota > Viridiplantae > Streptophyta > Magnoliopsida > Fagales > Myricaceae > Myrica > Myrica gale. The sequence goes on from OZ005599.1 coordinate 8,558,664, forward strand.
CCCAAAGGCTGAACCAGAGGCCTAGTGGAGCTCAGAATGCCGGAGGGAACCAATTTCCTCTGTGCAACAAGTGCAACAGGAGACATCCAGGGGAATGCAGGCAGGGCTTATGTTTTAAATGCGGGAAGCCTGGTCACATTGCCAGAGACTGTAGGAGTGCAGACAACTCGAACCAAGCACCCCGACCCCCGCAGCAGAACGAAGCAAGGAGGCAAGGAGGCCCAACGCAGGCGAGGTTATATGCAATGACTCCAGAGGATGCGGAGAACCAGAACCGAGTAGTGGCAGGTAAGTTGCCCTTGCCCTAGGGGGAAGCCCTAGTTCTGTTTGATTCAGGGGCCACACATTCATTCATTTCATCATCATATTGCAAGACACACGCCTTACCTAGTGAGCTGTTAGATTGTGACGTCCGTGTGTCGACGCCCGCTGGGGGAAGAATGTAGCCGGATGGTGAAAGACTATCCGATAGAGGTAGAAGGGCAAGTCATGTCGGCCGATTTGATAGTTATGGAAATGGGAGGATTTGATATCATCCTAGGTATGGATTGGTTTTCGAAGCATGGTGCCAACATTCGGTGCTATGAGAAGAAGGTCTTGTTACAAAAGGAGGGGAGATCGGATTGTTGTTTTACCGGTATGAGGAAAATGGAACGAAGGCCAGCAATTGTCTCGGCCCTGCAAGCTAAAAGATTGTTGCAAGAAGGGCATGAGGGACATTGAGAAGGTGTGGGCCTCCAAGGGTCAAGTCTAGCCACTGAAGGACGAATGCGAAAAGGTGCGCTAGCTGACCATATGTAAGGTCCCCAAGGGAATTCGGGGACGGTTCCAAAGGGAACGCACAACCTGGACTTCAGGGGTTAAATGGAGCAAGCCCACAAGTAAAAGATATTAAATGGTTATGAAAGGCCAAGAGTGGCACAAGTATGAATAAGTAATTTTCAAGGGCCTGAGGCCGAATTTAAGCAAGAGTATATGCATATCCATGACATGCATGTGCATCACTTATCAAGTTCTTTCTTTCATGATTAAGCAAGCATAAGTCAAGAGCATGTTTCAAAGTTACGTCTTTCCCTTACTGAGTCTTTTTGACTCACGTTTTTGAAAATTGTGTCATTCCAGATGCCACAGTTGAAGAGAGTCAGGAGGACTACCTGACTTAGAAGGACCAAGATGATGTTCATATTTTTGATAATGGTGACACGATCGATGAGATCCGTCACTAGTTGGGTTTTAAGTTATTATATATGTTTTGTATGCAATTAATGAGAACCCTGATTATGTAAGATTTAGCTCGAATCCCTCGCAATCTTGTATGTTTCCGCCGTAAGCACGTAAGAAAGTAAGTAAGAACGCTGGAGCTATCCGGGGGATAGTTCGCGGCTGTCACGGTCCCTGCGGAATGTCGTTCGGGGTGTGACATTGTGAGTGTGAGAGATTGCTGATTGAAGAGCTATCCATTCCTACTCTGTTGCTTTTAAGATCGCATCACCAAGATTGAAGGATCTTGAGGGTTTCTCAAGATTGATTGCTACTGAAAGTTTTCAGAAGAAGAAGAATGGTCGATGAGTTCGTTGACATCCATAAGAACTGATTGTAGTTGTTGGTCAAGGAATTGCGTGTTGGGCACGGGCCTAAGAAGGTTTCACAAGTGGCTTTATTGAAGATTGAGGGATCTAAAAAGTAAAGGGAGTTTGCTTAGGATCATCATCTTGTAAAGTTCAAAAGTTCTTAGTGAATCGATTTTTTGTCTCTTGGAGGAAGTTATCCTCAAGAGATTTTCACTTTGTAACCAAAATCGTGGTGTCGTCTCTATTTTCGTTATTCTTGTGATCATTGAATGTGCTAACCATTATTTTGTTTGATATCTTGCAGATCTATGTTGCTGGAAATTTGATTTCATAATTAGCATATAGTTGCTAATAATTGATCTCATTATTAGATCTAAGTTGTTTGATATTGGATTCGTTATAAGTTTTTAGATTGCTAGAATTTTGGGAAGATTATAGCTGCTGTAAAATTCACATTGTCTTGATTTTATAGTTGCTGGAAAATTGATATTGTCTTGGATTTAGAGTTGCTGTAAAATAGCTATAGCGTTGGTTTTATCATTGCTGAAAAATCTGAATTGGTCTTGTATTAGTGCTGCTGTAAAATCCATATAACTGTGATTTTACACTTCTTGTCCAGTTCATATTGCATTGAAATATAGGTGCTGTAAAATCTGTTAAGTGTGATTATTTTACAGATCGTTACATGTTGATTGACTGAAAAAATTGTTGAGCTATTTTTCTGTGAATAAAAAAAGAGTTGATCAATTTTTAAATACCTATTCACCCCCTTCTAAGTATATTTTGGGTCAAAATCCTAGTTTCAATTGGTATCAAAACCTAACAACGCTCCTTGACCCTTAGTTGTTGTTATGGAAAAAATTCAATCATTATTTGTTCCTCCCTATTTTGATGGGAATAAGTATGCCTATTGAAAGGTGAGGATGAGGGCTTTCTTGAAGTCCTTGGATGAACGAGTATGACACTCAGTTGAAAAATGGTTGTCTAAACCTATGACTAGTGCAATAGTTAGTGAAACCGAAAATGTACTAGCTGGTCCTAATGATATTAGCTTGTGGTCTAAGGATGAATGAACGAATGTACATGTAATAGTCGTGCCTTACATGCTATTTTCATTGGTATTTTAGCTGATGAATTTAAACGGATTTGCATGTGCGAGGTTGCTAAAAATGCTTGGGAGATTTTAGAGACCACACATGAGGGTACAAAGAAAATAAAGAATTCAAAGCTTCAAATGCTTGCTACAAGGTTTGAAGAAATTCGCATGAAAGAAGATGAAACATTTGATTAGTTTTGTGGTAAACTCAATGACATTGTTAATTCGACTTAAAACCTAGGAGAAAGAATTCCCGAAACTAGATTTGTAAGAAAAGTTTTAAGATCTCTAATAGAAAACTTAGAGGTAAAGTCACTCCTATAGAGGATAGCAAAGACATAGAGAAAATTAAAATTGAAGAACTCGTAGGTTCCTTACAAACTTATGAAGTTTCGTTACTTCAAACAAAGATGTCTAAGTCTATTGCTTTAAATTCATTTGCTCATGATGTGTCTGAATGTTCTGGTGATTCTATGGATGATGATGCTATTGCCTTATTTATTAGAAGATTTAGAAAAACTTTCAGTTTTTAAGAGGGTAATAAGAGGAAGATACCACCTCCATCTTTTTCTAAACCCGCTGGAAAACCAAGCTGGAAATCAAAGGATAAAGGTGAAAAAGTTGTGTTCAAAGATTTTAAGAAGAAAAATTCACAAGAGCTTCAATGCCATGGCTGCAAGGATATGGTCACTTCAAAGCGGATTGTCCAACCGTTCTGAAATCAAAAGGTAATGATATGAATGCTTCCTTGCCAAATTTGGATTCAGATTCGTCCTCTAGTAATGATGAATCCGAAAGTAAGGTAAATTACATTGCAGATTCAGATTCGTCCTCTTCTATTAACAGCATTGGAAACATTAGTTTGAGTGATGATGATATTGATGTAAATGAATCTCTTCAAATTGACTATAATAATTTGTTTGAAGAAATTTTTAAGTTGAAAAGGGAGAATCTTGTGTCTTCTAAAAAGCTTAAGAACTTAGAAATAGAAAAGTGAGATTTGTTGACCAAATGTAATTAACAATCTGATTTAATTGATAATCTAAAAAATTGCAATGCTTCTCTAGAACTTAATATAAAGAACCTAGAAATAGAATTAGAGTAGTCTAAGTCACAATTGTAATATTTTCTAGTGGTACAAAGAAACTTGACAAAATGTTAAGTCTAGGAATTTCTGCTGGTGACAAACGTGAATTGAGTTTTAAAAAATCCGATTCTAATGAATTTGTTACTAACAAACATGTGTTTGTACACGCTATTATTAAATAAAAATTTTCAGATGTCAACAATCAGCCAAAGGTGAGTCTCCATACAATCATACGTGGTAAAAACACTACACAAAGGTCTTGTGTAAGTTCCAAATCTATCCCACTTGATCTATTGTGGCAAAAGAGGTAATGTGAAATCAATGTGCTTTAAATTTAAATATAACGAAAGTAAGTTTTCAAAATAATTTTCAAATTTAGTTTTTGATAAATTCGTTTCTCAAGTTTTTTTCTTGTCAAAACAAGTTGAGTTCATATGCAAGAAAATTTATTTAAGCAATTTAACTTCTTTGAAAAAGGTTTGGGTTAAAATGAACACTACTAGTCTACTACATGCCTTGTTGCACATGTGGCTTTTAAAGCTAAAAATAAATTTTTTTGGTATCTTGACAGTGAGTGCTCTGTGCACCTGAGTGCTGACAAATCAATGTTTAGCAAGCTTGAGAACTATATAGCTGGTAAGGTTACATTCAGAGATGGTGGCAAAACATCTGTTGTTGGAAAAGGAACAATAGAACTACCCGGTTGTCCACCATTTGAGGATGTTCTATTTGTTATAGGTTTGAAGGCAAACCTTCTTAGCATAAGTCAAATTTGCGATTCAGAACTTGAGGTAAAATTTAAGAAAGATTTATGCTATGTTTTAAATTCAGATGGTAATCCTATTATTAAAGGTGTTAGAATCGATGATAATTGTTATGGTATTACTATTGATAGCATATATAAAGTGTAATAGTGTCAAACTTGATGATACTCATTTGTGGCATCAAAGACTTGGTCATTTGAATTATAGATATCTCTCTAAGGTTTCTAAATTGGTAGATGTTGTACCAAAACTTGATGTTGTCAAGAATAACGTATGTGGACCATGCCAACTTGGAAAACAAATAAGAATTAGTCACAAAAAGACTTTTGGAGTCTCGACTAAGAGATGTTTAGAGTTGTTACACATAGACGTAATGTGACCATCTAGAACCGAAACCTTGGTTGGAAAAAAGTATATCCTAGTTGTAGTTGATGATTTTTCCATATTTACATGGATTCAATTACGTGAAGATAAATCTGAAACTTTTGAATATGTTAGAAATTTGTGTAAGAGAATACAAAATGAGAAATCAAGGTAAGGAGTTTGAAAATTCATCATTTGACAATTTTTGTGTTGAGGAAGGTATTCATCAAGAGTTGTCAGCACCTATTTTATGGGAATAAGTATGCTTATTGAAAGGAAAAAAACCCACTGTTAAATATTTTAGAGTATTTGACGGCAAGTGTTTATTCTTAGGGATAGAGAAAAATGAAATTTGGAAATGATGAAGGAATCTTTCTCGGGTATTCAGCAACTAGTTGAGCATATAGAGTTTTTAATTTATGTACCCAAACTGTGATTGAATCTATAAGAGTAAGGGATGAGAGTAAGGAAAAGAGTCTTAAGTCATTTGTCTTTATCTTTATATGTTTCTATTATTGAACCCGAGAAAGTAGAAGATGCTTTGAATGATGATTTTTTGTTTAATGCAATGCATGAAGAACTTAACCAATTCATCTGAAATGATGTTTGGACTTTGGTTCCAAGACCTACTAATGCTAATGTGATTGTTACAAAATGGTTTTTTAAGAACAAGACCAATGAGGATGGAGTTATCATTCGAAATAAAAGCTAGATTGGTAGCTCAAGGCTATACACAAGTAGAAGGGGTATATTTTGTCGAGACATTTGCTCCGCTCTATCCGAATTTTACTAGCATTTTATTGTTATATGAGATTAAAATTGTATCAAATGGGTATTAAAAGTGCATTTTTAAATGGTATCTTGAATGAAGAAGCATTTGTAGAACAACCCAAAGGATTTATTGATCCTAAATTTCCTAATCATGTTTTTAAATTGAACAATATCTTCTCTGGATTAAAGCAAGCTCCACGAGCTTGGTATGAGAGATTATCAACTTATTTACTAGAGAATGGTTTCTCTAGAGGAGGTGCAGATCACACACTCTTTATTAAGCAAATAAATGACATCATTACTATAGTCCAAATATATGTGGATGACATTGTCTTTGGTTCACCTATTCACGCACATGCTTTAAAATTTACTTATGCTATGAAGAGTGAATTTGAGATGAGCATGGTTGGTGAGCTTAATTATTTTCTTAGTTTACAAATTAAACAATGTAATAAAGACTTGTATATCTCTCAATCCAAATATGCAAAGGACCTTGTTAAAAAGTTTGGTCTAGGAAATTCTAAAATTACTAGAACTCTTTTGAGTACTAGTTTAAAATGAATTTATCAAACTATGTATAGGAGCATGAAAGGTATTTTGTTATATCTAATAGCTAGCCGACCTGATTTATCAATTAATGTTAGTGTGTGTGGTAGATATCAAGTTAATCCAAAGGAACCTTGTTTAAATGCTGTAAAAAGAATAATTAGATATCTAAATGAGACAATTCCTTATGGTATCTGGTATTCGAAAGACTCAAATGTGAGTCTAGTTGGATATAGAGACGCTGATTGGGCTGGAGATTCGAATGATAGAAAGAGCACATCTGGTGGTTGTTTCTACATTGGAACGAATCTTGTAGCTTGGTTGAGTAAAAAACAAAATTTCATTTCTTTGTCTACAGCTGAGGCTGAATACATTGCAATGGGTAGTTGTTACACTTAATTACTTTGGATTAAGCAAATGTTTACTGACTATGGTGTTATTCAAGATTCAATGACTATTTTTTGTGATAATACTAGTGCCATTAATATTTCAAAAAATCTTGTTCAACATTCTAGAACTAAATACATAGACATAAGACATCATTATATTAGAGATCTTGTAGAGAATAAAATTGTAACATTTGAATATGTTTCTACGGAAAATCAATTAGCTGATTTATTTACCAAACCCCTTGATGGAGTAAATTTTGAATTTTTAAGAAATTCTATTGGCATTTGTTCAATGTTGTAATTAATTCTTGCATTTGAAATTGATGTACGATATGTTTTGTTTAAGTTTTTAGATTTATATTAATGTCCTAGTAAAATTGTGATATTTCAAGATATTTCAAATTTTCTATAAAAATAATTTTTTTTGATAATCTGGATTTTTTTAATGATAATTCGAATTTAATTAGACTAAGGTTAGTCTATTAGACTAAGGTTAGTCTAAGGCTAGGCGTCACTGTCAATTGTCAGTGATGAACTTGTCAAAGGTCAGTCGATGTTCTTATTGTTGACTTTTGTGAACAATCGAGATTTTGACGATTCCAATAAATGAATCAAGTTTATAAAACAGACATCTTCAAAGGCAAAGTCATTCTCATCAAAGAGTTAAATACTTGAAGATTTAAGATGAAGAAGATGCAAGGAGTTCAAAAGTGAAGTTTCAAGACCTTAGGGTAAACCTTGTAATTCTTAGTTTCACTTTTGACAAGGATTATGAATCACACTTGCATATCTTTCAAAACGTGAATAAACTGTTTTACTTTTTGTTTGAAAGAGTAAAATATTTTTAATGGTTTCAAAACACCCCGATCAAAATCTCAAATGTTTCATATACTTATGGAAAGTAAATCTTTAAAATTAGGTGTTTAAAAATGGTTAAAAATGTGGTTTTAATTGAACCGGATCATGTGCTTAAGTTGAGGTGGTCAACAGGTCTTCGACCGCTTTGTATAGCGGTCGACCGGTTGTTTTTGAAAATATAGTCGTTATAATTCTGAAATTTTGACCATTGGATAATGGTAACTTTAAGCGATCGACCGGTTCATGTAGAGGTTGACCGACTCGTTTTGAGAGATGACCCCCAGCGGCTATAAACTGCTAGTTTTCATATGTAGCCTATAAATACATCTTCATAACATCCAAAACAAAGAGAGATCGACCACATATCATTTATATCACTTGAGAAAATAGATCAAACCTTATATTCCATATTTGTCATATCATTCACACAAATCACACTTTCATTTCCGTGTCTTTGTGTGAATCAAGAGATAGAGCTTTTTAATTTCATATCTACTATTTGAGAGAGTTTTGTTCTTCCATCTTTATATCAAGAGAGATGTTTCCTTTAGTGAGATTTTTCACTAAAGCAGAAGCTTAGATAGGGTATATCGCAAGCTTGTTAGGTTGTAAGTGGTGTGCCAGAAAAATCACTTGGGTTGTGATTGTTGAGTCCGGGTTAAACACTTATACGGGTCTCTAGCACCCGAAAGCTAGAGTGTATACTATTTGAAGAATAGTGTGAAAACCTCAAGGCTCGGTGAAGGAGCTTGAGGGGTGGATGTAGGCGCGTTTGCGAAACACCTAAAAATCACGTGTTTGCTTCTCTTACCTTTATCTTTACATTTAGCACTTATTTATACTTGTTGCATATAAATATATGTGTGTATTTGTGTTAAATTATCATTTATTTTACAAACACGATTTTGATGGTTAAAATCGAAAAGTTTTAAAAACATATTCACCCCCTCTTGGGTTGCCTTAATCCTACAACTTACACTTAAGTCTTAGGTAAGAATGGTTATACAATCTGGCAAGGGTAAGTTGTCTCTATATGTTATTTAGTCTTTTTTTACCTTAGTCACTTTTTACAACACTACCATTTTACCACATTTCTCTCAATTCTCTCTACCCTCTCACACATTCCTCACGATAGCCGAACACTATATTGTCCATATCTTGAGCAAATCATGCTCATTTAAAGTGATTTTTGTTGGGTTTTGGTCGAGATTCGATCCTCTACGATCTCTAAGGTGTTATACTTGATTTTAGTGAAATTTAATGGATGATATTTGCTAAATTCGAAGTTCTTGAAAACTCTTATGAGTTTTGTATAAATTTCTGAGATCTACTTTGTTTTTTTAACTAAATGCATAAGAAATCATATGGGCTTTACTTATTAAATCATTTGGAAGAAGATTTCACCATTTTTATCTCATATCGACAAGTTTTGTGCTTCAAATCTTAATTGTTTTTAAGGAATTTCGGGTTATGCATTCTTTTCTTACAAAGTTTGGATTTCTTATGCAAAAATGCTTGGGCTTTAAAATAATGCAATCATATCCAAAAACTAAAAAATCTTAAGTTTGTAAAACATCTAAATCAGTTTACTGGAGCTCACATATATTAAGGAAATATTGACAAACCATAAAGCAATGTCATATTCGACTATAGTTGAAACCAATTTAATCCAACTAAAAAATGTCTTACACGTAATTAATAAATGACATTGACATTATTTGAAGACCAAGATATGTTCTCAATGACATCTAATAGCACTAGCACTTTAAAGAATAAAAGGAACCAACAAACATGTGAGGGAAAGAAAACACATATCCAATGCACATGTGAATTGTTTAGAAACAAATAACGTCATCACCTACACTATTCGTCTTACATAAGCATACCCAACTTATATTGTATTCGAAATAACCAATTCATGTCAGTGGGGTGCACATGTAGTAACTATAAATAATATTAATGTAGAATAAAGAAACATGTAATCAAGAGAACATTGAAGCAGCAAGATATGTAACCCTTGGAAAAGTACTGAATCCACAATATGAGAGGACTTCATTTTTTTTATTAAACCAATGCAACATTATCATTCCAACATCATATTTGGCCACTATAAGGAGGAAAAAAACATTACCCATTAGATTTTGCAAGCCAAATCTCTATTTTCTCAAAAAATGTCAAACCTAAAAATTTCAAAGAATAAAGATATTACTAATTGAAGAGCTATTCATTCCTACTCGGTTGTCGTTAAGATCGCATAAACAAGATTGAAGGATCTTGAGGGTTTTTCATTTGGAATTTCTATATTTCATATTTTATATTAATTATACTTTTTCATTAGTTCAAATTTATTACAATTTAAACGGATGGTTAGTAAAATTAAAGGGACGATTAGTACGAGTACTATGTTAACTGAACGGTTAGTATAATTAGTTATAACGAATGTTTAGTACAAAAGTATGTTAACTATATGTATGATTAATGTAGCCAAAATGCGGTACAAAATAGATAACTAAAGTTAAAATTTGTTGGAGAATTACATTCGGTTAATTAAATGATTTAAATAAATTAAATTGGGCAAATTAAATCAATAAAATTGGGATCATGAATTAATTAATGAATTAAGTTGTTGAATTAGAATGTTATAAGTCCAAATGCAATAACAATATGTTCGAACACTTAACTTCAAACGACATTGTTTGAATGCATGAAAAAATGTCCGGACATTCACATAACCACTGCATGGCTTACATGTGTTTAATGAGATCGAATTTCATTGGGCCACGTGTCTTTAAAGTCGTCCGGACGGTATTGACACCCGTTCGAACACTTCACTAATAGCCCGTAGGAATTCAATGAGAGTTTCCTTGGACTCCTTGGGCAGGTGTGCTCCTATTATGATTGTTCGTTCTGTTGAATTTTCCCAAAGGGGAATTTCTTCCAATGGTTCGACTAGTTGTGCTCGATTTTCCTCTCGCTGTTTTATCGCCATAGTTTCTTTTGACATTCTAGTGTTAGACAAATAGCATCTATATGCTTGTTCTTAATCGCCTTTAATTTCTCTTGTTCCGACTTTGGTTGGGAACCTCACTTTCAAATGGTGTGTGGAAACTACCATCCTTAGCTAGTTCAGTGTCGTCCGTTCGATAATGACATTATAAGACAACTTCACTTCTAACACTAGAAATTTCACCATAAATGTTGCATCAAACGAGTATTCTCCTACTGTCAAGGGTAAATATATCATTCAAAGAGGATAAACTTAGTGGCCAGTGAATCTTGTTAGTTGGGCGGTAATCCCGATTATCTTTTTACTTCTTATCCTCATCTAATCGTACACAATTATTTTGAAAGAGGAGTTTAAATTCGCGAAAAGTGATCTGTTCCTAAAATCTCTTGAGTGTATATCTGGAATAGGATCTTCGCCTTAGCTTTGCCCTAGCCTGGCTCGAGGGAAATTGCAACTTTTTCTTACAGTGTTTTCGCCCCAGCGTCGCCCTAGCTTGGCTCGAGCGAAATTGCCACTTTTTCATACAGTGTATTTCGCCATAGCTTCGCTCGAGCAAAAATCCCTGATTTCAAATACTCTTATCAAGTTCTATTTAAACCATGAGAAATTCATTCAAGAGGCTTAACCAAGTTATTTTCATCCTTCTTTGGCGTCTTATGATTGAGAGAAAAATTCTTTGAGACCTTTGCACCTAAAGTGTTTATATTTTCTCTCTCCTACCTCAATCACCATTGAAACCAACCTCCTGTGAGAAGCCTACAGAGAGCTTGAGGAGATCAGTAGCCGGAGTAATCGGTGTTAACGATATTTACAAGAAGAACCTCAGAAGGCTGAGGGTTAACCGCAAGGGAGTGGGTCTAGGTTGGATAACCTAGATTATTACTTCGGGGTTGTCAGAGTCAAGCAACTGGATGTTGCTCGTGTCTGAGTCACTGGTGTAAGGTTTATCTTCTAGTGAATTTTTGGTGCCTGCTAGCTCGAATTGATTTTTTCCTTTGATAAGGCTTTTCCACTTTGTCATCAAATCTCTTGTCTTAGCGTGTGATTGATTTATTATTTCTGATTGATATTTTTCTTTTATATTTGTTTTAACATTCAGCTGCATATTTGTTGATTGTTAAATATTTTTCAGATCTAGATGATACTCTTTTAGGACTTATTCTAAATTTGTCTATTCATAGAAAAAGAAAGTATCAACACTTATTCACCCCCTCTAGGGTTTAAACCTTGTTTTTCAAGGTGTCACACAACCTCAGTGCATGAATCAATTTGAAATTAGTGCCACAGTCAAGCAGAATATACCACTGAGTCAAGTACTGTAATTTGTGTTGGATGCCCATCCGTTTGCGCACAGCCTCATATCTTTGCTAATAGGTCTTTACTTTTTGAGGGCCCCCCAATTCTTGTTTCTCCGATCCTACAACTGGTTTTCCTTTCAAAAGGAACATCAAGAAGATTTGTTCTGTGGAAAACCCCGCCTTTTGATTCCTTAGACCAATACGATGGCAAAATATTTCTCAGTGAACTCCTTCCTAGTCCTATTCCAGATTATTGATTAAAGTTCGTTCTAGAACATAGACAAAGGATGTCGGTAATACTACATATCGCAAACTGTAACAGTTAAGGGCTCAAATGTAGAATCATCCTTCCTGAAAAAATGAGGAAGGGGACAGAGTTTCATAGATTTGGCAAAAATGAAGACATGAGCTACTGACGTATTATATGGACAAAAATGAACTTATCATGACAGAAAGGTGTTCTCCCCCTCCTCCTTTCTAGTTTTTGAAGTAGTTTCTAGTTCCTCCCATCTCTAACCAAATAATTGTGGCTGTCTTTTTTCGTTTCAGGTTGAGAGTGCTTCTCATATGAAATAAGAGCATGAGATTCTGCTTACTTTTACCATAATTGAGAATTCATGTTTTCAGTTCTTTTACCTCACTCTTAGTAATATCCAAATGGATTTGGAAGAAGCAAAGAGCTTGGTTTTGCAATTTCATCTATTCCATCAAATATGAAACCTAACACCAAAACATCGGAAGGCCGAAAAGTTACCCCATTTCAATGAAAGAGCCAAACCCATGTAAGCCAAAGGGCCATCCTAACTAGATCTATCCTGTTGACCCAGCCACAACAATGGCAGCACCCTTCAATATTTGTTCTTGTCCTCGTCACAGCAAAGTAATAATTGTGAAATTTCCACCTTTTCCCGTCAAGGAGTTAGAAACTCATTCACTTTCAAGCCTATCCCTTCATACTAGAAAAAAAAAATCCAAAAACCCACTGCAAAGAAGCGGGCATAGAAGGTGCAACTGATTCTCTGCAACCAAGAGCAAGGCACAAATGTCAGGAAGAGGTGAAAGTCTCAGGTTTCTGGACAATAAAGCTAAGAAACTCATATAACAACTAGCGTTATGATATGGTTATGATAAAATAGATAAACAGATCCAAGCACTGAGATGGTTATGATTACCAAAAAACCTAGCGCATAAACGAGAAGCATACTAATATTCGATATGCAAGAAAGAAGGAAACAATGGTACCTAAAATTGAAGTTTCTCATCCGAAACTCTCCATCTTCAAATCTCAAGACAGTAACCAAAAATAAATCATGCCAACTCCTTTTGTTGCACAGATTCAAATATCAAATCAAGAACATAAAAGCATATTAAAAGAACCAGACCTTGATAAAAATTAGGAAAAAAAATCGATTAGTCTAATTGATGGCCACGATCTTCCCATTCCCCTTCTGTTTCGCACTGTACACCTTCCCAGACCCCTTCTCCCTACTTTCTAGCTTCTTGTAGGCGTCCTTTGCCTACACCTCCGTAACTACTTATCACTCCATTTTCCTCCCCCAAATCTCTCAACTCTCGAGTTTCTCCGTCGCTCTCTCAACTCTCCTTCTGTCTCTTCGAATCACTTGTGTTTGAAAATCAGACCATTTTATATTCGTTCGGCAAAACGGCTATATATCCTCCCCCGTGTTTTTGCTAATAAGAATGAAAATCCGTCCTTAACTATTTCAAATTGGGGGAATTTGATTGGTGCGCCCTAAAGTAACGATTAAGGTGGTGAAAGCTATTGTAAAGTCCCCCTTAACGAGCCGCTTCCATTAACCCCTACTTTTGAAACTCGTATCCATTAGAGAGGAAAAACAAAAAAAGGTGACTAACATCTCGTAGAGTGAAGTTGTCCGAAGTTTAATACAAAGGGTTAAATGTATCTCATACCCCTGTGGTATCCGCGAATTGCAAATATACCTCTGAGGTAAACAAAGTCATTTTCATACCCCTGAGGTAAACATCAAGGTCACAATATGCCCCTCCGTTAATGTGCCGTTTGAAACACTAACGGTAAATGCTGATGTGTCAAAAATAGACATGTCAGCACCAATCAGATGATGACACGTCATCGCAAATACCTTAGGGGCATATTTGCAATTTGCGAATACCACAGGGACATATGATACATTTAAGTTTTTTTTTAAAAAAAATTGAATTTTTTAAAATAGACTCGTCAGCACCAATAAGAAGATGGCACATCATCATCTTTAATTTTAAAAAGAATTATTATTTTAAAAAAAGACTTAGCCCCATTTTCCTTCAACATATCCCATGTGTTCGTTTATGTCTTTTTTTTATATAATTTTATTAAAAAAGATGCGTAATTCAACTTAGCCACTGTATTCGTTTATATGTGTTTTTATTTAATATTTTAAATTTAATTTTAAAAAAATGAACACAAAACGACTTAGCCTCATTTCCCTTCAACTTAGCTCATGTGTTCGTTTCTATTTTTTTTCCTTTTTCATTATTAAAAAAAAAACATGCATAGTTCAAAAACATACACAAATAAACGAATATAATGGTTAAGTTGAACTACGCAAGGCTTTTTTAAAAAAATTATATATATATATATAGACAGAAACGAACACATGGACGATGTTGAAGGAAAATGAGACTAAGTCTTTTTTTTTAAGATTTAATTTTTTTACAAAAAAAATTAAAAAATGATGATGTGTCATCATCAAATTGGTGCTGAAGTGTCTATTTTAAAAAAATTAATTTTAAATATTTTTCTAAAAAAGGCTTAAATACATCTCATGCCCCTGTGGTATTCGCGAATTGCAAATATGCCCCTGAGGTATTCGCGATGACGTGTCATCATTTGATTGGTGCTGACGTGTCTATTTTTGCCACGTCAGCATTTACCGTTAGTGTTTCAAACGGCACATTAACGGAGGGGCATATTGTGACCTTGATGTTTACCTTAGGGGTATGAAAATGACTTTGTTTACCTCAGGGGTATATTTGCAATTTGTATATACTACAGAGGTATGAGATGCATTTAACCCTAATACAAATAACATATGGGTTTGAATCGACTTTTTAGTGTCTGTTTGTTTGTCTGTAAAATTATTATTTTACTTAAAAAACTTTTCATTGAAATATTTTCAAATTTTTTTTTTCAGTGTTTGGTTATTCTTCTTACAAAATAGACCGGTCCAATTGTAGTCCCACCCCAGCCCGTGCACATGAGAATTTATCCCTTCATGTTTTCACGCTCAACTATTCAATGAGTCTTAAAGCTCTCATTATTAAAACTTCTCTTAGGACTCTAATCCCCCTACATATAAATAGGCAAGCACTCCCCTTCATATTTTCTTAAGCTAAATTGTTCTTATAATACTCAACTCTTCTTGAGATCTAGCTTAGGCATCGGAGTCTCCGGATCCGATGACACTCTCTCTTCTTGTTCCCTTTCTAGTCTCATTGGCTCTGGCTATTGGTGATTTTTGGCATCATCAGTTGGCGCCTCCATACACTTTTAAGCTCACCACAACACCTTTCAACCACCAATTTGCATCCTTCTTTCATCGTAATGACTTCCTCCACTGAAATACCGAACGGTGACCAGCCACCTCCGATCACAAACACAAAACTCGTCTCCAACAACAACATTGTGACAAACTCAGATCTCACCCCTAACGGGGACGCATTTTTGGCCACCTTAGTCCAGACTGTGGAGAACCTTGTTCACCAGATCAGCACGATCCCACAGGTAAAGCCTCCTTCGTCCCCTCCAAGTTCACATACATCTCGTTCACAGGAAGAAACTGCAAACAACTCGACTCACCAATCTCCTCCCAAAAAACATGGAGCAGATGGTTGGCGAACTGCCTTCCATGAAAAGATGGTCGGGCAGGCAAAACAGATCTGGCTCCTCTAACAGAAGTTGAACAAGGTAGAGAACCCTAAGACCAGCGATTCCTCAATTCTAGCAAACGTCAGCAACTCCCCGTTTACAACAAAAGTGATTGCGTGCCCGCTGCCCTGCGCTTCCAACCACCCCAGATCGACCTATTCGATGGTTTCGGCGACCTCTTTGACCACTTAGAGATCTTCCGCCTACACAAGCACGTCCAATCATATGCAGATCTCATCATTTGTCATGCGTTCTCATTAACCCTCAAGAGATCAGTGCAACAATAGTTTTCTAGTCTACCGGCTGGAACATCGACGACTTTGACACCCACGACACATAGTTCCTAAGCCACTTCATATCCAATCGACGGATCAAACGTCCGACCCCCTACATGTTCAACATCAACTGCTCACCAGCACCAGTGCGGCGTGACCAATCACCTCCGAAGTGACGCTCACTCACTACTTTCACGGCTCTCAACACTACCCCTAGGGAGATATTGATGCAAATAAGGCAAGACCCAAAAGTCAAATGGCTGAAGCTAAAAACGCCACCAGAGAGACGGGACCAGAACAAATAGTGTGATTTCAACAAAGACCACGACCAAAACACAAACGACTATTATGAGCTTAAGCGACAGATCAAGTACTTACTCAAACAATCAAAGTTGTGGCATTTCATACTAGAACACGGTGCCCTTGACGAGACTGACCTTGCAGCAGGGAACTGAGAAAGTCCAGCACTAGTTAAATTTATCCTATTGACAATAACTCTTTACCTACCCTGATAATTTCATTGTATCTTATCTAACATGAAGAGCTTTTAGCTTTTATCTTATCTGACAATTCAAGCACCTGGTCGTTATTTGTAAAGGTCTCAACCACATGTGCCAAGAGCACCATGGAGTTACAATGCTAAGAGCACCCTTAATGTTCCAAGCCCGAAAGCACCCTCAATGTTACAGTGCCATGTGCATAATTGATATTACAGTTTCATGTGCACCCTTAATGTTCATTGATGTTACAATGTCGTCTGCACCCATAATTTTATAGTGCGGTGAGCACCCTCAATGTTACAGTGTCGTGTGCGCCCTTCATGTTACAGAGTCGTGTGCACCCTCAATGTTACAATGTCGTGTGCACCCTTGATGTTACAGTGTCGTGTGTACCCTTAATGTTACTGTGCAGTGAGCACTCGCAATGTTACAGTGTCGTGTGCACCCTTGATATTACAGTGTCATGTACACCCCTAATGTTACAATGTGGTGAGCACCCCAATGTTACTGTGTGTACCCATAATGTTACAGTGTGGTGAGCACCCCTAATGTAACAGTGTGGTGAGCACCCTAATGTTACAGTGTCATCTGCACCCTCAATATTACACTGTTGTGTGCACCCTCAATGTTATAGTGTCGTGCGAACCCTTGATGATTACAATGCCGAGAGCACCCCTAATGTTAAAGTGTTGTGTGCATCCTCAATGTTACAGTGTCGTGTGCACCCTTGATGTTACAATGTCGATAGCACCCTTGATTTTATAGTGTCGTGTGCACCCTTAATATTATAGTGTCATTGCACCCCTTGGTCTCAGTGACAGGAGCACCCCGTACGGCTGGTCTAACTCACTCGTGCCACAAGCACCCATTGGTCTCTGCGACCGCTACATCAGCAAATTGGCCTCTGTGGCCTGTTCCACTAGCACCCGTACAACAGCAAATTGTCCTCAGCCATCTATGTCTGCACCAGCAAATTATTCTCGACAACTTCTTCCCCTACGCCAGCAAATTGTTAATCTTACAGGGCCAAGAACATCTCTACCAGAGAATAGGTATAATTCTGCAAAACCAAGGAGACCTCCACACTAGAGGACTAGTCTGAATCCACAATGCCATGGGCACCTCCACACCAGAGAACTGGTCTGACTCCACAGTGCCTCGGGCACCCCTACACTAATAAAACTATCTCAATCGCTGTGCCACGGGCACCTCTACACCTTTAAAGTGGTCTCAACCATTATGCTAAGGGCACCTCTACACCAACAAATTGGTCTGACTTTAATGTACCAAGGAAAACTCCACACCAGATGGTTGGTCTACTTCGACAGCCCCAAAGGTACCCCCCCTTTATAACAGTTATTGGACTAAAAAACCTCGGGTGGCTTAATTTGGTTTAGAGGGCCGACTACTGATGGGCCATAATATGACCGGCCCAGCCCATTAGAAATACACCGGTCCAACTTGAATCCCGCCCCAGCCCGCCCACATGAGAATTTGTCGTTCCATGCTTTCCCACTCAACTATTCAAGGAGTCTTAAAGCTCTCATTATTATGACTCCTCTTAGGACTCTAATCCTCCTACATATAAATAGACAAGCACTCCCCTTAATATTTTCTTAATCTAAATTGCTCTTCTAATACTCAACTTTTCTTTAGATCTAACTTAGGCATCGGAGTCTCCGGATCCGACACCGCCCCCTTTTCTTGTTCCCTTTCAGGTTTGATCGGCTTCGGCTATTGGTGATTTTTGGCATCATCAATTTTGGAGAAGGAAATTTTCATAAGCGAAGGATTTGGGCCTAATAAAAATTACAAAATAATCTCTTCCCCGTGAAATTATTCTTTTTTATTATAATATTCATTCAAATCTTCTCTCATCCTATAATTCTTCGATTGAAGAATTCCCCGTATCACACTGAGCAACACACAACAAACGAGATCCACCCGATGAAGTGATGGAGGACTTTGTTGGTTGTTACCTTCTTAAAGCACCGTTGTTTCTTGTCACCTACCATCAAGGGAAAAGCAGTCCAACTGCATTATCCCATAGAAAGAAAGAGAAAATCTACGCAACTATAAAATGTATGAATAGGAGAGTGCTAAAATAGCTTATGGATTGACATAGGTATTTAAGACAGTCTCCTCTAGTAAAAATGAAAAATGAGAGGTGAACAATGCCTAGACTCACAACAGGATAGGAACTTTACATAATTAAGGTAGAGGGCATGACACCGTTCTATCGACAAAGTTGGTTGAACTTCAGCAACGATATACTTGGTTGCTATATGTAATGAACAATGATAAAGTATTCTTCTTGTCGCTAAAAGCCTATACCGACGCTTTAGTTGCGACTATTGAGGGACGGTCTTCAATGATCACTACAACATTTTGGCTACCAATTTCTGACTCTTTACCAACGAAATGGCAGGTCGCAAAAACATTGAATTCTTGCTATACGTGTTATTAATAAGTTTTTTCAATATCACTTGCCTAAAAGAATTTCACTCGTAGATGTTAAATCAATACTATATATCCTCAAAACTTATGCTTACAAGAAAGAACATTCAGGCTATATTTGGAAGCTAGGTTGAATTTTAATTTTAATTTCAAATTCAAACTTTATGAAATGAGATCTAGAACAGGTTTGAGTCACAAGATTGGATTTAGAAAGACAAGTTTCAGATTTGGTTTTAACACTTTTTTATTAATTAATATTCTTCCTTGGATAGTTGTTTAATATACAAGAAAAGAAAAATCAATGGAGGAGGTGATATTATCGTTGAGTTCATGATCTTCTCTAATTTATTGTCCGAATTGGATCGATTGTGGTCACCGATGACAAGGATTGAGACGAAAATGATTTTGATAATTTGGGTACAAGGTTTTTTTAGAGTGGTGTTTGAAATGAAAAATAGTTTTACAAATTGATTTGGTGTATAATGTGTTTACTTATTGAGTATTCAACTCATTTTCGTTTTATATTTTGAATGTCTAGACATAGAGGGAGACGAGTGTACAGGCCATGAGAATTAGTTGGCGGAGTAAGATTAGAGGACCTAATGGACTTGGCACATCAGAGTGCAATGTCTTTTTGAATAATATGATTTATAAGTTTCTTTTATGAAGTTACTTTAAATTCCACACTATTTTTAAATTATGAGGTATTATTATTTTTATTTGGCTTAAATGCATTGTAGGTCCCTGTGGTATCACATTTTTACAAATTGGTCCATGTGGTATGAGTTTGTACTGGCTAGTCCCTGAGATAATCATCTTGTAACAAATTGGTCCTCTCGTTAGATTTCCGTCGTCCCACTTAGTGGCCGAAGCTGACATATCATAAACTCAAACGTCATCAGCGAATGGGGTGATGTCGCATGTCAAGAGACTCGAGCAGGCCGAGTTGCTTGTGCTCAGGATGCTCGGGCTGCTCTGGATGTCATGGCTCAGTTTGTGCTCGGGATGCTCGATTTGTCCTCTATTGGTGCTCTTTCATTGGTGCATATGATGCAGCATGTACCCGTATCCCGAGCAGGTCGGGCTGTTTGAGCTCGAGATACTAGAGCTGGTGCTGCTCAGACTGCTCGGGATGCCCGGGCTCGGTCTGTGCTCGGGATGCTCGGTCTGTCCTCTGTTGGTGCTCTTTCATTGGTGCATACGCGGAAAATAATCCACGTCAGCTTCAGTCGTTAAGTGGGTCTACGAAAATCAACGGAGAACCAATTTGTTACAAGATGATTACCTTAAGGACTAGCCAATACAAACTCATACCACTGGGACCAATTTATAAAAATGTGATACCACAAGGACCTTCAGTGCAATTAAGCCTTTTTATTTTACTGATGTACAATTGGAAAAAGATAGAGACATTATAATATTCAATATTTTTCAAATTAATGACCTCATATTGTCAATGTATTTCTCTCTCCGAGGATTTGACCGTCTAAACAGTAAACGGATCCAAAGGAACGATGATTTCGACGGGTCACTCAACTGATTGCATGTTTCTCCAGAAACTAGACGTTAAGGTGCATGTGTCACTACTGAAATTAATTAATGGCACATGGCCTGTTCAGTGTTCACTCCATGTGCGATTTCAACTTACTGAATGGGGCCGGGCCTTTCTTATGCCATAAGCAAAGTCCAGCATACAGTATTTTACGCATACAACTAAATCTAGCCCAAATGTGAGGCCAAACCCAGCCCAACAGAGGTAGTTCAGTGGATCTTTAAAGTTTGTCTAAACTTTCTAATTTAATGGTTGGGCATGTATACTTTCGAGATCATCATGGACTACTTAAGGATTAAATTTGGACTGACCCTAATGGTAATTGCAAGAACCATAATCAATTGCTCGCTGTTATAGTCGGCCGCACGCAGACCAAAATAATACCACTAGTTTGCAGCAGATGGCTTCCTACTCGGTTTTTAGAACGATGTTTTTGTTATCTTTTTTTTTGTCCTGAAATAAGTATAAAAAATGTGACTATATGTCTATTCCTAAATCAAAATAATATGTCTATAACCAAATTAAAATTATAATCGTCTTACGTACATGTATGTGTCATTAATGCACCAAATTAAAACAGGAGAAAAAAGGGTTCCTAATTTTTTATGGGTACAGAATATAACACCCAATGAGAATATCTATTACTTTCTTTCATGTGTCGTATGGGCTTTGTAGACTTGATTGGGAACATGATAATTGAAAGGGCGACAGTCACCTTCGTGGAGGTTGAGGTGGGGGCTGACATGGGTCTTTCCCTCTCTGTCTCTCAATTTGAAGGGTAATCAAGCTTGCCTCCATCTGAAGAGACTGGAATCTCTGTCTCTCAATTTGAAGGGTAATCAAGCTTGCCTCCATCTGAAGAGACTGGAAGATGATGTGACTTAATAGAGTGGGGTCGCCGGCTTGCTTTTGGAAAGAGTCGGTGCCTAGTTAATGCCCTATCTCATTCAGGACTATGTTACACGCGCGGACTTGACCTATATATGCTTCCCCCTTGGTACATATTCCATCCTTTGCAATCACAGCTGGAAGAAATGTGTCATATTTTTTTTTCTATTAGAATGCATGTTGCCCGCCAAACGCTTTAGGCGACAAACATAAAGGATCCTCATTGGACACACACTACAAAAAAAAAATAGAATTTTAGTGACAATTTTTTTTGTCATTAAAAGTCAAAATTTTGTCACTAACAGAATTAGTGACAAAACTTATTTATCACGAAGCCCGTCAGCATATGAGCATCACAAAACGTATTTCGTGACGAAACCCGAATTCCGTCACGAAAATTTTTTAGTGACGGAAATCTTCCGTCACTAAAGATAACAATAGATCAGTAAACGTTACGATGCATCGATGGAACCAAAGTGGTTGATCGGTGGAATCATCGATCGCTCGGTCTTTGTTTTGAAACGATGGATTGGAAGACACGACGATCGGACGGAAAATTTAATATGATCAGTCCATTACATATTGTTGATCGATCGATACATACATATTGACGATCGATCGTGTAAGTACCACCAATCTGTCATTTTTGTCTAACCGGTTGATCACTTGAGTTTGCCTATCGATCGTTTCAGTACCACTGATTGGTCGTGTTTGTCTCATCGATCAATCGTTCGAGTTTGACGATTGATCTGTCAGAATTACAAACGATCGGTCGTTTATTTTAGTGATGGAATAATGATTTCTTAAGTGATCAATCGGTGTCAGCTAGTGATCGATCGTTTGAGTTGGATGACTGATTGCATATTTCTGCAAAGATCAATCGTTTATAATATCGATGGATCGCTTGCACGTTATCGATCGATCGATTATATTACTGATCGATCATTATTTTAGTCGTTTTAATATTGGCGATCGGTTGGTTGTATTGGCGATCGATCGGTGAAATTGACGATCCAACAATAATAACATAATCAATTTTTTTTAAAAAAATAATAATATAAAATATTATACAACACGTATTATTACAATAACAATACAATAATCACATTAATGATGTTCAATAATAATACATAATGATCTGTAATTAAACCGAAAATAACAATTTCATAATAATACAAAAACACAAAGCTATTACAACATACATGTATATACCTTTTTGAGCCCCCAAACTGACTGAGTAGTCGCTTTGGCATGTCGCTCATTTTCTACTCCATTACAGAGGACATTTTCTTCTCCAGCTCCTTTGATATTTATGCCCGTAATCGCTCTTGCTCCTTCGCATGCGCTCCTCGTGCTCCAACCGGATGCACTCCTGCTCCACCCGTTGTTCCTCACGGTGGTCTCGCAGCGTGGCCTCCATCTCTGCTTGCTTCTTCGTAAATTATTGCAAGTCTTTTCTCTAGCAGCTCTCATCGCTTCTATCTCATCCCTTGCCTACACTAGTTGGTGCTGGAGATCAGAAGACTATGTAGTTAAACTTTATGAAGGTGGAGGCTTAACCGCTCGTTCTAATCTCCGAACATATCCCGATTTCTTGCCCAATATCTCAGAATATACTTCAATTTCGGTGTAAGTCTTCCCTTCTAAATCACACTGGCGTTGGAAGGCATCGATCAGTTCCTGAAAAATAACAATAATTACCAGAAACATTAAAGCAGATAAACTATACATAAATTACATAAAGTAGATTAAAATGAAAGCGACTTACATAAATTTCTCTCGCTCCTTTCGAAGTAGACCATTTTTCTTTGTATAATTCTTCTTATACAGCTCTGTAGGATTAATTTCGTGAATTTCTTGATTTTTCTACATGGAAATAGCATAAAGTTATTGACAAACAATATAAATGAAACTCATTATTTAGTACTTTACTTACCATGCAAGCTCGAGTGCGCTGGAACGAGGTGAACCAAAACATACAATATTACAATGAGTGGCAGCAGTGGAAGACACTCCTCTACACTCTCCCTCTAGGATATGCATCGATAATTTCCCAGACCCGGACCCAAGACTCTTCTCCAAATCGACCCCACGTACCCTACCTCACCCACGCTTAAAAGCAGATGTCCTACATAAAATGAAATTAACAAAGTTAGTCGGTCGTTTAACTTAAAAAGATTAAAATAAAACTTAGAATAATTTCTTACATGCACAACTTCTAGGACAAACTGGCGTGCCTTGACTCATAGCTTCATTCGGTCTCGGAGAAGGAGCGCTCAGAGTAGGACTAGGGATCAGACTCATACTAAGCGGAGTAAGTGTGTCATGCAATTGTCCAGCAGTAACTGAAGGAAATTCCCGTCCATGCTTCATTTCACCGTACAACCTGTGACATAACAAAACAAACGATAAAGATGTTACCTACAAGAGACAATAACAGTAAAAACAGTTTCGCAAACATCAACATTACAAAGAAAATATACTGGATAGAAATTATTAATCATAATCCGATTCTTGCACGTTATTGCTCGATGCCTCATCCTCAGTAGAGTCGCTATCTTTTTAGAACGAATCTTCATCCACACTTTCTTCGTTATTTTCTTCAATTTTCGCTTCATCCCCCGCCGAAACATCATTACAATCTATACGTCTTTTCCTTCGCAGATCAATTGCATCAGAAGCTTGGATAACATTTGGCGCAATTTCATCCCTTCGTAGCGAATTAAGGTTAAACTATCGAAAGTCTATAAACAAGTCAATGGCATCGTCCTCCTGATACGCCTCATTCGTCATGGATACTCCCGATTCGACGTTGACATCAACTTCACCATCAGGATCCAGGCCGAGAATGTCATATCCATTTCTACACAACAACTTCTTCACGACTCGCCACATAGGTCTATGCACATTATCAGCTAGATAAAACACTTGACTTACTTAATTTGCCAAAACAAATGGATCTTCTGAGTACCACAGTCGGGAAGTGTTTATGCTCTTAAAGTTCTCGTCGATATGAACTCCACTGTGATCTCTGACATCCCACCAATCACACTTAAACAAATATACTATATTTTCCCGCAAGTGATTAATGACATAAATGTCTATAAGTCTCCCTTAAAATTCTATTGGATGTTTCCCATGTTATCCCGATACTACAATACTATTTTTCTAAGTTCTACGTCGTTCTTCCCGTTGTACTATATGATATCTACATCCGTTCACAACACATACAGAATAACTCATCACTCGTGTATCAGGCCCACTAGCCAATGAATACAATTCATCAACCGATGTACATGGATTTTGAGAACGTAATGTTTGAACCTACAACGATAATCAAACATGTAAATAGTATAAATGCTACACATGATCAATAATTTGTAAAATGCCTTAAACACAGATCGACTAAAACAAGGCGATCGAACGTCACACCTCCATCTAAAAGACGATCGACCGTCTAAAAAATAACGATCAATCGTCTCTACTCCATCTAACAGACGATCGATCGTCATAAAAGGCGACCAATCATCGATTATCCAGATCGATAAAATGATGCCAACCCTCCCCACACACACAAATCCACGCCCAAACTACTCCCAAATGATCCTCATTCAATACTCATTCCAATGTACAAATAAAAAACACCCTAATAAGCTCTAATCATCACAAATTCTATCCACAATACCCACAAATATCCAAATAAAAAAATCACCAAATAACCAACCAAATCATTCCTAAATCGTAGTATAGGTCAAGTATATTACCTCTAGCACAAAATCAACACCAAAATTAACTAAATTCCAACCAAAATCTCACAAAATTTGCCCAAAATTTTCAATATTCTCCCAGTTAAAAAATCATTGAATTTGTGTTTGCGCTTACTCTTAAGCTATTCTAAACACTCCCAACCAAAAGGATGGTGTTTGGACTAATTTTAAGGGGGAAATAGCTTCTTGCCGCAAGCCTTCGGTCTCTTCCTGTCGTGAGTGTGTTTTTGCACTTCACCTACGACCTTAGAGCATTCGGACATTTCAAGCTCGATAAACACCGATCGATCGGTCACTAAAATGATCGATCGCCTTGTACGCTTTAAAATTCTCGCTAAGTTTTTTGACCGATCGATCGTTAAGCTGATATAAAATGACGACAGATGCAAGCCATCGATCGACAGCTTGAAACGATCGATCGGTATCAAAAGGATAAACGACACTGTCCTGTAACGATTGATCGATAACTCATTGATTGATGGGTAAGCCTAATTATTAAAAAAAAATAGATTTTTAAAGAGACAAATGACTTAATTGTGAAAATTATTTTACATATAATGTCATCTTAATATATACCTTATACTAACAACTTATAATCATGTGTTATATAATCGTTATGTCACTAGTTTATGACTTATTAATACATTCGTCATATTAACTCATATAAAATGTATTTTTGATGCATCATGTCCAACTTATACATGTTTTTCGAAATGTTAATGATATGTACTTGATATGTTTTTATGTAATATAAATACATCGTAACATACTTTGTTAATGTATATTTTGTGTTCACAAACATTTGAATTCACAATATTCAATCATTAATTCTAAAAAACCAAAATCTTTTGTCGATCAATCAGTACAACACACCAATCGATCGTTATTTGCACCTAAAACGACATTGTGTGTAACGATCGATCGCCTTATGTTAATGATCGATCGCTGGTATAACGAAAACGATGATCGATCGTTGTTCAGTTGATCGATCCATCGGCATTATGCTCCATAACAATGATCAATCGCTGGTATAACGAAAACGATGACACATAACGCCGTGTTGGACGATCGATCGTCTGTTTCTACCGATTGGTCGATTGGATATATCTAAACGACACTGTGCAACTTACAGATGGATTGCGTAAAATACTAATCAATCGGAGTCCTAAAATTAAGAAAATTCATTTTTACTTAAATTCTTATTTTACTTATTTGATCGATAGCTATAAATTTCTCACGTATATATGTATGTACTTAAATTTTATTTAGATACTTATTTCAATTCACGTACCTAAGTATAAGGAAAAAAATACAAATAAAAAAACATATAAACTGTAATCAAAGTCACTACATATCCTCAAATAAACAGATATGTCTCAAATACATAAATAAAAACCCAAATACAAATAAACATAGTCTCAAACAGATAAATAGAAACAGAAATCCAAATGTATGTCCCAAATAGATAGTAAAAACATCATAAAAATATAAAGGTCGAACAACATCACCGAAAGTCACCACGTCATCAGGAATATCTCCGGGAATCTTCTGTGGACCAGCTCTGTCTTGAAATCATCCAGGGTCGTCGTAATTTCTTCCAACGCAGCGTTGACGTCAGCCATATGAGCCACGACCGTCTTGTTGCGCAGCATCGCAATTGTGCACTCACCTTCAAACAAACGCGCGGCCCAGAGCTTCTCTTGATCTTCCAAAAGCCACTACATCTCCGGCTCCAATTTCTCCACATGCTCCTGAATAGGACATACATCGGACTTCACAGTCGCACTGACATGGCTATCGAGGTCCGAAAATAGCTAGGCCACCCAGGGAGGAGGCATTGCAGGTGCACCCGTCTCGATAGGTGCCTCTGATCTGCTCGATCCGGCGCTGATCGATGGCAGTGTTGCCCTTCTGTGGTCGCTGCTGCTTTGTGAGCTAACCATCGAGTCAATGCCCCCTGCTCCTGGACAAGGTGAACTTGTTCAGTGAACTCATAACCCCTTTCCGAGTCTCCCCGTCAGCGATCACGACACCCCGAAAAATGAGGAACTGAGTCAGAAACAAGTACAGAGGAAAATACCTCAAACATGTACAAAGGAAAATTTTTCCACGTCTACTGACCCAACAAGAGCATGCACTGAGCTCTAGCAAAAGGGCCTTATGTGCCATGAGTTTTGCCATCCATGTTCGGCATCCAAATGAGGAGCGAAATCTGCCAAAACACAGTGCATCCACTATGCTTGATTATGCTACAAAAACTGCAGAGGTCTTCCCCATCATCAGAGTCCACAGTTCCTGCTCTGATGTCCTCTGCTCATCCTTCAGCGATACCGCCAGGAATGAAGGAGTCTCGGGTCGAGAGCAGTGTAAGAAATCGACAATCACGTCTGCCAGAGAATGTAAATTTCAACCCTCGCACTTTCAACTGCATCTCAGGTGCTCTATCTGCCGAGACAACTACACAGAAGAAATCATGCACCAGGGTGTCAACACAGAAACCATATGTCCAGGAGAGTTGATGCAAGAATCTCTGGTACTCGAAGGGCACGTAGAGGGAATGCTCCACGTACAACAACTCATAAAAATCTGAGAGCATCATTGGATGCTCTTTGACCACTGACCGCCCCCTCAAGTACTCAATCCGCCTCTCCAGGGTCATCGACTAGATTAGTGGCCTCCTGCTCTTGGGACGACAATCCCACCCCAGTCCTAAAAGTGCCTGAACGCTTGGCTCCTGACATTTTAGGTATGTTGCAACAATTGTATAAAAATATGTGTTAATAAGTAATCATAATAACATAATTAAAATATTAAATAATTACGTTGCAACAAAATGGCGATCCATCTTCAACTACGACGATCCATCACATAAGTAGCCAATCGATCGAGATTTTAAAACTGTGTGTTTTGTGACATACCGATCAATCGGTGCAAAATAGGGATTGATCACCGGAATTGGTGATGGATCAGTACGTGCAACAAAACGCACCGTATTACACAAGGGATAGATCGCCACTTAGTGAAAACGATGCGTTTGAAATTAAACCTACCGATCAATTACTCATTGTATAAGTGATCAATCCTACGCGACAGTTAAAATGCACAGTATTAGGTACCAATCGTTCGGTCCCATACGTGATCAATCGTTTACAAATCGAAACTATGTGTTTTCGATCAACGATCGATTGCACACAACGATCAATCATTGAACTACAATGATGGATCGTCATTTCTCAACACAGTTCCTATAATAACCCAAAACACGCCCAAAATCACCCAAAATTGATCCCTAAACAATCGTAAAATCTTAAAACATACATTAATACTAAAAAATACATTTTTACGGACCTAAATGGATCATATAGTAAATTTAAAAAAAGTAAACTAAAAACAAATTTAAAACTGCTTAAAAAACAACATAAGTACGTACGTTTGATGTAGATGACAGTGGAAGAAGATTCCACACACTTTGAAAGACCATGCAGCATGGAATTGATCGTAGAAAGTTGAGTGGATTTGGTGAGAATTCAAGGAGATAACCGGTAAAAATGAGTTCGACGATTTCATATAATCGTTCGTGACGATCGATCGGTCGTTGTGTGATGCTCGATCACTTGTTTTTTCAACATGTGGCGATCTACCATTCGTTAAATGACTGATTGATCGTCACTTCAAATCACCTGTCGGTTCACCATTCATTAAATGACGGATCGTTCGTCACGTCGAATCATCCGAATCTAACGATCGACCGTCGGTTACGTAACACGTGGCACATTTCCATTCGTTGAATTGGCGATCAATCATCCGAATCTAACAATCGACCATCGGTTCACATTTCTTTACAGTTACACGGACCGATCGATCAGTGGTTGTCACCGATCAATCAATTAGCAGAGCCACGTGTTTATTGGTAGACGATCGATCAGTTTATGTACTATTGTTCGATCAGTAGTGGTAACTACGTAATTTCGTCGCCAAACACTTTGTATTTTGTGACGAAGCATTTCGTCATAAAAGGAGTGATTGATCATTGCGGGTCTGATCAATCGTTGTGTGATGAAACTTTACGTCACAAAAAAATTGACGTCTAGTGACGAAAAAGTTTTTCCGCCACACATCAAACCTTTAGTGACAAAAATATTTTCGTCGTAGAAGAGGTATTTTTAGGGACGACATTGGGCTTGTTGCCATAACATTAATTGCGACAAACATAGAATTTTGTCGCTTAAAACAAATGTTTCTAAGTCTTTAACAATAAAACAATATCGCGTCAAGAGGTATTTTTAGTGACGAATTAATTGGGTGGACGCTGATAAAGTCGTCATTAAAAACATCTTTGAGCGACCAAATTCTATACTCGTTGCTAAAACATGTTAACAAAAATGTGAATGAATGTAATTTCTATATATTGAAACTGAATTCATACATCAATAAATATACAATTGATTTAGCTCATATGAGCTATTATAATAGAAAAGTCAACTAACTTTTATTCTGCTGTTATAATATTACATCAGCAGCCACGTGTACTGGCTTGCTCAAGTCTTCTTTCTGCTATGTTATTCTGCTATCTCAAGCAATTAGCTTTGTAGCAACTTTATGTTCTTCACACTCCCCCTCAAGATGAAAAGCAATGTAATTGTTTATAATGCCCATCTTGTTAATCAAATTGCAGAATTGATTATATCCCAAAGCTTTTGTAAAAACATCAGCAAGCTACATGTATTGTCTTAATGAGTCCAGCTTGCACTTTTTCCATCACAATATGGCAACTTATTTCTATGTGTTTTGTTCTTTCATGAAACACTAGATTTGCAGCTATATGCAATTCTTTAAGTAACTGAAGCAACCACACAACTTCAAACACAGCAGAAGTCATAGATCTCTATTATGCATCAGCCGATGACTTAGATACTATTGTTTGCTTTGTTGACTTCCATTATATTAGTGAATCACCAAGAAATATGCAAAAATCAGTCACTGATTTTCTACTATCTACACAACCTGCCCAATCCAAATCTGAAAACCCCTTCAGATGTATCTTAGATGCAGTAGACAAGAAGATGTCTTGTCCTGGTGTTCTTTTGAGATATTGTAATACCCGAGTAGCTGCTTTAAAATGTGTGTCCCGTGCTTGTCCATAAACTGACTTAACACTTGAACTGAGTAGGCAATATCAGGACGTGTTATTGCAAATAAATGAGTCTCCCAATCAACCTTCTATACACAGCAAGATCTGCTATTAACACACCTTCAGTGCTACTTAGTTTCATATTTTGCTCCATAGGAAATTTTGAAACTTTGCTGCCCAACATACCACTATCTCCTAAAATTTCCAGAGCATACTTTCACTGACAAAGTGTCATTCCTCCTGCTGACCGGGCAATCTCAATACCCAAAAAGTATTTGAGAACACCAAGATCCTTCAAATTGAATTTGCTGTCTAAAAAAATTTTAATTCATCAACCACTTGAAGATCATTAGAAGCTATAAGGATGTCGTCTACATACACCAAGAGAGCTATGAAGGACTGTCCATTAATCCTTGTAAACAAGGAATAATCAGCAGTAAATTGAATGAAACCATGAGCTGTCAAGGTATTAGAAAATTTGCAAAACCATTGCCTTAAGGCTTGCTTAAGGCCACCATACAAGGACTTTAGAAGTTTACAAACACGCTGATCCTCCCCCTGTTTAGCAAAACCTGGAGGTAAACACATATACACCTCTTCATAAAAGTCACCTTGAAGGAATGCGTTATTGACATCAAGTTGTGAGAGATACCAGCTATGGACAGCAGCTAAAGCAAGAACGGTATGCACGGTAACCATTTTTGCAACAGGAGAAAAATTTTCGTAAGCTTGCCTTATGACACTCTAGTGAACCATCAGAAAAGTTTGACCTTATACACCCATTTACAACCATTGGGTGTTTTTCCAGGAGCCAAATCAGTTAATTCTCAGGTATGATTGGCTTCCAAAGCAACAATCTGAGCAGCCATTGCCGCTTGCCAATGGGGATGACCAACAGCCTCATGAAAGTATGTGGGTTCAAAAACAGTAGAAAGACAAAGAGAATATTGTCTTTGAAGAGGAGAAAGCTTAGAATATGAAAGTGAATGGGACAAAGGATGTATAAGTACCTGTTTGAACAGAACCAACCTGAGATAAAGGAGCAGGGTTTTGAGAAGATAACAACCTGTGATGAAAATCATGCAAAAAAGCAGGTATAGTGTCATTTTCAAATATCATGTCATTTTCCACTTCAAACCCAACAACCCTATCGTAGAACCTTGGGTTACCGCCATTTTCAAATTTTCGAGACTTCCTTTCTTCATCTGGAATCAAGTACAGTGCAAAGCGAGAGATCTCCACAAACTTAGATGCATATTGTTGGACCATCATCAATCCTTGATTCAGAGTAGCAAATTCTCTTGCCTTAGCTTCCCTTGTTGATTTGGGAAAGTAACGCTCGAAGAATACTTCCTTAAACCTTTCCCACATGATAAATGTTCTCCCAGGCTCCTGCTCCAAAAGCAATTCCTTGAATTCCACCAACGTTTCGCCTCACCAGTTAATTTAAAGGCAGCAAAAGGAACTTTCTGCTCATGAGTGCACCTTTGAAGACACAACATCTCTTCAATCTCCTAAATCCAATTCTCTACAGCAGCTGGGTCTGCATTTCCTTCAAACGTAGGGGAATGCAAGCAGCCAAACTGTAAAAACATGCAGCCTTCTGTATTAACACATCGGTTCCTGTCTTTAGCATTTCGAGCAATCTCCACCATAACCAATTCTACTACCTCACGTAATACTTTAGTAGTGTTCAAGTTAGCTCCCACATTGTCCTCTCCGATCTGACCACAGTTTTCACCGTTATTCAAACAAACAACTTAGTCTACCCGATCCTATCCTCAAAACTCTCAATCAAATCATATTCCTCTTTTATTGTCTACAAAACCTAATAACCCGGTTGCTCTGATACCAAATTGTCACGCCCCAAACCTCAAAGGCTAGAGGGTGACTTACTTACAATAAATAAGTAGACTTTTGATTTAAAAACATATCTAAAAATAAATGCGGAATAAACTTTATTTAAAAATTTCAATAAATCTCTCTTAATAAAACTTAAAAACTCTTTTAGAACACAAAGACAAATCTAAACTTGATTACACTCATACTAGAGTCAAACATGTATTCTAATAATCACTCAGCTACCTGCTCACGTGCCATCAATCCGGACTATCGACACGTTCCTGATCAACATCTGGAAATAAGAAAAACAATAGGGGGTGAGTTCGACAACTCAGTAAGCAAAATCATTATGCTAGTGTGTATCCAGCCACTTTGTAACAGTAAGAGACTAAATATTTAAAATCTTTCTAAAATGTTGAAAGCCATTTTTGGTAATTTCAATTTCAATAAAACATATTTATAAAAAACAGTATTATCTATATAACATAATAATACTAGAGAAAATCCATATAATTATAACTGTAAAACAACTAAACAACTTTTATCTTTCATAATAATACTATAAAAAATAAGTTTTATCTATATAAGAAAATCCCTTTAGGAATAACTGTAGGTCACGTTTACCCCCGTGAAAGGGTTGTACAGTTGCTACCTAGTTTAGGGATCAACCAAAATAAGCCAGTACTATGGATAGAATTCTTCCTTTTTAAGGCTTGGTCATGTCCAAGTGTGCACTCGGTAAGAATCTACAAAATAAATCATTTCGTTTTTAGAATGGATGCACTCAATGGGTTGCAATTGGTACCAATGCACTATCTCTGTAACTTTATAACTCTGGGCTTCAGGATTTGAAAATACATAACATTTTATAAAATAAACATTACTTTGAACTTTGCATATTTCTCAACTTTTCATAAAATATCGTGAACGAATCTTGAATAACAATAAATATCAAAAAACTTTTATTTCAATCGAAGAAAACATCATGTAAAATCATTGGACATAAAAATAGGCTCATGTTTACACATTTCATGCTATAATCTTTGAAAATTTTATCATTTTTATCATAATGTAATGCACATAAAACTCCGAGGGTTTTCAATAAATCATGCAATTTCTCAAAGATCACCTCGGTATTTTAGGAAAATCTAGCATAATAACCTCGTTTACCTAAATCTTCAAGCAAATAAGCCTCTGACTTAGCACCTATAACTACAAAATTTAACTTATTATAATATGCTCAAACCGAAATATAATTGAAATTCTAAATCTTCCCGACAGGATTAAATCCGAAATTCACTGGTCAGATTTTAAAATATAACTTACATATCTCGAGTTTCCCTCAAATCCTCAAATTAACATATGTTCTTCCCTAAGATGTTAACTATACACCTGTAAAATTTCATATCCAGATTCCTTGTGCAACCCAGTAAATAAAATCGACATTCACCTCTGTTCATGGAGTCAAACTATACTTTAAAAATTCGGTACTCATCACTTCCAAAATTCATAAAGATCTATTACAATATCCAAAAATTCAGAACTTTATACCAAAGCTTTATATATGCATTATAAACATACCTATAAAATTTCATGTCGAAATGCAAAGCCTAGAGTCATCCGGTTCAAAACTTAAATCTATATCAAGGATCTTTCTCTGCAATTTTGATTTCTCTAAGCCTAAATTTCGGATTTTCAAAACCTTAGCAATACATCTCCAAAAATTACTAAACTTTAATTCAATTCTACTGAAGATGTCTAGTACAAAATATTCAAAAATCATAATTTGGATACTTCTATGGTCGGCTATACAAAAACAATTCTATCTACTACTCAGATCTAGAACCTAAATTTTCCTGAACAAATCTTGAACCCAAATTTCAATTACTCCTAGAAACCCATTAAACTATTTCGAAAAATATTGAAATTATTAGGGCTATATCTAGACACCTTATGGTTTGATCTTTCATAAAAATAATACAATAAAATATCAAGAAATTTGAAATACCTGAATTTGCTTCAAGAAAATTCGTCTAGATTATTGAAAGCAAGAAAGCTCTTATTTTTCCTCTTGTTGGCATAAAAGTGTGGTGTGTAAAAATTAAAACCAATATATAAATCTATATATAGACTCACACTAGTAATAGAGTCCCTTTTGAACTCTAAAACTTTTAAATTTTAAATAATCATAAAATCTTAAAATTTTAAAAATGTTTGACTAGGTCAAAGATAAAAATTCAATTATTTTAAATGACTTAAACTTAAATTTCAAATTTAAAGAAGATATTTCAAATATCAAATAACAAATTCAAATAATTTTAAAATAATAATCTCGAGTCTTACATGTAAGGTCCCGAATCAAACAAAAACCAGATTGAAAGATAAGACAACAATGAAGGTTAGATGTCAATTTACTAGCTGAAATCAAATTGAAATTAAAGCTAAGGACACAGAACATTTCTAAGAAGTAAGGAGGGAGATAATCAAACAGTTCCTATGTGAGAAACTATGGCTGGCTGACCATCAAGAAGTCTGACAGTAGAATGACATGATTGAACATCTGAAGAAAACAAATCTATAGAATTGATCATATGATCAGATGCACCGGTGTCTATAATCCAAGTGACAAGGCTGAAGAAAGAACATGAGAAGAAGAGGGTGATGGAGAACAACTATCACCTGAAACGTAATGAGATAGAACAGATTAGAAGAGGAAGCTATTGGTCCTTCAGATTGCAGAGACTGAGAATTCTGAGAAGTAATTTGTTGATATTGCTCAGAAGTAGAAGGTGATGCAGGGGAAGCCGATACTGGACTTGGAACTGGTTCGAGAAGTTGATCGGCATAACTAAAACCAGCATAGGTAGAACCAGCAACATTGGCAGCAATTCTAGGAGGTTTAGGCTTGGTACGATAACCAGGAGGATAGCCTATCAGCTTGTAGCACTTGTCCATAGTGTGTCCAAGATTGCCACAATAGCTACATTGTGGTCGTTCTTTACCTCTAGGATTAAACTGACGAGGAGGTTCAGAATATTGGCAACTCACGAGAGCTATGGAGTCAACATAAGAAATAGAAAGTTATTCCTCTTTGTCGTTCCTCTTGCAGAATTAAGGAAAATACATTATTTATAGGAGGCAGAGGAATGGACAGTATGATCTGAGCTCGAACTTGAGCAAAAGAGTCATTTAATCCCATCAAAAAATGCATCACAAACTCAGATTGTTGACCTTCAGCAACAATACGCAAAGCACCACACCGACATCCACAAGAACAGCTCGGAAGAGGCTTATAGTTATGTAATTCATCCCAAATGCCTTTCAGTATAGTGAAATAAACGTTAACCGAATTAGAACCTTGAGCTAGGGATGAAACTTGTTTCTTCAACTGAAAAATTTGTGGTCGGTTCCCTTGAGAAAATCAATCACAAATGTCATTCCATACATCCTTAGCATCAGTAATATAGATAACACTTGCTGCAATCTCCTTACCAACAACGTTGATTATCCAAGAAAAAACACCATGGTGTTGCGTCGACGAGGAAGTGATCCATCGATGAAGCTGAGTTTGTTTTTGGCTTCCAATGCCATCAGCATCGATCGATTCCAAGTGTGATAGTTTTCACCTGAAACTTGAAGTAACTTAGTAACAAGCATAGATCTAGGACTTTCTCCAATGTGAAGAAAATAAGGATTGAAAGGATGATCTTCCTTTGAGACTATTGAAGAAACAACTGGAGATTCAGGAGTCGACATTGCAACGAGAAATTACAATGGAAGAATGAAAGAAAATGTGTTTGTTTGGCAATAAAATTGGAAAAGAAAAGTCTTTGTTAAGAGCGCTATGATACCATAACAAAAAAGTGCATCACTACAAAAAAACCACCTATAGCGGCTGTTACTGTAGCGGCGGTCACCAAAACCGCCGCTACAAGGTGTTTTTAGCGGCTGTTTTAGTCAACTGCGGCTAAATGGGGTCTATAGCCGCGGTTTCTGTAGCAGC
This sequence comes from Myrica gale, assembly GCA_963930655.1. Lineage (NCBI taxonomy): Eukaryota > Viridiplantae > Streptophyta > Magnoliopsida > Fagales > Myricaceae > Myrica > Myrica gale. The sequence goes on from OZ005599.1 coordinate 8,594,736, forward strand.
GGTCACTGACCGCGGCTATAGGGGGTCTGTAGCCGCGGTCGCTGACGGAGGCTACAGAAACCGCGGTCGCTGACCGAGGCTACAAAAACCACGGCTATTTATTTTTGTTAGCCGCTGTCTCTATAGCCGCGGTCATTGACCGCGGCTACAGACCCAATATAGCCGCGGTTTTGAATAAACCGCGGCTATATGTCAGTGCCTACAACGGCGGTCAAGCTGACCGCTGCTGTAGGCTGTACCTTTAGCAGCGGTCGCTATAGCGGCGGTCATGTTGACCGCCGCTATAGGGGTGTCTATAGCGGCGGTCAGCAGACCGCCGCTCTAGAAAGAAGGTCTACAGCGGCGGTCAACAAACCGCTGCTACAGGTATACCTATAGCGGCAGTCTTTGTAGTGACCACCGCTATAGGTATAATTTTAAAAAAATGAAACAAATTAGAAAAATAAAATTTTATGTGTTATTTAAGGTTAAAAATTGTTTTATTGACTATTTATTCCTTTTTATACATAATTTTATTTTGTCACATGTTTTAAAAAAATTTTAAGAGACCTACTTAATAAAATATGAAATTAGAGAGAGTGTTATGAATATTGAAGTTGTTATATAGAATTGGGGCACTTTTCGCACACGTGTCGGTTTTTTGGTCATAACTTTGGCTACAAGTATCCGATTCGGGCCCATGACCCCAATTCGGAAAGCTCTTTTCGGTGCGCCTCGTTTCGAGCCCTAAATCTGCTGTTTTCCCTCTCAAAAACCTATTTTTAGCTATTTTAGCTAATTTTGCTCGGTTTGTGGTTTTTTTTTTGGGACATACACGATTATTTTGAATTCGTTATTGTGAGATTAATTAGCTTATACAATTAAAGTACATAACTTGATATCTGATCATAATTTTGCTCTGAACTTGTTTTAATTAAAATTATTACACTAGTTAAAAATTAAAGTAAATGTAACTACAAAATACAACTTATTATTAAAGTAAATCTATTTCTTAATGCTGCCTTCTCAATTTTTTAATTTACAATGTCCTAATTTAAGATATAGTTTATTATTATGAAAGAGGAAAATTTTTATTTTTATTTTTAAAAAAGCCTAAAAAAACGGTGAGTTTTGAGTTTGTCACTCAAAAACTCACCGTTTTCTGTCTTCCAATTAAAGCCCGCCTCCCCCCCTACCCACACCCGCGCCCTTTTCCAATTTCCCCTTCTTCTCCCGCGCAGCTGTCCCCCCAGCCCCCTTTCAATTTCGTTCAGCCCCCCTTCTCCCCGCAGCCGTCCCCTCCTCCCCCCCTTCTCCTTGTCTCCCTGCCTTCATTTACCACCCACCAGGTCACCCTCCGACCTCCGCAGCCGTCCCCTCAGCCCCTTCTCCTTTGAAACGAAATTAGGTCTCGAAAGACCTAATTCTTCTCCCCGCAGCCGTCACCCTCCGGTCCCCCCAGCCCACTCTTGTCTTCCTGCCGTCTCTCTCTCCCTGCCGCTCTCAGCTTCTCTCCCCCTCTTGAGTTTTAATTTCTAACCTAAGGGATCATTTCACTCTCCTCTCGCTCGAGCCCCTAACCCCAAATGCCGCCGAACATCTTGCTGGTTAGTTCCTCTGATTCTAGCAATTTAGTCACATCACAAGCTTACTTTCAGCAATCAAATTAATGATTATTGTCTCTTAGTGCAATTTCCTATTCGGCAATACATTCAGGTGTGCTAATGGGGAGGTTGGTTGGAAATACATTCACGGCGATGTATTTAGATGTCCTCCTCACTTGTCCTTGTTTTGTGTTGTCTTGGGCACGGGTACACAGCTGCTGATTCTGTAAGATACCTTAAATATGTTCTGTTATTGAATATATGAATGTCACAACACTACCATTTCAATGATTTCTCTCAGTAGCATCGTCATGGCTTTTATCTGACAGGGGACACCATATGTGGTTTCTAAGTTACAGGATATTGTATGGTGTTGCACACTAGGGAGCTTAACAACAAAAGAACAAAAGCTTAATCAGTGTGACACCAACATGATGAATAGAATATCTACATTTTTGCCCCTGTTATTTCTTGTAGATGTGTCATCAGCAATTTCCTTGGTTTGTTTGTTTTAGGCTCAACTTAGGCAATATGTGATGAGCAATTTTTGTGCAGTGGGATGAGCAATTTAACGCTTTTTTTCGTTCTGTAGCATATGATGTATGATATCAAAGACCCTGTTTAGAAGAATAGAGCTGCTATGAAGTCTTGCTAAAACACTTCATAGAATCATAATGAAATGGGACAATGGAGGATCTTTGTACACTTTATAGAGTGATAATTAAATAGGTCAATGGTTGGATCTTTGTCTTTGCTGTATTACCCCTTGCTCATAGGTGGTTGTGATATTGTAACTGGCATTGCTTACTTTTAAGATGTGTTTTTATGCAGGCCAGAGGACCTTCGGAGATCATTTGGACAGTTTGGTCATCTCAAGGACATTTTCTTACACATTTCCAAGTCTTTTCTTTCTGCATTGTATGTTATCATTCATGTTCTTTGTAATGTGCCGATCTTAGCTTTTGTGTAGATAGATGCCATATAATAATTACTTGTCTTTGGTCGTTTATGTGATCTCAGGTCCTCCTAGTGTCATGTAAAGTAATGGCACCATTCACACCAATTTTTACTGAAGTTCTATATCAAAATCTTCGAAAAAGTTTCAAATGGATTAGAGGAGAGCATTCACTATTGTCGGTTTCCTCAAGGAGGAGGAAAGGTACAGATGATTTCATTTGGGCAATTTCCTTCTCGTGTTGTTTTCTTCCTTGCATTCTTTTCTCGTTCATTGCTGGAAGTATGTGCTCTATTATTGCCTTTATTCTTGAGTGGGTAATCAAGGTTAAGCTACATATGCAGATCTTCTCTAACTGACTTCTTGTCGTCTAAAATTGTTTTTGGTTTCAAAGGGCATGACATTAAGGTTCGTTTAGATGTCCACTACACAAATATATGATCATGGCATTGCAACGTATGGCACTCTTCACCAGGTAACCACATGCTCTGTATATTAGTAGTTCCAGAGAGAAATATATGATATTCAATATGCAATTGGGAAACATTTTAATGTCATTGATGTGGATTTACATGTCCATTCCATCATTCTTTCACATTGCATAGCTAGTAAAGATTCTCAAGTTCTCGTTATTGTTGTTTTTCTTAAGAGAACCGATTTAAACATCTGTGATTATGTGTTGTAGGCCTTCCTCCAAAGGTGGTGGTGCTGGTGAAGGATTTGATGTTACTAAAAGTGGAGATGCAAGAGTTGGTCTTGGGTTGGTGCTGATGGTGTTCTCAAGCCGCTTTTGCTAATGTTAGGATTAAAGTTATTTTTACTTTGTGTTAGAAACTTATAGAGACTCTTGTGTTGTAAGACTTGGTCATTTAATCTATGATGAATTACATTTTATTTTATTATCCTTGTTCTTTAATTTTTTACATCCAACGAATTACGATTATTAAAATAAATTTGTATTACCTAATAAAAATACATGTATAGGAAAATACAAGAAAAAATTTAGTGATTTAGAAATGCTGGCCTCCCTAAAAAAAAAAAAACTGAGCAGACCTATAGCGGCGGTCACTGACCGCCGCTATATGTTGCTGAACTGACCTGTAGTGACCGCCGCTATAGGTGTTTAGCTTTTTAAAAAACGTTGAAAAAATTCGAAAAAAAAGATCTATAGCGGCGGTCGAGACCGCCGCTATAGGCTTGCGGTCTTTACCAGCGGTCGAGCGAACCGCCGCTAGAACCTATCCCGACGGAGCTTTAGCGGCGGTCGCGACCGCCGCTAAAAAACCGCTGCTATAGCCTATAGCAACAGTTTTTTGACCTATAGCGACGGTTTCCGACCGCCGCTATATGTGTTTTTTTGTAGTGCATGAATGTAATTTCTATATGATACCATAACAAAAAAGTGAATAAATGTAATTTCTAAATATTGAAACTGAATTCGTACATCAATATATATACAATTGATTTAGCTCATATGAGCTGTTATAACACAAAAGTCAACTAACTTTTATTCTACTGTTATAATATTACATCAGCAGCCATGTGTACTGGCTTGCTCGAGTCTTGCTCTGTTATTCTGCTATCTGTAGCAGTTAGCTTTGCAGCAACTTTATGTTCTTCACGTGTTTTTAATATTTAGCAACGAAACAATATTTACGAGGATTTTTAGCTAGAAAATTAAATTCATCCCTAAGGGCAAATTTGTTGTAGTTAACTGTCGTAAAATCTCTTGGAAAATTTGACTCGTTCCTCTGATTGCAAAAGCTCTCTTCGAATATAAAGTAAAGAGAGCTTCTCTGGTAAACCCTTCTAATTATACACAGCCAAGGGGGGTTTGGAGCTTGCAGTGATCAAGCTCTGCTTCATGAAACACTGATCAACTTCAAAACCTAGGGAAAGTCGTGGGAGCTGGATATTGAGCATTCCTGCTAAACAAAGCCGTGCATGCTTCACGGGAAAATTAGCCAAATTCTCTCTCTTAAGTTGTACTAGCTAGATGCTAATAATCAGGCCTAAAGTGTAACGAAGATTACAATCAAAACCCATTAAAGTAGATGTAGTAGCGAAAAGCGGACAAAGGTGGGGACTTCGTCGATATGGACGGTTGGGTATCTGAGAAAAAGTGAAGTGGAAAAGCCAAGCAACGAGCATAATCCCACACTCCCACTGGTCGGGTGGCGGTATAGTCCGGAACACATCTGAGACCTTATCTCCAACACCACCCTTCCTCCATCATTGCCAACTTCTACGCTCCATGATGATCAGTACCATATCGTCATGAGAGTAATAATCATCCTTTATAATCGAATGCCCCATCATGCCAAATCATTAGTGGGGTACCCCGAGCCCTATCCCTTGCCTGCCGCCTCCATGCTACCCGTCACATGTCTACAAGACCTGCCGATACACGTGGACGACCCCATGATAAAGGAGTAATTGGCATCGGGTGTGACATATTTATCAAGTAGCTATGCAGAAATTAGATACTTACATGGGGTGGTGACAAGAGAACCAACATTAGTGCTGTTGGGTATCCTTTGTTTTCAAGCTTTCTATTTTTCCTTTTAATTTGTCGTTTAGCTAGTGTTTGATTGAGAAAAGACTTGTCTGTTCTAATTCCAAGTTTTCTGAATCATCCCCTTGGGACTAAATATGTCTATTACCTTGTCCACTGTGTCAAAGTCAATCGATACATATATATCGATTATCTATGGACGCACGGCAAGAAACTTGTCATTGAAGACTCGTATAATCCTCTCTTAGTGCCTGCTAAAATAATCATTACTTTTCATGGCCTAACACTTGTTTCGGATTATGTTCTCTCTTAAGCTCATACGGTTTGTTTAATTTTTACGTACCCTTTATATTTTCTTAAAACAAAAAACCCAATCCACCGGGGAGGCCGGAGGTCTTCGCTTAGTTTTGTCACACGCTCAGCCTCATATATAGCTCATGCAACTTTTAAGTCAATGACTCGCTGAGTGGCATGCAGAAGGACTCAAATTCACTGTTAAACATTGATCAGTAAAGGGTAAAAGGTTAACTTTCCCGAAAATTAGATGCCTTGTTGATGCGAAATTCTTAATTATGAGTCACACAAACGATGCAGTGATAGATTTGCCGGTGGATCCGTACCATTTAACATTAATCATTTGCCGCTGTATCTAGCAACTAGACAAATGTTTGTGGCTGAATAACAGGGGTGCAATTATCTTAATGGGACTGTTTTCTGAATATATGTATATATATAGTTGAAGAACTACTAGTTAATTAGTACTAGTTTCAGTAAAAATTAAGTTCAAAGAGAAGTCATGAGTGAGAAGGTTTGTACAACCACAACACTTGAATCGTGGGTGAGTGTCGAATATATAAGTAAAGAGAATAATGACAAATAAATTACAGCTGATTTAGAGGAGGAAACGAATCTCCTAGAATCAAGGTAATAAGCTACAATCAAGGGTCAATGGGTCTATGTTTGGGAAGCCGTAGATGTGGGTGTGTGATCCTCAACACCCCCCCCCCAACAAGCTGAGCGTCGAATTGGAACAGACGTGAAGTTTGGAGCGAAAAAGTGAAAGAGAGGCCGCGTGAGACTCTTGGTGAAGAGGTCGGCAATCTGAAGATGAGAAGGCACATATTGAGTGCGAAGTTTGCCAGCAAGAACAAGCTCGCGAAGAAAATGATAGTCCAATTCAACATGCTTAGTGCGCTTATGGGAAATCGGGTTGGAGCTGAAAAACAGGGCACTCTTGTTGTCACATAAAAGGAAAGACGGTGTGGGAATGGAAACCCGGAGATCATGGAGAAAATGCGTGAGCCAAAGCAGTTCGGCAGCAGCTTGTGCAAGAGCACGATACTCAGATTCGCTGCTAGAACGAGAAACAGTAGGTTGCTTTTTAGCACTCCAAGAGACCAAATGATCGCCAAGATAAATAGAGTAGCTTGAAGTAGAGCGACGAGTGTCAGGACAGCCAGCCCAGTCATCATCAGAGGAGGCAGTGAGAGCAGCAGTGGTGAAAGGATAGGCCATAATGAAGAGTGCCTTTAACATAGCGAAGAATACGCTTAACTTCCAAAAATTGAGCTTCAGTGGGAGCATGGAGATATTGGCTAACAGAGTTGACAGCATGAGAAATGTCAGGGCACGTGATGGTCAGGTACTGGAGAGCACCAACGAGAGACATGTAAAGAGTGGGATCGGAGAACGGAGGACCATCAGCAGACAGATGTTGAGAGACAACCATGGGGGTAGGAATCGGTTTACTTTCAAGTAACTGGGTGTGAGTAAGGATATTGTGGGCATATTTCAGCTAACTGAGAAAGAGGCCATCAGCAACAGACGAGGCTTCAAGACCAAGAAAGTAGCTGAGAGAACCCAAATCTTTGGTAGCAAACTCAGAATTGAGTCTATGAGTAAAGCTGTCAAGAAGAGATGAGGTGTTTCCAGTAATAAAGATGTCATCAACATAAAGAAGTAAATAAATAACTACAGAATGCTGATGAAAGAGAGAGAGAGAGAGAGATGTGTTAGCACGACTGCAAGTGAACCCAAGCTGAAGGAGAAAAGTGTTGAAATGCTGAAACCAAGCACGCGGAGCTTGCTTGAGACAATAGATAGCTTTCTTCAACTGACAGACATGATTAGGGAAACGAGGATCAATGTAGCCATTGAGGAATGATTTCTTGACGTCAAGTTTTCGAAGGGGCCATTGATTGGTCACTGCAACAGAAAGTAAACACAAACAGGAGTAGCCATGATAACAGGGCTGAAAGTGTCAGTGTAGTCAAGACCAGGTACCTGCGTATAACCTTTGGCGACAAGATGGGCCTTGAGCCATTCAATGGAACCATCAGGGAGATATTTAGTCTGAAACACCATTTGGAGCCGACAATGTTGGTGGTGGCAGGGCGAGGGACCAAAATCCAAGTGTGATTATTTTGCAGAGCTCGAATTTCTTCATCCATGGCCATACAGGGTTCTTAGCAGCAGATTTGAAGCCTTTAGGCTCATTGGAGGCAATAAGGGCCGAAAGAAGGCCAGAGGAGCCCGAGACAGCAAGATCTACAGGATAACAAGTCTTAAAAATACCAGCCTTCGTACAAGTGAGCATGGGATGAGAGCCAAGAGCAGAAGGAGCCGTCTGGGCCACAGGAGGTGGCAGTGGTGCCTCAGGAGGAGCCAATGATGTCTCGGGAGAGAGACATGCAAAAGAATCAGGATCCTGCAATGGCTCACAAACGGTGTCAGTACAGATGGCACACGGAGTGGAGCCGGACAGAGTAATAGGGGGAGAAGTGGTTGCAGAAGGAGGGGTTTCAGCACGGGGAAGACGAGGTTCTAGAAAATTAGAATATTGGAGGGAAGTAAGGGGCTGAGCCGAGGAGGTAGAGAGAAAGGGATAATAATGTTCATCAAATTGAGCATGGTGGGTGATATAGAGCCTAGAGGTAATATGATCAAAATATCAAAAACCTTTAAAGGTGGGACTATAACCAAGAAAGACGCATGGAATACTACGAGGGGAGAATTTATTAGGCATATATTCACACAAACAAGGATAAACACGACAACCAAATGGATGAAAATTAGCATAATTAGGAGAAGAATCGTACAAAAGCTGAAAGGGAGACTTACCACCAAGAAGAGGAGTAGGCAACCGGTTGATGATGTAAGTCGCAGTGCTAAAGGCGGCAACCCAGAAGGCAGGAGAGAGATGAGAGTGAAAAAGGAGGGTGAGACCAGTTTCAGTCACGTGGCAGTGTTTTCATTCGGCTCTACCATTTTGGGCAGGGGTATAGGGGCAAGAAAGCTGATGATGAATGTCGGAGGTGCGAAGGTGAGACGTAAAGCAGGACCTAGTGAATTCACCCCCACCATCACTCTGAAAAATTTTAATGCGAGCAGAATGTTGAGTCTCCACAAATTTTTGAAATTGAAGGAAGACATTGTAGAAATCATATTTGAATTTTAAAGGATAAAGCCAAGTAAAACGGGAGTAATCATCAATGAAAAGAACAACACATGTGAAACCAGAATTGGATTTGATAGGGGAAGGACCCCAAATATCGCAATGAATAAGATCCAATACGGAGGTGGATCTTCGGTCATTACGTGAATAGGGCAAGCGATGATTTTTGGCAAGTTGACATGTACTGCATAATTGAGGAGAGGGTAACAAAGAAGTAAGATAAAGATGACCTTTTTATTTGAAAAAGAGATAACATAATGATTTACATGTCTAAGGCGAGCATGCCATAAATCATAGGAAGCATGTAAGGTTTTATTTTTTAGATTAGTAATAAAGGCCAAGTTGCCACGCTCTAGCACATATAAGCCGCCAACTCGCTTACCGATTGCTACCACCCTTCTTGTTTGACAATTCTGAATAGAAAAAAGATTATCAATAAAAGTAATAGCCAAAGGAAAATCAGACGTTAATTTACTAATGGAAAGTAAATTTTTGGTGAGATGCGGAACAACTAAGACATCCAATAAATGAACATTGGGAGCAGGGGAAAGACTACCGGTATGAGTAATAGGTAAGGATGCACCATTTCCCACTATTACAGAGTCCTTACCAGCATATGGTGCGGGCTGATCCAAAACAGATGGGTCATTAGACATGTGGGCCGAAGCCCCAGAGTCTAAAACCCACTCAGAGCTTGCAGGGTCAATGAGAGAACAAGAGCCAATGAGTGCTTCAGCAAGATGAGCGGCAAAATCACTGTGGGTGTCTCGCCCCAAAAATCGTCATAAATAAAAGAATTAAAATTTAAAAGAAATTGATCGTCTTTATTCGAAACAAAACATATTATAATGATATTGTTTCAAAACATAAACCTGAACAAATTATCTTAACAATCTAAAATTCAAAATGATGCTCTCATCTATCCCGCCCCGCATGCTTTCTAGATTTGATCCTTGAACAATCTCTGAAAATAAGAAAATAATAACGAAGTGAGTTTGACAACTCAGTAATTAGAGAATAAAATAGATGAATAAAAATATAATCATTTTTTGAAACAGAAATTCACAGCTATTGATAGTTTTACCAGTAATACAGAAAAATCTCTTTGGCATTAACATTAAGCCATGTTTCCCCATGTGGCAGGGCTGTACAGCGACTTATCTGGCGGCCAATTGAAATAGATCAACATTAAGCGGAGTTCACCCTACTAAGACTTAGCGAGAACGCCAAGTGTGCACTAGGGAGAAACTCACTCGAAAACCACTCCGATGAATGGGTGCACTCAATAATCAGTAAGTTGGTACCAACAGCAGCAGTAATCAGTAATAGAATATCGCTTCGGGGTTTGAAAACAGTATAATATATAATATCAGAAACAGAAAATATATTCAGCAGAATACAGCATCTTTGGAACAGTAATATAAACAGATCTCAATATGTCTTTTAAATTCCACATTGATTTTCAGAATAACATAAACATGTAATAAAAAAATATTTTCCACAAAATATTTTATGAAAATAATTTCGTCATTTTTTAAGAAAAACAATATAGTAGTTCTGCTTACCTGATTTGCTTCGATAATCGAATCGCCCTAGAATCCACGTATCGCAACAATCCAAAAAAACCAAAGAAAATTGCAAAACCATAACAATGACTGAATTGATAGAGAGAGAGAGAGAGAGAGATCTCAAAATGATAGAGAATCACGTTTGAGAGGTGTGATCAACCTCTGACCAAAAGGTCCCTTTTATAGACGAGTTTTGGCCGAAAATCAATTAATAAAGTCTCAAACCGTTGCCTTTTTTAAATCCCCCATTAAACACGTTAAATCACAAGATTTACTGAGAAGCTTCGAGATTCACACAATGGAGTTGAAAGTCCACGAAAATTAGACGAAAAGGTGTTAAAACGGACGAGAAATCGAAGAGAGAGAGAGAGAGAGACAATTGATGAGAGAAAAACTGAAAGGTTGAAAACGAAGACTAGGGCAAAAGAATCGTTACTTTCAGATATGGGAAGAAGGTAGGTGAAACGTACCGTTTCATTTAAAAATCAAATTCCAACAAAACAGGTTTAAATAGTGAAACCATCAGCAATACTAACCAAACGCGTGAAACGCCTCAGCGGTTAAGCTACAGATCTCCTTCCTTTGAGCGCGCGGGTTTGAATCCTCACATTCCATCATTTTCGAGATAAAATTGTTAAACGTATAAATCAACTCAACCACGTAAAAATCAACAAACACACGCCTGACCTAGCGGTCTTCTCCTTTTAAGCCTCAGGTTTGGAGTTTGACTCCAACCATTGCAAAAAAAAAATTAAAAGACCGGGTTATCACAGCGGGTATACCGCTGGTGGCATTTGTCGGTGTAGTGGCCTTCAACTCGGCAGATCTAACAGCGAGGAGGACGGCTCCCATGACCACGACCACGAGATGAGTTATGGCGGCCATTGGTGTTGTGTCGGCCATTGGTGGAGCGGGAAGAGGAGCTTTGGTTAGATCCATGGGAGGAGGCAGTGAACACAGCAGCTGGCGGGGCAGTGGACTCAAGAGATCGCTTTAAAATCGCAAAGATCTCAGCTTTGGAGACAAGATCAGCAAAGGTGGACAGCGAGGTGAGAGCCATTTGGGCAGAGAAGCTGGAGAAATCGGTGTCGAGACCGCGTAGGAACCAGTGCACTTTGTCAGTGCCATCAACTGGGCGACCGATGGCATGGAGCTGGTCACAAAGATTTTTGAAGGTTCGGGCAAAATCAGCCACAGATCCGGTACCTCTCTTCATTAACTGAAGTTCATCCTTGAGTTGAATCTCCCTAGATTTGGAACGATGATTGAAGGTGGTCTCCAAGGCAAGCCAAACTTCTCGGGCAGTGGAGAGACCAACAATTTCAGCCAGAGCCTCTTCGGTGAGAGAGGAACGGAGAAGACAAAGAAGACGTTGGTCAGCAGTTCTCCACGCCAGGTATTCAGCGGTGGGTGTCTGAGAAGTGGTTGTTTCAAATTTGGTGGGTGGGACAGTGGAACCTTCGATATGACCAAGTAAATCTTGGTTCTAAATGAGGGGAAGAATGAGACTATGCCAGAGAAGATAATTGGTGGAAGAGAGTTTGATGGTAATCATGTGAATGAGAGTATTGAAGGGAAGAACAGAGGAAGAGGATTCGGTGGCCATGGGAGAGGATCGGGAAGGAGGTGAATCCGATTCGACGTTTGATACCATGAGAAGGTTTGTAAAACCACCACACTTGAATCGTGGGTGAGTGTCGAATATATAAGTACAGAGAATAATTACAAATCAATTACAGCTGATTTAGAGGAGGAAACGAATCTCCTAGAATCAAGGTAATAAGCTACAATCAAGGGTCAATGGTTCTATGTTTGGGAAGCCGTAGATGTGGGCGTGTGATCCTCAACAATGAGATTAAAGGCATAGATAAAATTTACCATTAAAGAATGAATTCTCTATCATCTTAATATTCTGGTTTGTGACTCTGTTTTGCCCGCTTTTACTTGAATGATATGGTTGATTTCCAAGAAAAAAAAAAGAGATGGCACTTTATGTTATGAACTAGCACGCTAAATGGGCTTAAGTTAAACCAAATTCAAACTTCCAAGCTTATATATATAGTTGTATATATAAGCGGATGTCAGAAATTAATCCGATTCTCAAAGAGAGCGAAATTGATCAAAATAAGATAGGCGCGCGAAATTTGGACCTTGGACGCCCCGGGGATCACTGAATTCCAAGTAATATTGCATATCTATTTCTCTTCTCCACATTCATCAAATTAGTGTTGTTCCGCCTATATCAAGTCGCCCGCGGGAACTGCCACCAGTACTACATTTCTTTCCCAATTGAAATATTGCCATCACCTAACTACCAATCTAAGAGCTAGGGAAGCTATTGATGACAGAAGTGATCTTTGTTATACCCAAGTACTGCAGGAGAAGGAATGTAAACATTAAAAGGAACGTAAAGCACCGAGACGAGGGGGCCGAAAAAAGTCCTGAAACTCATTTGGAATCAATAAAGAAATCCCCCAAGACCTCCAGGGTGGGGGAGAGGGAGGCGTCAATTCTGGTATATACTGCTCATTTGTCATCTATCTTAGTACCTCCTGTTCACATCATCTTTAAGCTATACAGTATACATCTTGTGAATGAAGTGATTAATGCATGTAGTCGGGGACATTGGGGTGGTCTGCTACTAGGTGTACACTGAGGCACACATCTCATGATATTGTGTGATCATCTGACCCTAATTAGTGTTGTCTACATTGGATTGTTTCACTAAGCTCGTGAATCATGTAGAATGAATACCCCCAATATGCTTAGTTGTTACTGAAAAACTCGCGTGTCTAGAGAGAGAGCCTCTGCCCTCTCTCTAGATTTTCACCCTCTGCGTCTGCCCTCTCCGTTCCTTTGCCCTCTCCGGCGACGAGAGGAGCTCTTGCTCCTCCCGTCTTTCCCTTCTCTCTCCCTCTCTCTTCTCTCCGGTTTCCCCTTGGCCCTTTGTTCCCCGTTCTTCTCCGCTTGTTCCCTTTTTTGGCTGTTCTTCATGTGTAGATCTTGGCGGTTTGGGGGCTTTTTGTTGGCCACGCTCCGGTTAGCTGTGCTCGTCCGCTCCCGGCCTTCCTCTCCCCTTTCTCCCGGAGCTCGTGCGTCGGCGCGTGCGGTTCCACGCTCGCCCGTGGGCCCGCGTGGATCTCACGCGCCCGCCATTATTTTGCCTTGGTTGGGTTGTTGTGGCTTGCTAATTCTCGGACTAATTCTTGGCTTTGTGTCTTGTGTTTGTAGTGTAGTGTCTAATAACTTCATTTCTCTGGTCTGTGTTGGGATGGTTCTCGTGGAAGCTTGTTTGGTGCGGCATGTTCCTAACGTAATGCAGTTCCTCGAGTTGTCTCTCCTTTTGATTGTGCTGGTGTGGATGGGTTGTCGAGGCAGTGGGAGTGCGGAGCTTGCTCGCCATTTCCTCCGGTTTCGGTCTCCTCCGCGTGTGGCGGAGCTTAGTTCGGGTCTTTGTACCCGTTTTAAAACTTTGGGTCTTTTGGCCCCCTTGTATGCAGCCTTTGTGGCTATTACGATTCAGGCCCTTGTGGCCAGTTACTGTATGATCCTTCAGGATGTTCAATTTGCTGTTATGGGCTCTTTTGCCCCTGTGCTATGTACCGGCCTTGATGGCCCCACTGTAATCAGCATTCTCCGGTGAAATGAATTTCATGTTGCTTAGAAGAAAAAAAAAAGAATACCCCCAATATTATTCTTATTCACTATTTACAATATAATTGAGGTAGTCTTATTCGGCTGACACGTAAAGCATCGAACAAGCTATATGCCCAAATGAACACCTTATACGTACATATATGCAATCTACAGTAGTATAGCAGTATTATGTAATTTCAGTTGTGTCGACGTTTATGATTATCTCTTGCTATACGCTGGTAAATGATTGTAAATTGTAATTGCTAAAGCACATACTTTAATTAGAGTAATAATAAAACAGTTTATGAAGTGCTTTGCATGGGAATGACACAAGTTGCCGAATAAATTAATTGTTTCACATTGGAAAGCGAAACTTGAGAATCAACCGGCACAGAAAAAGCTAAAAAGGGCCCAATTATATTCTGTGTTATGCGCGTTCTTATATATTCATGAACTTTCCATGTTGTTCCACATATATATGCCTTAAGCTGTGCATCCCATCCCATCACATACACGTATACTGTTTTCTCTTTTGAGTACATACATTTATAGTTGAAGAGAGATAGAAAGAAAGGAGGGATCTCTTTGTGATCATGGTCAACCTATGAGGACAAAGAGAGATGGGGATTTCATAATTCCACAAGCCGGATTCGTTTCTCTACTCATTTCCTTCCTTTGATTAATCCTCAGTGCCACACCCTTCCCACCTTCCTCCTTTTGTTGGATCACGAATACTTTGCATCCATATATACTACCGATATTGCGTGCTCTGCTTCAACAAGAATAATAAGCTTTGTACAATGGGTGTCGATGGTGTTTGCAACACGGGTCTTGCTCTTGCACTAGGTTCTCATGACAAGCCAGAAAATCACTGGCAGCCTGATCATCAAGGAAAAAATAAGAGGAAGAAGGAGTTATCCCTTAAGTATGACGGCCATCTGTTCCCTTCTCTATCATTAGGCCCATCAGATGAAACTTTCACATACCAATTGGCAACAAAGATGGCCGCAGGAAAAGCATGTGGTGAATCGGCGGATTTGCAGAAGCAGGCATCTTCTCTTAGCGCAGTCTCATCATTTTCTAACTCATCTAGCATCAAGAAGGAGAAAGAATCTCCGGGGGAAGAGGGTGAGGTGGAAAAAATCTCTTACAGAGTAAGCGATGAGGATGAAGAGGCTAGTCCAAGAAAGAAACTTAGACTTACCAAAGAACAATCAGCTGTTTTAGAAGACCGCTTTAAAGAACACGCCACTCTCGATCCTGTAATACCTTCTATCATTCCTAAATTACTCCTTGATGTAGGGTCATGTGTGCTAAATATCATTCTCTGAGTCTGAGTCATTATGCCTGTGATGCATTTATTTATTCTGACTGATGAAGATTTATCCTTTATCGTTTTTTGTTTTTTATTGCAATTATCAGAAGCAAAAGCAGGACTTGGCACGGCAGCTGAATCTACGGCCGCGACAAGTGGAAGTGTGGTTCCAGAACAGGAGAGCCAGGTTCTCTGCACTAACACTAGTTTAGTCCAGCTTGATATATGATTTTTCCTAGAGCTTGATTTTATGTTTACATCAAAGAGTTTTATTTTTTTCCCTCGTCTATGTGTAGGACCAAGCTGAAGCAAACGGAAGTTGATTGTGAATTATTGAAGAAATGTTGCGAGACACTAACAGAGGAGAACAAGAGACTAAAGAAAGAGCTCCTAGAGCTCAAGTCATTGAAACTAGCTGCGCCTTTTTATATGCAGCTTCCCGCAGCCACCCTTACTATGTGCCCCTCTTGCGAGAGGATTTCTGCTGCTGGGGATGGCTCCTCTACGAGTCCTTTCTCACTTGGGGCGCCAAAGCCTCACATGTATAACCCCTTCACCCATCCATCTGCAGCTTGCTAGGCAACCAAAAAGACTAGAAGACGGATGTTTTTTGCTCCGGACTTCCTGTGTCTAGAAGAATTTTCTTAATTGAATTGTAGACTCTTTATGTATTAAAAGATTAATTGTTAATTAAGACATAGGAACTCTCTCCCCTCTTTCTCTCTCTACTCTCTCCCCGCGGAGGCAATCTGCTCCGGATGGACGGCTGGATGCTGTCCATCCGGACATCCTACTGTCGGGAGTCCCGGAGAAGTGTGGGTTCCGCTCGGGACCCACACCTGCCCGGGCTCCCGACCGTTGGATGGATGCCGTCCATCCGGACATCCGGAGTCCTCTCTCCCCTCTGAGGTATCTGACGAAGAAAATCATCAATACTGTATTTTACCTTTGAGGTTTGTTTAGTTATCCGAAGCCTCCTACTTTAGTTGTTGATTCGTGTAGTTGTTGATGCGGATATGACGTTAATTTGTCTGTTTGGAGGTGTGCCGACAGGCTTCTATATTACAACATGCGGTAGCTAGCGTACTCAAGGAAGACCTGACAACTAGAGAAAAGTTTATTCGCTTATTCATCGCCTCAACATGCTGCGACTCTCATGCATATTCTCGTGCCTTTCATGAAATCTTGTTGCAATCCTAGGATGAAACACATGAAACAATTATACGCACCAAAATAGCAGAGAGACTCTAATTAGCAGAAAATCCTGTGTTCACAACTATTAAAATTAGCGTGCCCTTTTGCAATGTCAGTCACTTGCAAAACGTACAAGATTAAGCTTAATGACAGATAGCTATCTATCAAGCTTTTCAAATCTATTCTTGCTCAAATTAAATGACCTGTCTGCTTCGTAAACTTGCTATCCGGCTATGCCTTTTGGAAGAGCACCTTCGTTAATTTTGTGCTATCAGTTGCTGACTGAACGATTAACATATATCAAGTAATATGCTATTGGTTCCTGACCCAAAATAGACTGTGAGCGGTTCCTCTTTACAGTGAAGAAGTTGGATTAGATAATTGCTATTGGTTCCAGACCCAAAATAGGCTGTGACCCAAAAAAACTTAAATGCATCACATGCCTCCGTGGTATTCGCAAATTACAAATATGCCCCTGAGCGATGACGTGTAGTCATCTGATTGGTGCTGACGTGTCTATTTTTGCCACGTCAACATTTACCGTTAGTATTTCAAACGACACATTAACGGAAGGGCATATTGTGACCTTGATGTTTACCTCGGAAGTATAAAAATGACTTTGTTTACCTCAGGTGTATATTTGCAGTTCGTGAATACCACAGGGGTATGCGATGCATTTAACCCAAAAAAAAAGAGAGATGAGCAGTGTTCACCCTGGGCTCCGACCATCTGATCTGTAGATACTTTTCTTAGCGTGATAGGCAGTCAAAGGGACAATCAGTAAAGCAAGAAACTGATTGTGGATGTAAATGGTTGTAGTCAAAGTGGGTTTTAAAGAGAGATGATTTTTTTGGTTTTTGCTGATGAAATTTGAATATCATGAGCTGATGAGAGGTAACTGCATGGAAATTTCTGCAAATTGCTCCGACGACGTAGATTTCAAAGAGCCCCTCATTATCTTAAGAAACCATAAACAAGATTCCTTTTTTGTTTCGATTAATGGGCGAACCCAGAAACTCGTGCGTTTTTGTCGTGTTTTCGTCTTTGCACCGAGAAAGAGACTCGATTGCTGGAGTACATCTTTTGAGAGATCTGAGTTGTTATCCGCTCATCCCTAACTCAGGTCCCAAATATTGTATTCATTTTTAATTCGCAATATATGCTCATTCGCCCATTAATCGAAGGTGTGGTGCCTAATGGCCAAAAATAGATCAAAGATGGACCATTCCACCTGAAGTAGACACATCTTTCTATTCATTTTTCTATTCGGCCTAGGTACAGCCCTCCCTTGTAAGCTCCGGTGCAGTGGTGCTGCCTACACGAAGTCCAAACGGGGACCATTACACCTGCAGGGGCTTGTGGGGGCTGGGCAATCCCAAGAGATTTTCATGCATGAGCTAATGCAATATAGATGCCATTAGTTCACCAACAAAAAAACAGAAGTCACTGGTTGAGTTTGAGGATAACACGCACGGTCACTCCATCAACATCTACTTTTATCTTTTAATATAACATATAGAAACCTAATTTTGCAAACAAAGGACCAAAAGAAGAAGTATATTTCCCCGACTTTGACTTAACGAAAAGAGCTAGTAGAGCATTCAGAGTTTTTTATATTGAAACGCATGGGAAACAGAGTTTTGTCACGTCACTGTAGTGCTAAAGAGTAAAGAGACCTAAAAGACGAATTGGTAAAGGGAAAGAGTGAAAGAAAGCCGAAACCATGAAAAGTGAATATTCTGCGAATCAGTCAACTGATATAAAACTTTAATCGATGAGTAATTTTGACTGACTTAGTTTGCCAAGAGCAAGCCTTCCAATTGGCTAAATCAGCAAAGCATTCAAATTTCCTTTCTTATTTCCTTTTTCCTTTTTTATGCCTTTCTGGCTTTGTGGGGGAGGTTACACGTCTTTTAGGGATTATATATAATAGGCTTCTTGATTCTTGTAGTTTAGGTTCTTACAGGGGTAGGAAGAAAAAATAGGTTTTAACAGGGCTAAGAAGAAAAAACAAGAAGAGCTCATACACAGAGACGTAGCCAAGGGGGCGAGGAGGTCCGTGGGCCCCATCTTTGCAAAAAATCAGCCCATGTTTTAGGCTTTTTTAATGATTTTTTTATTTTTTGAAAATTTTTTTTCATTTTATTCTTTTTGGCCCCAAATAGTACATTCCTGGCTTGGTCCGCACATTCCTTTATTTGGATGTAATTTTGAAGAAAAGCGAAGCGACCAGTTGAACATATAAGAAAGGATGCAGGATACCTTTTTCCAATTAAACCTCTTTTGCTTGGACCCATTTACTCATAAAAATTTGGAAGGAAATAAATAACTCCATGAAGTTCTTCATGTTCCTAGTAAACTCTCATCAGTTTATTATTTATCATTATTAACGATCCAGGTAAACCCGGCCTAGAACTCCCTTGTATCCTTTTTATATCTATACCACAACCTAATAAAAAGAAAGGTGCATATTAATCATTAATTCTCTGATCTCCTCACCATTCATGTCCATTCTCCTCATTCATCCCAGGATCTCCTTTCTCTCCCCAAACATATATTGGTACTGCACCATGCATGCACATCACACATACGAATACAAACGAGTAGAGAACCAAGTATGAGGCAATTTTCCAGTACTACTCCAAGTTCTTAGTCTTTAATTATCATGATCTATTGACGATATTATAGGTAGGTTTTAATGTCATGAGCAATATCGATCATAATCCACAAAACTCAAAGTCTAACCACTACTCCTTAATTTAATGTAAATTTAAATGGCAGATTTCTCGCTCATGGACGTTCTAATTTAACTCTAATTAAACATAATAATAAAGTTTTCAACGTTAGCTTTTTGTAAACGTAACCTAAAAAGTTCTTAGGGTTTTCTTTCACGATAAAGGCAAGTACTAAAGGGGCCACTATGCCAAAAAAATTGGATGACAATATCTACTTTAAAGGGGAAAAGAACAACCTTTTTCTCCCCCAAAATAATTCATAGTTTATCTTTTTGTGGGACTTTGTTATCCATGTAATCATATTGCTTCTCCAAGTTAGCACCTCATCTCATAATTGGGCTATCTCGTGAAGTCCTTAATTGATGGGCACCCAATGTTGATCGCATTCATCAGTTAATCACCATTGATTGTGGTCATTGTTCCCGTCATCGATACCTTGTCTGTACCCGTCGGCCGTCGACAGATATTATTAGCACGCCCAACCCAGAAAAGCTACGAATTCTTTTGCTTAGTATATATATATATGAGCATGATTGGGTGCATAAAAGAGTCAAGAGGATTTTAGAGGTTTGCGTACGTGGTTGATGACAACATCATGAGTTATAGGTACGTATACCTTTTCCATATGCATGTCAGCATGCAAACATACCAATTTGGTCCTAAATGATAATGATGTTGTTTGTTTGTCAAAATTTTGAAAAAAATATTCTTGAAATTTTAGGAATCTTTATTTCATTTAGATTTATTGGAATTTGTGAAAAATATAATGTGTAGGTATAAAAGTTAAAAATTTTGGAATGTGTTTGGCTTGTCCGAATTGTTGAGATCTCAAATTATTAGCTAAACAAACATGTCCTATAGAAAGAAGCAACTAATTAATTATAGCAATTAGAACAGGATTCGCAAGTATTGTATAATATCTCAAGCACGCTTCAGACATATTGCTACAATACCAGTTAGCCAACACTATCAACGGCCCATCTCAAGTAGACCGACAATTACGTCCTTTTTGGCAATAAACAATCTCTGCAGGCACCAATTATATATGTCTATGAATCTCTCAAACTCTTCTGGACTATGCATCATTACTGGCTTGAATGGGACTGGAATTTTCAATTTTTCCATTTAGTCACTTCACTTTTGGCTTTATAATATTTAATTAAGAATCCAGCTGTTCAAACCAAACTAAAGATATATGAATTAATAAATTAAAAAAATAATACCCATACTCTTCCTATAGAATTATCCGAGACGTACATTTGCGCCCTAATTTATGAGTTATATATTGTTTGCAGGTGAAATGATTAAGGTCCATTAGTTTGTTGCTTTTTTATGATTATTATTCTTTCAATTGGGTCTACAATAATAGTAATTATATTTATTTTTATCTAAATATTAATATTATCCTGAAGGGTCATTTCGACTTACAAGTGAACGCAGTATTTAGCTAGCTAGGCTATTGGTTGAAATTCAAATCCTCGATATATCGTATTTGGACAATTCTAAGTATATATCCAATTTAATTATGTATGAACTTAATTTCGCTTTAGTAGAATACTATGGAGAAATAATTTTTTTGTTAATTAAAAAAAAAGTCAATATTCTGATGCCTAATATTTTAATTTATAGAGCATATAGGTCGCACTTAATTCGAATAGCTGTCTCATCCACTCGGATATATATGTATATGAAAATGAAAGTACAAAAATCCATGGAACGTACGTAGAGGGAAAACAATTCCCCACACGACAGCGTCGCAAACATCAATTGTTTAACTAAAGTGGGCACTTTCTTCCAATTGCTTGGTCGGTCCGACTATTGAGTGCGGGCCAGATCTTGACAGCAACGGTCAAAAACAATTTTAAAATAACTAATCGTCTTACCCTTTTTTCCTCCCAAGCAAATAATTGGTCTTATCAGTTCAGATAGAAACCGCCTTTTAATTATTTTTTATTTATTTGGGTCCGGCCCATATAACATCATGCATGACTTTTATGCTCTTTTTTTCTTCTTTAAAAAAAAGTTTGATTAAGATATGATTCATGATTTGATAAAGAGGTAAGCACTAAGCAGGTAACTTGTCCATTTATCTGGAAAATGACTGAAAACTAACTATCGAGTAATACTGTGGGTGAGGGTAATCCTCGCGAAACTTCCGGGCCCTTTTGTTTTTTTCTGGCCCAATACGAAGTTAACGACCAAAATCCAATATTTTTCTAATACGCATGGATTAATAAACACACAAACCTAACCATTACTAGTAATATATAAGTTGTTGAATTTTATTCTCCTCAAATGTCGTAGTTTCTATGAGTATATGAGTATTTATAAGGGTGGGCACTGAAACGGACGGATTTCGGCTCTATTATGATTTCGTCAGTTCCATTGCCCACTGGAATCAAAAAATTTATTTTGGTTACGTTCCGGAATTTCGGTTCCTTATATGGACATTAAAGACAAATTTAATTTGGGCTCATTGACCCAAAAATGATTTTTTTTAGTTGTGTTTTGTGGGCCAAATAACTCTAAATTAAAATTACAACTAAACAACTAAATTTCAAAACAATATTTCACTATTTCATGATTTCAAAATAAATTCTAAATTAAAATTACAACTAAATTCCAAAACAAAATAAACACGGTCAAAATAAACTCTAAATTAAATTTACAAAAAATATTAACCATACAAATAAGTAAACAACTAAACATTAATCAAATAATCCAATTTGAAAGACATAAACTCTAAATTAAAATTACAAATTTTAAAAAAAATTAAAAAAATAGTACCGAACCTGAAAAATTCCGATATTTCCGTCGGAATTTCCCTAAAATGGGATACGGTCTAGAAAGGTCAGCCCACAACTAGACACACGGCTGCAACTGCAAGTAACGTATGTTGGGCTGGACATGAACTTCTTTGCTTCGAGCCTGACAGGAACTAGCCAGCTGCCATCGTATGAAAGGAAGTCCTTCAATGAAAGAAACTAGCATAATATGGATTTTAGCACAATATTGCCAAATCGGAGATTTGAAAGAATAGAAAACAGAATTTCAAAATACGTGCCATTTCAATTTAAAATTTGGTTGGTTTTTTCGGGACGGGATCGAACTGCAGCAAACCCCGCTGCGGTTTGTGAGGCGGGATCGAAAAAACTGTTGCAGCGGCTGAGCCGCGCTCTGTTTTTTCCTTTTTCTTTTTAATTATTTTGGCTTTTTTAGTGTTGTTCTATAGATGTTTTGTCACCTCACTCTCAAAGAGCGTAGACAATGCAAGATAAAAAAAAAGTGTACTTGTGTTTATATAGTTTTATAAGTTAAGCCAAGTTTACATGAGTTTATACTTTTATTTAAACTCGAATGTAATTTGTTCAAGTCAATCTCATCATGCAAGTTCCACAAAACAACTTATTGAGGCTCAAAACAACCTATCGAGTCATTAGTTGTCTTACTGATTAATACTGCGTCCTTCAATAGCACATCTCTTATAATACCCTTACATAACTCTAAAATTACCGGGTTCATAGTAGCAATATATGCCAATTGAATTACCCAAAAATATATGGCCACTTGATTTCTAATCATTTTTAGCCAAATTCTGAAGAGAATTATAACGACGGGAACGCACGCTAATTATATTCAACTACCTGTTCTTATCAATGACGAAGGTCAACTAGTACTTGATTCCACCATTTTTAAGGAGACATAACCCTTAAGTTCTGCGTCTTCCCTTCCTTTCCAATCAGGATCTTCTCCATGATAAAAATATAGCTAGCCCTTTTGGACTCTTGCATGCTATGCTATTGGCGAGGATATCATTAAGGAAGAAGACAATTCGATCCATCGTACATGATGGAGCAGAAGAGTACCAAGGATGCTCGTGGGTTCTATAACTAGTGGCTTTCTAGCCTTTAGGAACTATAAGGGAGTCGCCATGTCTTCCATACCAATCGTGCACCGTCGAAGAATTTGAGAGTATATGTGTAATACCTCGTCCCGAAAAAGGTGTAAGTGAATAATTCGAATTTTAAACGAAGAGATAGGGTTTAATCCTATGTTTATTTTTGGATAGAGATTGAGTCGTATTTTTGAATTTTGATGATCTTGAGTTTGAATTTAAAGGTTAAGATATGGATAAAGATTATTCTTATATTTGAATTTGAAAGATATGGATAAAGATCTTATGTTTGAATTTAAAAGTGGTGGATAGAGGTGTGTTTGAATTTTAAAGTTGCAGAGATTGAGGTTAATAAATAGTTGTGAGAATGTATATTGGAGACCAAAATTTGGATTGAGGTGCTGCTACTAGTTTTCGAGAGATTGTTCGACAATTATTGGAGAAGCTTTAAAGATTGATTAAACGTTCAAGGTAAGTGGTTCTTCAATGAGATTTTGAACTTTCACCGTATTTTATATGGTTTTGATGTATTATTTGGGGAACTGAACAAATTTGGGGTAAAAATATATTGTTGAGATTTTCGCGAAACTCAATTGAAATATTTATAACTTGAGCATAATGTGAAAATTGTCCTTGCGCTGGTGATATATCTCTGCGGTCTGTGTGGCCAATTTGACACCCCTCGTGGTATTTAGAGGTCTTTGTGGCTTGGAGGTCTGTGTGGCCTGATATTTGGAGGTTTTTGTGGCCTAAAGGTCTGTGTGGCCTGATATTTGAAGGTTTTTGTAGCCTAGAGGTTTGTGTGCCCTGATATTTGGAGGTCTTTGTGAACTGGAGGTCTGTGTGACCATTGGTGTTTTTCCTATATTGTGCGGCCTTGGATATTTTTGTTACAAACTTGTATTTTAGATTCGTTGTGGCTCACGTTATTTTTATTTTGGATTTCGATTATTGAGATAAAATTGTCTTTTCCCTTAACCCCCATTGACTTACTACTTACTGAGCTAGTTATAGCTCATCCCTTATTCTCATATTTTTTAGAGTTGGCAGAGTTAGAGAAGTTCGAGAAGCTTCAGATATATTTGTGTTTCGAAAGCGTGTTTTGCAAGAGTACTTTTGAAGATTAATATTGGGAATTCGATATTGTATTATTTTGAGAGATCTTCATCGATATTGGAAATATCGGATATTCTAATGTAAATTTTAGTGCTCGGATTGATATTTTTGGGTCATTTTACGATTTATGAATATTTTGCTGAGGTTGTACAAAATTAGTTTTGAAATGTTAGAGCCTAGATAAATGATTATTCATGGTGAAGAAACCTTATTTTATACGGAAATCTATCCGCATGGAGTCTGGCCCTGGGGCCTTACAAATGGTATCAGAGCGGTCCTAGTAACCACCAATATGGGCTTGGTGGGCCTTGACGAGAACATCAAGGATTTAAGGGGGGAGATTGTGATACCTCGAATCCCACATGGAGTGGGAGAGGAGAATGAATGAGTGATTGGTTCTATAAGGGTCAAGTCCCACATTGGGACCTTACTAGGTTGAACTGAGATTTATAATGATCCAAGTGGCTTCAAGAGCAACATTGACTAGTCATTTTGAAGTCAAAGCACAGATGTGACCAGTGTTTGTCCTTGGGTCGTTACAAATGGTATCAGAGCATAGGTTTGTCATTCTGTAGACTCTTAAGAAGATTTAGATTGAAATTCGAGCATAGGTTGTGATATGTGGTAACTCTATTGATTTTCATAAGGATTTCAATTGAAGTAGGATAATAGCTTTAAATTTAGAAGAGATTTAAATATTGATCATTCTATTACGGATAAGCTAAATTTATGGGCTTGTTTTGAGGATATTGATATCGATCTTACTTTAGGCTTGGATATTGTATTAGTTTGGGTTTTTGGCTTGAATTGTGTTAATGAAAAAAATTGTGAGGTGATTTTGTATGATCAGAGTGCGCAGCAGAAGCGTAATGATTTGTGATTTGGTTTGTTAATGAATTTATTCTTTGTGGAAGGTGCTGCAAATTTCTAGGACGAAATTTCTTTTAATGATGAGAGACTGTAATACCTCGTCCCGAAAAAGGTGTATGTGAATAATTCGAATTTTAAACGAAGAGATAGGGCTTAATCTTATGTTTGATTTTTGGATAGAGATTGAGTCGTATTTTTTAATTTTGATGATCTTGAGTTTGAATTTAAAGGTTAAGATATGGATAAAGATTATTCTTATATTTGAATTTGAAAGATATGGATAAAGATCTTATGTTTGAATTTAAAAGTGGTGGATAGAGGTGTGTTTGAATTTTAAAGTTGCAGAAATTGAGGTTAATAAATAGTTGTGAGAATGTATATTGGAGACCAAAATTTGGATTGAGGTGCTGCTACTAGTTTTCGAGAGATTGTTCGACAATTATTGGAGAAGCTTTAAAGATTGGTTAAACGTTCGAGGTAAGTGGTTCTTCAATGAGATTTTGAACTTTCACCGTATTTTATATGGTTTTGATGTATTATTTGGGGAACTGAACAAATTTGGGGTAAAAATATATTGTTGAGATTTTCACGAAACTCAATTGAAATATTTATAACTTGAGCATAATGTGAAAATTGTCCTTGCACTGGTGATATATCTCTGCGGTCTGTGTGGCCAATTTGATACCACTCGTGGTATTTGGAGGTCTTTGTGGCCTGGAGGTCTGTGTGGCCTGATATTTGGAGGTTTTTGTGGCCTAGAGGTCTGTGTGGTCTGATATTTGAAGGTTTTTGTGGCCCAGAGGGTTTGTGTGGCCTGATATTTGGAGGTCTTTGTGAACTGGAGGTCTATGTGACCATTGGTGTTTTTCCTATATTGCGGAGCCTTGGATATTTTTGTTACAAACTTGTATTTTAGATTTGTTGTGGCTCACGATATTTTATTTTGGATTTCGATTATTGAGATAAAATTGTCTTTTCCCTTAACCCCCATTGACTTACTACTTACTGAGCTAGTTGTAGCTCATCCTTTATTCTCATATTTTTTAGAGTTGGCAGAGTTAGAGAAGTTCGAGCAGCTTCAGATATATTTGTGTTTCGAAGGCGGGTTTTGCAAGAGTACTTTTGAAGATTAATATTGGGGAATTCGATATTGTATTATTTTGGGAGATCTTCATCGATATTGGAAATATCGGATATTCTAATTTAAATTTTAGTGCTCGGATTGATATTTTTTGGTCGTTTTACGGTTTATGAATATTTTGCTGAGGTTGTACAAAATTAGTTTTAAAATGTTGGAGCCTAGATAAATGATTATTCATGGTGAAGAAACCTTATTTTATACGGAAATCTATCCGTATGGAGTTTGGCCCCGGGGCCTTACAAATGGAATCAGAGCGGTCCTAGTAACCACCAATGTGGGTTTGGTGGGCCTTAACGAGGACGTCAAGGATTTAAGTGGGGATATTGTGATACCCCGAATCCCAAATGGAGTGGGAGAGGAGAATGAATGAGTGATAGATTCTATATGTTAGCTTTTGTGCACACTTGAGATTTTGATTATTTCAATAAATGGATGAGTTTAAAAATGGACATCTTCAAAGACAAAGACAACTTGACGAAAAGAATCAAACCTTGAAGAAAAAGGAACAAGAAGATGCAAGGAGCTTGTGAAGATTCAAGACCTTAGGGTATAATCGTTGTAACTCTTTATTTCACATTTGACAAGGATTTGAATCATGCACTTGCATATCTTTCAAAACATGCATAAACCGTTTAATGTTTTGTTTGAAAGATTAAAATGTTTTTATAGGTTTCAAAACATCTCAATCAAACCTCCAAACTTTCATATACTTATGGGAAGTAAGTCTTATAAATTGAGAGTTTAAAAATGGTCAAAAACCTTGTTTTTAAAATAATCGGATCATGCTTAAGTTGAGGAGGTCGACCGGTTGTTCAAGCGGTCGACCGGTAATTCGACCGCCTCATGTAGCAGTCGACCGGTTGGTTTTGACAAAAAGAGCCGTTAAAGCTTCTGACAATATGATCGTTGGGTAACGGTAACTTGAAGCGGTCGATCGGTTCATGTAGCGGTCGACCGGCTCGTTTTAGCAAAATACTCCCAACGGCTATAAACGGCTAGTTTTCATATGTGGCCTATAAATACACCTTCATTTCATCTAAAATGATAACCTAACGACCACTTATCATTTCTACTACTTGAGAAATATTATAAACCTTCATATTCTATATTTCTCATAGCATTAACACAAAACACACTTTCATATCCTTGTTTTTGTGTGAAACAAGAGATAGAGCCTTCCATTTTCATATCTACTCTATCAAGAGAGTTTTTGTTTTTTCATATACCTATCCAATAGAGGTGTTTCCTTTAGTGAGGTTGTTCACTAAAGAATAAGCTTAGAGAGAGTATATCTCAAGCTTGGTTAGGTTGTGAGTGGTAAACCCGAAAAACCACTTGGGAGGGTTTGAGTGTTGATCCCGGGAAAACACTTGTACGGTTCACTAGCACCCGGAAGCTAGTGTGTAAAAGTTATTGGAAGATAGTGGAAAACCTCAAGGCTCAGTGAAGGAGCTTGAAGGGTGGATGTAGGCGGGTTTGCCGAACCACCTAAAAAATCACGTGTTTGCTTTCTTTATCCTTACTCTTTACATTTAGCACTTGCATACTTGTTATATCATTATACTTGTGCTAAATTAGTATTTACTTTGCAAACACGGTTTTGGGGGGTTAATATCGAAAAGTTTAGAAAACCAATTCACCTCCCCTCTTGGGTTGCCTTAATCCTGAAAACTATGACTCATAATTGGTATCAGAGCTTGGTGCTCCTAATACAAGATTTAACCATCTTGAGTTAGAATGGCAACTACAAGCTTCAACACTAAAGTTGAAGGACTTTCCACTCTTAGACTTACATTTTTTGACGGAAATGATTATGTACATTGGAATGTTAGGATTAAAATTTATCTTCAATCTATTGATTATAATTTGTGGTTATGCATTTTAAATGGACTACATCTGCCTACAAAAAAAGTTGGCGAAGTAGAGTCTCCTAAGAGCGAAAACGAATATGATGCAAGTGACAAAATAAAAATCTCTCTAGATGCAAGAGTCATGAACATTTTATATTATGCATTAGATAGAGGAGAAGTTAATAGAATTGCATCTTGCTCAAATGCTAGAGATATATGACATATGTTAGAAGTTTCTCATGAAGGAACAAGTCAAGTAAAAGAGTCAAAAATCAATATGTTTGTTCATAATTATGAATTGTTTAAAATGACACCAGAGGAATCCATTACTGTCATGTATACTAGATTTACCACAATTAGAAATGCTTTGAATGTACTTGGTAAATCTTATACTAACTCCGATTTGGTGAGAAAAATCCTTAAGTCACTACCAAAGACATGAGAGGCCAAAGTGACCACCATACAAGAAGCCAAGGATCTCACAAAGCTACCTCTAGATGAACTCATTGGATCCTTAATGACCCATGAGATCCAAATGCTCGAGAATGAAGATAAGAGCAAGAAAAGGATGAGGATCGCTCTAAAATCCTCCACAAGTGAAGATGAAAATAAAGATGAGGAAGATATAGTCTTAATGACTAGAAAGTTCAAGAACTTCCTAAATAGAAAGAAAAGCTTCAAATACAAGAAGATATCTTGGAAGGCTAGCAATGAAAGTTCCTCCGAAGAAGAAGAAGAAGATGGAGAAATTGCCAACATGTGTTTCATGGCATTTGAAGACAGTGATGCGGATGATAAGGTACACTCTTCCGATGATGAGCATGAAACTTCTTATAGTGAGCTTCAAAATGCTTTTAATGAACTTCTTGGTCAATTTGAACTACTAGATTCTACATATACTTCTTTGAAAAAGAAACTCACTTTGATTTCAAATGAAATTGATTCCTTGAAACATGAGCAAGATAATCTAAATCTTGAAAATGATTTATCACAACAAAAAGCGTTAGAATTTAAAAATGAAAAGGTTGCTTTGAACAACAAAATTGTTTCTCAAAGCAAAATCCTTAAGAAGTTTACTCAAGGAAAGAAACTAACAATAAACATTGAATGCTAATCATCGGAAGATGTGTCTTTGACAAATGTGGCTTAGGCTACAAGCCTTCAATTCACCAAAAATATTTTAAGAATTATTTTGTGAATGCTAAGTCTTTTTGTGCACCAACTCAAACGTGTCATTTTTGAAATAAAGATAGGCATCTTATCTTTGATTGTGCATTAAAGAAACTTAGGAGCAAAACTCTAAACAAAGCGTGAGTTCCAAAAGGAACCAAAACTAACATTGAAGGACCCAAGAAGGCTTGGGTACCAAAAATTGTTTCTTGATTCTCTTGTAGAATGGAGCAACAAATGGTGTTTGGATGAAACTTGCCTATCAAGAAGGTTTGTGACATTTGAGAACATATGCTAAAAAGGAAAACCTTTTGTAACATCTAAATCCTAGATTGAGAATATGATTTTAATTGTTGGTTAATTATCTTCTATGATAATTTCTTGGTTGTTAAATCTTACAAATGCAAATATTTTCACCTTTTGATATATTTCTTGCATTTGTCAAAATAAAACATCTCTATAAGTTAACACTTTTACAAAAGTCATGAACTTTGATAAGTTTTTGTCAGCTCAAACTTTCTTTGGTTGAGATTGACCTTTAAAATTGTCATTGGTAGCTAAGAGGTTAGTACAAACCCCCTCGGTGGGCTACTATCGTAATAGCGATGGACTCTTGAGTCCCCGTTAGACATCCTCTATACCATGCCAAAGAAATCGTCACTTAAAACCCAAACTTGATCTTTTGGATGAAAAATGAACTTTTGAATTATATCCATGCATTCTCTTTTTGACTGACAAAGGGGGAAAATTCTTAAATGTCTACATGCTTGGATTCCCTTTGTCTTTAGAATGCATATTTGGGGAGATATGTATCCTTTGTATTTTTGATGTGACAAAGGGGGAGAAATGTGCTAATAGTTTTGATGACTATATATTCCCCTTTGGATTATGTCTTAAATTGTATTACTTTTTATTAATCCAATGGCTACTAATGCTTTGTCATCAAGTTTTTAAATGTTTGTCCAATTGCAAAAGATAGGGGGAGTCATCCCAAAACTATCACTTTATTGTCATCATCAAAAATGGGGAGATTGATGGCTTCTGTGCACAATCTAGATTTTGATGATTTCAATAAATGGATGAGTTTACAAAATAGACATCTTCAAAGACACAGACAACTTGACGAAAAGAGTCAAACCTTAAAGAAAAAGGAACAATAAGATGCAAAGAGCTTAAAGTGAAGATTCAAGACCTTAGGGTATAATCTTTGTAACTCTTTATTTCACATTTGACAAAGATTTGAATCACGCACTTGCATATCTTTCAAAACATGCATAAACCGTTTAAAGTTTTGTTTGAAAGATTAAAATGTTTTATAGGTTTCAAAACATCCCAATCAAACCTCCAAACTTCCATATACTAATGGGAAGTAAGTCTTATAAATTGAGTGTTTAAAAGTGGTCAGAAACCTTGTTTTTAAAAGAACCTGATCATGTTTAAGTTGAGGAGGTCTACTGGCTGTTCAAGCGGTCGACCGGTAATTCGACCGCCTCATGTAGCGGTCGACCGGTTGGTTTTGACAAAAAGAGTCGTTGAAGCTTCTGACAATATGATCGTTGGGTAATGGTACGTTGAAGCGGACGACAGGTTCATGTAGCGGTCGACCGGCTCGTTTTAGCAAAAACTCTCAACGGCTATAAACGGCTAGTTTTCATATGTGGCCTATAAATACACCTTCATTTCGTCTAAAATGATAACCTAACAACCACATATTATTTCTACTGCTTGAAAAATATTATAAACCTTCATATTCTATATTTCTTATAGCATTCACACAAAACACATTTTCATATCCTTGTCTTTGTGTGAATCAAGAGATATAGCCTTCCATTTTCATATCTACTCTACCAAGAGAGTTTTTGTTTTTTCATATACTTATCCAATAGAGATGTTTCCTTTAGTGAGGTTGTTCACTAAAAAAGAAGCTTAGAGAATGTATATCTCAAGCTTGGTTAGGTTGTGAGTGGTAAGCCCGAAAAACCACTTGGGAGGGTTTGAATGTTGATCCCTGGAAAACACTTGTACTGTTCACTAACACCCGGAAGCTAGTGTGTAAAAGCTATTGGAAGATAGTGGAAAACCTCAAGGCTCGGTGAAGGAGCTTGAGGGGTGGATGTAGGCGGGTTTGCCGAACCACCTAAAAAATCACGTGTTTGCTTTCTCTATCCCTACTCTTTACATTTAGCACTTACATACATGTTATATCATTATACTTGTGCTAAATTAGTATTTACTTTGCAAATACGGTTTTGGGGGGTTAATATCGAAAAATTTAGAAAACCAATTCACCCCCCCCTCTTGGGTTTCCTTAATCCTGAAAACTAAGACTCACACTATATGGGTCAAGTCCCACATTGGGACCTTACTAGGTTGAACTGGGCTTTAAAATGATCCAAGGGGCTTCAATAGCAACATTGACTAATCATTTTGAAGTCAAAGCACAGATGTGGCTAGTGCTTGTTTTTTGGTCGTTACAAGATGAGTGCGAACTACATTTTGAGATTCAAATAGTGAAAGACGAGGCTGAAAAATGTAAGCATTACAGTAAAACAAGAGCCAACAATGTAAGCAATCTTAAGTAAACCCTATTTAGGGAAGGGACAGCGCTAGGGGTACCATTTGGGAGGAAAAAATGGGTCCGTCGCGTACGTGGACATAAATATTCCGGTCTGCAAGGAGGTTACTCACATTTTCTAGATATCATTCAAGAACAAAGTCAAGCCACGCTCTATTGGAGGGCCTAAATGCTTCAACCAGTGGGAGAAGTATATATTTAGTGTTTGCGGGAAACAAGGAAAATCAACTGGTGGACTCTACCATTGAAGGAGGTATACAAGCACGAGAAGTCATTTCAATTGTTCCTCCATTAAAGAAGATATACGCTGCAGATGAATAATGACAAATTTAATCTCGGAGTCGAAAAAGAACAAGCACTACAAAAAAACAGGTCTATAGCGGCGGTCACAAAAACC
This sequence comes from Myrica gale, assembly GCA_963930655.1. NCBI lineage: Eukaryota > Viridiplantae > Streptophyta > Magnoliopsida > Fagales > Myricaceae > Myrica > Myrica gale. The sequence continues at coordinate 8,626,705 of OZ005599.1, forward strand.
GCCGCTAAAGGGTGTTTTTAGCGGCGTTTTGAAAAAAAACGTTGTTAAAGGGGGTACCTTTAGCGGCGGTCAGTGACGAGGAATATGATTTTGCAAGGACAGGAAGCATGGCTTCAGAAAAGGTTAGTCTCCTATGCCATTGTTAAGGAATGATTGCTAGAGATTACTGAAGGCTCTATGGTTTTGACCAAGGAGGGAAGACCGGAATATCTAGAAGTTACTTTCACCAGCTCATAATTTTTGGATTCAGTTGTTTTTGACCAGTCAAATACTGCACTATTATGCTTAAAATTTGTACGTTTTAAGTTTTGTGTAGGTTGGAGCTTAAGGAAGGTCCTCTGGAGCAGTTTACACATGAAATGGATCCATTCCTACGCAAGCAGGGGATGCCTGTTCGGTTGAACAAAGTTGCAAAGCTGTTCTCTTCTGCGTTCCATCACTTGTATGCATAAGAAAGGCTACACTAATGGCATTGATTCCGCACACCATTGATGTTATTCATGACCTGCAGGTGTTGTGGAGCTTATTTCAGACATTGTTGTTTTACACATTTTGATATGTGATATTGTGTTGTATTTGAATATTTTAGTTGGTCTTTGTTTATTGTTAGTTTATATAAGAAATTTGTTACTTTTTAAATTACTTGTAGAGATTCTTGTATTTGTTGCAAAATGTTATTAATCAATAATAAATTATATTTTGTTTTATTATCTTTGGTCTTTAAATTTTTACATCTAATGAATTATGATTATTAAAATAAATTTGTATTACCGATTAAAAAAGCATGTATAGAAAATATAGGAAAAATTTAGTGTTGATTTGGAAATTTTGGCAAAAAAAAAAAAAAGCTGCAAACTTATAGCGGCGGTCACCGACCGCTGCTATAGGTGGAAAATGACAGCCGCTATATGTCTATAGCGGCGGTCATATTAGGTATTTAGCGGCGGTCGGTGACCGCCGCTACAGACCCTTAAGTGCCAAAAAGTGCAATTGCGCTCAACCCTATAGCGGTGGTCCGACCGCCGCTATATACCCAAGGTCTTCACCAGCGGTCACCCGAACCGCTGCTATAGCTCAATACCGACGGAGCTATAGCGGCGGTCTCGACCGCCGCTAAAAAACCGCTGCTATAGGTCATTTTGGCCTATAGCAGCGGTTTTTTGGCCTATAGCAGGGGTCACCGACCGCCGCTATAGGCCATTTTTTTGTAGTGAAGATAAACTAATTCCATCCTTAAAGCTGAGATTTGCCAAAGATACCGAAAACAAGAAAATCAGCTTGTTGTTTCAGCCATTTAACAAGGTATGCTAGCTATCTTTATATTAGAGGGATTAAGAGATCTAGAATTCTTAGTATGTATATGCGTGTTGTATATATAGGTCAAGATAGCTTTAGAATTCCTAAGATAATTAATGTTTATTTTCAATTTTAAAGGTTGAGATCTTGTCCTGCTTTCTTTCCTTTTTAGGGTAAAAAGAAACCGCTCAAAGAAACCTAAGAGCTCTATTACCTACATTTCTCTGAATTGAGATCTTCTGCAGTTATCTGTCCGAATTGCATGGTAGAATTCGAAAAAAGATAGCCACAACAAGTGAACCTCATTGTAAAGTCCATGCTATTCAAAACTTTATATGAACATATATGGATAACATAAATGATGTAAAATCCACCTATTGTATCTATCTTTCCAAATTCTAACATCCAATTCAGACAAAAAATTGCATAATATCTCGATCTCATTACTCTTAGGGCTGCCATCCTGCCATAAAAATTTAAGGAAATTAAACTCGATATTTGAATTAATACGATTGATATTTTTGCTTTTACTTACCTTACATTTCCAATAATACCAACTGTCATGATTTGGGATTGCATATATTTACTCATACGAATCAGTAAGACAGAAAAAAAAAAAAAAAAAAAAAAAAAAAAAAAAAAAAAGACCTTCAAACGTCCCCTTGTTTTCTTCCAAACACCGAGACCTCAATTCACGTCCCCAAGGCTAACAAACCTCCCTCCCATTTGTTTTTTTCCTCCCAAAAATCGTTTCCAGTGACGGTAATAATATCGATCGAACCAACAATCTTTCATTTCCTAGGCAAAGAGTACGTTGGAAAAACAACCTAGTACTGCGTCTGACATGCGTACTTCGATGAACCAACAATCTACTTCAAGATTTTGAAATTGCAAAACTTGAAACTAAGATAAAGGACAGATATATGTTAGGTTGTTTTTATGTTATAAAATTTTACACCGTTTAAAATTTTAATAAAGTAAAATATTACAGTATAATATCTCTCTTTCCCATCAAATCATTACTTTTTACTACAAAAAATATAAAAAAAATTATCTCTCTCTTCACTTTTTCACTAAACCCAATACCTAAAATTTTAACAGCAATAAAGTTTTATAAAACAAACTCACCCTTATTTTCTTAGGTTTCTTCCCGCTATATACAGTTACCAGCAAGTAGTAGCACTACAAGAAAAAACACTTTGGGTGACAAAAAAAATTGTCACCCAAAGTACAAATTTCGTCACCTAAGATTTTGGGTGACAAAATCGGGTTGTCACCCGGTTTGTCACCTAAAGTCTGTCAGCAAAAGTTTTGGGTGACGATTTTCGTGTTCTATCACGCAAAACCGTTCGGACGGTTAATAACTCGTCCGAAAAGTTTGGTGTCATACTGACGAAATTCAAAATCGTCATACCCAATACAGTCCAACCCTTTACATGAGCTGTGCGAACCTTATCTCTGAACGTTCGCATAGCTCATGCGAACGATTAATCCAATGCGACGAAAATACATTTTGTCACGCAATAAACGTCTGCACCGTTGTATATTAACGTTCGAACGCTTATGTGAAAATGTCCGGACGTATTCATGAAGACGTCTGCACCGTAGATTCATTATGACGAAATTTATTTTGTCATCTGAAAACGTGGTTCAAACCTTTACATATACAGTTCGGACTCGTTGTAAGTTGCACACGTTCGAACGTTTTGGTGTATCATGCGCACGGTTTCTTAATTTAAGAACGTGTAGACGTTATATACACCGTTCAGACTATATGATTTAAAGCAAAGTGTTCAGACGGATAGTTATGCGTGCGCACGCTACAACGAAAAATATCCGTGCGAACGACATGTAACACCCGTGCGAACGGTTTTCTATATATTTGGATTAATTTAATTAAAATTTATGAAATAATATAAATATGAAGATATTTACTGCTCATAATATAATAAAATATCTACAAACATGCAATCGTTATTAAAAGTAAATAAAATACATAATGGATAGGTACTGACAAAAATAATAAAAATATATAAATTTACCCAAATTTTCGTTTGGGTGTCGAACGAGATTACATCTGTCTCATCTGCTCCATCAGCTCCTCACGCATCTGCTCCGCCATTAGTTGCATCATCCGTTCTTGTTGTTCCACTAGGTTCTTTTGTTGCTCCTGCATCATCTTCTGGTGCTCATCGTATTTTTTCTGTTTCTGCTCCACCATCATCTTCATCAGCTCTTCGTCTTTCTTCTGTTGCTGCTCCTCCATCATCTGCAGATGCTCTCGTATCGTCTGCTCCATATCTGACCGCTTAACCAGAAGCGCTTCATATTCCAACGGTCTAGCCCTCATCTCCTCAATCTGTAATCTGGTCTCCTCCAATCTCCGGGACAAATCAACAGACGATGGTGATGAAGATGATCCAAGAGACCGTACTGAACGGCCTAAACCTCACACGTAACCCGCTTTCGTCCCCAACACCTCAGTGAAGATCTCCACTTCGATGTATGACTTTCCCTCTGACTCGTGCTGCAACTGTAACGCCTCTATTTTTTCCTAAAAAAATAGAAAAGTAGATAAAAATAGTACATATGAAACATAAACGCATACGAATGCATCATTAAAACTAACTTCACAACTTACAAAATTTTCTCGTGCATCTTCTGAAGTCCACATGCCATCCTTAGTAGTATGCGTCTTTTTATAAAGCAACGAATGACTAATTTCATTAGATTCTGGATTTTTCTGTATACCAAAAGAAATATATAACATGCATATAAAAATATCTAAGTCATTTATTTAAATAATAAATAATAAAAATGTAAATTTATTACTTACTAACAACGCTCTAGCGCGTTGGAAGGACCTCGCTCCTGATGTGTGTACAATCTTCAGCTTAGCTCTATTCTCCTTGTTGATTGCACTCCTCCTCTGCATTGTACATTTACAATTGGTAACACAATTAAATATATGGCTAAAATAAACGTTCAGATCGGAAAGAAAATATTTTACCTGAAATTCCTCGCTCGCGAATAAATCACAAACACAAGTTCATTCTTCCTTGTTCATATCGGGATACGGGTGCTCCAACTCCTCTTCTTTGGAATTGAACACCGAGTAATGCTGGAACATTCTATTTTTGTGCGTCTTGTAAGTTGTGTTCATCGTTAACGTCACACTGATGCGATCCTCGGCTCGGTCATAATCTAGTTGGAAGTCATCCTTAACATATATAATAGTTAGAAACGTAAAAAAGTTTCAATAATTAAAATTTAATAAATTATACTTACCAACACTCGGTTCATCACATACGATTTAACCTCGTCGGGGACCTCCTTCCACTTACTCTTCTCAAATGGGATATGTTGTCGAACGAGCGCACCAATATGGCTCGAGAGCATTGAGGACGCCTTGTCATCACCCCAATACGTCCATCAGGGATATGTACGATCAGCTTTCCTCCAGTGCGAGCCTTGAGTAAGGCAAGCCCGCGCGTACTACCTCGAACGTGATAAATTCCGAATGTCGCTACAAATGATGAACAATAAATTTCAAATTCAATTAAGCATAGAGATTTAAAAGTTATAATATTTATTTAAAGATTGACGGGGTAAGATACTTACACACACAACTACTCTAGGTGCCTACTGGACTGGCTGTGGTAAGGGACGGTAATTTATTCCTATCCCTAAGCGAAGGACCCGACACTGCTAGTGTACCCGGACTACTCTCAGCTCGAACTGATGAATCGCACCGCAGACGTTTCCCTCCCGCTGACATGACGTCGACTTGTGACCAAATAAATCAATATTAAAGAAAAAAAAATACACAATGAGTTTGAAGTTCTTTGAGAAATCTGGAATGGAAAATGAAAACCAAGAGAAAAGTACGAGAGTGAGTTTGAAATTTTGACAAAGTCTGTCGTTTTAATGTGGCCAGTAACCATCCGAACGTGTTATAATAGTGTTCGGACGTGTTTCAAAGGTTATACTGACACGTGGCCATTTCACATTTAACGTCAATAAATATGTCCAATTCGAAACGGTTCTAGAACTTATACAGTCCGCACGCTATTTCTTTGTCCGGACTGTATCGATGTCACGTGTCTAAAGTTTTGCAACGTGGAAGCACACGATTCGCGGAAGATGCATTTATAATTGTGCGGACCTTTTTTTGTACCGTCCAGACTTGGGTATTTTTTCCGTTGTAATGTGGTTTATAACGTCCAGACTGAAATGAGTATTCATGACGATTTTTAATTTGTCACTCTAGCCTGACGATTACTATTCGTTAAGTAATGTCCGTTCGGATTGTGTATAAACAGAGTCTTGACGGTATTATAAAAATTGTGACGATTCTAATTATCACTCAGTTACGACGATGTGGAATTTGTCACCCTACAGCGAGTTCGAACGGGTATCTTGAGAGTCCGGACGTTACTTTTTTTGTGACTATTTTTTTATTCACTCATTCGCGACACGTGTATGTCGTCACACCAGCAATACGTCCGAACGGATTTGTGACAGGTCCAGACGGTTTTGGAGTTCCTGAATGGTTTTGGGTATTACCCTTCCATAGAAAAGCACGCACCAAAGTAACACACAAGTTCTCCGTCTCCTAAAACACAGTAAGCAAACCTAAACATACCAAATTGATGTAACTACAGCGAGTACACCAGCTGTTAGTCCATCTTGAATAACCACCAACAGATATGGTCTATAGCTTTCACGAAAGTATACAGATGACATTCCTCACCCAAACTCTGATGCGGACTAGCTTCCACTAATTATAAGGACGATTGATAAGTTCTCGCTGCATTATTAGACAATTCTCGGCTATGCCTTGCATATAAAACCTCTTTCAACTTCAATATCTACCATGCAGGTGATGATTTTCTGCTCATGGTCCCAAACGGTAATGACCATCACCCATGTAGTGACCATCCATGTATATAGTGGCATTCTGTGGATGTAGTCCATCCATCACCATAAACTGCAGATCTTCAGAAGGCTTCCAGTGCCGTTTTCTTTGGTTTATGAACCAGTTATTTATTTGCTTCTGGTCTAAACCAGTTGATTCAGCCAAGGCCACCTTTTCGGTCTCCTGCATATCCACAGAAATAATAGACAAATGTTTTCTGACCCCAATCCACTGTTATGCATGAAGGTACCCCAAAAGGAGTTTGAATAGTTTGAATTCAGTACGAAAGGTTAGACATACCGAAGGATAAGGCCACTTATAGTGCAACTCCCACCAGCTAAGTAGCTTTTGTCTTGCATCTTTGGGTAGTTTACCTTTCTTCTTTTTCTTGGATAGCTCTTGCTTGAGGCTGCTTAAGTAACCACTATACTTCCTCAACAGGTGGTTCTTAAGTTCACGGTCTTCAGCACGTGGATCAATCTCTGACAGTTCTGTTTCTCCCGCACTATTGTCTTGATCCTCTTCAGATGAACCAACATCTTCGCACTTATCATCTGTACAATTGTCCAAATGGGAAATTTGATCAAATAATAGTTATGACCAATTTGATCGAATAATATAGCATATGCCCAATTATTCTAAATAGTTACCATGCATCCACTGGTCATCAAATTTTCTGTACTAGATGCCAAATTAAACATTAATGAGATACATAGAAATGAAAAGTAATGAAGTTTTCTCCATCATGAACAGAAGGAACAGATCAGAAAAGTTTTCTTTTCAATCCCTTCCAAGAGAAAAAATTCAAAATTGGTTTCAAATCCGGCCTGATAACCATGTCTCCGCTCGGCATGTCGTGCCTTTGGTCAGGCCACTTGCTCATGACCTATCAACAATAAAGACATCAGTTCGGAGCATTTCTACTTTGTAATTCGGAGCTTTTTTAAAATGGGACAGAACAAACAAACAGGTATATATACTCATTACAATCTTGCACAATTCTCACAGAAACACCCTAAAACGTGCACAGCTTAGTTCTATCTGAATAAAAATTTTATCCACGTATGTTTGTTTGGTATCCCAACAATCCATACACAGTTTATATCATTACACCAAGAAGTAGTACCTCACAATAGAAACAAGATTGCATAAGTTTGAATCTCCATTTCAAAAAGCTATAAAGAGAAAAACACACCTCAAATTATGGGCTAAACTTCCTAAATGTTTTTATACAATATGTTCTTGTTTTGGCTCCACAATTTAACCCATGCACCCAGGGGATTAGAATACTTGATCTGTCATCCACCGCCGCATCTTACTGGTTGTGGAAATGCCATTTGAGCTAAAGTCTGTTAGCAAATCCCATAAAACTATCAACATATGTAAACTTGCTGATCTTTGGGTTTCCACAATCCCAAAGAGGTGATTTTGAGAATCTCACAACTGATGAGCAAAATCCAACAATTATTGACTTGATATTTGCTATCTATAAGGCAAGCAATTGATCATATGCATCTCATAAGGCTATTCCTTCTGACTATCATTTTTGCACTTCGCAAAATTCTTAGTTCCATTCATCCTTCAACATCCATATTTCAACCACACTATGGTATATCGTATGGAAGTAATTTCTCATGTGCCCAACAACGTATCTCACAAAGGATGTTGGCCAGTTCATCATATTAAAACTGCTTCAAATCTTGTAATTTACTATGCAAATGCCTTCAAGAAACTGCATTAATATGCTTTAGGAAGAACCTCCCGTTGGAAGACATGGTTCCCCAAATCTCAATACCACAAGAGAAGTAAAATCATAGTCTTCAAAAGTTAAGCTTGCCAGCACATAAAATAGCGGATCTCCCGAACAGAAACCACAAACCAAGCAAAAAATGATGGACAAACAGACACGCCATCACAAGAAACAAGGAGTTAAAAGTTGGTCTAATTAACAAAGGCCAATTGCTGTGCCAGTGAGAAAGAGAGATTCACTCAAATAAATGGTATGAAATATGAAGGGGTCCCCAAATCACATCAATAAAAATAGCAAAGAATAACATACTAATCAGTAGGATATAGAATGAATGAACTAATTGAGGAGAATTCAACGCCAATTCCACTTTCAATTGAAATCAACACATAGTTGAGTGAGCTTTATTTGAGTCCAACAAGCTAATACGTATGTCATAAGGCATGTTCTAGTACATCTTAGACTAACAACATAACTAATCATAGAAAAAAAATCTATTAACGATGTTCTATGCATGAAGCTTTTAGCAGAGATGCACATGCAAAAATTGGGATAAGGCAATCGGATTATTATAAATAGACTACTCGCATATGACTGACAATCTTTTTGTTTTGACAATGATCACCAATGCAATTTATAACTAATCCGGAACCACCCACATATGATCCAGGTACCAAAGAAAAAAGCTTACTACCATCAGGGAATTAATGGAGATCTTGCCAATAAAACATGAGTTTTGCCATGCTTATTCAACTGAGAATTTTTATTATCCAGAAATACAGATTGACAACTAGTGAGAGTGAGAAAAAGTACATGCATTGAAAAAGCATCTACATACCGAGTAATTTTTTAATTGTTTCAGAGACAGAACACCTGTTTTCCTTACCAGCACAAATGGAGCTAACCCCTTTGAAAAATACTGCATGAACATTCAGTGCACTTCATGAAGGCTAACGACAAAAAATGCATAGATTTCTAATTAACCGGCCGTACGCAATTAACATGTAAACCAGTCTATCAATATCGAGAATGAAATAACCACTAATTGTACTAGAAGTACCCTTTTCCCCTTGCATTGTTAATCTGGGTACAGAAAAAGACCCTGGACTTGTGAATGGCCGAAAAGGAAACAAAACTCGGACATAAAACCAGACATGGAGGATAAATTCTGACAAGAGTAACGTACAAACTATGCACAAGGGTTAACAGTGATTGGACCAGTATCCTATGCCTCGTTACTTTTCAGTCGCTAGTGATCATCGAGGAAAAAGGAATAAAAATAGAAATAAAACGATATCTATTGTTGTGTTAGACAAGAAGGGAAATGGCGATAATAATGAGGCCGCCCATGTCGTCGATGTCGAGGCATATGTTTATCACGGAAACCCAAAGTATCCGCATGAGATTTCACTTAGCAGATGAGAAAAGATAAATCTAGATTTTCGGGAAGAAACTCTAATAAGAATGATATGTTAGAATACTCCGGCCGTGTAAAGCTAACCCATTACTGAAACGAACGTGCGCGATTCAACAGGTTATATTACCATACAAGCGCGCCGTATTCACTCCTTTGCGTGCATTTTTGAACGTATACAGACTACCCACAACCAATTGAGCTCGTGATTAGGGTTTCCGTCAGTCACTCGTGATAAAGGTAGTCGCCTCTTGCTCTCTCTCTCTCATGGGTCTTTTCCTTCACTATTGGAAGGCATTGTGTGGGTCAAACTTTCATTATTGGCAACAAGTGACACCAAGTAAACCCAGGGGCAGCTCTAAGCTTCTCCGGAACCCGAAGCACACAGTATACCATCAATATAGCCGAATAACTGCCCCATTTCTGAGGAACGACGATTTTTTAATTTTGCAATAAATAGAATAGGCGCGTGTATCCATAGAATATATAGATAGAACTTTTATACGAATAGAAGTGTACATAGATTATTGTAGTCTGTAGAATAGGCAACACAGAAAGAAGAAAAGGAAGTTAATATTTTCCTCCGAAAATAGGTTAAATTAGGTAGATATAGAGAGAAGTACCAGAAGAGAAGATCCGCACGGGGCTATTGCTAAGCATATTAAGCTGAGTCTCGATCCTACGCATGAAGTCCATTGCTTCTTGTATAGGCCTGGATAGCTCATCCCTATATTTCACCAGCATGTCATAATAGGCTTCCTGATACACACCCCAAATGTTGTCAGAAATTAGAAAAAAATACCGAGCAAACCGAAGAGGGATATAAATGACAACAATTTAAAAACGCCTATTTTTTGTCCTAAAAAAATAAACAAAAGAGAACATATAAATCCAATTAAGGAAGTTATAACTTATATGCCGGAAGAGTAAACAATTCACCATGAACTGATCGAGTTCGGGGTCCTTTGAAGTCTCTCTGGGAGTCATTGAAGATCGTTGCTGGGCCTCAAACTCCTCGCGAGCAGCTGAAAGCCGAGCCACCACTTCAGTCGGAGCCCCTACCTATCAATGTTACACCGAGCGAGAGAGAGAGACAGAGAAATAGTCAATCTTTTATGTATCTTCGCCCAACTTTCAGCTTCTACTATAGACTTCGCCTAGGGTAAATACCTTCTGGCAATCCATGTAAGCTTCCAAGAGGTTAGAGTACCGAGGATGGGCGATGATCTTCGCTTTGATTGCTTCAGCTTCGCTAGAGGTCTCACTCCCTTGTCGTTGATATAGTTGAATTCCTTGATGCCCACTCATCGAAGGATAATGAAATGTCTGCAAGTGTTGGGAAGTGCTGGCTTCGGTCTTCACGATTGGGTGCGCTTCTGATTGGAAACACTCTCCGCCCGATTGAAGAGGAAAGGTGTTTATAGGCATCTGGGTCTGCCCATTGCCCGCGTTTGAACCACTGCTTGTTCTCCCATAACCAGAAGAATTCGCCGTAAGAACCGGTGTTGCGTACAAGAAATTTCCCCTTGGAGCTGAATTCTCATCAAGTTGATGGTTATATTCTTCCATTCGTCAACCAACCCAGATTAAATGACACAACTAAAAGTCTTTTACGAAGAAAGAAAATAATCCAAGAACCCTAAAAGAACAAAAATTGAAGAGCAAGTTAGGTAGAGGAAGAAAGAAAAACCCTAGCTGATCAGGACGGCAAGTGGTGGACAGCCGAAGCATACAACCATGTCTGGTTTCTTACTTACCCAAAAAGAAAGGTCATCACTTTGGGAAAATCCGGAAAAAGAACCAAAAGCTGCGTTAGGAAGGCCTGGAAGTGGAGTTGCACCAGAATTAAAGCATGCTCGAGAAGGGGAGGGGGCGAATCAGAACTACATGACGCGGAAAAGCAGCAGAGAGGGTTACTTAGCCGGAACCGGGAACTGCTCCGTTTCTTGGGTGGCTGACAAGACTTTCTTTCTTGAAAGGAAAAGAAATATTTGAAAATTAGAAAAAAGCAAAGAAGCTGGGCCAAGAGATAAGGCAACTATATAGATGAAGAGTTTTCTTTCTATAGATGGTAGATTTTTCCTTCTCCCTCCTTTTCCCTAATTTCTTATTTATTATATACAACCCTTAATTTGTTTCACGAAACGCTCGATTTTCATGATTTCTTGTTGCCATTATACAGTTTTAAAACAATACTGACCAGAAAGACCTTTTTAATTAACTTGTTTGGTACTACACTTTTGCTTCTTTTAGGTATGGGGCAGTAATTAAGCTGTCGCATGTCCTTGTTTGTGGAAACCAATTTCAACCAAAGCATGTGCCGATTGATCACTTGGGTGTCAATTAATGCTATGGATACTGCGGAATGGACAAGCTGAACGAAAATTTATAAACTTTTGTCAACAGGATATGTATGTTCTTTTGATTGATGGTTTAAAAATTCAAATATTTTAATCGATGCTAATATTAAGAAATGCATGTTATCATTTCTTTACATGCTTGGCGGCATGGATATCATTTTGATGCAGGGGATCCGACCCAGATGATGTAGAGTTGTCGGATTGCTCATTGATGGCGCTGAATTACCTGGAGCGGGAGGATCAGCGCAAAATTGGCAAGAAATCGTGAATTAACCTAATTGAGGCAGTTTTCGTGCACGTGTCGGTATTTTGGCCATAACTTTGGCTACAGGTGTCCGATTCTCGCCTGTGACCCCAATTCGGAAAGCTCTTTTCGGCGCGCACGTCATAGCCACCCAGCTACGCTCGGTGCACCTCGTTTCGAGCCCCAAATCCGCTGATTTCCTTTTCAAAACCCTAATTTTAGTTAATTTTTGCTATTTATGGTAATTTCCTTTTTGTCGATTAGGAAATAATTTTGATCCTGATTTGGGCCAGATTTTTGGCAATCCCTTGATTTCCTTCCTTATTTCGTTTTGGTAAGGTTTTTAGGGTTTTGCCATTTTTGGCAAACTTCCATTTATGGTTGAATTTCAGCTATTTTAACCCGGCTTGTGGGTTATTTCGAACCATTCCTGAATATTACGAATTTTATTGAATCCAGAGTGTTTCTGAATTCTTTGGGTCGAAATTCTCTCTTTCCCTTCTCGCAAATTGCCTTTTGTTTAGCCTACAGAATAATATTTATTATGTCCGGCGTCACATTTCTTTACGGAAGTGCCAACCATCGTAACACTACACATTTTCTATGTTTTGCTTATCTATTACCTTTCTCAAGAACTTCAGATTTGAAGTAAAGCTTGTTTAAATGCCATCGAGTACATTGGATATAAATAAATACAGTAGCTCAGAAGTCTCGTTCGTCCACTGATGAGTATCCAAAACCGCACTCGTTCAACTAGAAGCTTTGGCCCTTGTGGGGCTCTTCGTAAAACTGCATCTCTAGGTCCCTTTGAGGAATTTTCCAGAGGTGAGAGTGTAAATATAATCAAGAGTAGAAAGGCCTAATCTCCTGTCATCTCCCTAACCTTTTTTGCTAATAAAAAATAAAATAAAGAGGTTAAGAGAAATCTTCGCTTCTTGCTCTCAAATTATGGGATGAATGTTATTTAATTATTGGAACTATTAATTTCATTACATTACACCTTTGAACACTCTCCAATTTGAAAGATCATTTGGTATAGTTGAAATAACTGAATTTTGGATTTTTTTATCAAATAAGTGAAACTCAATGTAATACATAACCGAATTTTGGATTGTTTCAATGTTTTTTTTTTTTACTTTCTTTATTTTTATTGTCTGATTATTCGAGAGCTAAGACCATTCCAAGACTCTTTTTCACCATGCATAGACTAAACCAACAATTAGGACAAGAACGAAAATTAAAAGCTTCTATAAATACAGATAAACCCAATATATCGAAATTCATTGCACATGGATAAAGAAAAAATGTTTCAATGTCAAAACAACAAAAATAAGAGAAAACATATAATATCGAATTCAAAATTTTAGCCAAGCATCCTCCATTGGTTCTATCAGAATTCATTAATACACACCCAAAACACCCAAAAACAAAACTAGGATGTGACTTTTGGGGGCGAAAATATAATATTGTAATTTTTTGGGTGGTCAATGTAAAATATATATATATATATATATATACAAACATCTTGTTTAAATTACAGTATGTTTTCACAATTAGCTAATTCAAACGGATCGCACCAATCGGGTCCAGCCTTTTTCACGGCTAATCCAACGGATATTCAGGTGAATTCCAGCACTTGAAATAGATAATAGCGAAAAACAATAACTGTACCATAAACCGAATGGATAGAGGAACAACAATAAAGTAGAATCTTAAGAGGGAGTTATATTAGTAAAAGTAAGGTGTTAATGCAATAATATTTGCAGACCCCCGGTGAAAGGAACAAATTTCGTTATACCAGCAGATCGACATTGAAGGTATATATTTGCTAATGTCCACTTGAGATTAAGCCCAGGTGTTGTCGTCTGAGTGATATTATACATCAGAATCGTATTCTTCATATAATGCTTCATCAATGATAGGATTGATATTATCAATGGTATATTGCGGAATTAAATGTGATGCATCAACAATATATTGTTCAATTAAATATACACCGTAAATGATATTCATAAATAAAAATACAAGCACGATATTCATAGTTCTGTTAAGTAGTAAAGCAATGACAATTAAAACAAAAAGTTCTTGACTCATATTTATAATTGAAAAGTTTATAAAGTACAATACTTGGAATAAACTTACAAGATTCGAAGACTTGAAACTTGAAAACAAACTTGAAGATTGAGGAATTGATATTCTGAAGAACAGTGAAACAATAGTTTAAGAAGATATGAAAATGATTTGAATATATGTGAGAGAAAGACGAGAGAGTATTATGAGAGAGAGAGAGAGAAGGCTGAGAGAATTTAGAAAAAGAGAAGGTTGAGAGAAATGGTCGAGAGGTCTGAGAGAGTTTGAGGGAATTCTGAATGCAGGTTATTCACATTCTTTTTTACAAATTTCTAAATATTATTGATTATTTTGTATTGGTCTTGCTTTAGTAGGTATATTCTTTTCAGAAAAATCGGGTTCATATGGAAGAATTATTATATGTTGTTTACGATTCCAAAAAGCATTAGGTACAGAGGAGCAAATAGTATCTTCGAATAGTTGTTGATATTTTTGTATATGTTGTTATAATTGTTTATTATTAGTTTGTTCTTCAATTTGTTTATACATAATTTCTTTTTGTAAAAAATGTAAATGTTACTTTTTACTATCAATTTTTATTTGGTTTAAAATATTAACTTCTTTAGTTATAGAAATATTTTTTAAAGCTTGAATGTCTCTAGAAAAATTAGGGTACTAAAAATCAAAAGTAACAAAACTCAGTCTAATAAATCTTCAATATCAAGATGCTCAAGATCTATATGAGGGTTATGATATTGATTTATCATCAGAAGAAATAGAAGACATCAATCGTCAGTTCTTTGAAGGATAATTTTGTCAATTTGAAGATATCAAAGATAATTTTATCATTTTCATAATGTGATTATTGTACTGCTGCCGACAGTAGCTGACAAGCTACTGTTCAAGGTATTGTTCATCCGACAAATATCACTGTTGCTTTTACTGCTCAGCTGACATATTACTGTTTGTTTTTCCCGACATATCACTATTCATCTACAGTAGCTGTCTCCGAGTACTATTTCTTTACTGTGCACTTATTCCAAGATTGCCCTTTACTATTCAAAAATATCAAAGGATTCTGTCCTTTCTTGCCTTCTCTTTTTCTATAAAACAGACTCTCGCCTCTCATTTCGGCAGAATGCGAATAATCTGCTTTTAGAATTCCCTCAAACTCTCTCAGACCTCTCGACCCTTTCTCTCAGCCTTCTCTTTTTCTAAATTCTCTCAACCTTCTCTCTCTCAAATACTCTCTCGTCTTTCTCTCACATATACTCAAATCCTTTTCATATCTTCTTAAACTATTGGTTCCCTGTTCTTCAGAATATCAACTCTTCAATCTTCAAGTTTGTTTTCAAGTTTAAAGTTTTATCATGTTTCATTAGGCATAAATAAACCATTAAATAATTCGGTTATACCTAAAGTAAAAGAATTTCAACTATATAAACAATCTACCGTTGCTTTTTAATACTGATTATGCTATAAAAACTATAAAACAGTTAATAGCTATCGGTAAGGAATATGAAACAATACATTTAATTAAATCTGATATGATTAAAAAATATATAACTCAAGGTTTTAAATATATACATATGGGTTTAGTTCAAGTAGCTGCTACCCCTTTAGCTTGTCGACGACTGTTGGCAGCAGTACAGTAATCATATTATGAAATGACAATATATATGTTAGTCCTTTCCCTTCGTCCCTGTATATGTCTCTAATAAGATCTTATCGTAAAAATTGTGCCACATAATTAATTTTTTACACATTTTAACTTTTGAATCTTGTTAAAGAGCTCAAATCAATGAATTCTGACAGTTTGAAGATACAATCTGACAAAAAAAATTATAGTTTTAATCTTTAAACGACATTAGCCCGGTAGTTTGGAATAAAAAAGAGAAGTTTTCACGAATCCAAATTGACATCCAATAAAAATTGGAGGAATGTAGCCCAAAACATATCATAGGAAATTTGAACTCTATTTATCATATCATTCTCCGAAAGGAAAGAGCCGGCGCTATTGAGTAACATGAGTTAAAGTGATCCCGTGGTCTACGATAATGCATGTACTTGGATCTAGAATATATATAATGTCAAGAATTATTTTTTTTATTCGTCAATAGCTTAACATTCATCCATTCCAATGGATTTTTCCTTTTCGCATTTTTTTTAAGGTAAGTTCAGTATGAAATTGAATTATCGTGATAATAAAGGTTACATACACTACAAGAAATATATATTTAGGTGACAAAATTTTGGGTGTCAAACCAAATTTTGTCACCTAAAGTGAACTTTCCATAAAAAAAATTAATTTCGTCACCCAAAATCATCTAGGAACGCCAAAACCGTTCGGATCAGTCACAACCATTTTCGGACATATTTTTTGTGTGACGGCATACACGCGTCGCAAATGAGTGACGATAAAAATCGTAACAAAAATAAAAGAACGTCAAGACTAACAAGAAACTCGTTCGGACGCGCTGCAAGGTTACAAATTCCAAATCGTCGTAACTGAGTGACAATTAGAATCGTCATTATTTTTACAATACCGTCCAGACTATTTTTCTACAACGTCCGAAAGGACATTACCTAACGAATATTAATCGTTAGGACCAAATTTTGTCACCTAAAGTGAACTTTTCATGACAAAATATTAATTTTGTCACCCAAAACCATCAAGGAACGCCAAAACCGTTCGGATCGGTCACAACCATGTTCGGACGTATTTTTGGTGTGACGACATACACGCGTCGCGAATGAGTGACGATAAAAATCGTAACAAAAATAAAAGAACGTTCGGACTAACAAGAAACCAGTTCGGACGCACTGCAGGGTGACAAATTCCAAAGCTTTGTAACTGAGTGACCATTAGAATCGTCACAATTTTTACAATACCGTCCAGACTATTTTTATACAACATCTGAAAAGGACATTACCTAACGAATATTAATCGTTAGGACCAAATTTTGTCACCTAAAGTGAACTTTCCATGACGAAATATTAATTTCGCCACCCAAAACCATCCAGGAATGTCAAAACCGTTCGGATCGGTCACAACCAAGTTCGGACGTATTTTTGGTGTGACGACAAACACGCGTCACGAATGAGTGACGATAAAAATCGTAACAAAAATAAAAGAACGTCCGGACTAACAAGAAACCCGTTCGGATGCGCTGCAGGGTGACCAATTCCAAATCGTCGTAACTGAGTAACAATTAGAATCGTCACAATTTTTACAATACCGTCCAGACTATTTTTATACAACGTCCGAAAGGACGTTACCTAACGAATATTAATTGTTAGGATAGAGTGACAAATTCAAAATCGTCATGAATACTCTATTCAGTCCGGACGTTGTCAACCGCGTTACAACGGAAAAAATACCATAGTTCGGACGGTAAAAAAAGGTCTGCACAATTATAAATGCTTCTTCCGCGAATCGTGTGGTTCGACGTTGCAAAACTTCAGACACTTTTCGAATTGGGCATATTTAATGACGTTAAATTTGATAGAGCCACATATCAATATAACTTTTTAGAAGAGTCTGAATGCTAATCAAATGCGTGTGGACGGTTACTGGGCACATTAAAACCGCCAGACTTTGCAAAATCACAAACTCACTGACTTCTCCCAAACTTTTTTCTCTCATATGTTTTCACTATCTATTTGAGATCTCTCAAGGAACTTTAGGTAAAACATCCTTCATAAATTTCATGTATTTCGATTAAATATCTTCCCTTGTTTAGTTTGTTTTGTTGTTTGTGCCTATGAAATTACGTTGTTTTGCTGGTGTTCATCGAAACATGTTCTAACGTCTTTTTACACCGTCCGGACGTTTTATGAAATGTCAGGGCGATCATTATAAGTTCAGACGATTTTTGTTAGGTTCAGACGTCCTAAAATTTAAACGTTTTTGCTAGGTTGATCATGGAACGCTCTGGGAGAAGTATCACCAATGTTGGGGGACAAACAGAGCGACCAGCCTCGACAGACGCCTATTTAGCGAAGTTTAAAGAGAGTATTTGGGCGATAGTGCAGCCGACGCATTCGTTGTGCATGGAGCTCCAATGCCGCTTGATCGGTCTAGAGACCAAACTTGCTCTAACGGATAGGGCTATAACAGAAGAGCTGAAATATTATGCGGATGAAACTAATAAGGATGAGAGAACAATTGTCTCAGTCTGTCCATAACGTTTCGGTACAGCTGCACACACTCGTCAAACGGGTGGAGAATATGAAGGAGCATTTGGCGCATGTTCGTGATGCTCTCGGACAAGATTTGGACGAGCCAGTCGCAGCTCGTGACTTGAACTAGTCTTCTATTTAGGCTTTATCACTATTATTTATTTATCATTTGAAGGACTGTTTCCGGCTTGTATTAGACATTATGATTGTGTGTTTCGTTTCGTATTTGAATTATTTTTTATATTAATTATGTTTTTTCACTAGATTAAATGTATTACAATTTAAATGGATAATTAGTAAAATTAAATGAGTGATTACACTAACAGAACGGTTAGAGTAATTAGCTTGCAATTACAATTAAATTGATGATTAGTTATAACGGATATTTAATATAAAAATATGCCTATATATATTAATGTATTCATAATAAATAAATTAAGTTAAATATTTGTGCAAAATTACATTGCGTTAAATTGAATGAAATAAATTAAATTATTTACGTAACTTAAATAAATTAAGTTTTGTAAAGTAAATTTAGTGAATCTAACCTGCGAAATAAATATACTAGCCGTTCAGACTCTGTCTATGTGCGTCCGGACTCCCATATCGCAAGTAAGAATAAATGAGGTATGCATTGGAATGGTTTAGGCACCCGTCCTGACGTGTACGTAACCGTCGCATGACGTGCACATGTTTTTGTTATACAAAGTTGAAAACGGTTGTAACCGTCCGTACGAGTTACAGACGTCCAGACTGAATTCGCCGTTTATTTAGCCAACATGCACCCAATATATTCATTACATTATAAGGAACTAACAACGGAAAAAACGAAAAATGGACTATTACTTGGTCCGGTCTTATAGTTTCCTCAGGAAACATAGAGTTGGTGAAGATTATCACATCACCTTTAATAAAAAGGGAGTATGAACCGAACTCAACTGTTGATAAAATAGAGATTTGTTTCTACCTTTATAGACAGGATGGAGGAGCACTAGATCTCAGGAGAGTACCATAATTACTCAGCCACCGTGAGATGGGACGGTAACAGAGACTCAGGCTTTAATAACCAGTTGCAAGGGATCTAAAACTGTAGGGTGGTAGATTTATAGCTATAGGGATAATAGTGGAGGGGCGCCATTTGAGGCTTCCGTGGATAAAAAGTGTACAAATATATGAGATTCTTCGTTTGGTGAAAGAATGCAAAATAAAGAATAAAAAGTTAAAAAGATAAGATAAGGGAAAAAGGGAGAAGGCAAAGGGGGAAGCGACTCCAAATTCAAATCAAACATCTCTCAATAATTTTAATACGACGTCCTTCGTTTTGTATTGGTTTTTTTAAAACAAATAAGCATATTTGAACCTCAATTAATTGGGCTCAAAATTTAGGTTTATTACTAAAAAAATTCAACGTATAATTTTTTATTATTATAATATTTATTAAAAATCTTCTCTCTTTACTTTTTCACCAACTCCCATAACATTTTTTTATTTTATAATATTTTCCAAACCCCAATACCCAAAATTTTCACTCTCAAACATATCCAGTGTAAGCATTCTGTTTTTTTTTATAAGCTTTCTGTAAGCATTCAAACCAATGCCCGATTGTCTTCTCCATCCCTTATCCTGCTCCCTTATCTCTATCTCTCCCTTGCATGATGTCGATGTCGCCGTCGCCTGTAGTAGTTGCACTTGAAGCGCCGGTTGCCGTGTAACTGACACCGACAAGACTGGTTTTGTAGCCATCAGGTGTCGGTGCCGATTAAAAAATCTCCTCACCGCGAGTAACGATGCCAAATGTGGCCAAACCGACAATGAGTTCACCGTCACTCAACCCTATTTCTATGCCAACAATGTTCGCGGTATGAAGCTGAATGAACCAATTTCAGTGAAAGGTAAAAGCCTGAACTTAAATTTATTTTAGCCATAAATCAATGAAGGCAAAATTCCTGTTAAGCTTCCACATAATATTTTCTTTTTCTAGTCCTAATAATTTATTCATTTATTTCAAGAAGGTTTAAACACCTCACGTAGCTACTCTAATGGATTAGTCAGACTCTCGGGAGAGGCGATGAGCCAATAAACTAACGGGACAAATGACCTTACAAACCCGAACGAGCAGGAAGCTGAAATGACCCCCCAGGGCGAAAAAACCACAAAGGTTCAAGCTAATAAAACAAGCAGCAAAGAAAAATCGACAACAGGGGACAGTGGCAGGATCAGTAACTAGAGGAGAGGAGTCAGCCAAGGGGCAAAATACACTAGACAAAATACATGACATCTCATGTACATCAGATTTATACGAATTTGACCTAACTTTAGTTGCACTGAATAACTTAACCGCATGACAAAGTTATAAATTCTATAATGTCCATTGTCCAGAGCTTGATAATATAGTCAATATATATACTAGTTAAAGAAACAAAATCATTATTTATAATTTAATATCTTTCACAAATATAAGCGTGTGTTATGTATCCTTAAGCCAACAAAACTTATGAAGAATATTTGTCATGATTTTAATTCTGTTTTTACCAAATATTTTATTTATTATATATTTTAAAGTATATAATATAAAAAATAATAAATAAATTATTATAATATTAATTCACTCCTCCCAAAGATAAATTCCGAGCTCTAAGTAATCCAAAAACTCGGCTCCAGCTTGATAGGCACTTAATTACAGCCATCATTTGTTAGCTCGTCAACTTGTTGTTTAATCATTACAATTGAACAGTTATAAGCTCTGATTGAAGGAATTATACGAAGAGTATGAACATGGTATATAATATCCTAATTAAGTGCTTATCTCAGTATTAGTCCCACAAATTAACTCTCAATTGAGTGCGTATATTGGAGTACAAAACTTGACCGCACGAAAGAAAAGCAATTAGTTATCTTGTTGTACATGATGTTAACCTTTTATAAAAATGGGTGAAAAAGTACTAAAAAAAATAGATTATTTGACTGAAAATTTTTATATTTGTTCAGTAAATATCACCGCATTTATATTACCCACTTACCTAAAAGAAAATAAAAAGCATTCAAACCCCCGTACGTGTAGGTCAACAGCCACATCGTTTTTTAAAATCTGTAATATTACGGGTATCAAAGGAGCTTTTTGAAACAGCAGGACCATCGAGTACTCTTTTTTCTCTTTTTTATGCAAGACCATCATGGACTCGTTTAACATGGAATGGCACTCCTGACTCCTCCCTAAGTGGACTGGAGCTGAACTAGAATCTAGAAGACGGCCGTATCCTCGTTATTACGAACTTCTGTGCTGTTTTTCGTTGATGTCTCGGTTCTTCAGCACGGAAGCAATATTCTACTTAACTTTTTGAATTTGTAAAGTGCAGGATAGTTAGTAGATATGCTGTTAATTAAAAATATGTATACGTCTTCTTGATATGTATAAATCTTGAACACTAATAATTATATCATTACATCTCAAAATAAAATTCTATTAACATTTTATCTATGTTTTTCTTTTATAATAGAATGTTTAAGTCAACTTAAAGCACATCTCGATTTATCGTGAAGTTTATACACTCTTTTTATTGGGCACAAATTTTGAATAAAGGTGAAATAACCAAAAGCGTAGTAGATAGCAAGAGGGATCAAAACTCTCTTAGTTAACAGGCTTTAAACGGCCAACTACTTGGAGATTTTATCAATATATTTCATATTTCTCAGAACGCGCGAGCGGCCCAAAAAAAGGAATATAATAAATTTCTACAATTTCTTTGTTTTTCTCGGCGAAAACAATACAAAAGGTAGGGTGGCCTATTCTCGAGGGTCTGACGTCAGGTTTGTACCACTGTGGAACGTTGATGTGAGTTAGGAAGTTAGGAGAGGAAAGTCCGTATGCATGTACGCAGTACTAATTTCAACGGTAAACAGTGAAAAAGGCAGGTCAGAGCATGATATCGTCCTGTGTTGGCTTGAGCGGTCTCAGGAAAACCACGTCTGTACATTAAACACTGCTGTGCCTCTGCAACGAGGTAAAGCTGGCGGCGATGACCACCACTCCCATTTCCAGCTCATATGGGCAAACAGTGAGACACACCCAGTGAGACCGGCACTGGACAAGGGAAAGCAAAGCTGTGACCCACTGGCTATATTCTGTAAACCCCCCCGAGAGTCCCGCGCTATAGCAGTGGGGGCCGGCCAAATGGGATGGGCGTTCTTGGCATTCAACCCCTTTTCTTCACTTCTCCTTTCCTTTCCCTGGAGGGATTGGACGTGTCCATTATACACCAGGTGGGCAGTTGTCAGGTCACTTTTCAAATGTCATTCCCTGCAGTCATCGGTCAGTCACCTCCAGTGCCCGTCGCCTGTTCCCCTAACAAGTTTGGTATGTATTTGCTCTACTGTTGGTTATTAGTAAAACTTACTGATCTATGCCAGACGGTAATTACAAAAGTAATTACTATATATAATGTGTGTTTTAAAATGTTCAAATTAAAAATCATCTCTTAAGATTTATACGTACATTACTAGAAGCCCAATATGGGGACATATATTTATTTATTTAACGATATAAAACAGTAGTGGAACCAAGAATGCAATTGAAGGAGACAAACTCTTAAAAAAATGACAAAATTTTTTTTACTATCTAATGCAAAAAAATATCTAAATAGTTAAAATATAAAAAGTAAGTACTAAAAATAATGAAATACACGTACCGTACTATTTGTTGATACTGAGAGGAGACAAATGAATCATTCATGACTTCATCTTCTGAAAACGTTGCAAAATAACTTTGCTCTCAATAGTTTCAAAAATTTCTCTTTCAATGTATATTATCATACTATCATTCATCAATTCATCTATCATTTTATTACACAAGTCAGTTTTGATAAACTTCATCGCAGAGAACACCCTCTCAACGGTTGCAGTTGCAACTAATAAAACTAATGCAAACTCAATAGAGTGCAAAGATTCGCACAGCTCTTCAAGTCAATGAGGCAGACCTACATTGCCAAAGATGTATAGGCACAAACGTAGACCGTCCAGTACATTTTGTTGAGGACGACTAAGATTAGAGTTACGTTCTAGATAATTGATCATTTTGAAAAGACCTGTTGGACAAATCATCGTTGGCCTCTAAAAAATAAACTGTTCGAGGGACCCCATAATCATCAGGGTGTTTTAGTAAAACGTTGAACATGAACCCTATACGACAAGTAGTTCTGGGACTGCAGACAATGCCACTTCTGAATGATGAACTTGAAACGGACTTCAAAACGCTTCGTCGTTGGACAGTAAACAACAAGGTATATTCCCACATTCACATTTCACACCACCACGTCTCAAGTAACATAAAGATGAAGCTTTCCAAAATGGACCACAAACGGTGATTGAGGGCCCAGCCCCTATGCCAAGCGGTTTCCAACTTTCCATCCATTTTCTCTACAAGAAGAAAGTGGAGACAAAGAAAATATTTTTCATTTAGAAAAACATCATAGTTGGCCACACTAAAGTACCACAACGATAATTGAGGGGGGCGGGCTGGGTGTTATGGGGGGTGGGCTGGGTTAATACTTTGAAAAAAAAATTGAGGAATTTTCAGGGATGGGGGCGGTAGCCCCCATGGTCCCTGTATGGTTCCGCCCCTAATGTAAAGATTATCTTTTTTTTTCTAGGTAATTTGGGGAAGTGGATTGGGGGGATTCAACCTCCAAATCAGACCCTACCAACAGAAAGGAGGCGCCAACTGGGCTACAATCTCACTAGCGATGTAAAGATTATCTTATAAGAGACTTTTTATCATGAGCTTACAAGAGCTCAAGTAACTTGAGTTGAAGGGACCAATTGCTCCGGATAGCAGTGCAGGGAACAAGTTACAAATTGCACGTTCTTTTTTAAAACTATTAAAAAAATACTATACAAATCAAAGTGCCGCAGGTGCAAATATAGCAAGAAGAGGATACAGCAGCCTGAACGATGGTAACTTTTGAACAGTTTAATGGTGACTACAAAATTTCATGTTGTTTATATCACGACAACTTTGATGAAATATAATACTAAAACAATACCGAGGGGTTTGAAATAAAATATTTAACTTTAGTTCTTTTTTATTTTTGAGAAAACATGCCTCAAAATTTTTTTGGAATAAAATAATTAGAATGTACCTTAATTACTCTTGGGCACTACAGAGTAATAACTTATAATTAACGTAACATAAAAGGATGATCTGAGATGCTCTTTAATCCTAATCACTAATCAAGTATATACAGGGGCAATATACACACCTCCAATCACTAATCAGTAATCACCCTAACTAATCAGGTACAGGTAATCCACCTCTAGGCATGGAAGGGAAAAAAGGGTATTATGCATACTCTCACACAGCTCCTTCTAGCACAAAGCAGAAGATTGTTTCGTCGATTCCCCTCATCGTGGCCATACCGAGTTCGAAATGTAGTTTTCGAAATAGCCTCCGCATTAATATTCAACTGGTGATAACCCGAACGAAGATCGATCTTAGAAAAGACTTGAGCCTTATGTAGCTGATCAAAAAGATCTTTGATGCGATGCAAAGGGTATCTATT
This sequence comes from Myrica gale, assembly GCA_963930655.1. Lineage (NCBI taxonomy): Eukaryota > Viridiplantae > Streptophyta > Magnoliopsida > Fagales > Myricaceae > Myrica > Myrica gale. The sequence goes on from OZ005599.1 coordinate 8,651,490, forward strand.
CTTAATCGTGACTCAATTAAGTTCTTGGTAATCAACGCACATCCGAAGCAATCCATCCTTTTTCTTCCCAAACAAAACCGGTGCTCCCCAAGGTGACACACTGGGTCGTATGAAACCTTTATCTAACAGTTCTTGTAATTGCTCCTTAAGTTTCACAACTCCGACAGTGTCATCCTATAAGGTGCCTTAGAGACTGGTGTTGTTCCTGGGAGTAGATCGATAGAAAATTCGATCTCATGATCCCGGGGTAATCCTTAGACATCTTCAGGAAATTCCTTCGCGATTGGAATCTGTTCCAAATTTGCTTCCTTCTTTTCTACTTCCACTACAAAAGTCAAATGGCACTGACATCCCTCATAAAGTAGCTTTCTTTCTTGGATGACTGAAATTACTGGCGGAAAGGAACACACGCACGATTCGACAAATTTAAATTCTTAGTTTTCTGGGGGTCTAAAAATAACTTCTTGCTTCGACAATAAATACACGCATAATTAGATGCTAGCCAATCCATTCCTAGAATAACATCAAATCCATGCATGTTCAAAACAACTAGATCTGCTGGAACCACTCTTCCGTCTATACTTATTGGACAACCTCTAATCACCTTCTTACATACGACAGAACTCCTTGACGGAGTAGCTACTGCCAAATTTTACTCTAATGGTTGAGTCTCAACTCCACATGTTCTAAGATAACTATTAGCCACAAAAGAGTGTGTTGCCCCAGAGTCCAATAGAATATTCGCCTTCCTAGAAAAGAGAGGGATTGTACCTGTTACAACTTCATTAGTGTCCTCCACATCTCCCTGAGTAGTGCATAAACAAGGGCTGGAGCTGTATTCCTCTGACCACCTCCTCTGTGAGCTTGATTGTTAGTGCGTTGCTGGGTGGTATTGTCGTTCTTATTCCGCCTAACCCCAGTCGTCAATTGCCAAAAACTTGAACGGCCAAACTCAGTGCAAGTTAGGTCTAACCAGTGTGGATAGTGTCAGGTCTAACTCTAAGCACTATCGCACCCATGCTAGCCAAAGTATCGGGCCTAACCCTGAACACCGAAGATAAAGGCACAAAGGGAAAAAAGCTTCCTTGAAGATTTCTTGATAAATTTTCAATAGATGCTTACAAATTGTGCCACGAAGGGGTATTTATAGGTCCTTCATGGGCTTGGGTGGCATAGAGCTTTCCTTTCACAAACAAACCTTTGATTGCCACACAATCAATCCTCCAAGATCCTATTCAGGTTAGAGAAGAAAGATATTGTAGAAATCTTTCCTTTTTTCCTCAAAACTAGCCCAAAAATAAGGACAAATCAATCAAATATTGATTGCCCACTAATTTAAGACATGTTGCTGGCCATAAGCTTCCATATAGGGAGCAAGACCAATTGCCACATGCTCTAAAATCCTTCTTCAATCAAGGAACAATCTTTCTAAATAGGACCAAGATTGTTTTCTTAAGTAAATCTCACCAACATTGTAATGTTTGATAATCAAAATAAAAAAGATAACAACCCTAAAATAAGAGGATTCGGCCACATAGGGATCTCACGTGCGTTTTACCCTATATGACCCATCTTAGCCGCTTGTGGTGGTTTTCGCCATCGTGCTGTGCCGGCACTCCCTGACCATGTAGGGTGGTGATATCAAAATGATCTGCATGGTTTCCTGAGTCTTTTGAGACCAACCTCCTATGTGCTCTGTCATGTGCTGCTGCATTGGTGGTCATGTGGTGGTGCCACCAATCAACTCCTCTTGGCTTCGGGAATCTCCTTGAATCAACTCCCCATGCACTTTTCGTTGCGCCGTCATGACCCATGGCCATGTGGTGGTGCCATCTTTGTGCTCCTCAACTTCTCTTGAGTTGTCGTGCATTGTCTCTCTATATGCTTCTACTGAAGTCATGTCGAGGCTTGTGGCATTGCTAGCCCTTGTCTTGTCTTGGTAATGCCGTGGGGCATGTCAATGCGCTGCTAAGCGTCTCATGGCTTGGGTCATGGCATATTGTGGGCATGTCAATGGAGTCGACAAGCCTCGTCTCGCCTAGGTCTTGAGCTGAGGTCTTGTCATTCCCCCTCACTTGAAGATTGTCCTTGCCATCAAGGATATAATTTGGACAAAAACCTTCACCGGCTTGAGCCTTTGTCCGATTACTAGCCCATGCTTCACACAAGCTTGCAAATTAATGTCTCTAAGTACTGCAAGTGAGCCTCCCATTTTCGGTTTGAAATCCTACACCGAAGGCCTTTTTAAGTATCTCATTTGCCAAGAGTGATAACTCGCCCCTCTTTGCTGCCAAAGTTTGTGACTCTGGGCCCTTATCTTTTCTTATCTTTTTCTTCTTCTTCCGATGGTCCACGTCTTCATTCCTCACCACCTTTGCCTCTCTCGGCCTTTTGGTGCAGGCGTCCTTTGTGTCTAAGGTGCATAGGCTATTCATCGATGCTTCACATTGTTGATCTTAAAATCTACAATCATGGATTTGTAGTCCTTGCTCACCTCGCCTATGCTCCTTAGCCACAAACTTTCCAAGACAATCCCAATGTCATACATGTCCAACACCTGTAAGTCAGCCACTATGGTTCTTCCATAAACCTCCATGCTAACTCCTTGTGCCAACCAATGACACTTTTATTGTTCTCTATTAGGAATTCTTACTCTTGAGGGTCCAAAGCCTCCCTCTTCATTAGGGAATATTCTTCTTCTCTCCTCATTATGCTGGGACTGAGGTCCTCGTCGCTATTAGATTTTTCCCCGGCTTCCTCCACTTCATCTTCTTCGTTGGATTCTTCCAAGGAACCATCACAATCCAAAAGAAACAAGTTGTCAGAGCCACACTTGTGTGCTTTCTCCCATTTGCCTCCACATCGAAAACATAAACATTTCTTAATGTGTGCACAACCTCCTTATGATAAAGCTTCCTCACCTCTCATGTCCTTGGGCTTCCATGGACTCATTGCTAGCATTGGCTTGCTAACAACTCACGCCTTGTATTGGACCTTCTTCATCTTGTGTGCCTCTTCCAAAACTTCAGCCAATCGCATGGCATCTTGCAATCATGTTGGCTACTTCATTTTCACTTCCTTGGCAATCCAAGGCTTCAGGCCGTCTATGAATATTCCATGGAGTGCTTCCTCAGACCATACTCTCACAAATGTCTGCTGCTACTTGAATTTTTTGATATAGGCTTGGAACTTTCCTTCTTTCTTCAATTTGGCCAATTGGCCATGATAATTGACCACCGGTGATGGTCCAAAATTCTGCAAGAACTCTTCAACAAAATCTATCCAACTAAGCCGTCACTTCCATCCTTCTCGTATTGAGCCTTTAGCAATCTCCACCATGTGCGTCTTTTCCATCAAGGAAAAAGCTGGTCGTGGCCATCCTTTCACATCTCGTGATTTCATAAATCTCGAAATAGTAAGTTACTTTGTCTAGCCATTCATGTGGATCTCCACCATTGAATCTTGAAAATTCAACTTTCAGCCTTTGGTTGTACCCACAATGATGTCTTTGATCTTCAAAGTCTTCATCTTCAAGTGTCTCCTTTGTTGTCGCGGATGTGGGTTCCTTCTTAGCTCTTTTTCGTCACTTGTTCGGCCATGCTCTCCATTATGATCTCTCTTATTTTCTTATTGGCATCTCCTAGCACTTCTTGCGCTCCTCTCTTCATCTTCACGCCTAGAAGCACTTAGCTACCTTTCCACCATTTCATGCTCACGCTCCACGTGTCCTCTTGTTCTTATTAGTGGTCTTTGATGATGTTGTTCCTATCCACTAGATGTAGCCGCATATGATGTTAGACTATCTCTCATTTGATGTCTGAAGGATTCAACATGGTTGTTGTTTCCTTCACGCCTACTCTCAAGCCGCATCGGCGTTGTCCTCATCTCTTCCAAAGCACGCTTTGTCTCCTCTGTAGACCTTCTAAGTTCTTCCATTTGAAGACTTACAAATCTACCTTGTTGGTGAGTCCTTCCACTTGATCAAACACACGAAGGGTAGGAGTATCAAGCTCCTCAATCCTCACACGGCTTGTCTCTCCCATGAACTCACCAATTGCTTTATATTTCATCATTGTGCTGCACCTTGTGTAAAAATTTTACCTTGTAAAAATGGGCCCGCAATCACCAAAGTTTTCCAAAGAAAACTCCCATATAAAAGAAACTTGAACAATCACCCAATATAATTAGGTGCAATTCTAAAAATCTCATCAATAGTGGCAATCTCCAAATCACCAGGATAATTGCCTCTCCAATGACATTACCCAAATCTGGCCCCCTTAATAGACCAAATAAGGATTTCTCTCTCTCACACACACAACCCTAGTTCGGCTACCCCAACGAAAATCTCTACATGGATCACACACCACAAGGATACCCATCTAACCGAAATGTCTCACAACTCACACACTCTCTATCTATCAACCCAATGGAATTTTAAGAAACCAACCTAATCTCTCAAGTTGAAATTTTGAAACATCGCAACCAAATTAAACCTCGAAACTCCCTTCAAGAGACACTTGAGCGAAAACCTCTCAATGAAAGCACCAAAATTGATGGGGACCACAGCTTGGACCCCTTACCAATGCCTATCCCCCTCACAAGTAAGGACTCGTGAATACTCGTGTTTAGCTCACACCTTGATTTGATACTCCTTGGTGGACCCAGTGAAGTACTCAAAGAGCAATATAGCTCGAGTATCTTGGAACCAAAGAAAAGAAAAGATATTTTTGGTATTTTGAATTTATCGATAGATAATTAAAAGAAATATTGATGATTGAGAAGATGAATAAAAAGATGAATAAGCATGCCTAAGCTCGAATGAGCTAGCACTCGAAACAAACTTATAACCCGATTGTAGAACAAAGTCAGCTTAACCAAACGATGAACCTCTAACAAAGTAGATGAGATGTCAGGCATAACCCAAAGCACCAAACCTCCTCTGCTAGCCCAAGCTTCCAGGCCTAACCCCAATCGCCGATTGTCTCCAACTTAATCGGCCTAACTCATCGAAAGTTAGGTCTAACAAGAGTGAATAGTGTCAGACATAACCCCACGTACTATAGCACTCCTGCTAGCCCAAGTGTCAGGCCAAATCCCGAACACCGAAGATAAGACAAAAGGTCCCTTGGAGACTTCTATATCAATTAGATAAATATTCAATGTATGCTTACAAATGGTGTCATGGATGAGTATTTATAGGTTCTCCATGGGCTTTGGCGGCGTAGGGCTTTCCTTTCACAAAGAAAGCCTTGATTGCTCTCTAATTTAGGACATATGGCTGGCCATAAGCTTCCATATAAGGAGCAAGGCTAATTGCCACATGCTCTAAAATCATCCTAACTTCAATCATGGAAAATTATTTCAAAATAGGACCAAGATTGTTTCTTAATTATATTTCAACAATGTGGTAATGTTTGAGAATCAAAATCAATAAAGATAACACCCCTAAAATAGAGGGATTCAGTCATATAGGGATCCCACATGCGGTTTACCCTATAAGGCCCCTCCTAGCCGCTTGTGGTGGTTGTGGTGGTTGCCACCGCCGTGCTCCACCGCTCTACTACCATGTAGGGTGGTTATATCAAAATGATCTCCACGGTCTCCTGAGTCTTTTGAGTCCAACCTCCTATGTGCTCTGCCGTGTGCCGCCGCGTCCGGTGGTCGTGTGGTGGTGCCACCAATCAACTCCTCTTGGCTTCGAAAACCTCCTTTAATCAACTCTCCATGCACTTTTCGTTGCGCCTCAGTGACCAATGACCATGTGGTGGTGCACTTTTCAAATTGTTTTTGTGTTTAATGTCCGCGCTCTTCACTAGTATTTGATCACTCACTTATGTCTCATCACCCGAAAATCCTATATTTGATCCTTTGCAAAATTAGGTCTACGAATTTTTGTTTCACTAAATTGGTAATTATGTTCCCCTTTTTTCGTCTCTCTAAATGTATTTAGGGCTTCTTGTACCTCATGCGTGATTTCCATTTTCTTCATCTGAATTCCTGTATTTCCGTCATATTTTCCATTTCTGTTTTGCACACTGTTGGATTCACCCTGTTCATCGTAAAGGTCTCCGATTATGTTCTCTTTAGGCTCTTGGGTCTTGGTTCATTAGTGTTGTTGCATAGTTTTACAATTTCTCATGCATTTATATTTGAGCATGTTGTTTGTACTGTTCTGTGTTCGGCACAATAGCTTCCTTTTGAACTTGGCTTGATATGTTTGCTCTCTTAGTCAATTCAGTGCATTTGTTGTTATCCATTTCATTCATGTGCAATTTGCATCATATTACAGAGTAAACGTCTATTCCTCATAGCCATAGAGTAACGTCTATTCCTACTCTAAACTAGATTCAGACGAGAAGCACCAGGTTTTTAATTTGTTTTCGCAGATAAAAACTTTAAATAGTAGATACGGCTCCTAGTATTATTCTGCATTTTTTTTAGGTTATAATTCACAGTGCCTACAAATTAAATGACAGAAAATGCATGCCAATCATATCCGTGATTGTTCCGTGGCAAGTTCTCCTCCTAATACCATGGCACTTGAGTTGATCAGTCTAAAGTTCATGTGTCTATTATTGGCGTTCGCCTTTCGCCAATCACATCACATTGACACATCACATCTTCTCATCATCTCCATGGAAATTAATATGAATGAGCTGTTCCGTCTTGTCACACAGAAAGCAAAGCAATAGTTTTTCAGACATTTGAAAGAGGGTGGAAAAAAAAACTCCATGCAAGATAGGCACGTGACAATTTCTGGAAGAGGACGGAGGATCGTAGTTATGCACGGGATGTTTCTACCTCTCTAATTCTAAAATTAGGTGAAAAGCAAAATTAATTAGGTGACAATTTTGTTGCGGAAGTGTCTAAAGAGGCGGCCAATGGCAACAGGCATTATAAAGACTAATGAAAATGAAGGCTAGTGGTTATTATAACTGTGGCACTAGCTAGGTCTCTTATCTATCAAACCCAGCTCAGCGCTAGCACTTTCACTTATTTTTGAGACGAGTAAAACGAAAAGATCTATAAAAAAAAGAGTAAAACGAAAAGAGCGGTCGCACATTTTACCGTGTGTGTAGTGTCTGCAATTAGACTTCCTTTTGTTCGTCACTTTTGTTTCATGTTTGATTTTTCTACAGTAGAACGTACGTATGGGTTGGCTACGTGGCAACTGGGCAGGGCAGTGAGCAAGTGTCCCACCCAGACCTTTCTTCTACACAGACATGATCTCTTTTTGCCAATTTCCCCAGCTACCTAACTATCCCTTTCGCTTTCATTAGAACCTCGTTGCCACGGGGTGTTACTATTAAATCATGAACAGGGCGTAGTACTATCTACTTTTGCTTGTTTAAGAAGCCAATCAAAGATATATGATGAGTGCTGGTTAATTAGAGCATCCTAGGAGATAATGTTGCGCTTGTGATTCACAAATTTGTAAGATACAAGCTACGTGGAATCCTATCTGCACCGAGGCCTACTTGGGTTGTGAAAGACCTATTGGGTTATTGCACTCTCCACCTCCCTCCAGCTGCTTAGCATTTTTTAATGTGACAAAATAAAAGTTAAAACAACTGTCATTTGCTTTACCAGTTAAAATATTCCTTTGTCCCTAGTAATCACTAAGAACACCGATTTAATGGTCATAATTAAGCCACTTAGTCAATAAAAGACTCATTTTTTAAAAAAGGAAAAGATGTTTGATGTAATCACTTTAATAAGGGAACAACAGTATTAAGCACTAAGTATTGACTAAAGCCTTGAACAAGATCTTGGCTCCACATATAATTTTAAGCTTTAATTAAGAGCCGGATCTGACAGAGAGGTAGAGTAATTTAGAGCCATAAAGAAGAATATACGATGTTTTCTAGTTTGTCTTTCGCGATGTACGGTTGGTGAAAAAAGATATTTTTATAGGGGTCAAGGGTTAACTGTATTCAATTATTCTGTAGTACTGTTGCAATCCACTTTTGGCAAAATGCTGAAGAGTGAAGAGACGCCTCTCATAACTTGTCTTGTCGTTTAGGCTTTTTAGAAGTGCTTTGGAGGAGCAGTGCCATCTCTTATAGGAACGCCGAACAGATGCCATTGTTTTTGGGAAATTAGAGCAGATACCACTTTAAAACAGCTGAATCGCGGAAACCCACGAGAACTATATATATATATTCCCGAACCATGAGAACCGTAAGTTTTACTGGTCAGCAAATCGAGCCTTGGATGAGTCAGCTCGGTGGAAGGAGAAGCCTATATAGGGTGGGCAAAAATTTACAGGGTGTTGGGGAACAAAATCGTAGAGTAAAATTTTAGTAGTTTGTGAAAAATTGGAGAGTGAAAATGAAAAATATGGTGAAAAAGTAAAAAAAAAATTAGAGAAAAAGTAAAGAGTGAAATTTTCGTAAAGATGAAAAAAAATTTGGGAGTAAAATTGTAGTTTGCCAATTTCAATTCTACAGTTACTATTATAGTGCATGTCGGAATCATAACTGAAAATTCCGGCGGAATTACAGAAATATTCGGTTCCGATTTTTCTTAAAAAAATATGAACTAGGCGATTTAAAATTCAATATGGTACACCCGGATCTAGATCAGGTGAATAGGTTCTTTTAAAATTTTTTTCCTTATCTTTGAATTTACTGCACACCTCACAAGAATAATATCAGCATGTTCAAAAACTCAAAATCTTAATAAAGATTTTATACATGCGGATAACAAGTAAACCAATGAAGCAATAAATCTTTTTATCAAAACTTCAAGATATTTAAGAAAACTATCTTTTAACTAAAGACAATATTAGACAAATTTATATTCAATCTAAATTTAACATTTCAACAATAAAAATCAATTCAATCACACACACATTATACACGAAATGGTTACGAAGAGAAACCTAAGAGGAACAACTCTACTAGCCTTGTAGCCGGGAAAAGTTTCCCCTTACTACTCTAACCCATCGAACTTCTTACCAAAATCTTGAATCTGGATCTGCACTCCTTGTAGGGACTGAGACTCGGTCTCCTCCGTTCAAACACGCTAGAACCTTCACCACTAATCTTGTACGCAGTCTGCCCAGTAAACCTTCACTACCACTGCTATCAGACCGGAGTCACACAAACCATTTCAGGAACCAGCACTTCTGGCAAACCGTAAGACTTAAGCGGATAAACTTTGTGTGATCAAAAATCCTGATGGAAACTAAAGAACAAGTACAGTATCTTTCTGGTACGCTTTAGTTCGTACATAATACTCTAAGAAACAATAAGAGAGAGTATTGGAGAAGGTGACTTTGGAGTCTTATTCTCTGAAATATACAAAGAACGTAAAATGACAAAGTGGAAGGAAAGACTTTTTATATCTTAGGCTTCTGAGGTGGGAATCACGAAGGAAATTAAATTTTGGAGTGTTCTTAATGCAGTAACAAACTGTTAGCACAAGAATGTTTTACAAACTATTTATAAATGATTTTGATGATAACAAAAGTTCCTAAGTTTTTTTGAGGACTTTAGAATCAATTTTATCAATCCAAAATTCCAAGTTATATTTCAATAGGATTGATTTTATCTCTCTAAAAACCATCTTAATGTTCTTAAAGATCTTTACACAAGATGCTTGATATTTTCTTTCAAAAGATAAGACACTTAAAATCGTTTTGGAATGTTTTGAAAATTTCAAAAACACTGATTTTTGTCTCTAGGACTTTTAGGTGTCGAAACACTCAGGACAAGTGTCGACACATTGCACTAACACCCGAGACATGTTTTTCCAGACAAAAATATGTTTCGACACATGGACCCTATAGTGTCGACACATCGCACTTACACCCGACACATGTGTTTTTTACCAAAACATGTGTCGACACATTGCACTGACTCCCGAGAACTATTTTTTAGTTCAAATTTTATGTGTCAGCACATGCTAGTTGAAGTGTCGACACATTACACGGGATTGAGGATTTTCCGGAAAGCCATCAGACGCATTAAATCGTTCCTCATTTCATGGAAAAGTTTCCAACGGCTCTCTCACCTACACACTCGACCGTTGAAGACAAATTGGGTTAAATAAAAGACCGGTTGTTAAAGAAAAGAAGAGTTCTCACCTACACGCACGATTTTGCAATTACTCCTTGACGTAACTCTTGAGAAAAGAGGGAAAGCTTTGAAGAAGATAGAAGCTTCACACTTACTGAGAAGACCTGCTCTTTCACCATCAAATTTCAAGTCTTCTATTGTAAATCTATCATTTCTCCTACCCTTGTACCTCATACTTGAATATTCAGCTTTAAAGAGTCAATAAGAGAGTTTTTCACCTTGTACCCATTCCATTTAACCCTTGAGTGTGTTGGGTAAACACTGGGTCCTACTTGTGAGAGTAGAAGAAATCCTCTAGTTTGTGAGAATTTGTGAAGAGTTTAAGCGTGATCTTTGAAAACGTTTTGTAACGGTTCCTTAGCACCCCGGAATCTAAAGTGTACTTGTTATTCAATTATAGTGAGAGAAGCCAAGGAAGTCAATAGCCTTGGGGGTGGATGTAGGCAAGTGTTTTGCCGAACCACCTAAAACCTACGGTGTTATCTTTTCAACCCTTATCTTCTTAAATTTCATTATTCCTATACTGATGTGGTTTATTGTGATTATTTATGATTGGTGTTTTAAATCTCTTGAAATTTGTTAATTTCTATTAAAACTCAATTCACCCCCTCTTCGGTTGCAACATAGTCTTTCAATTGGTATCAGAGCTGAGGTTTCAACTCTTTTAATGACAACCATTGTTAGTACCTCCTTAGCTGAAGGTCAATCCACAAATAGGTCACCTATCTTCAATGGAACATGTTATAACTATTGGAAAGCTAGAATGAGAATCTATATCCAAGCCATAGATTATGATGTATGGAGAATAATCTCAAATGACCCTAGATTCCCTAGAAACAAGGAAGGTGAGACTGCAAATCAAATTTGTGATAAACTTCAAGTAACTCATGAAGGTACAAGTCAAGTAAAGGAATCTAAAATAAGTATGCTTGTACATAATTATGAGCTCTCTAAAATGAAATCCGATGAATCTATCTCATCCATGTTTACACGCTTTACTGATATTATGAATGATCTTAAATCTCTTGGTAAAGAATACACTAACGTTGAAATGGTGAAAAAAATTCTTAGGTGCCTACCTAAATTCTTATGACACATGAGATGAACCGAACAAAGGAAGATGAGGAATAAGGCAAAGGAAAAAGAGGAATTGCCCTAAAAGCTTCATGCTCAAGTAGTGATGAGTCTTCCGAAGACGATGAAGAAATGATATTATTCACCAAGAAGTTCAAAAAGTTCTTTCGGAAGAAACAAGGAGATAGAAGATTTCAAAGAAAGATAAACCACAAAGTGGATAGTAGCAAGAAGAATGAAATTATATGCTTTGGATGCAAAAAATGGGGCACATAAAGATGGATTGTCCCAACCTTGAAACCCACAAGAAATCAAAGAATTTCAAAGACAAGAAGAAAACCTTATTGGCTGCATGGGGAGAATTCGATGATAGTGATAGCGAAAGTGATGTTGAAGAAGTGGCAAACCTATGCTTTATGGCTAAGGATGATGACGAAGAGGTACAAGAATCTTCAACCTCTTCATTCTCTTTTGATGATTTGGAAGAAGCTTTTAATGAACAATACATTGAGCTAAACAACATTTTTTCAAAGTATTGTTGTCTCAAAAAGAACCATGAATTGCTCATTCAAGAAAGTGATTCCTTAAAATGCCAAGTTGTTTCTCTTAAAGAGAATCTTGCAAAAGTCACAAAAGAAAAGGTAAATGTTATACATGAAGAGTCAATTGATTTAAAATTAGAAAACAATTGTTTGAGAGAAAAAGTTGAATCTCTTACTCAAGATATTGCTAGATTTACTCAAGGAAAAAAAAACCTTGAAATTCTTCTTGGCTCACAAAGGTACTGCTTTAACAAAAGTGGTGTAACGCCCCGACCCAAAAGTCTAAACGGATAGAATATCGCTTGAAAATATCGTCTTTCGATAATCAAAATGAATCCCCACAATTTAGTCAGAGCACTACTAAAAACATAAATCCTTAAATATTTATCTTAACAAAAGTCTCAATAAACAATTTTCCAAATAAACAATAAAACTACTAAAGTCTCCAGATGACTCTTTATTCAAATATTCTGCATCTTGCAACTAATCTTTGAAACTATAACTCGAGAACTCCTACTACTCGCTGCCACTGACCGCTAAATCTGAAAGATATGAAGTAAAGTGGTGAGCTATAACTAGCACAGTAAGTAGCAATCAATGTGAGTACGGAAAATGACAGTTTATAAGTATAACTGAGATCAAGAAAAATAGTGAGCAATACTAACTGAAAATAGAATTTATAGCAAAATATCTCACACCAAGCAGCGTAGTGAAATTATCATTGGTCACATAGACCTCAATGGTCACACACACTTCAACAAGCACCATAATAGTTTGATAATAAGTTCACACTACAAATTTCACAAAATAGGCCAATCATTTCAAATGAGTTTGTAAAATCTCATTTTTTTACCAAAATTCGTTCAGTTTCTCTAACGCATCAAAATCCTTTAAAAAAATACAGTGCACGTTTAAAATCCAACATTTCTAAAATCTAAGAATTTACAATAACTCATCCAAAGCCAATTTCGATTTATAAGAAAAATATTTAACAGTTGTACACTTATTTTCCACAACGTAAGAATTTCATAAAAATCTCATAGAAAACCACTTACCTCAATGTTTAAGCCGAAGCCTACCGTTCCCCAAAATGTTTTTCTTTTTCTCAAACTTCAGTTGGTTCGGCCTCCTCCCTTCCATCTCCCCTCCCCGCAGGTTTTAAAGCTTTGGAAATATTTCACATTCGTTTCAAATGTTTGAAACTTTCTTTATAAATATTTGAATATTTTATTTGAAAAGAGATCCACCATTCGAATATTTTAATCACATTAGTTTGAAAGGTTTGAAACTCTCTTTACAAATATTTGAAAATTGATCCACAATTCGAATATTTTAATCATATTAGTTTAAAAGGTTTGAAACTCTCTTTTGAAAGTGACCGACCAAATTTTTGAATAGTTTTTGCAAAATCGTTTTTTTAGTGATATTACAAGTGACATTGGGTATAATTCTTTCAAGAATCAAAAATCTTATTCCTATATGATTACAAAATCTTCTCCATCATTTTTTATGTGCAACTTTTGTGGAAAAAATGGACACATTTCACATAATTGTCCAACGAGAAAGAAAACTACTCAAGGATTCAAATTTGTATGGATTCAAAAAGATAAGGTGAAGGAATTTGATTCTAACGGCAAATGACCAAAAAGGATTTGGGTACCAAATATCAAAAATTGATTCATTTTGCAGGTGTGCTTGAAGTCCAAAAACACAAATGAACATTGGGTTCTTGATAGTGGATGCTCCAAGCACATGACTGGAGACAAGAGTTGGTTCAGCTCTCTTTGTCTCAAAGAAAAGGGTTCAGTTACCTATGGTGATAATGACAAAGGGAAAATACTTGACATTGGTAGCATTGGTATGTATCTTATTCCCATAATCGAAAATGTGCTTCTTGTTGATGGGTTAAAACACAATCTTTTAAGTACAAGTCAATTATGTGATAAAAGAAACCGAGTCATCTTTGAATCATCTATGTGTCTTGTTGAAAACATAGAAAGCAAGAAAGTCTTGTTTGTTGGGCATAGATTTGAAAATGTGTATACGGTTCATTTAGAGAGCATCTCCTCAGATAACATAAAATGTCTTTCAGCTCTAAATGATAAGGATGATTGGTTGTGACATAGAAGACTTGCTCATGCAAGTATGGACTTGATTTCAAAATTAGCCAAAAAAAATTTAGTTTTCGGTTTGCCTAACCTTATTTTTGAAATGAATAAAATTTGTGAGGCTTGTCAAAAAGACAAACAAATCAAAACCTCTTTTAAGCCTAAAAATGTTGTGTCCACTTCTAGACCACTACAACTTTTACACATGGATTTATTTGGCTCAACCCGAACATTAAGTTTGGGTGACAAACGTTATGGTTTGTTGTAATTGATGACTTTAGTAGATTCACATGGGTTATATTTCTAGCTCATAAAGATGAAGCTTTTCATGTCTTTGAAAAACTTAGCAAGAGAATTCAAAATAAAAAAGTTTTGCTATTTCTAGCATAAGGAGTGATCATGGAAAAAAAATTTGAAAATTCCTCCTTTGAAAAATTTTGTAGTGAAAATGGTATTAACCACAACTTTTCGCCTCGTAGAACTTCTCAACAAAATGATGTTATAGAGAGGAAGAATAAGACTCTTGAAGAAATGACTAGAACCTTGCTATATGAAAGCAACTTACCTAACTATTTATGGGCTGAGGCCGTTAGCACAAGTTGTTATGTTATGAATCGTTGCATGATTAAATCTATTCTTAAGAAAACCTCTTATGAGCTATAGAATGAAAGTAAACTCAATATTGACTACTTCCATGTATTTGGTTGCAAATATTTTTTACTCGACAACAACAAAGACAATTTGGGTAAGTTCGATGCCAAGGCGGATACTGTATATTTCTTGGGTACTCAACTTCTAGTAAAACATTTCGTGTTTTTAATAAACGTACCTTAGTTGTAGAAGAATCAATTCATGTTGACTTTGATGAATCTAACATACTTGTGAGAAAAGATGATGAGGGTATTGTAGATCTAAATAAAGAAGTTGAGAAGCTTACAATTGACAAGGACAAAATAGACACTCTTGAGAAAAAGGAAGCACCTCAAAGTATTCAAGAAGAGTCTCAACAAGATAAAGATGATCTACCTAAATCATGGAAATACATCAAAAGTCATCCTCTTCAGCATATCATTGGTAATGTAGAAAAAAGGGTAAGCACTCGCTCTTCCTTAAATCAATCTAATAATTTTGTTTTACTTTCACAGCATGAGCCTAAAAACTTTTTTGAGGCAAAAGATGATAAAAGTTAGATTCATGCCATGAAAGATGAATTAAAACAATTTGAGAAAAGTCATGTATGACATCTAGTTCCTAGACCCAAGGATTATCCTATCATTGGTACAAAATGGATTTTAGAAGCAAAATGGATGAATCCGGAAAAGTTGTATGGTACAAAGCAAGATTAGTAGCCCAAGGGTATAATCAAGAAGAAAGAATAGATTTTGATGAAACTTTCGCATCCGTTGCCCGTTTAGAATCAATTCGAATGGTACTTGTCTTTGCTTGTTTTAAAGATTTTAAACTCCTTCAAATGGATGTAAAAAGTGTCTTTTTAAATGGATTCCTCTCTAAGGAAGTATATGTTGAGCATCCACCAGGTTTTGAAGATGAAAATCTTCCTAAACATGTGTATAAGCTCACAAAAGTACTTTATGGTTTGAAACTAGCATCAGGAGCATGGTACGAAAGGTAAAGTTTATTCCTTATAGAAAGTCGTTTTTCAAGAGGTAAAAGTGATACTACCCTTTTTACCAAAGAAAAAGACAATGATTGGTTGATTGTTCAAATTTATGTTGATGATATCATTTTTGGATCAACTAATGAAATCTTGTGTCAAGAGTTTTCACAAGTAATGCAAGGTAAATTTGAGATGAGTCTCATGGGGGAATTGAACTATTTTCTTGGACTTCAAATCAAACAAATCAATGAATGGATCTTCATCAACCAAGCAAAGTATACAAAAGATCTTCTCAAGTGTTTCTCTATGGAGAGTTCAAAACCAATTAACACACCTATGAGTCCATCAACAAAGATGGAAAAAGATGAAAATGGTAAGAATGTGGACCAAACCAAATACCGAAGTATGATTGGATCTTTACTCTATCTTACCGCTAGTAGACATGATATAATATTTAGTGTTTGTATGTGTGCTAGATATCAATCATGTCCTAAGGAATCTCATCTTATTTCAGTTAAACGGATTGTTAAATATCTTGTTGGAACTCAAAATCTAGGATTGTTTAATCCTAAGAGTGTTGAATTTAATTTACTAGGATACTCGGATGCGGACTATGTTGGATGTAAAATTGATAGAAAGAGTACTAGTGATGCTTGCCAATTCCTTGGCCCCTCACTAGTCTCTTGGTCTTGCGAAAAACAAAACTCCGTAACTCTATCAACTACGGAAGCCGAGTATATTGCTATGAGCAATTGTTGTGCACAAGTTTTATGGATGAAACAACAACTAGAAGATTTTAATCTCCATTACTCTCTCATCCCAATAAAATGTGACAACACTAGTGCTATAAACCTTACAAAAAAATCCTATTCAACACTCTAGGATAAAACACATTGAGATAAAACATCACTTTATTCGTGATCATGCTCAAAGAGGGGATATAGTTCTTGAGTTTGTAAACACCGACCTTCAATTGGCGGATATTTTCACAAAACCCCTTAATGAGGATAGATTTTGTTTTATTCAACAAGAGATAGGAATGAGATTTCCTTTGGCTTAATGTGATGATATATGTCTATTCTCATGTTTTGAATATGCCTCTTGGTGGCTTAGAACATGGCTTGATCTACATGCTAAAATGTTTTATGATGATATAAGTTCAATTGATTTTATTGAAAATTCTTTGAAGAAATTTTAATTTGTATAGAATGTGTCAACACTTGGTAATTCAAGTGTCAACACATCTAATTTTAATGGTGTTTTGCACCGAGGAAGTATGTGTCGACACATGTCCTGAATGTATCCACACATTAGCTTCTGTTCTTGAGCTTCTTCAAAAATGGCTCTCGGGTACATATGCAATGTGCCGACACATTGATACAATGTGTCGACACATATATCGGGCACAATGTTTTTAAAAAACCGGGTACCCGCGTGTTATATCAAGCCTCTTAGGGCAAGGGTTGACACATTTCTCCTCTTCCCATTCACAGACCTCTCTCTCTCACCGGCCGGACCTCCTCTCAAAATCTCACCCCCGACAACACCACTGCACTTGCCGAGATGTCCTCCAGTCGCCCCAAAGGCTCCCAATCTCAGACCCCTTCTTCGGCGAGTTCCAGAGCAAAGAAAAAAGGGAAAAGTGTGGAAGAAGCAATGCCCTCCACCGAAGCCTACATCTACAGGTCAGGTCTATGTAAAAATCGTTCTCTACAAGATTTTAGGGCTAGGAAAGTTCTTGGTGTAGATGGGCAGATTTCAATTGGTTCAATGAGAATGGATTTGATTTTAAGGAAATGTTTGATTATCAAGGATGAGATGTATTTGTTAATTTGAAGGTTGATTATTATATATATCTTGTGAAATTAGTATATGCAAATCTTTAACACACTTCTTCTGAATCAGTCACAAGCTATGTAAATGGGAAGAATTTGAATTTGTCTGCAACTTCTTTGAATAATGTGATTGGTGCTCCCAATGGGGGAAAGAAGTTCTTTGATGCTTACACCTGGATGAGAATGGCAGAGGTGGAACCTCTAGATATGCTTAGGTTGTATTGGATAATCCAACCCTAAACAAAGTTTTTAAACCCACTGCTAGTGATTTGACAGTCCATAGAAGAATTTTACATCACATGGTATACCATGTAATTTTACCAAGGACTTGTAAATTTGAGTATATTACTTTTTTGAAGTTATTTATCATGTATTGCTTGATCACCCACACTCCAGTGAACCTTGGACATCTGATGATAAACCACATTAAGGCAGCCTCTGAAAAGAAAAGGCAAGGACTGCCTTATGGGATATTTTTCACCCATTTATTCCATATCTTTGATATAGATGTCTCTATGGAGGTTAGAGAAAAACCCAAGGATTCACAAGAATATAATCAGAAAACACTCAAGTTGATGGGTTTTATGATAAATGAGGATGAGGATTGGGTGAAGAAATCAGTAGTAACTCCTCAAAATGGTAAGAGTTCTGAGTCTGATGAGGATAGTGATAAGGATGATTCTGAAACCGCTGCTGAAACTCCTATAAAGGAGCATACTCCCCTATCTGTCTCTTCCACCTGTTGGATATACCCCCCGAAAAGCTTCTGCTGGTAGCTCTCATCAACCTCTCCTAGATACTCTTGAGGCCTCTGAATGAGATCAAGAAAGAGCAGAAGAAGTTGGGCAAGAATATGGAGGATTTGGCTAGCTCTATGAAGACAGTGTTTAAAGATATCAAGAAAAAGCTTGCTGACAACACTGAACATCTTGGGATTATCTCTAAGGATATGAGGAATCTCAAGCATCAAGTCAACAATAGTATCAAAGTGGCCAACAATGTGATTCAACATTCAGTGGATGAATTTGCTTCCACATCAGAAATTCTCAAGCAAGATATGAAGAACACTGCTGAAGATGTGATCAAGGCTATCGAGATTCATTTGGATGAAGATCGCAATCTTCGTCCTCGAGTGATTCAATGGACTTACTGGTTCTCCACCACTTAGCGTCGACACATTGCACTGACTCCCGAGAACTAATTTTTAGTTCAAATTTTATGTGTCAGCACATGCTAGTTGAAGTGTCAACACATTACACGGGATTGAGGATTTTTCGGAAAGCCATCATACGCATTAAATCGTTCCTCATTTCATGGAAAATTTTCCAACGGCTCTCTCACCTACCCACTCGACCGTTGAAGACAAATTGGGTTAAATAGAAGACCGGTTGTTGAAGAAAAGAAGAGCTCTCACCTACACGCACGATTTTGCAATTACTCCTTGACCTAACTCTTGAAAAAAAAAGGGAAAGCTTTGAAGAAGAGAGAAGCGCCGCACCTACTGAGAAGACCTGCTCTTTCACCATCAAATTTCAAGTCTTCTATTGTAAATCTATCCTCTCTCCTACCCATGTACCTCATACTTGAATATTCGGTTTTAAAGAGTCAATACGTGAGTTTTTCACCTTGTACCCATTCCATTTAAACCTTGAGAGTGTTGGGTAAACATTGAGTCCTACTTGTGAGAGTAGAACAAATCCTCTAGGTTGTGAGAATTTGTGAAGAGTTTAAGCGTGATCTTTGAAAACGCTTTGTAACGGTTCCTTAGCACCCCGGAAGCTAAGGTGTACTTGCTATTCGATTATAGTGAGGGAAGCCCAAGGAAGTCAATAGCCTTGGTGGTGGATGTAGGCAAGTGTTTTGGTCGAACCACCTAAAAACTACGGTGCTATCTCTTCAACCATTATCTTCTTAAATTTAATTATTCCTATATTGTTGTGGTTTATTGTGATTATTTGTTATTGGTGTTTTAAATCTCTTGAAATTTGTTAATTTATATTAAAACCCAATTCACCTCCCCCTCTTGGGTTGCTACATAGTCTTTCAGAAACGTTCAGGATGACTTACGTAATTCTGGGTAAATCTCAAGCAAACTCCGTACTAACTTTGTCAACATCAAAGTAGTCAGCCCTCCAACTTCGCACTGTCAAACCGTAGACAGACTTCAATCAACCGACAGATGCTCCAAACAAACTCATACTCTGTTGAGAAGATTGAACCATACAGTGCTTTAACGTACTTGAATCTCCAGAAATAAACAAGACACAATTACAACTATAAAGTTATATGCCAACTAAATATATTTACAAATAAAATAAAAATAATGCTCAAAATAAAGTATAACATGTGAAATTTGATTGAATGTTTATTTTAAAATCTATATTTTAGATGAATATTTTATATTTATTGTTAATTTATGATAAATAATTGAAAAATACCGAAATTTTCGGTTCCATTTTTTTTTAAAAAAAATTAGGGCTCAAAATAAAGTATAACATATTGAATTTGTTTGAATTTTTATTTTAGATTTTAGATTTTGGATGAATGTTTACATTTATTATAATTTTTATGAATAATAGAAAAATCTTTCAAAAATTCGGTTCAAAAAACATTTTTGGCTCATTAGGGCCCTAAAAAATATGTCCAGAAAGGCCCTCATGCCTAATTGGAATTTTTTATTCAAGTTTTGGAAATTTCGAAACAAAAATATTGCATTATAATGAGTACCGAAACGGAACCGAAATTGGTTATTTCAGTTCCATTGGTTTCGGTACCTACCCTTACTTCGCAGTGGGCCGTACGACTCTGTGGTCAACTTCTTGCACTCGCGGATTCGTTTGCTAACTAGTTTCTTTACATGAAGGTTAACACCCTTTCCCCGTGGATGAGGATCTGCAAACATAGAATTTAGCCTATATGGGTGACTTAGAATCGTAATAGCACTTCAAATATGGTAAATAAAACCTAATTTATTCTCTTTTATCTGACTAACTGAAGTCTTAGATACTCAAGAAACCTTAGAGGAAAAGTAAACAAAGTCTTATAAAGCACGGTATTCTCATAAGGGATTGATTAATCAGTCTATTTTTCTAGGTCTATACGCCCACGTTTTAACATTGAGTATGAAGTGCCTCCAAGATCATAAAAGCATTAAATATGGGGAATCTACCGTTTCGTCAAAAAGCTAGCTATTGTTAGGGTTTCCATATATAATCATTAGCTAAATAATGCGTAATTTATTTAAAAGGTTTGCTTGGTTTCATTAAAATAACAATTAAATGATTACATTCACATTTTTTTATCAATTTAAAGTTTTATATTTTAAGAGAAAGGTTCTGTATAATCGTTGGTAATGATGTTGAAAACGTCAGGTTACTTTTAAAATTCTCTTTTTCGAGTTCTTTGTTTTCAATATAATTGTTTCTTTGTAAATTAAAAATTTCGTGGAAAAGTGATGGTCCACTTTAACTATTAAACTTGCATGGGCCTATCCATCAAAAGAATGGTAATTAAGTTCTCCCATGCACAATAACAGAGAAAAATGAGTTAGAAATAACAAAAAAAATGGAGAATCTTCTTCCTTTTTGCACTTTAAAAATGCCTATCATCATCATGATGCAGACAACTATTCTGACGTCCACAGTCAACAACAAGAATCTAACACAAGAAGCTTTTCTGTCCAACCCATCCCCACTTCCCCGAAACAGGAAAAAAACAGCGATAAAGAACCTGCTTAATTTGAAGTTGTAGGGGTTCGAAATTGAGATAACGCATGTTTCCTAGGTTGTCTCCAAACAGCTTACAAAATTCTCTAAATTTCAAAATTTTCATTTTCAAACAACTAATTTCAAATAAAAAAATCAAAATCATCAATTTTTTTGTGACCAAAAAATTTCTTTACACTGCAATAAATATTAAAAACACACTTATCTTATCTTTTTCCTCACTTTTTTATCTTTTTCAAGTTGACCACACTCAATCTACCCCTATTAAGAAATGTTCGAGTGCCTCAAAAATTTAGATCTGATTTAAAAAATTATAAAATAATCCTTCACTTCTCACTAAATTATTATTTTTATTATAATACTCATTAAAATCTTCTATTTCTTAACTTTTTCACCAATTTTAATAAATTATCTTCAATTTTTCACCAACTTTATACCTCAAAATTTGAAACACCCCAAAGTTTTAATAATTTTAAAGCTTAGAAGATGTTCGTTTTGATTTGTAACACCCCAAAATCAAGATGTTCGTTGTGGTTTGTAACACCTCAAAATTTGAAACACCCCAAAATTTCAAATACCAATACACAAAAACATTTTTTTACGTATAACAATAAACTTTAATATCAGCTAAACTCAAAACACTTTAAATTTTAAAAATCTCACCGAAACGAACATCCCCTTATATAACTATTTCATTGCATAATATATTTATTTACATGTAACACTCAAACATGAGCCAAAATTTAGAAAATCATAACCCACAAGAATAAAAGTTTTGTTGTTGACAACCGTGAAGACATTTCCAATATGATAAGTATGCCAAGATGAAAATTATTAGGAATCAACATTTTAATAGATGATTGATGTAGTTTTTTGGAAACGTATTTGACTACAAGTGGGGTCTCAGAGAGCGCACCTTGTGACTATCTTGTTCGAACATCATGTAATTTGCCCGAATCCTGCGTGTTAGTGTTTTAATGTTGGCGTAATTTCGTGTCAAAATTTAAATTCAAATTGAGTTGTATTTAAAATTTGGTCAAAGTGTTCAAAAGATTGAGGAGTCTTTCAAAGTTTAAAAGGATAAGACGTCATTAAGATGAAGAGCTAAAAACAAGAAGTTGGTGACGCAAAGTCTCTGAAACTATTTCAAAATTTGGATTTTGAAATATTTCATTCCTTTTAGAATTCTTTTGGAAATTGAACTCAACCAACTCTATAAATACATATAGAGATCGACCAAGAAAATTTGAGGAGACCATTCCAAGATTTATTCAATTTCAAGCCTCCTCCCTAGATAGAGAAAATTTCAGAGATCCCTGCTCATAAACAGTTCAGATTTTCTCCAGTTATATAGATTCAATCACCATTGAAACCAACCTTCTTGTGGGAGTTTGGCTGTCGGAGTTCCCGGTGTTGAAGAACAAGGACGTTCATGAAAAGTTCATTAGAAAAACCTCAGAGAGCTGGGGGTTAACCGCAAGAAGCGGGTCTAGGTTGGATTGCTTAGATTATTACATCGGGGTAGTCAGAGTCTAAAATTGTTATTAAATTTTTAAATAGTGGAGAAATACTTATTCTGCCCCTATAAGTGTTAATAGGGTCTAAACAAGATTTTTCACTGCGCAAAACATAATTCAAATGCGTTGATACGTCAATGTTCATAGAGACTTAAGGCATGAGCCAATGAAGCAAACGAAGAGTCTTGACAAGTTCTGGACGAATGAGAGATCAAGGTAGGAAAGCAAATGAAGAATCTTGACAAGTGGATCAATATCAAGAGACAAAACCATGAACCCAAATGAGGAGAGTCTTAGACAAGTGATGAATGAGCTAAATTACAGCAACAAATGAAGAAAGAGGAATCATGTGACTTGTGAGTACTATTGATTAGAGATAAGTATGTGTTACAATTTCTTATGACAGTACTGAAGCTGTCCATAAGTTTGTGGGCGAATTACCTAAACACTATTGTTAATTACTCTGTTCAGAAGCGATACCATTCCACAAGAGATTAGGACCACAAATATATATTTTCCTTCAGTTGTGTTTTTTTTTAAAAAAAACCTTGTACCACTATAATTAATGTTTTGTTTCAATGGGTTGATTACCGTGGCATTTATTAGATCGAAAAATATGGTCCTTTGTGAGTTCTTCTCCACTTTTTGATCAAGGAATCCTTTCTGCACGTTCAAGTTCCTCTCCACTATGAGATCAATAAACGCAACATCTTTCACTCTTGAGGGTGGATCTCGAGGCGGAATGTTGGCAGTTTTCTCTTCTAATCCTTTTTTCTTTCAGTTTGGTGATTTGGTTTTCTTTTTTGTTTTTGTTTTAATCCTTCGGTTTTCTTTTTAAGTTTCTAGTTTTATATGGAAGGTTTTTTAGTTTGCTATTATCGTTAAATATGGTTTGAAATAAGTGACAGTACGAGTCGCTTGCACAAAAAAAAAACGAAAGACTTATTACGTTAACCTTTTTCTATCTGAAATCTAACGGCAACTGAACACAAGAAATAGCTAAAAAAAAACTGAACACAAGACAGTACTGGTTGAGCTTTTCTAAAAAAAAAAAAAAAATCAGTCCTTATATTATACGTAAAAATTGATTTAGTCTCTGTTATATGAAAAACATCGATTTAGTCCTGTGATTTAATTTTCGTTTGCTATTGGTTCTTCATTAGGAACTGATTTTATCACTTTCTGAAATCACAGGGACTAAATCGATGTTTTTCATATAACAAGAACTAAATCGATTTTTACATATAATATAGGGACCAATTTTGCATTTATAAAAAAAAAATCACTAATGTTTTCAGTAGAAGTAGAAA
The DNA here is from genome assembly GCA_963930655.1 of Myrica gale. Taxonomy (NCBI): domain Eukaryota; kingdom Viridiplantae; phylum Streptophyta; class Magnoliopsida; order Fagales; family Myricaceae; genus Myrica; species Myrica gale. The sequence goes on from OZ005599.1 coordinate 8,675,301, forward strand.
ATGTCAAACCAGAGTCATAGATGAATTCATTTATCCGCTTAGTGCTGTGAAGAAATCGAAGTTTTTAATGAGCAATACACGGAAAGATGAGAGAGAGACCATTCAAGGGGACCACACAGCCTAGACATACGAGTAAGACAGAATGTCCCTTGCCAGTGCTAGTCGGAGGCTTGAATATTAAGCACAGAGGTTCAGCCATTGACAACTAAACGAAGACATTGCTTACAAAAAACTAAACGAAAGACATTAGCCAAGTAGTTGCTAGTAGACTCGTAGTATTACTGTTACTGGGCACTGTAGGAGTGGGTTGTTCTTTGTCACTGACACCAGGTGGCACTTTCTCTATCCAACTGGGATTTTGGCAGGCGGTGCAGTCAGAGATTTACGCGTGGGCCCTGGCAGGAGCTGTCGTATGGAAGAGGGCGCGCGAAAACAGCGCGGGAGCTGTTTCCCGATGTACTGTAGTAGACATCAATGACTCTGCTCGCTGTCCTACTCTCCATTCCCACCTCCATCACTCTCTTTCATCTCTTCCTTTTTCTACAAATTTTCTGATACGTTTGGACCCCACGACCTCCCATCATGTCAAACGTTAACTGTTGACGTAGACCGCCTCTCTTTCTCTCTGGCGGTGCAGCTGGAACGAAGATGTAGTGGGCTAACGTACGCCAGAGTTCCGGCAAGGGTACTGTTTACCCATGTGGGGAGGTGGGTCCTAAGGGTGGAGAGAACCATATTTAGAGACAGGGATTGGACTGTTTTGGGTCCTATCATCATGGTAATGTAATAAGAGAGATCTCAGATTAGCAGAGAAGTAGATGGTGGGTGTCTATCGTAATGATGTAATTGCTGTGGGGGCATCGGCATTTGTGGGGAAGTCGTCGTCTTATTTATTTTTTTATTATGACAGTAGCGTTATTAGTGGCACTCCGAGATAACCTAACAACTGTGATCTCAAAACGTCCTTCTTGTTGCTATTCGACATTGATGATCTCACACTTTCGCTATATTAAAACATGTTGAAGCCTGAAACGGAAGGCGGATATGTTAAGCTCGTTGCTATATATGTTTATATATTTGACGTGATGCATTGCGGTGACAAGCACAGGGGGTTTATTTTCCCTGGTTGTTTTTCGGCCACGTTTAGGAGCTCATGATTTTAATTGAAAAGATAGTCGAATCCCGAAACAAATCGAAATGGACTCATTATGGGCAAAGATTCCATTCCAGAGCTCACTTTTTCTTGTGCCGCTTTCTTCTTTGCGAGGTCTATCCACCATTTTTTTCAATCTCTCGGTTGATCTCTTATTCGGAGGTCTATTTTGTCAGGAGTTCTTATTCTGTGGACTGGCATTAAGGATTACAGCTCCGGACCGCTCTTTCCTCTTAAAAGTAATGCTTTCGCCACCACCATTTTTTTCAATCTCTCGGTTGATCTCTTATTCGGAGGTCTATTTTGTCAGGAGTTCTTATTCTGTGGACTGGCATTAAGGATTACAGCTCCGGACCGCTCTTTCCTCTTAAAAGTAATGCTTTCGCCATCACAGAGCTTTGGACCCACAGAGCTCCTGAGGGACTCACAAGATTCCATTCTGCGGATGCGTTTCCAACCGATATTCAGAAGATGGGAAAGCAAAGGATCCTTTGGGCTTGATGAGTTCTAGCTTACTCAAGTTTAAAGAGGCCTTTCGTCCAATTCCTTCAATAGGGCTTCACGTTGATATCAGATTAAATCATATCTGTCAAGCTGCGGCCTTGGCCATATCACATATGATCTGCCTGTAAAAGTAATCTTGGGCCCCTGTTAAACTGATTTCTACGAGCACGAATTAGCTTAAGAAAAAAGAACAAAGAACACACTGTCGTACGTGACGTACTCCTTGAGAGCAAGAGAAAGCGGGAGGAGGGTGTTCTACCGTGTTTAGGATTTGTGTAGACTTGTAGAAGCGAACAACAGATCAGACGAGCAACAAAAATTTACTGGTGCTTTTCTTCCTCATAAAACACGAAAATATCATTAAGATGTTGTATGTACAGGAACTAAAATTTTAGTGACTTGCATTTATTTAACATTGGATAATTACCCAAAAAAAAACATTGGATGGAATATGGGTCGGAAGGCTATAGACAACACACAAGGTCTATGCAGATTCCTGGCCAGTTGATTCAACTACTGGAAGTACCCCTTTAACAAGATGCAGAGAGCTCAACCTTCAGTTCAACTTTTTAGAAAAGCATGAGTGCAAATATTAGGTAGAAAGTACTGTTAGGGCTTCATGTTAAAGGTCTTATTTCTGAGGTCTAGGTTGCTATTTATTGCATTGGGAAATTATATCACCATACTTTCAGATTTCAGGATTATGGGTGACAAACCTCATGTGTTAGCAAATTTGCCTTTTGATTTCTAGGTCAGAAATTTTAAAAGTCTATTAAGACTGGTCAAAGAATAGGGTAAAGGATTTGGATTGTAGAGAAGATACACACAGTTCCTACCAATGAGGGTTTTCGAATAACTTTTTCTTTTACGGTATGCAGTTTGGGCAACCTTAACCATTGGAGCCCCTGTTTTCACCCTCCTCCCTCATCACTTTCCTTGAGACAGTCATAACCAGTTTGGGAAGAAATTGGCCATAACATGCCTCACTGTAGTTGTTGGAATCATTCGTTGATTTTACACATGGAATGATATTTGAACGGCAAGTTGTCCATGCAATCCTGAACGGATTTTCGTCCATTTTCATTATAGGGCGACCATATCATGTTGCTGGCAATGACAGGATGAAGGCCATTCATTCGCCGTTTGAATCTACGAGGGGGTCTAGTTGTGCACTCATAATTGCCCTTTCTTCCTTAACACGTACGCAACTATATATATATTCAAGACATGACGAATAGTTCTTCTGTAGTTTGTTTTTCTGAATATTTTTACTCTCCGTTCTATGTATTTGGTTTTACACAAGCATTCTCTTTAAAAGCTAATGAGCTTAACCGTTGAACCAACGTAATTTTGGTCCAAACGGAGGTTCAGGGCCTGGCCTGATCCACATGCTTAAACACAGTTTTGTAAGCACTTATCTTTGTACGTACCGGTTCCCTCCTTCGAAACCATGGGGCCATCTCATCGTTTAGATATTTAATGTTTTGAGTTGTACCGACTTACTGCACCCAAATGGCTAAGGCCCATCCAGGCAGAGCTTGGTCTTGAATCCCGGCACTGAGTAAAGCCATGGGCAACCGCTCCGGTTGAGTGAGACCAAAATTACTTGCATATCGAGAAGGCAAGGCCACAAATTTAGAACCAAAAACATGGAGGAAAAAGGACAAGATAGTTATGGCCCTTTTTATTCAGTCGTTATCTTAACCGTGTAAGAGCCTTCATTTTTTTTTCTCTCTTCTACTGAGCTTGTACAGTCCATTTATCTGTACACAAGAATTCTGTAACCCACGGACACAGACAAAAAGTAGGAAAGCTAGGAATGGCATACCTGTGCGAAAAAAATACTTAAACAGCAAGAAGCTATCTTTATTATTTATAGTCGTTTACAACTTGAGTTTATCGTTAGGCGGATAAATAAAATATAGTATGTCACAAACCAACCAGATGTAACCAATTTCTGTACAAAACAACAGATGAATGTAATAGAACTTGAGCAATCACCCCTTGTGTAACCAACTTCTATGAAACAACGAATGTAACTGCACAAACACATTTACCTTTTTTCACACAGTTTTGACAATGTATAAGTGATGATGAATTATGTGCACCAACATATTGTTTGGTTAAACCAGAAAACTTACATATCAATGGATAAGACCAGCGGCAGGTCACCCTTGTCAACAACAAATGTCTTTGAAACTTTCTTGGAGCCAGAGAGAACTTCCACATTGTATGTTCCGTGGAAGCCTCTGAACCTAAACTCTCCTTGGTCATCTATATGCCCATGAGGATGTGACAACCACTCCTGCTTAAGAGCAAGTAACCTTTTACCAGCTTCATTAATGTCACCCTCTGCATTCACCAGATGGGAATTGTCACGACTCATAAACAACTCCCAGAATCCCCAGAGCATTATCCCTTCTACCGCAGGATGGGCGAAACCCTCGCGAAGCATCACCTCCAAATCATCTGCTCTGATATGTTCATTGATGGAAGAAACATCAAGCTCTGTAAACCAGATCGGAAGACCAAGAATACCAATTTTATCCAGAGCTGAACAAACAATGGCCCCCACTGGACTGTCTATATGTGCTTGTATTCCTATGCCACCAACAGGTGCTCCTTGCTCTTGCAAATCAAGGACATGTTGAATGTACTTCTCTGGTGATGATCGGGTGTCACATCCATCCTCAACATGATAATCATTCACAAATAGGGTGGCAGATGGATCTAGTTGGTGTGCAGTCTTGAACATATTTGCTCGGATATCCATACCCAGTTTATCCTGATAAAATGAACCATGCAGCATCTCGTTGTTAACATCATAGTGCCTGAACTTCCCCTTGTAGCGTGAGAGAAGACCTGTTAAGCGATTTTGGACAGCTGTTGCCAAGTCATTTTTGTTCAGTGCACGGATCCATGACTGGACCGTGCCCTCCACTTCCCAGAAGATACAATGACCTCGAGTCTCTATGTTGTGGTTCTTACACAAGTCCAACATCTCATCAGCATCCTTGTAGTTGAAATTTCCTTGTTGTGGTTCTGTCCAGTACCACTTCAACTCATTGCCGAACACAGCCCAATTGAAATGTTTTGCAAAGAAATTGACAAAATCTTCATTATCAATGTTTGTTCTGTTTACACATGTCCCAAAAGGAAAACTATTTTGAGTCTGTCTGACTTTCACAAAGTTGTCAAGAAAACCACTTGAATCCACTCCTGAAAATTTTAGGATGACATCACGCTTACGAACCTGTATACCAGACAATAAGATGTATTCCAGATCAAAATTGGTAAAAGAGATTCCTCTTTGTAGGAAAGGAGTCAGTTCACCTTTGAATTACCTATTGGGGAAGGAAAATAAAACCATTTTCGGGACTTACTGGTTCAAAACAAATATACAGCTGTGTATTTTGATGAGCACCAATAATCTAGGCAAAGTACCGGGTGCTTACGAAACCCAAGGTATCAAAGTATCCTAGGAAAACAAATTTCCTGAAGCGTACGAGAGTTATGACATTTGTAATCAGAAATGCATCCCATTACTGGCCCTCCAACACAGAGTAGGGATCATTTCTGTATACTTATCTATGTAAATCTGTATGAATTTGAATACATATGTCAACTTTATGTTCTACTTCAAAATGCAGCCTAAGAAGATGAAGGGGAGAACTTCCTGTACATGGCATTAACACAAATCAAATACATCGTACCCTAGTATGTGAATAATAATGCTACTGATATAGTTGAGGAGAGCTGAAAGCAACCTAACAACAGTTGGGTAGAGAGGCAACCCAATAGATTCACCAATGTTTTTCAATTCGGTTCCATAAGCGTAATTAATCAAATACACATAAATCAAAGCGGGAGATTACCTTATCAGTCTCCATCCGTAAATATCTAAACCTTGCCTGGCGGTTGACAGGGAAAATCTGAAGACCAGCAACCATTAAGTCAACACCTGGAGCTGGACCTTGGATGTAAACCATGACCTTGGATGGTTGCTTCTCAATTCTGAAGGAACCACCAATTTCATGCCAACTGCCCACACTAACGTCAAGTTGTCCCCCATTAACCCACTGATTGTCCACACTTAGAGCGACATTCACGTTCTGTGGACCAGAAGCCCCAGAGCCAATCCTAACCCAAGCACTCACCTGGTATGTCAAAAAGAGTGTCAGTTTATCTGTGATCATTTGAGCAGGACCCATCCAATTCTGAGTGCGATTGGTAACAAGGATATAGCGACCACTTAGAGGTTCATGGGGTCCAAGGGAATCTCTTGCCATTGGTGGAAGTACATGTGGTGAACCAGTACCAACGTTCAAAGTGCAGTTACCCAAGGGAAACCATCCATTGGTGCTGCCATCACTTAGATTGCTGTTCTCAATTATGTTAACTCCAAAGGCTGGATTCTACAGGAAAGAAAAATGATATTTGGATGCTTAATAACGCTAGGGACTCGACTTCGATTACAAATGCAAATAATGTCAAAGTAGAAACCTTTCGTTAACCAACCTCAATAACTGGTGGAGGTGAAGGAGGGGTTTTCTCCGCATGCTTTACAACTAAACTGTTAAGGAGGATATCCGTACCAGACGGAGGACCTTCTATGTAGATAACAACTCTGGAAGGGGAAGCATTTAGAAGGAACTTCCCCTGCAACTGTAGCCAATCCTTGTCTGTTGCCTGAGCACTACAGAAAACAGTTCCATCAAGAAAAAAAAAAATTCAAAGTGGAAGAATCTCTCCATGTTGAGTATATTGCAAATTCAGGATAAACAAATGATTTACTTTCTTTGAAGAAACAGTGAAGCTTAAAGAACTAACTTTGCAATGCCTATATATTGCTCACGAAGATTAGGTGTTTGGACCCACAAAGTCACACGCACATCAGAACTAGTGACATTGTTACCAAATATTCGAACAACAGCAGTAACATCGTAAGCAAGCTTTCGCTGTAGTCTTCCAGTGATCTCCTGCTGAACTCCATTCCAGCTCTGTGTTCTTTCTGTTGCAGATACAAAATATTTTCCAGACAGTGGAACAATTTTTCCATCTCCAATAGAATCATGCAAAACAATCTTGCAGCCTCTCCCAGACCAATTATTCAGGCCATTCTCAAATCTGGGGTTCAGGATGATATTCTCATCTCCAGCTGTGAAACATCCCGGGCTCACCCCCTTTGAAATTCAAAGAGGAGGAGAAGTCACAGAATAAATTAGTAAAACTTCTTTAAATGGATTGTTTGGGGCTAAATAGAAATAACTTGCAGACATATTTTGTCTAATAGTATTTAATAACTACTCCTATCAATCGGGTAGCTCTAAGTCACCCAGCTTTTGAAGAAAGTCCATTGATCGGAGCTAAACTAAGGAGGGAAAGAAGGGTATCGAGTATATTACCTCATATTTATTTGGGCTGGAACAGGTGATCCCAACTGATTTAATAAGAAGATCAACTCCAGGAGAAGGCCCTTCCAAATAAAATACAACCCGGTCAGGCATAGTTGGCAATGAGAACGCGCCTTCCAGCTTTTCCCACTTCTCCTTAGTTACAGAAGTTCTGTTTGTCATAAATGTGGTAAACACATGGTTCCTTTTCCATTAAGAAGAAAGGCAACATTGTGATTATGAAATCCTTTACCTTCCGATAAACAAGTGGCTAGTCCCTGTGCCTCGGTATTCTAGTTTCAAAGTGGCAAGAACATCAGCGGATCTGGAAACAGGCCCTGATACTCCAACACAGGCAGAGACTGCATAAGTGGAACCTGGGGAAACCCGGGCTGTGATATCTTGTTCCAACCCCTGCCAGCATTCTTTGCGATTTGTAACAACTGCATAGCTACCTCCTGACTTTTCTGCTATTTCTTTTGGGTCAGCTGACTCGGCTGAAACTACAAAGCCATCACAGCAATTGGGATGCCACAAATGGAGCCCCTCAGCGAAATCATGGTTTAGGATGATATTTGTAGCACGACTACGATTTGATTCATCTGTGTTTCGGACCACAATCTGTCAGGAAAAGCAGAAGTCAGGACCTTTGTTTGAGAGCTCTTGGACCCATGAAGCCTCTTCATTCAATTAATATAAGTAAGCTTAGAACCAGCAATCATCAACTGGAATTTTCCAAGAAAATGAACCCCACCAAAACAAGCATTTGCATAGCTGAAGATGGAAATCCATTGTAATGCTCACAATATCATCTGCTCTAACCTATAACAAGGAGGAGGAATACCAAGTGACGTTGCTTTTTAAGTAGATAATGCGATTTCATTCGTTTTTGCACCTTCTATAACCTGTTAAAACTTTCACCATTACAAAATCCCCCCCCCCCAAAAAAAAAAGCAATTTCGCACATCTAACTGAATTTGCGACCTCGATATAAAAGTATAGTGACGGTTTCCATGTTTTCCCTGAATTAGGTAAGTTGAAGAAAATGCACAGTTACATTAACAACAAAAATACGCCGAAAAAGTAAACTTAATAATGACAACAAAAATATCCTGTGAGTTAAGACCGAATACAAGAAGAAAAAAAGGGTACCAGATTGTGAGCTAATTAACAGATCCATACCTCCACATTGTCGTCAGCAATGTACGTGGGGTTCTCCATGGTTTCTCTGGTTCTCTAGGTCAACGTCACAATCAAGAAAATCTAGATTCTATTAGAGAGCGACAAGAAGGTTTATAGGAATGTTTACGAACATAACCAACTCCTCTGTTTTCACTTTTTCGTTTGTTTTTGCTGCAATTAAAAGAATAAAGCAGCAAAAGACTACCTGGGTATGCTTGTGCTTCTTGTCGTGCCTCCGATGGATCCGGGAGAATAGGCTTGTGAAGCAGCAGTCAGAGACCATTCTCATAATATAAGCGTCTCTCGGTCTCTGTCTGTGTGTTCAAAATTTCCAAGTGGTCTACTACGACAATCGCGGGCCCATCCCACCAACCAATCAGAGAAACCCTCTTCTGAAAAAGGAGTATGCTTTTGTCTGGGTTTAATCCAAACAACAAGGATCAGATAACTGAAATAACTAAACCAACGACAGTTTGATCCCAACAAAAAAAAAATCTTCTTTTTATTTGTTTTTTGGTACCGGAATAGCTGTATCAGGGTTAGGCTCCGCCTCATAGCTTTTGCTTTGTCTTGCCGTTTGGTATGCTTCACTTGGAGTCTAAGCTTTCGGCTTTTTGCTCTGTTTTTTTTAGGTTGGGTGGAAGTGCTAAAGCGAAGATGGCTTCAGAGTAGGAGCTTGTTGAATTATTCATCCTGTTTCAATGGCTTAAATTGTAAGTAGAGTATGAAAATAATCATTTCCGGTTACGGCACTCCAGTTTCCACTTTCCAGATTCATCAGCAACTTGCTGTCCCTAAACTATACAACAAAAAATCGGCTGGGTATTTGTGGAATCGGTTGCACAAACCTACATCAGCTTTGAACATAATGTTGCCCAGGCTGCTTCCAAAAAAAAAAACAAATGATTTTGATACTCCCCGTATAAAGCATCGAAAAGTGTATTGTAAATGTTTTCTAAATAAATAATATTACTTACATTTACTATATAGGAGGGAACATCGATCATATTAGGGGGCGTTTGTTTCCCCAATAAATCGGGGTTCGAAATTTCCAACAAAACAAACACACTCCAAAATTTTTAACTTTTACACACACACTACTTTTCACAAACCCCAATAAATCTCAATAAAGTAAAGATTCCCAAAATTTCGAGAATATTCCCCGAAATTTCCACAAACAAACACCCCCTAAGAAGGGATAAATATATTTTTCACCTGTCTTTGAAACACATCCCAAACTATCAGTTTTGACACATTGCAACCTCCAACTATCAATGTTAGACACTTTGCATTCTAAACTTGATAGATTACACACTCCAACTACTAATGTTAGATATTGTGAGTCTAAAAAACAACCCAAGAGGGGGGTGAATTGGGTTTTACAAAAACTTACCCGTTTTTTGATTAAAACACATATCTGGAAAAATGTTATTTCTCTAAGGATAAAAATGCAGATTTGAATATACTAAATGATAAGTTAAATATAAGCAATGAATCATGAATCATAAAAGCATCACAAATATGGATATGAAACGAGCGAGATAGAGTTAGAGAGATAACACTGTATTTTTAGGTGGTTCGGCCAAACACGTGCCTACGTCCACCCCCAAGGCTATTGACTCTCTTGAGCTTCTTCCACTATTTTCCAAATAGCGAATACACCTTAGCTTCCCAAGTGCTAAGGAACCTTTACAAAGCGTTTTGCGAGCTCACGCTTCAACTCTCTCACAAACCCCAAAACCTAAGGGATTTCTTCTACTCTCACAAGTAGGACAAGTATTCACCCAACACTCAAGTGTTTTCCAAAAGTTGGAATTACAATGAATGACTCTCTAAACCGAATATGCCAATGAAAAACTCAAAATATGTGGAATGGCTCTCTAAGCCAAATCAGCAAGTATAAAGCTCAATAAAGTGTAAGAAGATAAGATTCTTGAAGGAAACCTAACGTTTGGCAGGTGTGAGCAGAAGCTTCCTTGCTAGGTGAGGTTTTCCTTCTTCTTCAAATGACTTTCTCTCTCTAGAAGGTAGGGCAAATAGAACTTGCAAGTGTGTTGTTCATTCTTCAAGAAATCTATCTCTTTGGAGGCTAGGTCGTCAATGATGAGCAATAGAAGAGTATTGAACAATGAGAGCTTTGATCTTGGAAGAATCAGCAAATGGAAACTTTGGATCTTGCTTTCTTTCTCTCTCTATCGGAGGTAGATTTTGAATGATTATGCAAGTCTCCCTCTTCTTTAAAAAATTTCTCTCCCTTTGAAGGCTGGGTTGTCAATGATGAGCAAGGGAGAAGATTTGACAATGAGAGCTCCGGACTTGAAGGAATCAGCAAATGAATTTCTTTGGCTCTTGGCTTTTCTCTCTCTAGATGTTGCTATTGTGATCGAGCTTGTTCTTTCTCTCTCTATCTTGTTCTTCTTATAGCCCTTAGGTTCAACGGTCATTAAGGGTCTTCTTGTAATGTTTGAGTGTCGTTGGAGGGGTTTAGAAGACATTTGAACCATTTTAAAAAAATGCTGGCGTCGTTTCCAGGATTTCTGCAAATTCGCACTATGTGTCGACACCATGTTTTCATTTCTCGGGATACAGTGCAATGTGTCGACACATTGAACACTTAGTCTGAAAATGCTATCAAGAGTGAATTTTTGCATTCCGGAGTTAGGCTCTCAGGTGTAAGTGCAATGTGTCGACACATGGATTCAATGTGTCGAAACTTATAAGTGCTGGAGAGAAAAACAGCAGCTTTAAAGCGTTCAAACCATTCCAACTTTCTTTAAACACCTACAATAAGAAAAATTGATCTTATCAACTTGTGTAATGGTGTTCAAGTGCACTTAGAAATATTTTAGTGAGTGAAACCTCAATCCATTTGAAATACAAATTGGAAAATTGTGGATTGACAATGTAAAATCTAAAAGTCTTTAAAACTTAGAAACTTTTGTTATCATCAAAATCAAATATGGTTTGTTTTCAAAACAACCTTGGGCTAACAGATATTTTGCACCCTCTTTTGATAATAATACTCTCTAGAACTTAATAAATTGACAACAATATCTTCAATATATACAAAGTGGGTCAAGTCATTATCATCATTTTAGTCTAAAAAATTGATAAAGGGTGCAAAGTGTCTAAAATTGATATTTAGAGAGAGTGCAATGTGTCAAAACTAGTAATTTAAGGTATGAAGTACAAAATTTATGATAATTTAAAGGTGAAAAATATATTTTCTCAATTAAGAATTGAATATGCAAATGCCTATTAAATACCTGTAGATTGCATCCCGATTTCGGCAACCTCAAACGACCCAAGCCTGTCCCAGCCAGCAGCTTCACAAGTCATTGGTCTTTTGCGAAGGAGCAGCTCCTCTAGGCCTTTGGGCCAATTATCTTATAGCGAGAATAGAATATCAAGGGCATCATAGTCGTTGGGTTCAGAAATGGGGCTTCGATCAATGGATCATGGCCCACGATTGAGAACATTACCCTAATTTCCACTTGCCGGAAACCCCCTCTTAACCCAACATTTTGTCAATCCCAAAACCCATTTTGTTTTTTTTTCTTTGTTTTCGGTAAGCACTACTATATTAATATAATATAAAAGCGTTAATATACAACAGAAACCTCTCAAGGAGGTTCAAAACCTTCAAAAACCCAAGGGAATCTAGAAGGATGCCCACAGAATTCGGCAAAGCTACCTTCCCTAGAGGAAGTAACAGCCCATTGGGCAAGACAATGTGCAACTCAGTTTGCACTTATGGGGACAAAAGAACACGAAAAAAACTGGTGAGACTTCAATCTATCCTAAATACGAGAAATGAAGGCTTCAAGCTTCCAGGGACAATCAGAAATGTCACGGTTAACAGCATCCATGACAATCATAGAATCCCCCTCAAAATAGACATCATCCAGTGAAATATGAGCAGCCGCTGCTAAGAACCCAAGCCATAAAGCTTCAGCCTCTCCTACCGTAGGATCGACCGATTGAAGGCGACGAGTCTCCGCATGAATGACCAGCCCTGTTGCATCACAGCAAACACATGCAGCCATAGAGAAAGAAGAGCGAGTCGCTACATCCACATTAATTTTGATGCAACCCTGTTAGAGAATATAATTCAAATAATAAAATATTCATCTTCCTATCAGCTTAAGATTTTGGAATGAGTGGTAGATTCACATGGTATCAGAGCCAAGGTCCTAAGTTCGAGACCCGTCTCTCCACTCTACCCAAATTTCAATTAAATATTGCATGTGTTGGGCCTCCCAATTAAATGAGTCCGACCCACATGTGAGGGGAGTGTTGGATAATATAATTCAAATAATAAAATTTTCATCTTCCTATCAGCTTAAACTTTTGAGATGAGTGGTAGATTCACAAACCCAAGGGAGGAGGTTTCCACACCATCGAATAAGGTGAATGGAAGACCCGCCAAGCCGCCAAATGACAAAGGGAAGTCTAGTGGATTCGAGCCACAAGCTGAGAAAAGGATAAGGGAGGGATGCCATGAACAATTTGATTCCTTTCAAACCATACAAGATCAATAGCAATGACTGCATACAATTGGAAATAATGATGGTCAACGAAAGGAATATCAAGAACAGAGGGATCAAGAATAACAGAAATCCAAGAAGTGATAGGGAGGCTCGCAAAGCGATCGATCATAATCGGCCAAGGAGCTTCCCTCCAAACTATGCGGCTGACGATGCAGTCCAAAAATAAATGATTCATATGTTCAATCTGGGCATGGAAAAATGGGCACAGACTAGTATTTAAAATTTCTCTTTGAATAATCAAGTCAATACGAGCACGGGTTGGAAGAAGATTCCAAGACAATTTCCATGGTAATAAACGCAAACGCGCATGAATATGTAGCTTCCATAATTTCTTACATTACTGCATACTGGGGACTAGCTGCCACATCAAAGGGAGGAAGAAGAGAGCGGTACATAGACTTTGTGGAATATTGGCCAAAAACATCTAAAATCCATACCCGACGATTAGGATGACCAATCATAGGGGATGGCGGGCTGAGAACATGAGAGATGGTGGCATCATCAAAACGCTCGTGCAAGAGAGCTCGATCCCATTGATGGGTAATAGGAGAGATGAGGGAGCTAACACAGTCCTGGTCCTAACTAAAGACGCAAATATTATGGAATAATTCTCTCACATCTCTTGCACTATGTGCGTTACAATTTATATAGCATTTGTACAGGAGCCGAGAATATCGGTAACAGAAAGAATAAAGAATACTGAAAATAGTACGTTTAACAGAATGCATAACAGAATAAAAGTCTAGAAGATTCTAGACTAGTCTATGCTGACATGGGAACACTCGCAATCGGTGATGAGCTGGGTGATGTACGTGGAGCTGATGAAGATGTGCTAATAGCCCCCCGCGAGTCCAGCGGCGTGGGCAAGACAGTGAGACTCATGTGAAGATGATAGAAGTGATCAGCAACAACTGGTTTTGTAAACACATCAGCCAATTGATCCTTGCTGGAGATAAAAGCCACTGTGAGAGTCTTAGCAGCCACTCGGTCTCTGACAAAATGAAAGTCAATCTCCACGTGTTTCGTACGAGAGTGAAAAAGGGGATTGGCAGATAAGTACGTAGCGCCGAGGTTATCACACCATAGCACAGGAGCCTTGTGAAGAAAGACCCGGAGGTCACTCAATAAGGATTGGACCCAGAGAAGTTCAGCCGTGGTGTTAGTCAATGCCTTGTATTCAGCTTCGGTGCTAGAGCGGGCAACTGTGTGTTGCTTACGAGAGGCCCAACAAATAAGCTTAGGACCGAAGAAGAGACAAAAACCACCGGTGGAGCGGCGATCATCGGGACTGCCTGCCCAGTCAGCATCGGTGAAAGCAGTGAGGGTGGTGAGTGGAGACCGAGAGATATGTAAGCCAAAATGAGCGGTGTGCTTCAGGTAGCGTAAGATCGCTTGACAGCCTGCCAATGAGGCTCATGGGGAGCATGCATAAACTGACAAGCTTTGTTCACCGCAAAAGAAACATCAGGTCGTGTGAAAGATAGGTATAGCAGACTGCCAACCGTGCTGCGATAGAGAGTAAGGTCATCAAACAGAGCACCATCAAATGCCGAGAGACGAAGAGAGGCAGCCATAGGTGAGGATACGAGCTTGGCCAAGAGCATGTTAGTCTTGCGAAGGAGATCATGGATGTACTTGTGCTGAGATAAACAAATACCAGAGGGAGTTTGCTGAACTGCAACACCCAGGAAATAGTGCAGGGCTCCCAGATCCTTAATGGGAAACTCAGTGCTGAGTTGGTGAATGAGAAGTTGAACCAAAGCCGGAGCACTTAGAATCATTTGATCCTGCTGAACCCAAGTGGAGTATTCAGGATTGAGGGTGGATTTAGAAAGCAAGGGTGCAGGTGCAGAGGAGGTACCATCGACAAAGTGAAATAAACATTTGTGCACGCCAAAGCAAGTAATTGTCATGGGACAGTTTGACCGTAACAAGGTGAGGGAGAGAGGTAAGGACGGAGGAGGGTGCCAGTGTTTTGTTTACAAGTGATTCAGGATCAGCCATTTGTAAAACAGAGAGATGGGGACGACGTGAATCATACACCCTCTGATACCATAAAGACGTAAATATTATGGAATAATTCTCTCACATCTCTTGCACTATGTGCGTTACAGTTTATATAGCATTTGTACAGGAGCAGAGAATATCAGTAACAGAAAGAATAAAGAATACTGAAAATAATACGTATAATAGAATGCATAACAGAATAAAAGTCTAGAAGATTCTAGACTAGTCTATGGTGACGTGGGAACACTCGCAATCGGTGATGAGCTGGGTGATGTACGTGGAGCTGATGAAGATGTGCTAACACTAACAATGGTACGTGGGCGAGGTAAAAATTGCGG
The DNA here is from genome assembly GCA_963930655.1 of Myrica gale. Taxonomy (NCBI): domain Eukaryota; kingdom Viridiplantae; phylum Streptophyta; class Magnoliopsida; order Fagales; family Myricaceae; genus Myrica; species Myrica gale. The sequence continues at coordinate 8,690,428 of OZ005599.1, forward strand.
CATACCTACGACCCACGGGTCTTGCCACACGAGTGTTGTCCCCATCTCTAATATGCCTACAAGCACCAGAACGAAGATGAGAAATAAGAGAGAGGATGTCTTTCCAAGCCCATGTAGCCACACAAGGTGATGGAGAATTCCAGAGAGTGTGTGACCGAAGATATTTGACCTGACATAGAGAAACCCAAAGAGAAGGAGTTATTGTGATTAACTTCCAGCCCTCACGAGCCAATAATTTCACATTCATGCGGGAGAGACAGCGAATACCCAGACCCCCCATTGCTTTAGGCAAACACATGGAATGTCAAGACTTAAAAGACAAATGATGGGAGCGTGAGAGATCAATGTTCCACCAAAATTTTTTGAGATGCTTATTAAGAGACACTACAAAAAAACAGATATATAGCGGCGGTCGCTATAAACGCTGCTAAATGGTGTTTTTTGCGGCGTTTTACAAAAAACGCTACTAAAGGGGGTCTATAGTGGCGTCCCGTTAGACCCCCTTTAGCAGCGTTTTTTGCAAAACGCCACTAAAGGTATTACCTATAGCGGTCACCAACCGCCGTTATAGACCCCCTTTAGCGGCAGTCAGTGACCGCCGCACTGACCGCCGCTATATACCCACCTTTAAGAGCGTTTTTTGAAAAATGCTGCTAGAAATCAGGTATCTACAGTGCCGGTCATACTGACCTCCGTTGTAGAGTTCACCTTTAGCAGCGGTTTTTTCAAAAACTGCTGCTATAGGTATAATTTGAAAAAAAAAATTCAAAAATTCAAAAATATATTTATTTAATGTTAATAATTATTTTATAGACTATTTTATTCCTTTTAATACATAATTTTATTTTGTTATGTGTTTAAAAAACATTTTAGGAGACCTACATAATAAAATATAGAATTAAAAGTAGTTTTATGAAAATTGAAGTTGTTATATGGAATTATAAATAATTTTATGAAAGTTATATCTATGATTGTGGAAAGGATAATTGTATTTTTATTGACTAAATCTAAGTATTTTAGACATCTATTATCATATGCTTATAATGAGCATATATATTTGTATTAATTAATAATATAATAATATTTAATTATGACATATTATTTAATTTGAAACAAAAATATATTGTGAGATTAATTAGCTTATACATTTAAAGTACATAACTTAATATCATCATAGTTGTTATGGTAGTTTATATTTTAAAATTATAAATATGATATATTATTACTATCAACTTGTTTTAATTAAAATTATTACACTAGTTATAAAAAAATATTAAATAATATGCTATGTATTTAATACTAAATATAAAGATTTTCAAATATTATTATAATTTACAACTGTTTTTAATTTACTTAAAAATATATAACTATAAAATATAATTTTATTATTAAAAAAAACTACAAATATAAAAAAACCTTTGAAGTGAAACGTTGTCGTTCCCCCACCTCCCCCGCGCGCCCTAAAGGCCTAAACCACGAAAATTCCCCTCCCCGCGAGCGCGCCATAACGCGAAATTCAACCCCCCTTCCCCTGGGCTCCCTCTCCTTGCCGTCACTCACCACCGATCAGGCCACCCTCTGGAGTCTCTCCCTCTCTTTCTCTCCAGCAGCGTGTTCATACGACACGTCCTGTTAATTCCAAGTCGCTTGCTTTTCTTGTCCCTCTCCTCTCTTTGGTGATCGTGGCACCGTGGACATTGGCTGAGCTCGAGAAGTACAACCATCTCTCAGATTCTGCCTCATCGTACCTCAACCACGAATTGTGATCCCCATCTCCCACTCTTAACCTATTTCTTTCAATTAATTGTTATTTGATTCTATTTATTTCTTTGATTAACAATTTTACTAACAGTTTGTAATTTCTTGTTCTGTAGGGTTTGGATTAGGGCCTGAAATTTGGGAATTTTATTAATATCATCTAATCAATAATGAATCTAATATTTTGTTGATTGATTTGGGTTGCAAATCTGAAATTTTTGTGACTTATTTCGTCCTTCAGATTTTGGATTTGGTTGTTTTCCGCCTAGACTCTATAAGTGCATTTTTTTCCTCTCGTCTGGATATGTGGCAGTTCTCTTGCTATTCATGATACTAAACTCGCACCAGATGTCGCCCAATTTTCTGGTATGTTCATTTTGTAATGGGATCCTGAAGATGTGGCCTGTTGCACCGGTGAACAAAGGTAGGACAGACAATATTTAACTTTTGCAATCTTTTGATGTAAATTTTGTCTTTCTTATTGATTTTTTTCCATATTTCCTTTTGAGATATTGGATTCCCATTTCCATTATGTTCAAGGTGTTGCGTGGGATCCGCGGGCCAAGTACGTTGCTTCCCTTAGTTCTGATAGAACTTGTCGTATATATGTGAATAAGCCTCAAACGAAAACCAAAGGCATGGAAAAGATGAATTTTGTCTGCCAGCATGTAATTACAAAGGCAGAACAGCCTTATATGTGAATAAGCCTCATGCCATTGTCATTAATCTCATTCTCAATTACAGGAGTGGTTCACCGGTGCAACATGCCACATCTTCAGGATCTGCAGAGGTAATAGCTGTTTTTAGTCTCTTTGCTTTTTTGTTAAATAAAAACCAAAACGGTCATATGTAAGATGTTTACACTTTTGAATTTTGTTTTCTATATGTACTGAAGTCAAATCAGGTGCTGTATATTTATTGACATACCAGAAAGAAATATATGGATTTTGAAGTTCCTCTTTGAGTCTGATTGTTGGTAGATGCAAATACTACATTGTTCGTGTTTGTGTCGGTAGATACTAGTGAGGAGCTGAATCCCATAACTTCGGAATAGATACTATAGGTAATGGGACTTTTAGATATTGCTTTGCTGGGATGTACTGATTTTTTTTGTTTCTGTATGGCTACTAGTTACATGAGTTGCTTAAATAGGTTTCCTATCCAATTAATCATTATCCTAGGCGGGTATTTCTGATGTCCTAATTACATTTTTACTAATGCATTGTATCATCTTGCAGTTCCATGCCTAACTTGGTGTACTCCTGAAAGTCCATGTCAGAAAGTTCTGACCAAAATTGGTGTATTTTAATTTGTTTGTTTTCAATGCTTAGTTATTAGTTGAGATCTGAGTCTAGTTCTTTTGTTTTGACAACCTCTTATCATCACAGATAGCCTTTGCTTATGGATGCAACTCCTCTAACTCACTAAGATGAACTCAATTTTTTTTTTATAAATTGAAAGTCTTTATGGTGTACCGTAAAAGGATGTGAGAATTAGTACTTCATTTTCCTTTTACTCTTTGTAATAATACATTAGTTTGTTGGGACCGGAGGCTTAGTCCATGGAGCGGAGGCTTGGGCCGATAGAAGCACATATTCCTCGCCATGAGATTATCTTGTCCCTTAGTTTTCTCTGTTAGATCTATAGCTCCATAAATTTCTCTGATGTACTTATATAATTTGTGAGATCAGATCTTAGTTGTGCATGTTTTCCTCTTTTACCTTTTGCCTCCGTTATTTTTCTTTCATATTGCAGGAATTCGGTATAACCTCCTGCTATATCCAAGTATTGAGGTATGATTTGAGTCAACCCAATTGCTGCCCTTATGAGTGGAATGCCACCACCACCCTACTACAGCAGCTCTAGTTTCTTTTAAGCTTCATAAAATAATCTTGACCTCTGTTCCTAGAAGGAATAAGTACTTGAGATCCCTACCATGATGTTGAAATAGCACTAGTTTCTTGAATAGCAGTTTGTAACACTTACTTTTGTATTACTGCACCTGATGTCTGCTCTTAAGTCTACTGGTAGTAATGCTTGTTCCTTTCATTGCAGGAAGCAATTCAAGATTTTGTCATTTTCCTCGGAAGATTTCATCACTAGTTTCTTATTTTCATTTGAGCTTTTTGAGACTAGATTTTAATTGGTTTCAGGTTACTTGTAGAGATTCTTGTATTTGTTGTAAAACGGTATTAATCAATGATGAAGTATATTTTGTTTTATTATCCTTGGTCTTCTAAGTTTTTACATCCAATAAATTATAATTATTAAAATAAATTTGTATTACCGATTAAAAAAACATGTATGTGAAAATATAGGAAAAAATTTGTAGTGTATTAAAATGCAAAAAAAAAAATGTTGGCATAGACCTATAGCGGCGGTCGCGACCGCGACCACCGCTAACCGACCCCTGCTAAAAGTCTGTACAAGCGTTTTCACGAAACGGTGTGGGGAAGACAAATTGCTTTCGGGTCGACCGCAGGTATACCCAAGGTCTTCACCAACTGTTTCGAAAATCGCCGCGATATATCTATCGCGACGGAGCTAAAAAACCGTCGCATGGCTATAGCAGTATTTTGTTGTAGCGAGAAGAAATCCAGCCAGTAGGTAACAAATGATGAGATGCTTTGTGTCAGGAAACAATCACTAAGCACGAGGCCTATATGAAACAAGGTCCACCGGATATCAGCAGGTGATCGAATCCATGAAACCACAAGTCCTCAGCATAAACAGATCTTGCATTTTCCAGGAAACCAAACACAGTAGTACTTAGGTAAATTGTTATTCACTTATATTGGACCCCCACTCACCCAAAAAAAACGCAAAATCAATTAAATGAAGTGAATCTTTTACCAAATTCCTACCTAGTCACGGGAATATGGACTGGTCGCAAAAGCTAATCCATCAGTACTAGAGATAAAAAAAAATATTAAAGCAGCAACCTGTAGGAGTAAGAAAAAACAAAAGCATACGCAGGGTTCCTTCTTATCTTGTTATCTCTTTACGAGAATCATCAACCTGCTTCTGACAGTAACTGGCATTAAGAAATGTATGTCCATTCTAGGCCTCCGAGTTGCGGCCACGTCTCGATGTGCAGAACTTGTTTAAATACTCTCCGGTAATATAAATTTTTAAAAAATATTGTAAAAGTTGTGGTAAATTAAAATTTTATTAAATTTTGAAAGATAGTAGTAAAAAGGTTAAATTTATAAAAATTAGTAAAAAAAGTGGAGATCGAACTCATTTGAAAAAAAGTTATATTTATTGTAATCAAACTTTACTGGCTATCTCTTCTCAGTGGAAGCTATCAGTGGTGATATTTATGGTTTTCACGATTGGAAAGCGGCTTGAGTTTATAGGAGATGCAATCTTTTAGCTCACTTGCACGCCCAGTGGGCTGTTGCTGGGGTTAGAGTTGCATAATCTCGGTATAGGCGCCAATTTTGTTTTTAGGAAATATAATCTTTTAACTCACTTGCACGCTCAGTGGGCTGTTGATAGGGTTAGGGCTGCACAACCCCGGTGTAAGTGTCGGTTTTGGTCAAAATCGGCACCTACACCGGGTAGGCTTGTTTTGAAAAAATTACCCCTTATACCTACACCGTTAAGGGCAAAAACCAACTTTTAGCGGTGGCTGTTTCCGGTTATCCTACATTCATATTGAGCCATTTTTTTTAGCATTTTACGCACTTGACCCAATGTATTTTTTCTTTTTTCTTTTGGTCCATTAATCACATATCAATAAAAATCTAAACTAATGAAATCCAAATTCTAAAATCAATAAAATTAAAGATAATCTTAAAAGATAAGATGAGAATTTAAAGTCCAAAGTAATAGAGACGTCACTGTAAGTAGAAAATATTATCTTTTGAAAAATCAAGTTTAGACCCTAACAACACTTAGAGGGGAGAATATGTGTTTTCCCTCTAATTAACAAATCAATAACAATTTTAAAACATGTTCAAAACCTAGTAGGGTTTCTCTTGGTTTCACAGGGAAAATCCAAAAATTCAGCAATTTTTTAAGGCGCTCGAGAGCTTGTCAAACTCTGGTCAAACGTGATGACTCTGTCTGAATTTTTGAACTAAAATGTATTAGAAATTTGAACTAAAATGTAATTGAGTGACTGATTTTGCAAGCATGATATAAATTTAATAGTGATTTGTCAATTTTATAAATTATAAATTTAGACAATTTGTTAAAATTTGTTAAAATTTCATAAAAACTCTTAAACTCATACAGTGATTTTGTCAATTTTTCGTGGTAGAATCTCGACCTCCTGACTTATATTATGTGATGTACTTACCAAAGTTTGGCATTAAACTCTTTAATTATGATTCCAATGTCTTCATATATACCCTTCTAAATACAATAAATTTGTAATTTTTTCTACCAAAATTCTAAATAACTAGTTGATTCGCCTAGCAAGCTTCTTGGTAACTTGAATGCAAGTATTTGATTAGACAAAACCAACAACAAATCTCAAATATTCAGGTGAAACTAAACTATTGAGTAGACCTTGTCATGCTTCTAGAATACTACGTCTTGAGGTGAAACTAAAGTTTTTTACTATTGAGTAGAAACTAAACTAAAAAAAACTAAAAAAAAAAATCCCGATTTACCCTAATTTTTTCAAAAAATTAAACCTATACCGGCACCGATTAGGACGGATACCAAGAACTCGGTGCCGATACTTATACCGGTACCGATTTTCTGGTGGCATCGTGCAGCCCTAGCCTGGGGTTGGGAGATCTGTTTTTCCTTTTCTGATTTGAATGAGCATATTCGGGCTGTTGCTGGGTTAGGGAGGGCTGTTTTTCCTTTTCTGATTTGCTGAACATATCTTGGCGTGTCACGTGTGATATGCATTGCTTTCCTTCATTTGGTTCTTTTATTATATTGGTTTATTCTGTTTTTTCAAAGAGTATTAAATAGTGTGAGAACATCTATTATATCTCCTTCTTCAAATTATATATATATATATATATATATATATTTTAAAACTAGATATTATAAAGACCTTTGTCCTAGTATATTATTATGTTATCTAGTAATTATCTATGTTAATCTCTTAAGGCAACAATTCCTAACGTGCTTACAAAAAGTCCTTATGAAGTTGATTGCATGATATAACAAAGCATTTCAAGTCGAATGGCAACTTCTCCCTTTCGTTTTTATTAAAATAATTTTTTTTTAAGTTAAAAATCTTACTTATTGTCCAGAAACGGAATAGAGAAAACATTTGAGTCTGAATAATTTTTTAAGCTCTCATGTACTAATAGGTTATTTGAGTCTGAATAATTTTTTATTGAGATGAAACAAAGCTTTTACACATAAAAGACAAAAAAAAAACTACTTTTTTTCTACCCTATTTGTCTCACGTCACTCACACAGTCACACTGCGCTCTTACAACAAATACACGACTCACACACCTATTTAATTTACTTTTCTACTGCTTCTCTACTCAATCTCATTTTCTCAGCTAGTCTTCTCCTATTTACAAGCGCTTTAGGTCGGCGGGTTCATCAAGTCGGCAAGTGATGGCCTTCTGGTAATCTGCCAGTTTCAGGAAGAAGCTCTACGTTCATTTACCGGTGTAGTTTATCTAGGAAGTTCTTTATTTGCCGGCATGTATAGATTTTTCCGCTCCTCTCCAGATTTTTATTGGTTGCCGAAGTCTATTGGTTGTCCCAGAATTTTCAAGAGAGAAATTGGTGCTGAATTTAAGTATTACTGTGAAGTTTTATGAGATTTTAAAAAATGATCTGGATTTAAGCCCATGTTTGGATGACAATTTTTTTTACAATAATTTCTTTACCAACTCCTATACATTTCTACAAACTCCAAATTTTTTTTTTATAAATTCTATTTTTTTTACAAGTTCAAATAAGTTTATACAAACTTTCACAACATTTTCAACAATCTCAACAAAATTTACACTATTTTATGAAATTTCACCAGACAATTTTTTGTCCATCCAAATAGAGTCAAGTCAATGTGAAAATCACTCTTTAGGTCACAATTTCATCAGTTCCATCGTACGTTTATACTTTTTGCCCATTCAATCACTTTTTTCAATATTGCAAAACAACAAACACCTTTGATTTAATATAGGTTTATTAGTAATAAAGTAGATGTGGTAGCGTGGATTCTAAGTTTTAGGAGTTAGAAATTTATTGTGAATGATGCTATTATTTTAAAAAGTGAGTTGATTGTACTAATTTCTAGGATATATTATTTATTTTTAATTTTTAAATATTCTTATTTTATAAGACTTTAATTAAATTTTATTTAAAAAAATATAAGCTTTTTTTCAAGTAATTTTAATTTTATTATAGTATAAAACCTTCATAATTTTTAATTTTTAATATATGATTTTTAGGGGGCCGTAGGCGCCTCAACTGCCTATCCTTTCAGCCGCCCCTGGGGTACCTCTCTCCAGCGTCCACCTGTAGATTGAAGAAGTGGAAGATTATATACATGACATTTTGCGATTGATTTCTCTACCTGCCCTTTTTCCTGATCCTATGAATAGGGCTTCCTGTGAACAAACAATTCGAAAATCCGATACAGACATACGAACTTATTTTTCTGTATTTTTCTTTTTCTCTTCAGTTAATTATTCGCAGCTAAAACGTCATCAAACGGAAACCAAAACTGTCTAATGTTGTCTCATACAAGCTGTCAGAACAGACGTTCCACTGTAAGCAACTTTCTCAGACCGTTGTTGTATAGCTAATTAACTTACTTTCACTTTTATTCAGTGTAAGAATATCAAGAGATAATGCACTCAAAGGAAGACACAAGAACTTGGCAGCAGTGAATTTGTGTCAGCCTTAGCAGCAGGCATGAGATCCCAACTCAATAGTGGAGGTGGCATCTGGTGTTTCCCATTCAGCAATAGCCTTAGCAGCTGCTGCACTACAAACTGGGGGGAGACTAGTGTGTATTCTCCCGGAGCCAGAACTCGCTGAATCGAAGAAAGCAATTAAAGGCGGCCAGACATGGGACTATGGGAGGAATCCTCCCTGCTCCCCCAGCACCAGGCCGCTGCTGGGGTGGTTGGGGGAGGTCCCCCACCCTGAGCGGCGGCTCAAATGGAGGGGGAAGGAATCCCTCCTCCAACCCTGGGAGCTCAGGTGGAGGGGAGAGGAATCCCTCCTCCATCGTGAAGGGGTCGGGGTCGGGACTTGGGAGTTAAGGGTGAGCATAAATTCCGCCGGAAACCGGAATATCCGGTTCCGCTTCCGGTACCGACGTTCCGGCACCGGTTCCGGGTATTACCGGAATCGGATCCCTTTCTTGGGATTTTCCGGTTCCGGAGAAATTTTTTTGACCCCTTTAAAAAAAACAGTGACCTAGGTCACTTATCTCTTGGTCTTGGCGTCTTACTCCGAAAGTACGAAACATTAGGGATTTGAGGATTTCGCATTTTCGACCGTGACCCAGTGAAGCCGCAGCCCTCTGCCCTCATATCTCAGTGCCACTGTCGCACCCGCCACCCCCAACCCTCAGCCCCACTCGACCCTCTCTCCCCCAGCGGCCAGCCCTCTCTCTCGGCCTTCTCCCCCCAGCCACCAACACCCTCTCTGAGTCTCTAGGCCCACAGTGCCACTGCTGAAGCCTCCATCTGCCACCTGCCAGCCCTCAACGCCTCTCCAGCTCTCCCTCTCGACCCTCTCTCCCCCAGCGGCCAGCACCCTCCCTCGGCCTTCTCTCCCCCGCGTGTTGTGGAACTTTAGGTATTGTAGTATTTTTTTAAAAATCTTGTATTCTCAATGTTAATTTAGATCTTTAGATTTTGTTAACTTAGATCTTTAGTTTTTGTTAAATCTTGTATTGTCAGTGTTAACTTAAATCTTTAGTTTTTGTTAACTTAGATCTTTAATTTTTGTTAAATCTTGTATTGTTGATGCTGGATGATTATTGTTGATAGACTATTAGACTTTATTATTGGTGATTATTGTTGACAGGCTTTATTATTGTTGATGCTTGGTGATTATTGTGAGACTTGATTATTGTTGATGGAGGGTGACAATTTGAATTTGAACTGTGCAGAGGATGTTTTAGATTTTGACTCGTTTCTATCAAGCCTATTGTTTATGCATGATGCTTAGATGATTTAGGTTGTGAACATAGATGTTAGAGTTAGATAGATCGAGTCAATTTGGTATTAATTTTTTTACTTAGTTACTGAAATGAAAATAAAAATTGTTTTGTGTCAGATGGATTCTTTTAGTTCTACACCTACTGCAAACATAGGGTCTTGTCCCGGTACAAGTGGTCCAACTGACCCAATTGATGAGTGTGTTAATGCTCCTAATTCTCCTAGAGATGAGGGTCATACTGATCAGCCAGATGGAGATCAACCTAGTAAAAAGAGAAGAAATGCTCGCAAGAGTTTTGTGTGGGATCATTTTACCAAAATTCTACCAGTTATTAGACCTGAACACCCTGAGGCCAAGTGTCATCATTGTAATGCCAAGGTTGGGTGTCATCCTGATCACCATGGCATTTCGAGTATGAGAGTCATCTCAAACGTTGCTTGCCTTATTTGAAGCAACAAAACTTATTAGACAAGTCTCAATCTAGATTGACAATGGATGTTTCGAAGGTAAAAGAGAATGAGTCGGGGATTTTGAAGTTGAATACTTACTGTGAGAAGGAGGTTAGAAGGTGGATTGACGAATTTTTGGTCATGGATGAGATGCCTTTTAGAACTGTGTAGAGGATGAGGTTTAGGAGAATGATTGCTAGACTGGAGCTCCGCTTTAAGATGCCTTCTAGATATACGATGATGAAGGATTGTATGAAGTTGTATGTAGAGGAGAGGAATAAATTGAAAGATGCATTTATGAGAGAAAGCCCTACAGTGTGTTTTACGACTGATACGTGGACATCAGTTCAAAATGTGAATTACATGTGCGTGACGACCCATTTTATTGATAGGAACTAGTGTTTACAGAAGAAGATCATTTACTTTCGCCGTGTAACTGATCATAAAGGGGTAACCATTGGGAAAGAGATAGAGGCATGTATGAATAGTTGGAAGATTGAGAAAATCCTTACAATCACGGTTGATAATGCAACTTCTAACGATACTGCAATCGAACTACTGAAGAGAAGGCATATAGGAACAGGGGCTCAAATTGTTTGAAATCATGATTTTATTCATATGAGGTGTTCTGCACACATTTTGAATCTTATTGTTCAGGAGGGATTAAAGGAGATGAATGATTCTATTACAAAGATACAGAATATTATCAAGTATGTCAAATCTAGTCTTCAAAGGCTTGCTGGGTTCAAGAAGGTTGCGACTGAGAGATTATTGTCTGAAAACAATTTCTTGCAAATAGATGTATCAACTCGTTGGAACTCAACATATATTATGTTAGGAAGAGCTGAAAAATTTCGAGGTGTTTTTGAGGATATGTTGGAGGGGAACGGGAACTTGGTGATGTTTTTGAATGAGGATGGTTATGGGAGGAAGCATAAGTCAAGGCCAAGCATCATATAGTAACGAGAGTCAAAGTTCTGCAAGTGTGGATGAGATGAGCCTTGTGCAAAGATTATGGGGAGGACTTAGTAATTATCGACAGTCTCAAAACTTGCTAGACAGTAAGTCTGAGGTGGATAGGTACCTGATTGAAGATGTGGAATCCATGTTGGCGAGTTTTGATATTTCATTGTGGTGGAAGTTGAATTCTCCGAAGTTTCCAATTCTTTCTCGTATGGCGAAGGATGTGTTGGCTATCTCAATCACTACCGTGTCATCTGAGTCTGCTTTTAGCATTTCTGGTCGAGTGTTGGATTGTTTTCGCTCTTCTTTAGCGCCTTGTACCGTGGAGGGCCTCATATGTGCACAGAATTGGTTGTATGCTCCACCTATACTTGATGAAGATGACGTTGAGGTGGATGGTGGAGATGATCCCTTGAGTTACAGACTAGATAGAGGTACACTAGATATATGTTTTATTTTGTTAACTATTAATTGATATTTGGTTGTTATAATAATTCTTTTATAAATGTTTTGTTTTGTTTTTATATTTTGTAGAGATGGAGAACTTGAGGATATGCTAAACATGATGAAGCTTGGAGCTTTGGATAGTTTGACTTTTTATTAGGTTTGTTTTCTTAGTATTTCTCATAAATATTTTGTTTTGTTAATTGATTATTTGATTGTCTTAATATTCTCTTATAAATGACAAATGTTTTGTTTTGTTTTTGTATTTTCTAGAGATGGAGCATTGGAGAAGCTTGGAATGCTTAATGGACTAGAAAGCTTGAGATTTTGAATATGGAATTTTGGACATCCTTTAATATTCATTTTTACTTATTTAATATGGAGTTTGTATTATTTGATAAATGTTTACTTGTTTAGTTGTTGAACTTGTTTACTTATTTGTATGATTAATATTTTATTTAGTTTTTCTTTTGTGATTTGAAGAATGTATTGTTTATTTGCTTATTTGTCTTGTTTATTTGTTTATGGTTAATTGTTTGTTTAGTTTTTCTTTTATAATTTGAAGAATGTATTGTTTATTTGAACTTGAGCATTAGATAAATTGTTTTATTTGGACTTGGGCAGCAACTAAATTTGGGCCTTTTAGGCCCAAATGAGGAACCAGAATTTCCGGTTTCAATTCCGGTTCAGTTCCAGTGTATTCCGGAACGAAACCGGAATGAAAATTGTCATTCCGATGGGTACCGGAATTCCGGTTCCGTTCCATCCGATGCCCACCCTTATTGGGAGTCCGACACCGTACTCTTTCAGTTTTTTTTTTCTTTTTAATTTTTAGATTTTCATTGAAATTTTGACTTTTGTATTAAAGTATAAGTTTTTCTAACCTATAATATGGACATTTTAATTAAAAAGTCCTAGGGAGTAGCCTTACCTGTCTACCCAACTCAGCAATCCTGACTACACGATCAACAAAAGAATTTGGCATTTTTTTATAAGTCCTCTTGGTCGAAGAACTTCCAGAAAACGTGCCCCTAAGTTGCGTAGTTTTTTAATAATAAAATTATAATGTATTTTTCTCATTGAAAAAAATGGATTTTCTTATCAACTAGCAACAGGAATTGAGAAAAAAAAGATAATTTGTAAATAGAAAATTTTCCAGGGGCGTTTGTTTCTCAATATTTCCAAACAAGCATAAAATAATCCCTCTCTCCTCATTAAATTATAAAATAATATTATATTATTAAATTAAATCTTCTCTCTCCTCACTTTTTTCATAAAATACTATACTTTTTCACAGACCTCAATACCCAAAATTTCTAAAACCTCAATATTTTCACAAACAAACACCCCTGAAAATGAGTTGAACAGGCTCCAACTTTTCAACAAACCATATCTTTTTGTTCTATGTGCATTTTTAAAAAAAATTTACAGCCATTTCATAAACTACTTGATTAATTTATTAATTTCTTATACAAATAAATTTCATGGTTAAGTTCGTATATATTTTCTTCAATTGATGTTAATTAGTAGTTACTCAATCATCATTAGGGTTCTATTATCAAAGTTAATTGGATAAATTATACTTATAAATAGGCCTGTCCAAAAAACCGGCCGGACCGGACCGGACCGGCCAAACCGGACCGGCCCGGACCGGTTTTGACCCAAACCGGTTGACTTTTAGTCAACCGGGTTGACCGGACCGGCAAACCGGTGTATTCCGGTCCGGTTCCGGGTTACCCTCATGAAAACCCGGGACTGGACCGGAGTATACCTCTCCAAACCGGCCCAAACCGGAAATTGGCCCAAAAAGGCAAGGCCCAACCCAAAAACCGGCCCAAAATGGCATGACCCAACTCAAAACCGGCCCAAAATGTCATGGCCCAAACCGGCCCAAACCGACCCAGACCGGACCGGTCAAACCGGAAACCGGACCGGACCGGTCCGGTCATATAACCGGTCCGGTCCGGTCCGGTCTATATACTTTGAAAAAGTTCCGGTTTGGCCGGCCAAACCGGACCGAACCGGACCGGACCGGCTGTTGGACACCCCTACTTATAAACGTATAAAGACTAAATTGACCATTCTTGTAATTATAATAAGGGAAAAATACACTTTTCACCCACAAACTATCGGGATAGTGACACATTGCACCACAAACTACCATCTTTGAGATATTACAATCAAACTACCAATGTTATACACTTTGCACCCTAAACTATCAATTTTGACACATTACACCCTCCAACTACTAATATTAAACATTTTGCACCCTCAATTTGACAATAATACTCTTGAGAAATTAATAAATTGACATCAATATCTTTACTATATACAAAATAGGTCAAGGGCATTATCGTCATTTTAATCTCAAAATTTGAAAAATGGTTCAAAGTGTCAAAAATTGATAGTTATGGGGTGTAATGTATCAAAATTAGTAGTTTAAGGTGTAAAGTGCAAAACTTATGGTAGTTTGTGGGTGAAAAATATATTTTTCCTTATAATAATCTATACGTTATATTTTTCACAAAATAAATTATTGATGTGTTGTATATTTTTATATATCAATTTGGACATATTAGGGTGAGTCTACATAAATTTCTTTTATAGCACTCATTCACACGCCCATCCACATAAATTATTATATTTACAAAAAATTAAATATATATATATATATATATCACGTTGGGAAAACTGGTAGATGTTCTCATCGTAAATTTATGTATAAATTTATAATATATGAAATTTATTAAAAATAAGTGATACTACTTTATACGAATTTGTACTAATTGATTTAAATATACAAGAGTCGGTAAATTTTTGTTCTAGCTCTAGTCCAAGAAGATGGAAGAGGTCGGTTGGTTTGTAGCCCTAAATCGGGGAGAGAGCCAACTGCTCCATCGGGTTTCCCTCTACAGATCCACTTTGCTTTATTTAGCTATTTATCGTAACTATTTTGGTACTTGTACTGTTGTACATATCTGGGAAGAAACGAAAAGTACGTCGCAAGAAAAGCGAGGACGCGTGATAAGGTACATGAGGACGCCTGCACCGTATTTCAACCGGACCACAGTTAAGTTTTAACTCGACCACGGTATAGTTCTCTCTCGTCCAGGCAGTTTTATATATCAGCAACAATATCTCCGCTGATTTGCTATCAAAGAAGTGGAAATCAAAAAACCCATTCAGGATGATGATTCGAAATCCGATCGTCCGAGTCCCTCCGTGGGATTGGGACCCATTTGAGAATGTGACGACTGGAACGTCGTCACCATTCTCCCCAAGTAGTCCTTCCTTCAGTTTTAACGGCAATGCCGGTGGCGGAGACCACTCTCCTTTCATGGACTCGTTTACGGCCCTCCAGCGTTACCTCCCGTCGAACCAGTCAGACTCCCTCACGGAGGAGTCCGACGTTCCTGTCGACGCGTTCTCATGCGATCACTTCCGCATGTACGAGTTCAAAGTCCGGATGTGCACACGTGCAAGGTCGCATGACTGGACCGAGTGTCCGTACGCCCATCCGGGGGAGAAGGCTCGCCGGAGGGACCCACGCAAGTATCTTTATTCCGGCACGGCCTGCCCCGACTTCCGCAGGGGGAGTTGCAGGAAGGGTGACTCGTGCGAGTTTGCTCACGGAGTCTTTGAATGCTGGCTCCACCCTGCTCGTTACCGCACTCAGCCATGCAAGGACGGCCCGAGTTGTCAACGCCGGGTCTGCTTCTTCGCTCACTCAACCGAGCAACTTCGGGTCCTGACCCAGCAGAGCCCGAGGGGTGGTGAGTCCTTTGATGGGTCATCCATTCGTCACGGCTTTGATTCGTATTTGACACCGGAACTGTTTGTTTTATCTCCCACTTCGATACTTGCCTCGCCACCGATTTCTCCGCCGTCTGACTCGCCGCCCACGTCGCCGAGTGGCATTCCTGTCGGTGGTAGAACCGCTAACTCGGTGAGCGACCTCGTTTCATCCACGCGAAACCTTCAGCTTGGGAAGTTGAGAATGAGCCCTCCTTGGGGGCTTGCTGTGGGATCTGGGTTTTGTTCACCCCGTCGGTCGACTCTCCGACCCGGATTCTGTAGCCTGTCTCCTACTCCATCTCCGACCCCGACTCGTTCTGGACTCCGTTCACTAGATAACCAGAACTTCGAGGAGCCTCCAATGGAGAGGGTGGAGTCTGGGAGGGACCTGAGAGCTCAGATGTATGCCAAACTCAGTAAAGAGAACTCGTTGGGACGAGTGGACTCTGCCTCGTCAGACCCAGATGTCGGGTGGGTCTCGGAGCTGCTTAAATGAAACGAGTCCCAAGTGATTCGCTTCCGTTCTGATTGCTTTGATAATTTTTTTACCAATGGGTTTTGAAATCGGTTGCCCTCGATTCTTCTGACCTTGTAAATATCATGCTGATTTTGGACACTGTAAATGGTAAGACGGGAAAGAAGAGACACCATAGTCTCCGTTTTGCGGTTCTCTTTTTTCTCTTAGGACCTAAAAAAACGCAAACTTTTTGTACAGACTGAGAAGGATATCTTAGGGCTGCCGAAAAATGGGGTAGCAGTTGGTTTGATGAATTTGTCATGATATGATTTGCATGTAACTTACTGGATTTTCTGCTTAGTTTTCTCAGCATATTGCATTTTGTAAGTTTGTTTGCCAGTTAATGTACTGTCATGTTTTATATTTATGATGATCCATTTGGCTCGATGGAAGAAAGAGATGTCGCTGGTCTATTTGGCCGCCGGTGATGTTGAAAAGTACAATTACTTTTGTTAATATGGATAAATTTCTGCAGTATGGCGACATCATGAAACTCGGGAGTTGGTATTGTCTGGATATCGAGCCCGTGATTTGCTCGTCGTTTCTGGGAACAGAACTTGGTGATAGTTTATTAGTTCGTGGTGTTTGTAAAGCTTGGATCTTTTTTGCTGAATATGTGTATATGTCTGACATGTTTGTGCTTGTCATCTTTACAATGGTGTTCTTGGAAACCCTTTCATTTCCCCTCGAATCCTCGATCAATATGGATAGAATAGATAATGTCTGAATCTCTGATGATGAAGCACCCTTCTGGAAGGATTAGCTTAATGGAAGCTTCCGTCCAAGCTTGTTACGTGGAGGTAATTAGCAACAAGCATTTATAGCTACATCAACAAAAAAATATTATAAAATAACACATTCCTCGAAGATAACGATATTTGTACAGTATTCCAAGAATAGATAAAACACTTCAAATTATCAAAAATTTTATTTCACTGAACATCCTCTCATTTTATTTAATCCGGAAGGAGATTAGATTTGTGACGTGGAAGTAAGAGGTTCTAAAGCCGGCCTTATCTCCTTAAACATCTCTTCGCGTATTTACTACGCGCCGCTTGTACTTGTTTCCCCATTTAAAAAGTTAATCAGCTTGATGTTAAAGTTTTTGGAAGGGACAAGATATGGTCAAAGGAAGCACCTACTCCTGTGGGCTCCTCTTAAATTAAAGAAGGGAAATGCTTGGGACCCCGATGGGATCCCGATGCCATCCCGATAGGGGCTGGAAAGACATTAAAGACTGGTTCGCCATTGAGGTTGAGAGGGATCGGAGAGATAGAGACGTGGAATATCAAGGAGACAGTATGATAATGATTAAATACATAACTTAAAAGGCAGACAAAAAACAAAGTGGCTGCAGGTCGGTTTAGAAATTTGGTTCCTGTTTTTTACTCAACCAGGGGTATGTCCGTTTTCACAATTTTTTCAGGATTCTAAGTATATTCACAATTCTACCACCGAACATATTCAGAATTCAAACACAAAAACCAATACATTTTACACAATCTCCAACAACTTTTTAATTTTTTATTCAACATAAATTTTCTCTCTCTATACTTTTTTACATAACTCCAATACTTTTTTATTAAACAATTACATTAAATCATTTCTCTCTCCACTTTACACAAACACCAATAAAACACTATTCAACATAAAAATTCACAACTTCTCTAAAATCCTACATTTTTTCTCAAAACGAACATCACCCAGGTGATGAAGAAGAGTCGTATAAAATTGGATCGGGATAGTATGCAGTTCGGGTACAGCGCAATTTGGAGGACCCTACTCTACTCGGAGATATGGGTCTCGGCCAAGACTCACACTTCTCTCCGAAGTGCAGGGTCAATTCGTAGAGATAAATGAGTTCTGTCCGAAACCCACCCTAGTCGTAGATGTGGATCTCGGACAAGATCCACACCTCTCTCTCCAAAGTGCAGGGCCAATTTGGTAGAATCCGCATCCCTATCAAATTACTTGGTTAGGGCCTTAGGGAGGATCCTGTAGTTGCGGCTGTATAAGGTTAAATGTGATGGTGGCTTACTGCCATTATTTTCTACCACCTCCCTGGAACACGACATTTTAAAGTATATCTGTGGATGTGGGAATTTTATTTATTTATTTATTTCTGGAACGATTAAGAATTTTTTTGGAAATTGGATTTTTTTTATTTTTTTAATATGTTGTTTTGAAGATTATAAAAATTAGGCTAAAATCATCCACTAGTTTTAGAATTTTTAAATTTAATTCCTAGGAATTTTTTTTATTTATTTTCCCGCTAACCATATCATGCCCAATAGACACATGACATGTCCCTTAATCCAACATGCATGCTACGATTGCACCGAAATTTTATAGGGACTAAATTGAGAAAAGTCTAGACCCTAGGAACTAGTTGATGATTTTAACTAGTATTAAAAAAAATTGAAGCTAATCGATTAATGAAAGAATGATATGTCAAAATATTAAAAAAAAAAAGTTAGCTAAATAGATTAGTTTAACGATTAGAGACCATAATATTGAAGAAAATGGAGTTAATAGATTAATGGAAGAATTATAGATAAAAATATTAAGTAAAAATGAGCCAAATTGATTAGTTTAAAAATTAGAGACGAAATATTGAAAAAATGAAGCTAATAGATTAATGGAATAATTATAGACCAAAATATTCAGGAAAAAGCATCCACATGTATTAGTTTAACAATTGGAGACCACACTATTTAAGAGAATGAAGCTAATGGATTAATAGAAAAATTATACACAAAAATATTGAGTACAAATGAGTCAAATTGATTAGTTTAAAAATTATAGATCAAAATATTAAAGAAAATAAGGCTAATTGATTAATAAAAGAACTATATACCAATTTTTTGATTAAAAGGGTGCCAAATTTATTAGTTTAAAAATTAAAGATCAAAATATTGAATAAAAATTAGTCAAATTCATTAGTTTAACAATTATAAATCATAATAAAAAATGAAGCTAATAAATTAATAGACTAATTATAGGCTAAAATATATAGTAAAAATGAGTCAAATTGATTAGTTTAAAAATTATATAACAAAATATTGAAGAAAATGAAGCTGATAGATTAATGGAACAATTATAAACTAAAATATTAAGGAAAAATGAGTCAAATTGATTAGTTTAGCAATTAGAGACCTTAATATCGAAGAAAATGAAGAAAATGAGACTGATAGATTAATAGAAGAATTATAAAATAAAATATTGAGGAAAAATGAGCCAAATTGATTAGTTTAACACTAGTCTTTGGGGTTTAGACTTTTCTCAGTTTAGTTCCTATACATTTTCGATGCAGATGTAGCGTGCATATTTTATTAAAGGACACTCGTCATGTGTCTATTTGGCGTGACATGGTCAACATCTGCCATGTCAACAAATTCCTTTTGAAAAATAGATGGTAGGTGGACGGAAGGACCAACATGGAAATTAGGTCGTACCCCAGGGCAACTCGAAAACAAAAAAAAAATCTCTAGAGACTAAACTAAGAAAATTCTAAACCCTAGAGACTAGTGGATGATTTTCGCCTTAAAATTAGGAAGTAAAACTTTGTCAAGGAAGTTATTGGATCATAATCCTTGTAATTTTTTGTTCGAACTGCACTATATAATTTAAAAAAGAGATATATGTTACAATTAGGATATAAAATTACAGATTATCCTATTCCAGAGTTGCTCACGAGTTTTTATAAAAGTTATTGTGAGACCTCGACTTAGAGACTAGTAGCGTCAATCAGTTTAGATTTCCTTCCATGTTAGTTTAGACATTAAAATTTTGCTTTTTTGCTTTGAAGTGTTTTTCACTATCCTGAATTATTGAAAAAGAGAATGTATAGTTTAATTTAAAATTCATGTCCAAGGTGAAATTTTACTTCTGCACTTATTTTTGGTGCATTTTTAGTAATATCTAAATAGTATATTTTGTTTGCAGATTTTAATAGTGCTAAATTTTTTTTGTGCAAGCGATTAATTTGTACCTAACTAAGAATGTTATTATGCTATTCATTTTCTTTGTCTAAGAGTAGATCTAGGAATTTAATATCTACATGGAACAAATATACTATGATTATGATAACCGAAAAAAACAGTAATTTTATGATTATTGTAATTAAATATTTGGGTCTTAATAGTCAACAATTTTGATGTGACATGCCTTTAAGATATATTCTAGAAATATTTTAAATCTATAAATAATCACTTATTTTAAAAAGTAAGTTATTTTTAAGAGTATATTTTATTATTAGCTCTTTTGACAGGAAATCAAAAGGACAACGTGTTTGTTCGTGGAAATATCATTGTTTTGAAAATTTTAGGTATTGAGATTTCTAAAAAAGTATAATATTTTATAGAAAAGTGAAAAGAGAAGATTTAATTGAATAATATAATACTATTTTATAATTTAATGAAAAAAATAAATTATTTTATAATTGTTTAGAAATTTTGAGGGTTAAAAATATTAAGAAACAAATGCCCTCATAATTAAAATACGTGGAGGACCTGAGCTCCTTCTCATTGGATAAACATGCATAGTCGTTCTATTCTCTGATGGTCACTTGTACCTTGCCCAAAAGTATAGGCACCGATAATTTAAAATCGTCGAGAATAAATACACTTTTCACCAAATTATAAAGAGTTTGATATATTAATTCATAAATTATTTACTTTAATGTATTTACCACCATCCGTCACATTTTTTCATAGATTAGATCGCAATCACGGCTCCTGACCCTCTTCTCCGGTATCGAGGTTATTGTTATTAATTTATTAAGATATCGAGCTATTATTATCATTTCAACCGTGATAAAAACATAGCATTAAAAGCAAGACGTGTGTCCAATTGAAAAAGGATTTATACAGAAAAAAGTAGGTAGATTTTAATAAATGATGTAAAGTGTCTAATATTAATAATTAAAAATTTTAATATGTCAAAATTACGTGGCAAAATACAGTAAAAAGCTGACGTTTTGGTCGAGCTGATATTGATCAATTCCAAGTTCCTCGTTTTATTGGACTTGATTTTCGTCCTAGCTAGTAGCTAATCGATCATATTAGTCGCACATGTGAACCTTTTTAGCGTGTGTTAAAAGATGTGTCGATAAGGGTGGGTGATACATCACTCTCACGGAACCGATCATAAATCCACTAATGTCCCTTGGAACAAAATACTCGGTTCTGGATAAGTATACACGCCATAGGATTTGGACATAATATCATTTGCTGGCCCACCCCCATGATATATACTTTCTGACCTCTCGTCCCTTCTAGATTTTGGCTTAGAAAGTGTCATATGCTTCTGCGACACATGCCATGGATTGGACAATGGGGATACGCTCGTTTTCACAATTTTTTCAGGATTATAAGTATATTTATAAATTTATCATCGAATATATTTAGAATTTAAACACAAATATCAATACATTTTACACAATCTCTAACAATTTTTTAATTTTTTATTCAACATAAATTTTCTCTCTCTATACTTTTTTCACATAACTCTAATATTTTTTTATTAAACAATTACATCAAATTATTTCTCTCTCCACTTTACACAAATACCAATAAAATACTATTTAACATAAAAATTCACTTCTCTAAAATCCTACGTTTTCACTCAACACGAACATAACCTAGTTGTGGGTCAGCATCTTGGATCTTTCAACTTAAGACACTTTACGGGTAGGACAAGTTATATTAGATGAACTGTCGTGGGGTCTATTCGAGTGGTATGCGCGAATTTGTGTTTGTATGAATAGACCCATAAATTTACATGTTCGATTCTTTATTATATGAATATCGTGATTAATTTAAGTGAGCAGGACCGGCTCAATAAAAAATGAGGCCTAAGGCCATACTAAAAATTAGGCCTTTTTATATATATTTTTCAAAAAATATTTAAATTTTTTTTTTCAGATATAAAATTACTAATCAAGTGGGCTTAAATCTCATTTGTTTTTAATTTATTTGTTCATCATGCATTTAAGGATCTTTTTATTTTTCTTTTTATTTTTCTTTTAAGTTATGAGACCTCTTGCTCAAAGTGGGGCCTTAGGCAACTGCCTAAGGGTTGAGCCGGCCTGTAAGTGAGTCGTAATTCTTCTAAATTTACATGTGCATTACTAGTACTAACAAGGTGGTTTGCACTTCTCTTGGTTATAAAAAAAAAAAAAAAAGAGTTCTTTTTTCTTGCCTACCAAATAATGGGAAGGTTTCAAATTTTGCCCTCTTGCCCAAGGCATGGACCCAAGCTCAATGTGTTCCGTAAAATTGGCATTCCACTTGCAAGACGAGATGCACGAGATGTTCAATGCATTTGTCTCTTCAATGCTGAACATTCACTGAACTGTACCATTCATTTCACTGTTACATTGGATTCCATGATTCAGCTTTTATATCGTGAAAGATCCTTTCAACTTGGCTCAGCTGCCAAGTGCACCTTATTATTTCAATCACCAACTAGCTGCCGGAGGGGGGACCCAAACTCATATGTGGTGACTGGTGTGCATTGTATCTCGACGGCTGCCTAAACTCACAAATGCTTTTTCTTGTGTCTATGTCGGTTGGTTTGAAACATTCAGTGTTTATAAGTGCGCTTCAAATTTATCATCCTTACCCAAACAAAAATCATACTACTTTTTTAAAGTTGAAGAGGAATTGATATTAAATAAATCAAAAGGTAAAAGATGTTGTTGAATAATAAAGTCTCTAGGTTTCTTCTAAGAAATGAAAAGCACAATTTTTTTTTTGGTTCTGTGCAAACTAATAACGAAGTTGGAAGTTAATTATTTTTCTTCTTTTGGAATTACTTTTGGAATGAACGCATTAACTCTTGTTTTTCATTTTTTTCTTAGTGAGAAGGGAAGGGGGCAATCAATGTAACAACTTGTTAGTTCCTAAAGTTAGATGTTGGTTTTATTCCATGACATGTATGTTGTAAAGAAACGTGTCTTGGATGTGGATGATCAAGTAAATGTGTTTCAGTTGTAAATAAATCTGAAATTTGTTAAAGTGGTTAACGGATGAAAGAGTTTGTTTGTGAGGAAGTCTGGAAGTTATAAAGTTGTTAAAGTGGTTAAGTGCTGGTTGGGCTAGCTTAAGGCGAGCTTGAAGAATTCACGTTGTAATTTGGAGCTATCTTGAAGCTCAAGCCTAAACACGGGAGTAATAATAAAGTGACGTATTCTGACGATTTACCCAGTTATTATAAAAAGGGGTGGTGAGTTGCTGGTTGGTCAGGACTTTGGAAAATAGATGAAAAATTGATCTGAAACGAAACGAAGCCTTTGAGAAAGAGTTTTGTGATGAATTGAAAGGAGATTGTTCTTGAAGACTTGAATATTCAAGATTTTGGTTGTCCACTTTCATTTGTTGTTGAAGAAACTAATCACCATCAAGAAAACCACATTGTGGCAATGGGTAACGTCGGAGTTCTGGTGTTTGTTGATTGGAGTTCCAATCATCCTGAAGCAAGTTTGCTGTGATAAAGATTCATTGAAGTGAGAGAGAGATCCAAAGGTTTTGGATTCTACCGCTTGGTGTGGGTTCGAACGTGTCGTTCGAATTGCTTCTTTCGAGATTTGTTAAGTAGCAAAGGTTTTGTGGTAAACAAAGTCACCGACTGTAAGTGTATCTCTCATTTAGTGGATTGGTTAACCGGTGGTGAGCCCGGAGTGATTTTTCCCTTTTGAAGGAGTTCTTTCAAAGGGTTTTCCACTTCGTAAACAATCTCTTGTGTTTGTGTGATTGTTAGCTTTTCAATTCCTTTTATATTTGCTTGTTTATTGATTAACATAATATAAATTTGAATCTTGGTAGGTTGGTTGTGTATCTTGTTTTAAAAAGATTAGATCAAAGATTTTCTGCACTCCAAGTGTTTGTGATATTGTCTAAGTAATCTTATAAGTGTTTAAATTGACTAAACATATTGAATTTCTGTCATTAATAGGAATGTATGATATTTTTCAGATCTGGACAGATTCAATAATCTTCATTGTTCTAAGATTTGTATAAGGTTTTGCACATTAGGGTGAAATAGGTTGTGCTGAGATTCTTAACTTACTATTCACCCCCCTTCTAGGTAAGTTTAGGGTCTAAATTGTGTCCTTCAAACTCTATTTGAGCGTGATTATAGTTAGGGGTGATCAGACCGGACCAGACCACAAAATCGGACCGGAACGGACCGATTTTGTGGTCTTCAAAAGTTAAATCCGGTCTGATTTTGACCGGATTTCATAAACCGGATAATGCGATCCGGTCCGGTTTTGAATTTTTAAGAATGCGTTCGGACCAGATCAGAACGCATTTCAAATTTTTTAAAAAACTTAAAAATATATACACCCGTCTACTGCGCAATGCAGAGGCTGCTACGCAGCAGCCTCTGCGCAGTGCTCATAGGCTAAAAGGATCTGCGCATTAAATTTTTTAAATTTTTTTTATTTAAAAAAAATAAATCTGGTCTGAACCACTGACCGCATTTCAGAAGACAGGACCGGACCACTTATAAGTGGTCCGGTCCGGTCCTTTAATATAAGAGAACCAGAAATGCAGTCCGGACTGCATTGCGGTCTGAAAACCGGACCTCATTTCCGGTTTTCAGCCCTAATTATAGTAGCACCCTCAACTGTTGATGATACCGAAATTGAATTGACCCAGCTCAAATCAGTTTGAACTAGACGAATATGATCATACGAAAAGCCCAACGACGATGACATGCCCGTATCGACTCAAGCCCGAAAGAAAGAAAAATCACGACTCGTGTCGTAAACAATTATAAGCCAACTTATAACGTGCAACATTCTCACGATCCCGATGTTCCACACAATAAAAGCCTAAACTGCCCACTATGGGGACCTTTAGTAAGAGGCTCTCACTCCCTAATCCACGGGCGAAATTAAGGCGCCGAAGGGGTCAACGCGAAGCTGGAAGAAGTCCTGGCCGTGTTAGGAAGAATGAGGTAGAAAGTGGATAAACAACCGCAATCATCCCTCGAAAACATGATGCATAAAGGTAGAATCTCCATTCACGTCAAAAATTTTTGGAAACCCGACTGCCATCCAAATATCATATGCCTGTTATTGACAAATACACGGGAGCCGCTGATTAGTTAGATAATTTGGAAGGCTATCGATCACAGATGGACTTGCTGGATACCCAAGACACTATCAAATGCAAAGCATTTCCTACGACATTAGTCGGATCTGCTTGCATTTGGTTTAGCAGATTAAGGCCAAACTAAATCTCGAGTTTCAAAGAGCTTAGCAGAGCCTTCGTTAGCCATTTCATAGCAAGCAAAAAGCAGAAGAAACCAGCAATTCATCTTCTTTCTACTCGACAAAAGGAATATGAAAGTCTGCTAGATTACGTCTCAAATATAGTAGTTGAGGGTGTAAAGTGTAAAATCTACGGTATTTCGTGAGTGAAAAAATTGTATTTCCTCTATCATTATATATATTTCTGAATTTTCAGATCTGGAAAGGCAAACCATTCAGGATCCAAGAATAAAGACAAGTAAGCATTGGGCTTGGTTATGTTATTCATCAGCCCAAGAAACTAACAACCGGACCCAAATGTGGAGGAAATCGTAAGACGGTTTTCTTATTCGGGTTTTTTCTTTTGGGCAGCTGAAGATCTTTCCATTAGACAAGATGGAGTAGCTCAAGAGGAGATAGAGAAACAAGCTGATCATGAAAACTGGAAGTGGGGTAAGGTGACGAAGTCGTTTTTCAGTGAAAATATGATGGTAACAGGACAAAATAAGATTGAACAGTGAATCACGTTGTCGACTTGAGTCATAACAAGTAATACACTCAATGAAAACTTTGGACTAAAAACAGTTGTCTTTTCTGAGATCTTAGAGCAATATCTGAAACTAACACTTAAAAAAAGTTATTTTTTTTAATGATCAAAGCTTAAGAGTTGATCTCCTATTTATAAGAGTTCAAGGGAACATTCCTTAGCCACGTGGGACTCCAAATGGGTTCCATGAGTTGAGCCCATTTGGGTCAACCCAATTTTAGCCCGCACCACTTTGAGCCATAGACTTTTCTGGACTTCCAAAGTCCATTTTTTCCACATTGGGCTGTAGGCCTCTTGGGCTTCCAAGATCCAGTTTTATTTATGAGCCGAATTTCTCCCAAAAGTTAATCCAAATAACGTTGTGTTTGTGTTGAAATATTTTTGGTATTGAGTTTCGTGTTAGTGTTGGTTTTAGTGAAAAAGTGAAGAGAGAGGTAATTTTTTATATTTTTTGTAATTTTTTATATTTTTTTATGGAAGAGAGAGAGATTATATTGTAGTATTTTATTAGGAGAGAGAGAAAAATATTGGCACCCAAGGGGAACAATTAATTTTAGCAAGTCAACAAAATCTATCATCTCTTGCCTTTCTTTAATTACTATTTAACAATGTCTAATTTCGCTAAATATACATTGTTGCACTCCCAGATTATTTTTAATTTACTCCAATCAATAATCTCAAACTTTTTTTCGACTGTCACTTTATTGTTTCTATTTCTTATCCTTGAGTGCCCTAATTTAATCACACAATTATTTAAAGATAGAAAATTATATTTTTTTTATATTATTTCAGTAAATCTTGTCTCATTTCATGTGACCATCGATATACAAGTATATTGTCAGAGCCTCGCCTTTGTGTACATCAAAACTGAACAAAATGAGCGATGACTTATTTATCCCTTTCGACAGTACTTTATGAAATAAATATTTCGCGTGGCCTGGTTCATTTTGTTAACTTATTATACAACACCAATCACGTTGCCTAAAAAATCTTTTTTCCTATGCTCAAGATAAATAAGATTCCTATTCTCAAGACAAATGATCATGGGATAAATAATATTGCTATGTGTTCGCTTTTGTTCATAATCGATATTTTAATGATTTCAATAAAAGGATTAAGTTTACAAAATAGACATCTTCAAAGACAAACATTTTTATCAAAGAAGCAAAGACATGAAAATTGAATATCAAGAAGATGCAAGGAACTCAAAAGTGAAGATTCAAGACCATAGGGTATAATCTTGTAACTCTTAGTTTCATTTTCGACAAGGATTTGAATCACACACTTGCATATATTTTAAAACGTGCATAAATTTTTCATAACAAGTTTGACCGTCATAATGCGCTTTAAATGTTTTCAAATTATCCATATATAAACTTCAGCCTTAGTTATACTTTTGGGGAGTTAGTTTTTGAAATTGAGATTTCAAAAATGTCAAAAACAAGCTTTTTAATTATAGTCGATGATGAACAATGTTATAACAGTCGATCGGAAGCTACAGTACCGCAAATAAAAAAAATTCAATTTTATGACCGTTGGAGCAACGAATACTTTTAGCGGTCGACCGGTACATCGAGAAATGGTTTTAAACGGCTCTAACGGCTAGAAAAGTCTAGTTTCTTTTGTGGCATATATAAGGGATCTCTTCGGGTATTTCTATCAAGCTTTGAACGTCTAAACATTTGTTTTATTCTTAAGAGAATCCAAAAGCCTTGATTTTCATATCAAACATGTTTATTATATCATTCACACAAATTACACTTTCCTATCCTTGTCATTGTGTGAAACAAAGAGATGTAACCTTCATTTTCTTATCCACTCTTTGAGAGAGCTAAATCTTTGTATCTCTTCATTCTAAAAGAGGTGACTCATTTAGTGAGGTTGTTCATTAAAGAAGAAACTTAGAGAGGGTATATTTCAAGTTTGGTTAGGTTGTGAGTGGCACCCGAAAAATCACTTGGACTGTGAGTGTTGAGCCCGATAAAGAACTTGTAAGGTTCTCTAGCACCCGGAAGCTAGAGTGTACACTATTGGGAAGATAGTAGATAAAACCTCAAGACTCAGAAAGAAGCTTGATGAGTGGATGTAGGCGGGTTTGCCGAACCACCTAAAAATCTCGTGTTTGCTCTCTTTAACCTTACTCTTCACATTCAGCACTTATTTACTTATTGCTTCAATATAATTGTGTTAAACTAGTCTTTACTTTGCAAACACACTTTTAGAGTTAAAATCAAAAAATTGGAAACTTTAATTCACCTCCCTCATGAGTTGCCTTAATCCTAGGAACTTCACTATGCTCAAGACAAATCATCATGGGATAACTGGATGTTAATGATTTAGATATTATGAATAAACTCTTTTATTCATGAATTAATAATTCTTTATTATTAGATTGAGGACACATTTCCAACAAATATTTCAATAACAATAGGTTTGGTGACACGAAGATAGAAGAAACATTGAAACAATGAGAAGAGTACAAGAGAGTTTGTGTTTAGACTTTGGAGAAAAAATCACAAAAGTTTGAGCTGTGAACCACCTACTCTCTTCAAAATTTACCGCTTATCAAGTATGACCAAGTAGGGTTAAGTTAGTTTGAGCCCAGTTTACAAGAGGTGTCACAGATTTTCCTAAATTTGATGGAAGAATACAACACCAATCACATCTTTCTTCCGTTTGAAGCCTCTTTTATTTTGGTTACCGTTACCCTCTTTCCTTCATTCTCCATATTTACCTAATATTAAAATTCACATGTGTCACCAACACTAATCGACTCTGAAATACTCGACTGGGTCTTATTCGAACCAAATGGGACTTGGATTTTCCTTAGTAAATCGACTTACAGGCCCAATACTTATTTATCTTTTTACTATCAAGCCCAAACCCTCTAATGAAATGGGTTAGGCTTCCGATATTAAAGACATCTACTTTGGGACTCTGGCCCAACACTTTCCGTCCACGTCAATACGTGTTCTGTCATACAGGAGAAAAGAAGAAAACGTAGAACCAAGGTGACTTCACAGATAGAAAAAATGACTTGTGACGGATTTTTTTTTTTTAATAATAAAGGGAAAAGTCATAATTAACTCTGGACAAAAATCAATCAGTTACATACTATTTTGAAAACGGCTATTTGAGATTCTTCACTTTTGAAAATAATCAATTCACATCCGTCCAAATTAGACGTTAAGTCCGCGAAAAATCATGCAAAATGACCGAAATGCCACTAAAATTTTTAAAATAAATAAAAATAATAAAAATTTAAGAAATAAATTAAAAATAAATAGATTATTGAAATAGAGCTTCAGTAGTTTTATCTAAAAAATATTGTTTTATTTAAAAGCATTTTTTTAATTTTTTTGTTATTTTATATTTGAGAGACATTTTGGTAATTTTCATGTATTTTCTTTTGATTTAAAGACTGATTTGGACGGAGGCGTGAATTGATGAGTTTAAAAAATTAAGGGTCTCAAACCGCAGTTTTTAAAATAGCGAGTACCAGATTAGTTTTTTCCCATAAATATGAGACTAATTATGACTTTTTCCCTTCTTTTTTTTTTACTTCCTTAACGCCATAATTTGTTGTGGTTCAAAAACAAAACAAGTAGAAAAATGGAACGACTGTTTTTCATGCTTTTTTGAGGTTATGTGCGTGGGCCCGACAGAAGCTCTCACACTGCACAGAGCATTTTCACCTCAACTGAGCTCCATGTAGCGGGCTGCTAGATATGTCAGTCAGTATGAATAATGTTGGATCGGTCCACATGTTTATGCATTACTTTGCCGTTTCCCACGGACTGAATACAAGAGAGGTTGGATTAATTAGTCCTAATTAACTTATTAAGTGGCGGCACTTTAATTTATTACAAGCACGTTAGAAATCTCGTTTGAATAAAATTTTTACAATATTGTCTCATAAGAGCGTTTGAATTATTTTTCGATGCAAACAGATCTTGTTAAAAGTCTTTTTAATGGTACATGTTAATTAATCTGAAAACTAATATTTTAGGGTTTATTTAGTTTACAATTTTCTTTTTGAATTGCATAGTTTAATTCGAAGAGAGATAAACACAACAGATAGACCTTATAATATTTAATGTTGTTCATATTTGTCTATATAAAATTTCAGACAGTATAAACCTTACAATGATCCATAGAGATTCTTGAATTTGCAATCTTTGTCAAAAAGTCCTACTAAACTCTCATCTCCAAATTTAACAGGTGACATGTAAGCTCTAGTAGTAAATTGACATGTGTCACCCAACACTAATAAACTTGTCTCCTCAATTAAAAATTTCACGTCATGTCCAAATAAAAAATTACAATAAAATAATATATTTTAATTATTTAAAAAAATATAAAACAGTTTACAAATTAGAAAAAGAAACTAAAAAAAATGATGCCTCTTAAGGGCAGAAGTTTGAACCCATTCGACAATTGCATCTCGTGGATCATCCAATTCGAAACTGGACTCAGAAGCTGTGCTTGGCGCACTCTGTTTCCACCAAAATCATGGCACTCCCAAGTGCAGAAGTTTCAACCGATTCGCCAATTCCATCTCCTGGATCTTACTGCTTGTGCTTATACAAACAAAAATCAGCTCGAGGGGGTTGAAAAGTCCGATATGTGCATACTTTATTTTCACACGTCACCTTACTATATGTGTCAAGCAGTTGTTAAAAATTGACACATGATAATTGATAATTGACTGCGTCCCTTTTCCTGATCAAACAATAAATAAGCCCAAGATGGCAATATATAGAGAAACAAAAGCTCAGAAATAAACAAGCACTAAGAGGAAGTCACACAAAGTCAAGCTACTTTATGGCACCACCAACTTCATAAATAAACTCTTCGACAACAGGAGTCCTTTATATTGCTTAATCAAAGTGTTTGCCTGTGTCTGAGTTCTCCTTCTTCTGAGTCCATTCCGTGAGCCTTTGGTATCGGGTAGCCATGGGAAGAGCTCCCTGCTGTGACAAAGCTACCGTGAAAAGAGGGCCATGGTCTCCAGAAGAAGATGCGACTCTCAAGAGCTATATTGACACTCATGGCACTGGTGGAAATTGGATGGCTTTGCCTACAAAAGCTGGTCTGTCACTCTCTCTCTCTCCCTCTCTCCCCCTCTCCCCCCTTTCTGATTATCTTTCATGGCACTCGTTTCAATTGAATGAGGATGGTGTTCTTCAATTTTTCTCTTTAATTCAACTGAGCAGAAGAAAATATATTTCGGAATAAGTAGTTTTCTTTGTTTTTAGGCCAATTTGTTTGATAAAGTTTCCACAGAATGAGAATTCATTTCAATGCTTTTCAAACCTGAAAAAGAAAAGAGTTACGTACTGACTGGGACAACAGAGCGTACTTGGGTTAACCAGCTCATAGCATGATCAAAAACAACTTGTAATTCGTGGTTGTCATATTTCAGACCCAAAAAGGAGATTAAGGAAGACATCCTCTGCGTTTTTAATATAGTTTTTCCGACACCAATGCATCAACTTCTTTAATTTTCGTTACCTCTCATCTTCCTTACCCTTTGGCTGATTTTCATGTCGCTAGAACAATCAATGTGTAGCCACAATTTTGACAATTTCCACGCTCCCTGTGGCCTATGTCATATCATTTGAATTCTCATA
The DNA here is from genome assembly GCA_963930655.1 of Myrica gale. Classification (NCBI taxonomy): domain Eukaryota; kingdom Viridiplantae; phylum Streptophyta; class Magnoliopsida; order Fagales; family Myricaceae; genus Myrica; species Myrica gale. The sequence continues at coordinate 8,721,902 of OZ005599.1, forward strand.
TATGCCAAATTTCATGTTATCTGCCACTTCCGGCGTCACAATTCACAGGCCTAAGGAGATGTGGCAAAAGTTGCCGTTTGCGATGGCTTAATTATCTCAGACCAGACATCAGGCATGGAGGTTTTACTGATGAGGAAGACAACCTTATTGGCACCCTCTATAGCCAAATGGGAAGCAGGTATATAAGTTCATATATAGTGATTCTAGTAATGCGATATACAGATTATCTGGATAGATCTTGGATTTCTTCCTAAACAAAAGTATCGTTGTTATTTACGATGCTCTGTTTGGACCACTTGTGATGTTGGTTAGGTGGTCTGTGATTGCCTCTATACTACCTGGGCGAACAGACAATGACGTGAAGAACTATTGGAACACCAAATTGAAGAAGAAGCTATTAACAGGAAATATGGGCGTCACAACGTCAAAGAGTGACAATATCCCTACGAACGGTCCCACTCATATCAGCTCGACACCCAGCACACTGCCTTGTGTCTCGAAAGCTGAAACACATATTTCGGCTTCCCAGACTGAAAATCCCCCTGATGTCAGTTCTGGATTATCTGCCAATTTTTACAGCCTGACTTCAGATAATCCCACTCAAGTATATTGCCCGCAGCTCATTGATGTCTCGGAATTTGGTTCGAGTTCAAAGAAGGACGTTGGCATTAATGTTTCTTTGTCTCAAGAAAGTTCAAGCATCTCAAATTGGTCTTCAATGGATTTGGACAAGTATGTCTCGTGGGCTGGAAATGGCGAGATATATGATCCTGGGGCGTTAGTGGACACTGGCTTCGGAGCTCCTTATGGTCTCAACAGTGGTGGTCTATGTTTCCCACAGAAAGCCAGTGAAATAGCTCCACCTTGCTATGCAACTATGGATGATTTCCTATATGCTGACATAAAGCCTCAAGGACTTGACCCAGGTGGTGTGATTGGCCAATATTGAAACAAAACGACCAAGAAAGCTGAACCGACCTCACTATCTAGGGCGCCCTAGGCAGCTTCTCATGAAAACATAGGACAGTCGAATAAAGACGAGTTTTAGGAGAATATATATTGTAAATTAATAATTAAGTTCTGGGCAGCCTCATGTAACATTGTAATGAAATTTGGGTACGGATTCCCTCCGAAGGAGGGAATTCCGAAGGTTACCTAAGGCACGGCTGATATTAAAACAAAATGTCATCAACGGTTAAACTTTGGAGCCACCAAGCCACCAAACCGAATAAGCCATACAACATTTACTATTCATTTAATAAGGTGGAGATGTATTAACCGTTGATGACATTTTGTTTTAATATAAGCCGTGCCTTGGGTAGCCTTCGGAATTCCCTCCTTCGGAGGGAATCCGTTCCCATGAAATTTCTACGTCCAGATGATCAAGTGGGTGAAATATCAAGTTACCTGTGTAGGGTGCGTTTGTGTACCAAAATTTTACCCCCCTCTAAAATTTTAACACAATAAAATATTACAATATAATCTTTCTCTCCCCATCAAATCATTACTATTTACTACAAAAAATATAAAAAATTACTTATCTCTTCACTTTTTCACTAAACCCAATACCTAAAATTTTAACAACACTAAAATTTTACAACACAAACACAACCGTAGTCTTTCATATTAATGTACACTTTGTGTGTGTGTCAGCAGCTAGCGTGTGTTTGCGGTTTGCGGTGGGGGGCGAGAGGACAGCGACGGGTTGAAGGACAAAGTAATGGTGGGGTCTTGGAGATTTGGTTTACCTGCTTTGTCTAAGATAGATGCACAAGAACGTCAGTAGATTCCATCAGCATGTCTGCCTCTCTCTTGCTGGCCAGGTATCACGAAAGTTGCATGGAGCTGTGGCTAATTCAAACCTCGACATTAAAAATGGATATGCGCGTGATCAAACTCTAACCATAAAAGATTCTCTCTTTCTCTCTCTAATTTCATAATGATCTTTGAAGTCGGACCAATAGTACACCATAATTGTGAATTGTCGGATATATATATTCCAGCGGTCTTTACATATCAATTTTTGAAACATTTCAGGCATCGTTAATGAGAATATTAAATTCGATCTAGATGTAATACTATAATATATGGTCCCTATTCAATATATAAGAACGAGTTTGATCATGGGAATACGAACATATTATAAAGGTGGCCATTGCACTAAATTATGAAACATTTTCCTTATGAAAGTTGCGAGACAGGCTCTACCTGCATGTGATGCAGCATCAATTACTTCGTGTGTGTATATATATATATATCTTTAATATGTGATCCTTGTGCTGAAAAAAAAGAACAGAAGATATGTTATAGAATCCACCGCCCAACTCTTGCTTAGGACAAGCGCATTGGTACTGATGAAGAGTCGTGAGAGAGATTCCTCCCATAATATATAATCTGTAGTTTGGCGTCGAGCTAGTTATAGGACCACATGCAATTGCCCTAACAAAGCCTTCCCTCTTTTTGAACTTTGAAAAAGTTCTTCATTTTCTCACCGTCATAGCTTCATTAATGTTGAGTAAATTATCAGAGTTTCAGGCTTCCAAAACTGAGCGTTGCATTAGGTACAAGTCATGGGGCTTGCTCGGTTGCTTGACTAATTGAGGCAGAAGTTTGTTCCATTACTTCATATGGGGTTACTTAGAGAATCCACACAGCCAGTGTTGGAATTAGCTAGGAGGTTTTTTTTTTTCCTCTGATCGGGAGATGCCTGAAATAGTGTCAAAGGGCTCCAGTGTCGGGCAGACATTCTGTTTTCTTTCATCTTCGCACTTTGACCTTTTTACACTTTCCATAATGTTCCTTTTTCCACTTCTTTGTGGCATTATATGTTCACGAATATTCCTTCCCACCCCAATCCTCCCCCCCGGCCCCCTTCCCTCCTCTCTTCACAGCCATGCATGGTACCTGATCTTCTTCTTCACATTCACGGGCATGATCAGAAAGATACGTACCTCTTAACACGAGGAAGGAAACGAGGCGTTTAAAATACGTACTCGTGAAGGAGGATTCCCTACTAAGGCCGGTAAAGTAACGAAGATTTTCGATCTGAATATTCTCATACTTAATTAACAGACAGTTTGAGTATAAATTATTGTTCTAAATCTCATACATAACCGACCGACAGTACTATTAAGGAATTTAACTATTTTCCTATGTTTAATTTAGACCATCATGAACGAAGTATACGTGTTGGGTACATGACGGATTTTGCTCATTACAAAAAGAAAATTCAAGTCCGGACATTTTTTTCTTCTTCTGGTAATTGATTATATATTGAAGATTTATATTCCAAAACAAAAGCCTTTTTATTTTAGATAGTAATAAGGAATTCGAGAAAGTATTCTTCTAGATTATTTATTTATTTATGATCTATTTATTCATATTTTTCGGTAAACATATATTTAGCACTAAAATTATTACTAACACATTAAAATATAAATACACACCGCTGGTTATAATAAATTATGCAACCCTTTTTCATTTTAGATAGTGATATGTGAAGTTCTCAATTTAATTTTAGATATATATAATAAATTCTAGAGAAGTATTCTTCTAGATTTCTTTTTTCTTTATTTTTCATTCATAGTTTCTGGTAGAAATATTTAGTATTAAAACTACCGAGAAGTTAAATAAATACACAACCAATGAACAATAAATTTAATTATAATCAGAATATATTAAATGACAACATTTAGGATAATAAAACCTATAGTATTGACACGATTAGTAAAAGTTGTGTCGGTGAAAAGAAGTGCATGCGGACGAGGACATGATGGTGGCAGTGCATGCGGATTGGAAGGACGGCAGAAATGTAGGACCGTCGGATGGAGGGAAGCAGGGACGGGGCTAGGGGGCCCCGGCCCCAAGTCCCCTAAATCCAGCCAAAAAAAACATTCTAACTAAGTAGAAAAAACCTGACTTAGAAAAAAAAAGTAGAAAAGACCTGATTTTTTATAGATTTTTTTTCTACTATTTTTTTTTTAAATTTCCCTAATTGCATTTGAACGAAGATTCTCGTAATATTTAACTCAAACTTTCTCCTTGGGAATACCTCTTTTTAAAAAAAAAAAAAAAAACGAGAAACAATCCATTATACACAGACGAAACCACGGGGCCATGAAAAAATTATTAAATATTTCTTATATTTTTTTATGTTTTGAATCCTCAAAATTTATTTTGATGTAACTGACCCCAATTGGGTTCAATCATGACTTCATCTCTAGTTGTACCCCTTGTGCTCCAGGCTCGAACAGACTAAGTCTAGATTGTTCATATTAAAAGGCCTAACATTTTTTTTTCCTGAATATACAACAAACTTAGACAAGTGCAGCAACTTCTCGGCATAAATTACAGAATGTTCACTACAACAAAAAGTGCCGATAATGACCAGAACATCACTTAAAACCCCTTTGAAAGTCTATGTAGCAATCAAAGAGGGGTGAATTGAGTTTTAATATAAATTTAAACTTTTTCAAGATAATTTGAACAATATGACAGTAATGTAATACAACAATGATTAACGATATGAGAAAAATAAAAAGAGATGAAGAGTTTGAGAGATAACACTGTAATTTTAGGTCGTTCGGCCAATACTTGCCTACGTCCACCCCACAGACTATTGACTTCCTTGGGCTTCCTCTACTATCTATCAAATAGCAAGTACATCTTAGCTTCCAGGGTGCTAAGAAACCTTTACAAAACGTTTTCCGAGCTCACACTTCAACTCACTTCACAAATCCCAAAACCAATGGATTTCTTCTACCCACACTACAACAAATTTGCTCTTTAGCGACCAGCTTATCAGCAGCGAAACCAATGTCATCGCTAAATATACCTCTTTAGCGACTAAATTATTTAGTTTGTCGCTAAAGATTTAAAAAATTTGTTTTTAGTGACAAATATCAATTTCGTTGCTAAAATACTTCTTTAGCGACGAATTTATTAGCGACAAAATCAATTTCGTGGCTAAAAAAACTCTGTAGCGACGAAAATATTTGTTTGTCACTAAAATGTTAAAAAAATGTGTTTTAGCTACGAATATCAACTTTGTTGCTAAAAGTACTTTTTTGCGACCAAATTGTTTCGTCGTTAAAGACTAAAACACATGTTTTTAGCGACGAATGTTAAGTTCGTCGCTTAAAATAGCTATTTAGCAACAAAAATATTGGTTCGTCGCTAAAAATACTCTTCTGCAACGATATTGTTTCGTTGTTAAAGAGTAAACCATATGTTTTTAGCGACCCATGTTAAGTTAGTCGCAAAAATACCTCTTTAGTGACAAAAATATTAATTCGTTGCTAAAGAGTTAAAACACACTTGTAGTGCTAAGAAAAATAATATGTGTAAATTATGTCAATCTAATTGAATAATATCCAAGTATGTATGCCTGAAATTCTATTGTATATATTCCAATAAAAGTATTGTAACACATAAGTACATATATACACATTTGTTCATTACGAACCTCATTTTTCTCGGGTTCAAGTTTCAAAACCCGACCAAAAAAATCTAAAGAGCATCGGGGTCGGGTTCCTTTGAATGCTTTAGTTTCGGGTTAGAGACCTGAACACGAACCTGATTTTTCTCGAATTCATGTTTCAAAACCTTACCCGGACCTCGAAAAAAGCGAAAATCATCGACGTCGGGTTCTTTTAAATGATTTGGTTTCGAGTAAGAGACGGGAATACAAACTTGAATTTCTCGGGTTTATGATTCAAAATCTGACCCTGACCCCGAAAAAAGCTAAAATCGTCGGAGTCGGGTTCTTTTGAATGATATGATTTCAGGTTATAGACGCGAATACGAACCTGATTTTTCTCGGGTTCATATTTCAAAACCTGACCCAAAAAAGCTAAAAGCATCGGGGTCGGGTTCGTTTGAATGCTTTAGTTTCGGGTTAGAGACCTGAACACGAACCTGATTTTTCTAGGGTTCATGTTTCGAAACTCGAACCCGACCTCGAAAAAAGCTAAAATCGTCGGAGTCGGGTTCTTTTAAGTGATTTGGTTTCGGGTTAGAGGCGGGAAGATGAACCTGATTTTTTTCGGGTTTATATTTCAAAACCCGACCCTGACCCCGAAAAAGCTAAAACCGTCTGGGTCGGGTTCTTTTGAATGATTTAGTTTTGGGTTAGAGACTCGAATACGAACCTGATTTTTTTTAGGTTCGTGATTCAAAACCCGACCTGACCCCGAAAAAAGCTAAAAGTATCGGGGTCAGGTTCTTTTGAATGCTTCAGTTTTAGGTTAGAGACCTGATCACAAACTTGAATTTTCCCGGGTTCATTTTTCTTAGCAGTTGTTTAATTTGTTGTTGTCTATATATTATTAAGTCACTTTGAAATAAAGAAACGAGCGCATTTGATTTCAAACTTTGAATTTAAACTTTAGTGAGCTTCTGCCTAGAGAGATTTTCTAAATTTGACGCTAAGCTTACGTCAAATTGCCAATAGAAGTGACAGAAAATCAAGTGCGCTCAATATCGCTTATTCAAGCCTTGGTTACAGAGTTTCCCAAAGAAGTAAATGAGCTACGTACGAGAGGGACTTTCACCCTTAATCCATCGATCCTATGTAACACCCAGAAATTTCTAATAAAAAGATAAATTAAGTATTAAGTTATGTTTGATATTTGAAATTTGAATTTAACTCATTTAAATAGTTGAATCCTTATCTTTGATATGATCAAACTTTTTAAAATTTTATTGATTTTCAGTTATTATTTAAATTTAAATGTTTAAAGTTTAAAGGGAGATTATTTTAAAATTTGAAACTATATTCAACTGTTTAAAATTTAAAAATGAGATGGGTTTGAAATTTGAAACATTTGTTTTTAAAATTTATGCATTCGTGAGTTTTAAGTTACACGTTGGTTTTATTTTATTTTTTTTCAAATTTCTATTTGTGAGATTTAGAAGCACGACTGTGACTTTAAATTGCTATTTAGTTTTAGTTTTTGCAAATCGCACTTTTATTTCATCAAAAGGAAAAAAGAATGATTTTCTTGCTTTCAACAATCTAGAAATGGGTTCGGTTTGGAGATATTGTTTGGATGTGATAATCAGTGAGTGCATTATTGTGAACAAGCTCATTTTCCCTCCCATTCAAGACATATGCTGATCTCGTCTTTGGCTTTGGGTTATTTATCACCTTGGAGTTTAGCATAGCAGATCTGTTTCTTTTGCAGGTCTGCACGGACGGGCTCTTCTTCATTTTTGGGTTTTCTGACATGGGTGCGTGTTTGTGTGTGGATTGAAGGTGGTAAGTTGGTGTATCAGACCACCAAGAAGAGGGCAAGCGGGCCCAAGTGCCCCGTCACTGGGAAGAGAATCCAAGGGGTATGTAAAGTTTGTGTTTGGTTGATCTTCATGAACTTCATTGGCTTTGGGTTATTTATCCCCCTAGAGGTTAGCATAGCAGATCTGTTCTTTTGTATACTTAGATCAGATGTTGCTTGACAGTTAAAGGCAAATCCCAAATTTTGGTAGAAAATGAAGTGACTTTTGATTATATTTGTTGCTCACTTTTTTGCGTGACTAATGGTGTAACGTTGGAAATTACTTTCTCATAGCATTCGATCTACAGAGATTTGGGAGGTGCATCTATCATTTGTATGGACTTAACTGTTCGTTTAGCGCCATTGTCATTTAATGGTTAACAGTATGACCGTCATGTAGTTAGAAGGCTGTAAAATTTGTGGAATTTGGCACACTGGTCTGGATCATTATTTGCGCTGCCTATTCCCTCTCTTCCTCTCTCCTTCATCTCAGAGGATGGGAATTTCATGTCCCTTTAATCCTGATTTTTTTTTTCTGTTGCATTTCCCTGTTCAACTTTTGAATTTTGTAAAAGATAACTGTGATTAAATGAATCTTGTACAATTTTTGCCTCTACAGATTCCTCACTTGAGACCTGCTGAATATAAGAGGTCTCGATTGTCAAGGAACCGTAGGACTGTGAATCGTGCCTATGGCGCTGTACTTTCCGGAGGTGCTGTTCGGGAGAGGTATTTTGCCATGTACTAGTGCTTCAATTTTCTGTTTCCTTTTAAAGAGTAATTAGAGCACGCTCCTAGGTAATTTCTTTGATTTTGTAGGATAATTCGAGCCTTCTTGCTGGAAGAGCAGAAGATTGTGAAAAAGGTGTTGAAGATTCAGAAGGCAAAGGAAAAGCAAGGTTCAAAGAGTTAAAAAAGTTGGTGATAAACCCTAAGTAATCGAGTTATGAAATACACTTTAGAGTGGAGAGAAATTTTGAACTAGGTTTGTCATGATGAGATGTTGAATGGTATTGGAATGTTCTCTTTAAGTTTGATCGATACTTGATTATTTCGTTTTTTCTCTGATGACAGATCATTCACAAGGTTTTGTTTTATGATAATGCTGTTATTTTCTAAATAGGTAATTAATGTGACTCATAATAATTTCTTACCTCTGCAAGAACATTGGTGAAGGTTTTCCTACTCATAGTTTCGAACTTTAATATTTTTTAAAGTATTTTACTTTTTTTTCCAAGATGTTTTTTTAAGTACTTTACACTTTGGTTGAACTTGTGACATGTATATTCCACTATGGATAAAAGTTGGATGTGTTGTCACGCCCCGAACGCCATCCCGCAGGGACCGTGACAGCCGCGGGCATTCCCCGGGAACACTCCAGCGTTTACACTAACTCTTACAGCGAATTTTTTTTTTCTTTTTATACACATCGGAAGACTCACTCAGGAACCACATGTTGGTTGAGATACAAGCTCAATGAACATAACCCCTTCAGAAAAGTTTTTACATTGCATCTTGTTCGCAACTTATACAGAACATGATAGGGCAACATACTGCCACTCAAATCAAACTAGCACTCACTAGTGCTAACTCGGAGTTCACCAATCCCGACTCCAACTCCCGAACTTCTAGGATTTCTACGTGAGACAATCCTCTGCTCCCCGATTTTCTTGTGGATCTGGAATGATACAATTAAAAACTATGAGTCGAAAGACTCAGTAAGGAACATCAGTTTAAAACATGAGCTTTGATAAAACATGGCTTTAAAACATACTTACTTCAATGCACTGTAGATATAAGAGAAGAAATGCATAACTGAAAATCATGAGTTAGTGCATAAACCATGATGCATATGCATGCTCCGTGATGCACATGTCATGCACTAAAATCTCTTGCCACTCTTGGCCCTTTCAAATACATTTCAAATCTCGAAATTGGCCCCAGGCCCTTGAAATCATTCATTTCATATATCTTACTGTGGGCTCGCTCCATTTGACCCCATGAAGTCAGGGTTGTGCGTTCCCATCGGAATCGTCTCCCATCCCTTGGAGACTTAACATCTGGCCGAGCTAGCCCGTAGTTGCCCCATGCCTGATGGCTAGACACGACCCTTGGAGGCCCACACCTTCTCATTGTCCTTCAGTGGGGTTGGTCGAGCTAGCCCGTAGTTGCCCTAGGCTTGATGGCTAGACACGACGCCCACACCTTCTCTTGTCCTTCAGTGTGGTTGCACTTGCCTCAAGGACTAACTCATCCTTCTCTCATTCGTCCTTCGACATGGGCGTCCTAGGTTCCATCCATCCATCCTTCTCGATCAACGTTCCTCGGTATGGATGATGAACCTCACTTAACTTGGTGCGGATCCGACCAAAGCCCCAAATCGAATCTCGTAACATACGTACCCTTTTCTTTCGCATAAAACAACTTTTCATGTTTCTATGCAATGAACATGTCATGCCACACTTGAAAACATCGTAATTTCATTTGCATCAAAACGTCTCTCTCATGCGTTCATGCAAATGATCATGCTATGACATGTTCGAAATATCATGCGTACTTGAAACATTCTTTATGCACAATACATGTCACTTGTATTAAAAAACATCTTGCCATGCACAATAAGACATGCAGTGTATCATTCTAGTTTTCCAAATCGGGTAAGATTCACTTACAGTACTCCTTGCAACCTTCTCGGTTCTCACTTGACCCTTTGCCTACAAGCAATGCTTCAATACTTAGTTATCAATACCCAACCAAGCATACAACGTATCATATACCATCTTAGTTTCAAAGTTCATATCTGAAACTTTACGTGAAATTGTACATTAACTTCATAATACTACAAATCTCTTGATCATTTAAATCCCTATGTTCCTCAAATTTCAGCTACTGATCAAAGCTTAGATTATCTAATTACTCAACTCCAATGTAATTTATTTCCATTATTACTTAGAACTCTAATCAGCAAGCTAATCATACTAAGATTCAAGTTTAAAACTTTCCTTCATTTCGTGCATTAAGATCAATCGTTTCTAACTTACTAATTCGTCACTTCCCATGCATGATTGATCTATTTATATTCTTATAGTATAGTTAAGGCTTCTTCTATCCTTACAAATTCAACTACTGTTTTGAATCTCATACGGTTCGGCCAGCACCTAATTATCTTACTTGCAACTTCCATTCGTAGCTTTGATACCATTAGACTCTGTTATTCATACTAACTAATGCCACCCGAACCATTAAACCACATCATTCATGAGTTCATTTACGTGTAAGATGACTTTTAACATAAGATCTAGGTTTGATCATTCGGCTAAAATCTTGATTCCCAAAAGTACTTGTAACAAACTGTCCTTCGATACTTGTAAGGTTGCTGTTTTCACCTTATTCGTGTCAAATTCGTATTCAACCCTAGTACACTTATTCTTCCCCTCAATAACATTGATTTCAAGACCTATCCATGAAGGGCAACAATAACATTTCATATTAAGAATTCTATATCAAATCAGCAACCTAGACCATGTCCAATTTCTATTCTCCTTTTTCCACACTTTTAATCTTCCTTTGCATGGACTAATAACCATTAATGCCATCACTTAACTTCATGGAACATGATATATTGTTGTTGCCGAGACCTATAGGACTTGACCTAATTTTCATGTTCTTTCATCTCCAAGTTTCTCAAGCTCACAAGAGTATCAATGAACACATTGAGTCCTTACTTCAATGGCCAACCCGTGGCAATACTCACTCCTATACTTATTGACCTAGACCCAAAAGATATCTTAGGTTCACAAGTCCACATATGTCTTGCAAGATCCATGCAATTCATTGAAAGCACTCAACATGTCATAAATCTCCATATAACCCGAGCCTTTAAGCTTTCTTATCTTTGTTCTCTCTCACATACATGTTGTCTTATCTTTGCACTTAGGTTTTTATCCTCTAATCTATTCAGCCATGACCTCATTCATCCATTAAATGTAAGTGTAATTCCATTTGTTATTAACTTGCCATTAGGGTTGCCTTTTACTAGGTCATTCGGCCAAGCACAAATCCAAGTATTCATTGAGTACAATTTCTTCTCCAATTGTGATCCCGTCCTCCATTTTTCAGATTCACAACCTAAGATCTACAAATCACAGCACAATCACAAGATCTCATACAATATCTCATTCGGCCAACACCAACATGCATGTCATTAACATGCATTTTCATTCTCTTTTTATTTCAAGACCAAACAAGCATGCATTTAGCCCTACAACCTCATCTCTTCATCATATACAATAACCATAACTAGATCTAACATTTAGAGACTTCAACAACAAGAGATCTAAAGGAAAAACCCAACTTTCATTCGGCCAAGTGTAGTGTGAGTTAAGATCTAAACTTTCCTAACATGTATTTACCTTTTCTTTGCATTTTCTAACAACCAAGATAGGATCTTAAGCATGCATGTTCAATTCCAAGCTCACATTATACTCTATGGGTTGATTAAACTCTAGATCTAACTAAAATAAGACATTCGGCCAAGCAAAACTTCCAAGAGAACCGGATTTACCTTGCTGCCTTCACTTTTCTTTTTCTCTCTTCCTCTCCTTTTTCCTTTCTTCTTTCTCTTGTCCACTTAAGTCACTAGTCTCTTAAACACAACCTTCAAATATTTCCCATCATCAACACTAGGATCCATGTACAGCTCACCTTAAACAGAAATTAAGTTCAAGACCAAAACATCAACAACATGTGCTAAGATTAACTCATTCGGCCAAAGGCTCCAAAGAACACACTTACCTTGCTTTTTTGCCCCTTTTTTTCTTTCTCTTTTCCCTTTTTCTTTTCTTCTCCTTCCTCCCTTGCTTCTTCTTGGCCTTCTCCTTCTTCTTCCTTCTCGGTTTCACCCCTTGGTTCTCTCTTTCTCGGTTTCTCTCTACTCTCCCTTGTGTTGCACGACCAAATGAGAAAAATGAGAGGGGAAGCAACTTAGGTGAAAGGCAAGGCAAAGTGAAGGCTGCACTTGGACTAAATTTCGGCCAAGAGAGGAGATTCCCTTTGCTGCCCCCTTTTTGCAGCAACCATCACTTCACTCATTTCTTGTCTCCTTGGCCTTATCTCTTTGCTTTTCATATGAACGACTTCTTGGTTCCCTTGGTTTAGTTCACATGGTTATATCCCAACTAACTTGGTTACTCTAACATTACTTAGTTATCTTAATGAAAGATTAGTGCATTACTCTAATGAAGGTTAGTATAACTAATACAAAATGATAAGTCCAAGGCCCAATAACATTTGTCTAAGGCCCAATATCACAAGTCTTAAGTCCATTTCAAAAGCCTAAAGGCTAAGGCCCAATAACATAAATCTTTAAGGCCCAATAACAACATATGGCAGCCCAATACCATAGGTATTGAGCCCAATAATATAAGTCCTAGCAGCCCAATAACAACCCATCATTTTTTTCCAAATAACAGCCCACTATTATAAGCCATAAGGCAGCCCACTAGCTGCCCAATTACCATGATTTCTAAGGCCCAATTTCAGCCCATCAACAACTCAATTTCTTATAAGTTCTAAGGCCCAATATCAGCCCAATTATCATGAGTTCTAAGGCCCAATAACAGCCCAATTTAATATAAATTCTAGGGCCCAATTTTCATCTCAACTTATTATAATTTCTAAGGCCCAATAACATAAATATTAAGTCCAAATCATAGATATTGGCCCAATAACATGTATTAACATTTCAAAGTCATAAAGTAGGCTATAAGAAAAAATACTTTAGAGATATTCAGCAACTTGGATGCTAAAAATATCATAAGTTCTTCTATCATCATCACCATAAAAAGTTACCTTGAAAAATATCATAAGTCTTATGGAAATTATCTTGGAGAAATTCACCAAAAGAAATTTGGCCACCAAGAAAATATTGACTTCACCACCATAATAAAAATACTTAAGGAAAGTGTAGCAACCCCAATTCAAAATAACATAGGTCATTGTGGTATAATATCTTGCTATGTATTAAGAAAATTTACCAATAACAGCCCTTTAAATATAAATAGCAAAATACGTAAGCATAAAATGACATCGTAAAATTCGGGGTCTCACATGTGTTCTACAAATACAATCAAGGATAAAGCATATACAGAAGGGGTCAAAAGATTTATAAGTTTGGCGCGTAATCAAGTTGACAAGGGAAATCGGGTGAGGTGCCCTTGTAGGGGTTGCTTAAATCGATACTATAAACCCCTAAACGAGGTTGAAGATCATCTATTTATAAAAGGGATTGATCCTAACTATACGGAGTGGATATTTCATGGGGAAGAGGCAGGATCTCATTCATCTAATGACATTGGTGGTTCTGATGATGATCAGTGTCAGCAGTATGGATACATTGATGATATGGATGAGTTGTTGGATGATGTTGCTATGGGTACTTTTATGAATGCCGATGAAGGAGAACCATCTACCAACCGGGAGCAGCTGAATTTTCAGAATTTGTGGGAGGACGCTCGGCATCCACTTTATACGAATTGTGAGAAATTCTCCAAGTTATCCTTCATTGTAAAGTTGTTGCACATAAAGACTATTAATAATTGGAGTATCAAGTCGTTCGATATGTTATTTAATTTGTTGAGAACTGCATGACCTAATGCATCCTTACCAGCGTCACATTATGAGGCAAGACAATTGAGAAAGGGCTTAGGTTTTGATTATGTGAAGATAGATGCATGTAAAAATGATTGCATTCTTTTTTGGAAGGAGCATGCAAACACACAAGAATGTCCTGTATGTAAATCTTCCAGGTGGAATCCTGACTCAGGAAAAAACAAGAAAGTCCCACAAAAGGTACTCCGATATTTTCCTCTGAGATCGAGGTTACAGAGATTATTTATGTCAAGGACAATAGCTGCAGAGATGAGTTGGCACAAAGAAAGGCGAGTTGTTGATGAAAATGTAATGCAACATCCCTCAAATTCTCGTGAATGGAAAGATTTTGATAGGAATCCTCAGTGGTTTGCGAGTGACCCTTGAAATGTTCGACTTGGACTAGCTAGTAATGGTTTTAACCCATTTGACATTATGAGTACATCTTACAGCATGTGGCCAGTTATTCTTATGCCATATAACCTCCCCCCTTGGAAGTGCATGAAAGACCCATATATGATGATGAATCTACTTATTCCTGGACTTAAGGCACCTGGAAATGATTTTGATGTGTATTTAAGGCCATTGGTGGATGAGCTAAATGAGTTATGGAAGAATGGAGTGGATACATATGATGCATCTACTGCACAGACCTTCCGAATGCATGCAACTTTGTTGTGGACTATAAATGACTTTCCAGCCTATGGAAATCTTTCAGGGTGGAGCACTAAGGGCAAGCTAGCATGTCCAGATTGTAAACCTCGATATCATGCATATCGAAAAAAATATTTGTGATAATGTGATAGGAACATTGTTGGGTATCGAAGGAAAAACAAAAGATATAGTCCAATCCCGAAAAGATTTGGAGAAAATGGGTCTCAAGCCGGAGTTACACTTACAAAATGGTGAAGGTAAATCTTTCATGCCTCATGCTCAATACACACTATCAAAGAGTGAGAAGAAAAACTTCATAGTCTGGTTGAAAGCTGTGAAGTTCCCTGACAATTACGCTTCAAATATTTCTAGGTGTGTGAATGTCGATGAGGGTAAAATCATTGGATTGAAGAGCCATGATTGTCACATATTGTTACAACGTTTGCTTTGGTAGAGCTCGGTTCATTTTTCAAGGACTTATGTTCGCGGACGTTAAGTATAGAAGTACTAGAGAAATTAGAGCTCGATATTGTTACCATACTTTGTAAGCTTGAGATGATTTTTCCACCAGCGTTCTTTGACATCATGGTACATTTACCACGTGAGGCATTGCTTGGTGGGCCTGTGCAATATCGTTGGATGTACCCAGTTGAAAGGTTTATTGGACCATTAAAGCGATATGTTAAAAACAAATCAAGACCAGAAGGTTCAATAGGTGAGGCATACATTGATGTTGAGTGCCTAACTTTTTGCTCTTTATACCTTTGTGGTGTTGAAACAAGATTTGACTGTGACGAGCGAAATACTAATAAGAGCCCCGTAGGTACTGCTCCAAGTTTATCCGTCTTCTCTCATGATATCCGTCCCTTGGGAGCATTTACATCTTGTCGATTGGAATCTCATCTTTTTTTCAAGGCCCAATGGTATGTGCTTAACAACTGCCCTGAAACGGCTAGTTATTTACAGTCAGTTATCCATGTAGATTATATGTTTCCATTACTACTTTTATATGGTGTTTTCATTTTCTAAGTAGTGTGTTTATGGTTAGGGAGCACTATAACCAAATTGTGGAAAGGTGAACAAGCAACTTCGATAGCAAGCACGAGAAAGAATTTCCAGCATGGTTCAAGCAACGCGTAAGTGAATTGAGATTACTTTTTAATGGTAACATTATTTTATTTCAGTTTCACTGTTATTTTTTCATATATTCGCATAACCATTTTGTTTCAATGATTTTGGTAGATTAAAGATCTTTATATGGAAAAGATGGAAGGAATTTCATATGAATTGTATGCACTAGCATGCGGTCCTGATCCACAATTAAGCTCATATGCCGGATGTATCATGAATGGAGTTAAGTTTCATACCAAGTCTTGCGAACAACATCGTCGTACCCAGAATAGTGGCATTGTTGTGGATGGGTGCCATGAGTCCAATCTTATTGAATACTATGGTGTTGTTACAGACATTTTGGAGCTCCATTACATGGGAGGATACAGTGTCTACTTGTTTTGCTGTGACTGGTTGGATATTAGACCAAAAAAAGGAGGAATAAAAATGGACGGTCATTATATTAGTTTGAATACTTTATGTACATGGTATCAAGATGACCCATTCATCCTAGCATGCCAAGCAAAACAAGTATTTTATCTCGTTGATACCAAATTTGGTGGTAGATGGCAAGTGGTGCAACGGGTTGCACATAGAAATATATATGAGGCAGAATTAACAGATAGCAAGGAGGATGAATCCACAACAGGCATTGAGCCGTACCAAGAAGATGCGCCTGACAGATTGAATCTATCTACATATGTTCAAGAAGCTGATTATGACATTGGCACGTTACAAAGAGATGATGTATGCCCGGAGCAAGTACCTACCACAGAATTGGATGATGAATTTGTCTTGCCATTTGATGATGATCAATTTATAACTAATGATTTCACCGATGAGGATAAAGATACAGATGAAGATGACATTTTGCTCGAAGAAGAAGATGAAGACTCTGATTGATGGTGGGTAACTATCACATGTTGTTTTCAGTTTTGCCTTAGTGTAATTGATGTGGATATTGAATCATACATTTAATGCAAAAGTTTTGCATTTAAAATCCATCTACTTTTTAAACTTTAAATATTTGAATATAATTTTCAATGTTAACATGATTGGACTATGTCAAACATAAGGGTTCCACTATTAAAGCATTCAAAGGAACCCGACTCCAACAGTTTTACCTTTTTCGGTGTTGAAGTCGGGTTTTGAAACATGAACCCGAAAAATATATATATTGTGCGTTGTTACTTAGCCCACAATATATATATTGTGCCTGACCTTTCGTGCTACTTAAAAATAATTTTATCCCTTAATGTTAAATAGAGTTTCTTTATTTGTTTTTCTTCTTGCAATTATCAATTGAATTCCATTAGATTCCAAAAAAATATACATTAACTACCCACACACATTTTGTAATTTACATTAAAAATTGAGACTATTTTATCTATTGTAATGTTGTACCTAGGGGTGGCTCCAGCAAATCAGGGAGGGCCCAATTAAAAATTTTCCTTAATCGGTATATTTTAAAAATATTTAATGACCATACCTCAAAAATTTAACAGTAAAGCTATTCGTATAGAATTTTAGTTAATTAATGTTTATTCTATAAAGTAACCTATTAAATCTCCTTGATAAAAGGAACCATTAGCTCTTCAACCATTTATAAAGTCTTCTTTATTAGAGCATCATCAACCCTATAAAGTCGAATTAATTAATTTTCATTCTAGAAAGAGGCCTACTAAATCTACTTGATTGACGGAATCATTAACTCTTCACACGTTTATAAAATCTCCTTGTTGTTTGTAATTGTTAATTCTTCACAACTTATTATTAGTATGAAATAAAAATGCAACAAACATTTATATTGAAACAATTTCCTAAAGTGTTATTCACTTCAGACTTGTTATTTTTTTGATATGCTTTAAAATTACAAGAAACACGTAAACTTGGGAAAAAAAATGAACTAGTAGGTAAGAATCAATATAATTGACATTTTAAAATCTCCTTTCCTTCAGGAAAAAACAATTGCTAATATATATATTTTTCTTTGTGACCTGCCCTTTTCTGCAACAACTTTGGCCAGATCACCCTTATCATTTCAAGTGCATATCTATTTCAACTTTGATAGAATCTGATGCCAACCACTGTACCCCCTGCAAATTTTAAATAAATATTGGAGGAATAAACGGCTGAAAAACTTCAAAAAACTAACTCTGTTAACACGTAGTACAACTGCTTCTTAAAAGGGAATTTATGTGCAGGGGAATCACATTTGCGCTACTTAAAAGGATAGGCGTTGTAACCTACAGTAAAAAAAACTCAATTAGTGTCAACCGTAATCAAACTTCCTAAGAGCAGTGTTGAAGCTGTTTATTTTGTGTGCAAAATACGGGTATTTAAATTTGTTAGTTACTGAAACTTCAACAACATGTCAAACCTACGGAGGAAAGAGCAATAGGACAAAGTAACATCTATTATAGCCCCAATCTTTTTTGTAATTAAGTCGACTATGTTGATTGAATGATTGAACTTGTTATATAATACATTAGTAAATTATATATTTATTGTGAATACTCAAGGTATATAGATAGAGTTGTCTCAATTGTGTTAACAAGTACAAAATTATACATTCTCTATTTCACTTGCAGCTACTAGACCATATATATTTATATGAATGCTTAATATAGTTGCCAATGTGTTTAAGGATAATACAATCTCGTTTCTTTTAATTTGAAAATTTTAAATGCAAAAAAAAAATCATCTTGTAAAATAAAAATCACTATCGTTGTATCAATTTCAAAAATGCAAATTTTTCGAATTTTAAATCCACCTCCTTTTAAAAAGTTAACCATTTGAATATAATTTCAAATTTTAAATAGTTGGACTATATCAAAGATAAGGTTCCACTATTTCAAAGGAAATAAAAACAAAATTTCAAATTTAAACAAATATTCAAATTTAAGAGAATATTTTTAATTCAAAAAATATAAGACGATTGGAAATTTGGAATAGTTTTAAAATGGCAAACACTTAATTTTGGAGAATAAAAGTGACGACGTTGGCTTCAGGTGTAAAAGATATTTTTGGAGGGAAAATTTAGGCGCTTAATATTTTGGAGAATAGAAATCGTAAAATCTATTGAAGGTGGAGAGGATATGCCAACCGTCTTTTCTTTTCCATCGTCTCAGGCTCTCTCACAACCCTTTGTGAGGTCTTCTTCTATTTTGAAATCTCCATGGCTTCACACCCAAATCGCGGACGACCACAAGCACTTGTTAGTCCAAGCCGACAAGAGCGATCTAGAGCAAAGGCCCAAGATGACCCATGAAATTTCTCAGATGAGTCCACACAAGGTCTACAAATCTCAACAATGTCGGAACCCCCACAACTAATTCGTGAAGAGGCTAGCATACAAAGTAAGTGGATATATTCATGTTTGTTTAAATATACGCAAATATTTCATGTTTTTGATTTTGTTGTTTTGGCTATCTTCGGCCTATCTATATGGTGCTTTGTTGGGAGGATTAAAAGGTTCATTATGGTTTTGCATGGTATCCAGTGCACTTTGATCAGATCTGAGATAGTCGTTCTGTTTCAGAGACTGATTAATATAATTGATGGGTAAATAATTTAGTTTTAGTTCATGTAGGATGAGATATGTTTTCGACATATTTTCTCTCTTTAATTTCTTGGTATTGATATGTATTCCACTTGCAGTTGTGCTTCTTTTCTGGGCAAGCTACAACTGTAGCTAAACTAAATGGTAGCTAGGAAACTTTCTTCACTCCATTCCATTTTGTTAGATGAGGAATTTTCTCGTGTTTAGATCCCTCAGAGCTGAAGTTTTTCCTTTTGATTTCACACGTGTATAACTGATATTCATTTCATTCATTTGATTTGGTCTTCGATTTTTTTTCCCTTTCTCAACGTGATACTTTTAGAAGGCTAAAGTGTGGGAAGTCAATTGCTTCCGTTTTAGTATTTGTTTTAGTATTTTTTTTTGGTTTTGGCTTCTTTCATTGTGTTTTCTTTTGGTCTCTTCGGTTGTTTGTATCTCTTTAGTTCAATATATAATATGCATCTTTCAACAAAAAAAATCTTCCTTTTGTATTCGTTTAGCATTCCATCATGGCATCATGTACACTTTGTACAACCTACAACATCAACTTGCTGCAAGTTGATAGTTCTCCATTCTCTGGCACAACTCTCTCTCCTTCCCTCTTCTAATTGGTTCTTTACTGTAAGAGCTTTGTCAAAGTTTGAATACACAAGAAATCTGCTCAAATAAAGAAGAAAAGAAAAAAAAGAATTCGGTACTTTTGTGTGTGTGTATGTGTCGTGAGAAACTTTCTTTCATCTCTCTAAAAATTTAGATTATTATCTCTTGATGAACCTCTTTCTTGATTTTATGTCAATATTGAACCAATTTTGATCAACTATTTGTTCTTACTTCTCTCTGTTTTATTTGGCACTCTGTTTCCAATACCAACGACAATATTGTACAATTACAAAACAGAGACGCACGAAATTTACATCGAATCCAGGCTCGTATGACATTTACCTTTGCGTGAGTTGAATTCGATTTTTTCCCACAATTTTGACCCATTTTTGCAATCCCAGCTGGTTTCTACAGAGCTTCAAGTCAGAATCATTAAATTCTTATCTTCTTTCATGTGGATCATGGAAATGAGGTGGTAAATATGAAAAAAGTCATGGCCTTTTGGGATATGTTATTAATTCTATGCATTCTCTTAATGGGTATATTAGTTTGTGTAAAAACAGTTAGTACATGCAATGATAGGACTTAAATGATACGTTCTTCAATTATTTGAGGCAATCGGTAGCCGTAGTAGAATTAGGACTTAAATTATTCGAAATATTGGGACCTAGAAAAGCAGTATGATTGCGTTCGGAAGTGAGGAATACCAACCTAAGTTGGAATAGAGAAAATGTATACATGTTGTTGGATAAAGAGGCAGACAAATCTATGACCGAGGATCTCACCCTTGCTTAGAAACACAAAAGTAGTGCACTAGGGAATAGAATAATTCTTGTTTGGAATACAGGATAAGTTGCCGTAAGGCACTGACAGTGGGTCTAATTACCTCATTTAGGGTTGGATTATCCAACACAACCCTAAGAATATTAAGTGGTTCTACCTCAGACATCCTCGTCCAATTATAAGCATCAAAAAATTTCTTTCCACTATTAGGGGCAAAGATCACTGAATTTAGAGAAGCAACAGATAAATCCAATTGTTTCCCGTTAACATAGCTTGTGATATTCTCATATGTAGAATGCTGAATATTTGCATACACCAGCTTCTCAAGATACACAAAACAATCCACTTTCAAATTTACAAAGGCACCTCATCCTTGTTAATCAAACATCTCCTTAAAATCAAACACACTTTCACTAAACTATTTAAAATCTGCCCAACGACCAGCAATAATCTTTCTACCTCGAAAATCTTGCACAAAACGATTTTTACAAACATCTGACATGTAGATGTAGGCCTCGGTAGAAGGAACAACTTCCTCAGTGTTTTTCCCTTTCTTCTGTGCTCTAGAAGAGGCAGATGATGGCGTCTGATGAGAGGAGTGCTTGACGCGACTGGAAGACATCACGACAAAGGCAGAAGAGGCTGTCGGCGGTAGGGTTTTTAGAGACGGTTGGAGGGTGAGAGGAATTTGTGAGGAAGAGAGAAAAATACGCCATTTGGGAGAGAGAAGAGGGTCTGCGGGTTGAGGGAGAAGAGATGTGTTGACCCCTAACCCTAGAGAGAATTAATATGACAAGCATGCCCCCATTTTAAAAACATTGTTGCCGAAAGATGTGTTGACACATTAGATCAATGTGTCGGCACATTGCACATGTACCCGAGAGCATTTTAAAGGGGCCTATGGAATGGAAGCTTATGTGTTGACACATTGACTCATAAGTGTCGACACATACTTCATTGGTGCAAACTGCCAAGAAAACCAGAAGTGTTGACACAAGTCACGCAAGAATAATGCATTTGATAATTTTTGAAAAGATAGGCATGATTTTTCTGAGAACCAGATGAGCAACTTAAAACGTACATTAGAACATGTCCAATGCAATAAAAAACATAATCAATATGACAAAACAAGGACATTTCAACAATTCAATCCAATGGAAATCTCATTCCTATCTCTTGGCGAATAAAACAAAATCTATCCTCATTAAGGGGTTTTGTGAAAATGTCCTTCAATTGAAGGTCGATGTTTACAAATTCAAGAACAATATCCCCTTTTTGAGCATGATCTCTAATGAATGATGCTTAATCTCGATATGTTTTGTCCTAGAGTGCTGAATTGGAATTTTTAGTAAGATTGATTGCACTACTGTTGTCACATTTTAATGGGATGAGAGAATAATGAAGATTGAAATCTTCCAATTGTTGTTTCATCCACAATACTTGTGCACAAAAATTGCCTATGACAATATACTCGGCTTCCGTAGTTGATAGAGCCATGGAGTTTTGTTTCTTACAACACCACGAGACTAGTGAAGGTCCAAGAAATTGGCATGCACCACTATTACTCTTTCTATCAATTTTACACTCAGCATAATCCACATCCGAGTATCCTTATAAATCAAATTCAACACTCTTAGGATAAAACAAACCTAGACTTTGAGTGCCAACAAGATATCTAAAATTCTTTTGACATCAAGGAGATGAGATTCCTTAGGACATGATTGAAATCTAGCACACATACATACACTAAACATTATATCGTGTCTACTAGCGGTAAGATATAACAAGAAGCCAATCATAGTTCGATACTTCATTTGGTCCACATCCTTACCTTTTTCATCCTTTTGCATTTTTGTAGATGGACTCATAGATGTGTTCATATGTTTTGAATTGTCCATGTTGACTCTTTTGAGGAGAACTCTTGTATACTTAGCTTGATTTATGAAGATGCCTTCACTACATTGTTTGATTTGGAGCCCAAGAAAGTAGTTCAATTCTCCCATAAGACTCATCTCAAATTCACCTTGCATAACTTGAGAAAACTCTTGACACAAAGATTCATTAGTAGATCCAAAAATAATGTCATCAACATATATTTGAACCATTAATAACTCATTTTCCTTTTCTTTGGTGAAAAAAGCAGTATCAATTTTACCTTGTGAAAAATCATTTTCAATAAGAAAGGAACTTAGACGTTCATACCATGTTCGAGGTGCTTGTTTCAATCCATAAAGCCCTTTTGTGAGCTTGTACACATGATTTGAAAGATTTTCATCTTCAAATCTCGGTGGTTGCTCAACATAAACTTTCACAGTGAGGAATCCATTTAGAAAATCACTTTTACATCCATTTGAAAGAGTTTTATAACAAGCGAAAATGAGTAGTATGCGAATGGATTCTAAACGAGCAACATGAGTAAAGGTTTCGTCAAAATCAATTCATTCTTCTTGATTGTAACCTTGGGCTACTAATCTTGCTTTTTTCCTCACCACAACCCCGGATTCATCCATTTTGTTTCTAAAAAACCCATTTTGTGCCAATAATTGGATAATCCTTGGGTCTAGGAACTAGATGCCATACTTAATTTTTCTCAAATTGTCTTAATTCCTCTTCCATAGCATGGATCAAACTTTCATCATCTTTAGCCTCTGAAAAGTTCTTAGGCTTAAGTTGAGAAAGTAAAATAAGTTTATTAGCTTGGTGTACAGAAGATCGAGTCTTTACCCCTTTTTCAACATTACCAATTATTTGTTGGAGAGGATGACTCTTGACGTATTTCCAAGACTTTGGTAGATCATCATTTTCTTGTTGAAACTCTCCTTGAAGCTCTCGAGGTTCTTGCTCTTCCTCAAGTGTCTCTTCCTTGTCTTTGTCGATTGTAAGCTTCTCAACCTCTTTGTTAATATCTACAATATCTTCATCATTTTTTCTCACAAAAATGTTAGATTCATAAAAAACAACATGAACTGATTCTTCAACGACTAAGATACGTTTATTAAAAACACGATAAGCTTTACGTTGCAAACTGAATCTGACATTTAGTAATTTTTCATTACCAACTATTACTAGTTATTAAATAATTTGCATTGTCATTCGTTCCTAGTCAGTAAAGTCTTTTCCCTACCATGCAAAATAGTCATATATTAATTTAAGGGGCGAATTTACAATGGTTGGATTAATCCTTTTTTTGACTAATATTAAGTGGTATATTACTTTATTGGCGGATTGATTCACGTTATAAATACATTTTATTGACAATCCCAAAGTGGTCAATAAAGTGATTTTTTTTACTAAGTTAAATCTAAAACCACAAACTACCACAACAATAATATGGTCGGTAGAATACTGTTTATGATATTCTGATAAAAATAATTAATTATCTAATTAAATGCACATAATTCGGATTTATATCGAAAAAACAACTCACAACTGTTACATGTCCGAAAATATTAATACAACAAACCAAAACATTGATCCAATTGTTAGATAATTATGAGATAATTATTGTTGTTTATTAATCACTTGTATATTATTTTTGGTACATACAATGACATAAGATGTCATATTGTTGAGCAACACTGTAGAGAAGTCATGTCAATGATTAAAGAATCGGAGGCAAGAGTACGACTTTTCGGATCCTTGTTAACTCACTTTGTTCTAGACCGAGATACACGATAATGTATAAATAGGTTTATAGTCGTTGCGTCTCTATAAGATAAAATGATGGACTCTGTCATTGAGGTGGTGACCTTAAGCAAACGAGTGGGTGCAATGTAAGAGTACATGCACTAAACTGATAGGTGCTGGGGAGAGAGACAGAGAGGTGAAAGAGAGGGAGAGCGACAAAGAGGGGGAGAGAGAGTGGTGAAATGTGAAAGAGAGGGAGAGGGAGACAAAGAGGTGAAAGAGAGGGAGAACGAGCCGAGAGGGGTAGTGGGAGAGAGAGAGAGAGAGAGAGAGGGAGAGATAGAGTTGAGAAATTCAATTTCTAAAAATGATCTCCTTATCATTTGTCACCAATGACTAAAGTTCCTAACAAATTAATAATTTCCAAATTTAAAGAAAGAATTATAGAATTCAAATTCAAATGGAATTAAAATCTCATCTAAAAATTCTATCTATATTACCCAACAATTCTTAATTTACATTTTAAAAGACTGAGAGTGAGAGAGAGATAAGAGGGTAATGGGAGAGAGACAAGTTCCTAACAAATTAATAGTTTCCAAATTTAAAGAGAGAAATAAGGAATTCAAATTCAAATTTAAATGAAAATAAAATATCACCTAAAAATTCAAATATAAAACGTCTATTAATTAATATTGATGGTTTCCTTGAATATATAGTCAATTAATTAATTAATTAATATTTTATTTTATAATTGATCACAATGTATTTCAAAATTTATTGATGGACTTTTTATTGGCAATTGATGTATTTGGAAATCCATTAATGAAAATTTTATTTCGATCTGAGGTTTTAATTACATAATTATTCATAATATGAGATGAAGGGTGTTAGAAATATTTATCCATTCCTTCTCTGTCATTAATGTATTGATTTTAGGTGTAATTTAGATGAAAATCCCTCGCATTAATGCACTTTTAATGTGAAAAAAGGAACGACTAGTTCAACAAAAAGCAAACACAAACATGAAGATCATGATATAAAAAGACACAAATTTCAAAATTTTATAAGTGATAAATGTTAACTATATTAGAGGTTATAGCCATTAAATGTTTACTCATTTGCAAAGTACTTAAATTAAGTAAGTCTGCAATGTTAGAGATTTTTATAAGTGATAAATGTTAACTATATTAGGGGTTATAGCCATTAAATGTTAACTCATTTGCAAAGTACTTAAATTAAGTAACACAATATTACGGATTTTTATAAGTGATAACTGTTAACCCATTTGCAAAGTACTTAAATTAAGTAAGTCAACAATGTTCAATTCTTTAAATAAATTCACATTTTTTTTATTTTAAGATGTGAGCTGAAAATGAAAAAAAAAACTTAGGAAAAAAAATGAAATCGGTCTGGACCACTTTGGACCTGTCCAGTCCTTCCATTTAGTACAAAGGAAAATCCGGTTCGACCGAATTCCGATCCAAAAATTGGACCAGAATTACGGTTGCAGCTCTACAATTAGCTTATGTTGTCCTTAGACCTGAGAGAGGTATGGATATTTACTTGTTGTGTGCTTATGCTTCGACTGAGTCATTTGTTGATGATCTTCACAAATCAAATATTCCATATAATGTTGGGTCTCGTGCGTAGTAAATGATTTTGTATATTTGCTCAATATGGAATCCACTATTCTCTTATTGTGGCAATATATTCATTATGTCTGTAAATTGTTGGACTCAGATAAAAATGTTGCACAACGGGATTTTGTGAAAAGTGTTTTCACAGTTTTATTTTATATATATAAAGTAATTATTTGCGAAAATTTTTTTTGAAACCTTTTAGGAGTCCAATAGGGTATAGACTCATAATTAATAATTATATGAGCTAGAGACTTAATTGGTGATATTATTCCGGTTGTATTTGGTCATGTGGAATACAATATGGTGGAATGATAAATAAATGTATAATTATTAGTAAAAGATATTTCACAAAAAGAATCTCGTAATCTCGGGAGTCAATTGTGATATGTTAATGGACATTATCACAATTTGTAAAAGACATAAATTCGGATTACAAAATAAAGGGTTAATGAAAAAGAGTTCTTCATGAAGATCCTACGGCCGAGATTTATGTCCCTAAAGATCCCACGCATGAGCACAATTGAGTTCTGAGCAAGTCATTATAAATAGCTCAGAATTTCATTTAAGAGTTAACAGAATTCATTTTTCACATTTGAGACTTTCTCACTCTAGAAATTCGTTCTCTTTAAATTCTCTTAAGAACTGTGTGCGTAGATCTGAAGGAGACAGAACACTTGGGCTGCTTTGATTCAACGATCATTTGCGCTCTGATCTCGCGCTCTAACACCAATAACTATGGATTTGGTTAGTGAGCTACACCCACTAAAAAAAAACATAAAACAATACCATTAAAATTCTTAAGGGTTAATTATAATTTTTCCCCTCAAACTATCACTCGATTCTTAAATATCCCCACAAATTTTTAACTCATTACAACTCGCTCCCATAAACTATACTTCTCGTTGCGATTTCAGCCATCAACCTGTTATATCGAACGGTTTTCGTCCCACGTAAACAACATGTGCCCTTTTCCTTACTTGAAAAAAAAGTGTCCAGTTCGATTTTAAGCGAGTCATCTTTTTTTTTTTCTAAAATAAAAAAGAACAGCTAATTGCATATTATTTTTGGCTCTACGAATTGCTAGAAGCATTGTAGAAGACTAGGGAGGACTCAAATGAGGGTAAAATTATCTTTTCGCGTAAGAAGGTTAAGTGTCTATTACGTGAGATAGAAACCATTTGATATAACAACTTCAGTCGGTTGAGGGATGAAATCGCAATGAGAAATATAGTTTATGAGGGTGAATTGCAGCGAATTAAAGTTTGTATGGTTATTTGAGAATCGGGTGGTAGTTGTAATTATAACCCAATTCTTAAATTAGCCGCCCACAGTACTTCATAAACTACTTTGTCCTTTGATTCCCAAATTCGTCCTTCTTAAATACTATGGTTGTTGTTGCTTTGAGCTTCAATTTTTTCCTTAAGGTACTCAATCTGTTCATCTTGTTCTGTGCACCTTCCTGCATATGCAGTGTACTTTTAAACTACCTCCTGCACATCATTGGTCAGACTATCATATTTATTCTTGTAAAACTCCACTTCAGACTCGCACTTCTACATTTGATTTTCTTGTCTCACTTGATTGAGCTGAGATTTCACCTTGTCCCATGCCCTTCATGTAACCTCTACTAGTTCCAAACACCTGTGTCAAAACCTTATCTACAATGACCTGATCCTTCCTCTCAGGATCTCTCTCACTCTGAATTTCAACCATCTTCATCTGTATAATTTACATAACACAAAAGAAAAGAAGTGGTGAAAGGCGAATAAAATACACTATTATTTTAAACATTGTATATGTGTTTGAGTAATGGGTTCAAACAAACAACTAACATGTAATGCCACCGCTTTTTCATTTATCCAGGTCTCATCCTTGTGCACGTGTCTTCTTGTAGAAATCAATGGATGTAACATCCTCATCTCTCTTATTGCAATATAACAAGATTAAATTAATATTATATATATAATTGTGCTTAAATTTCCATCAACATCAAAGTAAAATAAAAAAGAACCAATTTGTTACATTCTCCTCTCTCAAACGATGCACGAACTTGGAGCCAGTAGTATAATGGATTTTCATCTTCTTTCTATTGTTTGCATTCTTCTTACACAATTTCTAATAACAAAAATACTCAAGTTTGATGTTACATATCTTGTAAATAAAATTTATCTCACTTGTTGTAAACAATTGATCAGGATGTACTAATTTGAGTAAATGATGTACTGATAGTCGTCGCTCTCACGTTGTTAACAAAGCTTGTTCCATGTTGCTGAATCAACTTCTTATGGAGGGTTGGCCTATGCAATATCTTTTGATTTGAACTTTTTATATATTTCATGTTGTTTAAACCTGTAATTCTTGAATGCCTTCTGAACTTGATATTTTATACATTCCTGATCCTCGTATCGGTCTCAATCAATATCAAAATCTCCCTACAAATTTCATGTGTGATTATCATCACTTGTACGTAAATCTCTATGATAATCTTAGGTATAAAATTATTGACCAAATAGATTAAGAAATTTTCATCTAACAGAATTGTACCAGCACACGGTTATACATCTCATTTTAGTCCTCGTCCTTCATAAATGACCAATTTCTGCCGCTTAAGTCCTCAAACATCCTAACACTATATGACACCCTTTCAGTATAAATCCTTGTGAAATCATCTGAAGGTGTCCTCGCCCTTTCCTCCACCTTAATGAGAATCTTTTCACACTTTCGTAGCCTATCAAACTCGGTGCCTCTGGCTGGTCCATGACCCTTGTTTTTTGGCAATCCTGACATATAAAGAATAACATGAGTGAAGTAAAATGCTGAACAATTTTGGTAGAGTAATATAAAATAAAAAGCACAGAAACATGGACATCAATTCTAAAAAAAATGTGGACTTTTTTGTTAACAAATAAATAACCAATAAAATTTTGGTTTCCAAATGACGACACAACATAATCTCATTCAATAGAATCACACTATTAGTGAACATACAGTACAATGGTACGTACCGTTATTGCAAGCAATTTGCTTTTTCAACTCTGCTATCTCAGTATCATCATGGTCAGGAGGAATTGTCATGTCTACAAAACAAATCAAATGTTTACACATTATTTTTAACAGAGAATAATTAAAACCATGAGTGACTTCACATTTTACCTTTAGTATCGTCTGTTTCTTCCTCTTGAGCAGTTTCTATGACACCGAAGTTGTCATCCTATGGTTCCCCTTCATCCCTTAAAGCCCATATGTTTTTGATCTACGGTAAGGGTTGCCTGAAAATCAGCCCTAGTCCTCGGCTCCTCATCCCTTAAAGCCCACATACTTTGTTCTATCAAACGCGCTGCCTTTAAACTAGCTCTAATTATTGATTTCCCATGAACACTGATATTGGAGTTCACATTTGGTCGGACAGACTAGTTATTATTCGCTTAAACAAGAATATTTGAATTCAGTGTGGGTCCTAGAATTCTGAAGTTGGATTTTTTCCCTCCATTACTGTTTGTCCCAAACTGATACATCCTTGAAATACTGATAAAAAATCAATACAGATAAAACTCAAAATGCATTCTTGTTTGTAGTACAAAGTTCTTTAAATTTCATAACATAGCCAAACAAACAAGAAACGATATAAATGAAAATAATGGAAATTACGTTTGTAAAACACTGTATATTTGATTCATCCACACAAGATTTCGTGTTCGATGGATGAAGGAGAGTCTTTGGTATTTTTAGATGACCTACACAAGAAGCTTTGAGTTTCTTCTCATATATATCCGAACATATGAAGGGAAAAATTTTCATCCATAATTTGAGGCTTTATACCTCCCGGCTCTAGCCACTCTGAAAAGAAAAGAAATCTGTAATTTTTTGTGGGGAAAACGATTTCATCCGTACGAAGTAAAGTTAAGTATTAATTAGCATGGCTACACGCAGTTAATCTTGGAGTATATTACGAAAATTAATGAGATGACAACGTGCTCCCTATTTTTAGCAAAGCATTAACTACTTTTATCATCTTGAACGTTCTCCTAAAAGATGTGCTAAATGAACTCTCTTTTGTTAAGAATCAGAGTCATTGTTTAATTCCTTTCTATGGTCAACAATTAAATATGGGCAATGGCATTGTGAGTGATTTAGTTAAAATTGTTTACTTCAAATGCATCTTACCTTATAAGAATCTAATTGATTAATGAAAGAGTTCATTATACTCTGCACCCTTGTGATTTTATGGCATTTACACTTTGCACACCAATATATCAATTTTAAGACATCGGATCCATATGGTTTGGACGTTTTACGTTTTGCACCCTACGGTCAATTTTTCTATGATTCTGAACGGAATTGAGAATTTTTTTCCCTTTGATTGACTCACAAAAGAATTACTCCCAAGTGCAAGAGTTGTCAAGTTGTAAACGAGGGTGAAGTCTCAAGATCGATTTCCATAGGGACAATGAGGTTTCAGAGTAAACTAAACAAACTAAAAATAAAAGTAAAATAAAATGAAAATGAAATAAAACGAAATTAAGAGGAAGGAAAATTAAAATTCACGTTGATAGAAAAGAACTGCAAGAATTAAAGGCAAAGCAAATGAGTCACAAGAGTCTATGCAAGAGCAGTTTTAGATGAATGAACTTTTTAAAAAAACAAACAGTGATGTTCGAAAACAACTTAGAATCTGGTTGAAAAAAGATTTAAGAAAAACACTTGAGTTTTGATTTCACCAGCACCGATTCCGATCTAAAATTAACATCATCGAGCTAACCTTACTCAGCTACCTATCCATTCAAGGATTCAATAACCGGAAAATAAAAGACGTTAAACTCCACAACTATCAAAGATTGAATACATTCATCATCCATAAAGAGATTTTAAGCATATAATGACTGAATGAAATCTTGCTCTTAAATGGAGTAAAATGTGCCAAAAGTCTACAAGATACCCATTTCAAGAACTTCACAGTGTTTAAACATAAATCACCTCTATAAATGATGAATAAAAATGAAAATGAACATAGAGCATCTCCATCAATTTACAATCTCGAATCGATGCAAGATAAAACCAAAACCCAAGTTTTTGGTACTTAGAAACCTATGAGAAAAACACAACAGCAGGAAAAACAAGAGAGAATGCAAAGAAAGGAAAACTACAGTAAAAAGCCCCCTCTCCTTTCCTCTGGCCGAGAAGTTATACCCGAAGAATGGCCAGCTCTCCCCCTCTTCCACATGCCCCAGTCCTCCGCTCCTCTCCCCTGCTTTGGTCGATTGCTTCTCTTCAAATCGCAACAGAATTCCAATCGCAACAGAATTCCCTTTTCTCTTTTCCTTATCTGCCCTCCAGCCTTGTAGCTCCATTCAAATCGTGTAAAGTGATATTTTATTTCCAAAAATAGCCTGAATAAAGAAGAGCCAGCATAAAGGAGTATAACGGGTTGGACGTCTAACACCGCATCAGAATTGTCACGCTCAACAAGTGTGCGACCGGCGCTCGAGCGCCCTTGAAGAGTTTCATACAGATACAACACGCTTGATCATCGCTCGACCAGTGCTCGAGCGCTCTTGGAGATATTCTTACAGAACCTTCACGTTCGATTACCGCTCAACCAGCCGCTCGAGCGCTCTCGGTGTATTCCAGATAGATTGCTCACGCTCGTCAAGCGCTAGAGACACGCTCGAGCAACGCTTAAGAAAATCCTTTTATTGAAAACATGCGAGGGTCAGGGTGAGATTATTTTTACCACAGCAACATAAATCATATACTTTGAGTACAAAACATCAATTGTTATAAACTTTGCTCAAGTACTGAAATATGGTGCTTAATTAATAGCTTAATCCATTTTCAATTAAACAATTAGTTCACTTAAGCTACCTAATTAAGCATATTAAACACTTTATCACCCTTTTTGCCCTACATTTTTCGGGATGCAAAGTGTATAAATAAAGTTTTTCTTTCTCATTTTTCCTCCTTTATTCCGTCCAAAATCATAGAAAATTTGACGGTAGGGTGTAAAACGGAAAACATCCAAACCATATGAGTCCAATGTCTTAAAATTGATATATCGGGTTGCAAAGTGTAAATGTCATGAAACCACAGTGGTGCAAAGTGTAATTAACCCTTAATAAAATTATTATCGTGCTTTATACTTCTATTATGGGAATGATACATGTTAATATTATTTTTGTTTAATTCAATTGTAAATATCTTAGTACTCTGATTGAGACTTGTTATTGTACGTATGGACCATCTATAATTATGGTTATGGTTTATACGTACACACTTATGGTTCTGGCGCACAATGCTCTAAAGAAAATCACGTACCACTACGGGTATCAATCTTTGCATCAATGTGTGACAGTCGTGACTCTTTATACCACTAAGCTTACACTCGTCGAGGTCAACACACATTGAAATGTTGGAAGAAAAGCCATCCGAAAACTTTACCGTGTTAAGCCGAGTGCAAAATGCCTTTTTCTCTGGCCTTGAAAATGTAAAACAAGCTGGAGGCATCGATGAAACACCGTATACCCATTGTGAATAATCATTTCCTCGACTCTGGAGTGTCCTTGGGTTTATCAGCCACACCAAGTATTGTCGAAATTTGATTGTCACATATGTTTTTCTCAATATGCATTACATCTAAACAATGATGTAGCTTTTTGGATGGCCAATACAGTAAAATGAAGAATATGCTCTTTTTAGTCCAATTCTGATCTAGCTCTGTAGTGGTCTTTTTGTTGACGATGGCTACTTTTCAAACTCAATGTTACTGATCATGCTTAATTGTTGCAAAATGCTGTCACCATCCAATATAAGGGGTGCATCCCTTAACTCCCTGATGCCGTCAAATTACTCTTTGATGTTGCATCTTATGACCTGACAAAAGGAATTGTCTGTGGCCCATGTAACATAACTTCATATCGTATTTCAACCATTTGCTGTCAGTGTTCTCATTACAACATGGACAAGCTAGTTTTCCCTTCGTACTCCAACCAAAAAAATTGTCATATGCTGGAAAGTAATTTATGGTCCACATTAAAGCAACATGCAATTGGAACATTTCATATCTAGATGAATCCCACGTGGCCACACTGTTGGTCCAAAGGTCGTTAAGATCGTTAATCAAAGTTTAGAGATATACATCAATATCATTGCCAGGTGCCTTAGGACCGGGAATGATAAGCGATACCATGAAAAATTTGTTGTCCATGCACTTTCAAAGGGGAAAATTGTAGTATGTACGACATGAGGAAGACCGGCTAAGTGCTATGAGAAACACTCATGTTTGAGAAGGGGTTGAAGCCATCACTAATGAGCCCAAGTCGGACATTGCGACTCTCCCTTGCAAACCACTCATTTCTTTCTATCGATGTCCTTCCATGCCTCCCCATCGGTGGGATGTTCCAAGACAGGGCCTTCAAGATGTTGTCACTCATGATGCCATCTCATTTCAGTTGCAGTGGATTTGAACATAAACAATCTCTTCAACCTCGATTTCAATGGGAAGTAGGTAAGCGACTTCTGGGGTATCTTGCTTGATTTTGCACGGTTATCTGACCACCTTGGCTCGCCCCAGGTTGAACAATTAGCTCCCATACCCCGGAGCAAAGATTTTTCCTCGTATGTTGAATCAGGTAATAAATCACCTATTGGAAGTAACTTTTTCAAAAATCCAAGCTACTTGTTCACGAACTTGTTACTCCAATTAAAACACATCTTGAAATGCATCAGTCTTACTGTGAAGGCGAACTTAGTATAACGCTGGCAGCCAAGATAAATCGATTTGAGTGCGTCCTCACAAAGCCTCTCAAATGCACGGGGATCACAATTGTAGTTTTTAGCACCACTCCCTGTGACCGGATCGTCGTGGTTGACATCACCGAAGTTCCCTAGTAGCGCATCATTGAGCATCACATCGAAGTTATCATTGTCATCTTCGTCGTTTAAAATGCCTTTTTGATTCTGGCCATACTCCTCTTTGTCACTATCACATGGCAAACATAACTCATTTGACTCAGTCTCACCGTGGAATATCCACGTGGTGTAATTCGAATCGAAACCTTTCTTCCATATGTAGTCTTCCACAATAGCAATATCATCGAAGACGATATTCTTACTCTCAATGCAAGGGCATCGAACTATGTTCATACTATCTTTATGTTTAGCAGCCATATCACTGAATATCTTCAGACCATTTTTAAAATCACTGCAACGATCAGTACTTCCATCTATGATTTGTCCATGATAAACTAGTGTGACAAATACAGAACATACAAAAAAAAATATCAATATAGCAAGTTTTATTTTTCAAAACAAGTGTTTTATATGACAAAAATGATGATAGCAACTATCAAGCTTTACAGTACCAATAGAACCCAACATATTGATTGACAAACAAATGTCTTGTTGATATAATTGTGATCAACTTATATATTAAAAAGCAACAAAACATTAGAGAACCAATACTATATACACTAGGGTTAGAAATCAAAAGCCAAATGAGAATGAATTCAATCAAATAAAAAAAAGTGTACACGACAAAGAAAACAAAAACATAAGGACTGTTCTACAGATTCTCAAGGAGAAGAAGTTGTACGCCAAATTCTCTGAGTGTGAATTTTGGTTGGAGCGAGTCCGATTTTCTGGGCATGTAGTTTCAGGTGAAAGGGTTGCTGTGATCACGGTAAGGTCGATGTTTTGTTTAAATGGCCGAGGCCTACAAATGTGAAGGAAATAAGAAGTTTTCTGGGGATAGCAGAATATTATCGAAGGGTTATCGAGGGGTTTTCAAGGATAGTTATGCCATTGACCTCGTTAACCAAGGAAAACGTCAAGTTTGAATGGACGGATGAGTGCGAATAGAATCTTTTGGGATTTTAGATCGAAATGGGGACCGTGACGTACCAGTTGGCCCTACCCATGTCTTAGAGTATGAGCCCTTGCACATTAGGGGAACCTTACATATGTAGAAGAACCAATGAAGGTTTAGACAAAAAGGAGCAACAATTAGGGACGAAGATCAAATTTCGAGGACGGAATTTCTGTAAGGAGGGGAGGATGTGAGACCCCGATTTTAATTCTGTCAATTTAATGCTTATGACTCCTTAAATGTGTATTACTTTAATTAAGTATGTATTATTGAGAAATGTATGTATGGTTAAATTAATCTAAAGTTATGTCTAGGTGGAATTTTTCCCTAGCATTTTATGAGTTTTAAGCTAGAATTTAAATGTTATATTATTTGAAATTGTTGAGAATAATTATCCTAATTGTTTTAATTAATGGAATATGTCCCTTAGTTACAATAGTTGAAAGTATTTAATTAGGGCTTTAACCTTGAAAATATGTGTGAAAATATGTGAGACATAGAAATAAACATAGAAAGGCATGTTAGAGTAATTTATTAGTAGCAGATTTTGAGTAGCAGAAAAAAAAGTGAAAGAATGGGGGAATTACGTGAAGGGGGAAAGAAAGGGGGGCAACCTTGTCTTCCCCCCCCCCAAAGCAATTCACGTTAACACCACCCCCTCCCCCCTCTTGTACGCATTTTTTCCCATTTCTCTTGCCCAAAAACCGCACCTTTCTCTTGCCCTAAGACACCCAACCGAGAAGAAGAAAGAAGAAGGAAGAAGAAGAAGAAGAAGAAGAAAAAGAAGAAAAAAAAAAGGAAGAAGAAGGAGAAAGAGGAGAAAAACAAGGTAAAAATCCGGCCTTTGCTTGGTGAAATCACTGCTGGCCAAATGGACACATTGCCTCATTTCTCTCACATTTTTCTTGGATGTTAGCTTGTTGTGTGTTTGGTTGTTTTCTTCTTGTGTACGTGTTGTCTGCAAGTTGATCTTGTATGAAAAATGGAGAGGTGTGGTCAGATCTGGAAAATGGTTCAAGAGAACCAATGATGCACATTAGGTGTTTGAGAAAAGGCCTAAAAGAAGATTAAAAATCGATTTATGCATGTATGGCCGGATTTATTGGTTGATGTATTAGGTTGTATGCATGTTAGTCTTGTTGAGAACCACCAAGCCCTAGGTGTTTGATATATGGTCAGATCTGAAAGATGTTCAAGAGATACACCCTAGGTGTTTGATAAAAAGCCCAAAAGAAATGGGTAAATGCAATAGTTTTAGCTCGATGAAGATGGAATCATGGTTTTGTTGTAAACTTTGAATTGGAGTTGTACAAGTGAGAGGAATGTGAGAGAATGGTTGCTGTTATGAGATGTTAAGTTAGCCTTTGATGTTGGTTGTGACATGAAGAGATTAGGGTTTCGGTTGTTGGAAGTTTCGAAGGTTAAGAAGATTACTGTTGTTGCTGGAATTTACCTATGCAGATTTCAAAGTTCAAATTGAGAGTGTGTTTTGATGCATTTGTGATTTATACTTTGAACTTAAGTGGATCCTAGATTGTAGGTCTAGGAAATAGGAAGATTTTAAGCCATACCTTGGATGATTCCGATAAATATTGAGTGAGTTATGTGTTGTTCAAGGCCCGGACGTCAAGCTGCCAGCAGCCTTGCACGTCCGGAATGTCAGCTCATTTCGAACACCTTTTGAGGGAACAGTTTAAGTCCAAATTTTACGAGGTTGGTCTTGAATTTTAATTTTAAGAAATAGGGACGTTTTAAGATAAATTTCATGTAATTTGGAGCCATGGTTTTGAAGTTATGAATTTTTAAAGTTGGAGACATCGGGGCTGCCCGCTTGGACGTCCTCAGCAGCTTGTATTTTCGGGTAAAGGTTTCGAGTGGAAAATGAGCTCCAAATTACTTAGAATTTTGATATGTTATGAAAATTAGTGTGAGGGTCAGTTAGAACCCAATTCTTATGGCTTCGGCATCCTTAAGAGAATACTTTGCATTTTAAGATCACCATTAGGAAAAGTGCAATAGCTTTAGTTTAAGAAGATGAACTCATGTTTTAACTGGGAAATTGAGTGGAATGTGAGAAAATTTGGAGTCTTGAAAATGAGGTTATGAAAGGAGAACATTTTAAGACAAGTTTCGCGTGATTTGGAAATGTATAGCATAAGTTGTGCTTAAAAAAGTTACTGCAACCCGATTATCACCCGACCAGCGCTCGAGCTCCGCTCGAGCGGCTCCCTTTGAATTTCAAGAAAATTTTCCTAAGTTTTCTAGTTTCCTATTGACATATTAGGAGACCCTACTAGGTTTTTCACTTAAGGAAAATACCTTGTGTTGAAAGATCACCAGATAGAAATCAAAGAATATAGATTATTTTATATGATGAAGTATGAATATAATATGAATGATTGGATGATATTTAGATGAAGTGTGAATAAGTGAGTGACATATTCACTCTCTAGTGAATCTTGAGTAACACTCGTATGACTCGATTGTAGGTAAAGTGACGTTCAACACTCAAAGCAACGAAGGTAAGAGGAACTTACGTTTGTAAGTGAAAATTGTAAGTGGAAACTTACGCTTTTTGAAAAACTGGAATGATGCACAACATGAATTCTCATGATTTATTACGACATGATATAAGCATTTGCATGAAAAATAAAGTTTTGTGCAAATGAAAGTATGAGAAGAATTTAAGATTTCTCATCATCAAGCATGACATGAGCACACCATGAGCATTTGCATTCATTTTTCTCATGAGAAAGAAAGAGAAATTTTATGCAAATGAAAGTACCATTTTATGCTACTTTATGACAAGTTAAGTTAATAAGCTAAAGTCGGTCGGTACCGTACCAAGTCAAGAAGGTGCATCCATACCGAAGGATGTTTACGTGAATGGTGGATGTCACCTAGGGCACCCATACCGAAGGATGCTTGCAAGAAGGATGGGTAGTCCATGAGGTATGTGCAATCACACTGAAGGATGCTTGCAAGAAGGTGTGAACCTCCAAGGGTCTTGTGTAGCCACTGAAGGAAGAATGCGAGAAGGTGAGCTAGCTCGACCAAATGTAAGGTCCCCAAGGGAAATAGGGGACAGTTTCAACGGGAACGTACAACCCTGATGTCAGGGGTAAATAGAGAGCAAGTAGCCCACAAGATAATAATTGGAATGATTTTCCAAAAGCAAGAGTTTTACAAGTATAAGCGATGTTTTAAAGAGCAAGTGCATGTGCATATGCAATCATGAGGCATACACGTGCATCAAAATTCATGATCATGCATGAATTATATTATGTTTACATGCTTATTATCTCAAGTTCAAGTGCATGCTCATGATTTCAAGTTCAAGTGCATGCTTATGATTTCAAGTTCATGATTATGAGTTCAAGAACAAGTTCATGGTTTCAAACTCACGATTTCAAGTTCATGTTTCCAAACCATGATTTCAAGTCCATGTTTTAATTACAATTCCTTACTGAGTCTTTCGACTCAGGAAATTTTTAAACCGTATAATTCCAGATGTTCCAGGCGACAGGAGTGCTGAAGATTGCTTAACGTAATAAGTTTAGATGTCAAGTATCCTAATCGTTATAAACCAAAGCAGGAGTCAGAGAGTTAATATGAAGCACTATGAGCACTTGATATCATTTTGAGGCAGCCTGTGTATATGTTTTGTGTATAAGGATTCAAGATGTATTATAAAGACGTTATGAGTAGGTCAATATGAAGAGGTTTTGATGGAATCCCTTAGATCATGTACTTTAGTTGTGCAGCCATGCGATGAATTAAGACGCTTACCCTATTACGAGGAAGTCGTTTTGTGTAAGTTGAAGTTTATGGTAAATCTCATTGGCCCATCTCTCTCAGTTGTGTGTTTTAAAAAAAAAATCCGCTGCAAGATTAAGAGAAAACGCTGGAAAATTCATTGAGTTGATGTTCGCGGCTGTCATTAACCCCCCTTCAGGCTAGCGTTCGGGGCGTGACAATGGTGACGACATTTTTTCGTCTTTTCATATGACAACCGTAGTGTAATTTTGAATGAAGTTGTTCTCCATATAAATAGTAGTGACCAGATTAACAAACTGTACATATTCCCATTCTAAACAGCATTGAAGACATAAAAAATCTTGTATGAAAAGCTGTTATTTTCACCCATACGAGGAGATGGTCAATACGTTGGAAAGAAGTATTCTTATTAATGACAATAGCAATTTCCAATTAAATCAAATTTCATAATTTCCAATTTCAAATCTAGTCCAATTAAAATGAATTCAATCCTATATACACGGTTTTCTATCTCTTCATATGCGACTGAAATCCTTACTTATATGAGTTTTTGATTCACTATGATTTGGTTTAATTTGCATTAGGCAAGGCGCAAGTGGGAGGGAATTAAGGAAATTAAAGTAAACTATAACTATGATTCGGTTTAATTTGCATTAGGCAATACACAATTAGTGGCAGAGATTTAAAGAAATTAAATTAAACCATAACTATGTTCGGTTTAATTTGCATTAGGCAAGACGCAAGTGAGAAAGAATTAAGGAAATTAAAGTAAACCCTATTCAAGGGACTAAAGTAGTGGTTTTATGTTCCAATTGTTAATCCTTCATATGCAGACACATGCCACATTTTATCAAATGGATTACTCGGAATTGCCACATTGATAAACCCGTGATAAATAGGTATTTTGCTAACAATAAAATCATGTTCAATCTTGGAGTAATGTGGATCAAGTTTCAGAAATGCAAAAAAATGATAATGTACTAATAATCAATCGTGTACTGACATGTAGTATTATTATGCGGACAAAAAATCTGGACAATAGAATAGAGTAAAGTGGTCAATTATAAAATTATAAAATAATATTATAGAATTCAAGTTTTGACCAATTTTTGGGTAGATAATTAGCTCAAAGTCGTCACAAAATAGTCAGAGTAATTGAGAACACAAAATTGAAAAATAGAATTGAGTAAAGTGGTGGAAATTGTGATTTTTTATAACCATTCTCATTGACCAGAAAAATTTTTGTGACCATAAACAGTATGATGAAGATAAATATTTTTTGGGCACTACAACCCAGTTTATGGTGACCAACGCAATATGCTCAAAAAGATTTTGGTCACTATAGGCTCTTTTTGTTGTAGTGGTTCCTCACAAATTTAGTTACTATCAGCTTTGTGAATCAGCGGAGGAAACAATGGAACACCTATTCTTAGAATGCTCGTTTGCCTAGTGTGTTTGGAGACATGCACCATGGCCACTGGATATGGAGGATTTGGGAGTGACCTCTGTAGTGAACTGGATCAAGATCATTATTAATAATCCATTTCACGGTGAACTGCGATTGCCTAAGGCCCCCAAATTAAAAATTTTCTTTAATAGGTATATTTAAAAAATATGTAATGATAAGGCCTCAACAATTTAACGTTAAAGCTATTTGTATAGAATTTTAGTTAATTAATTTTTATTCTATAAAGAGGCCTATTAATTCTCCTTGATAAAATGAATCATTAACTCTTCATCAGTCTATAAAATATCATTTATTAGAGTATCATCAACTCTATAAAGTCTAGTTAAATAATTTTTATTCTATAAAGAGGCCTATTAAATCTTCTTGATTGAAGTAACCATTAACTCTTCACCTTTTTATACTCTTGCATCCATCAACCTATAGCGTCTTTTTATTTCAAAGATATTAATTGCAAATTGAATTGATTCAAACGAAATTTCATAAAATCAATATTCTATAAAACCTCCTTAAAATTAGTTGGTAATTGATTCGAGAAATTCTATAAAATCTCGCACCTAATTATTAAATTTATTTACCATTACCTGACAAGCAAAAATAATTCCTAGTCGTTTATATCATATAATTTATTTAATATATTTTTACAGTTTTATGCATTTATTAACAATTAAAAATCTATCTTTAAAAAGACTTAATCTATAAACCATTTCACAATTAAGTAAGACAATATTTCGATTAGTTTTTAAGTACAAAAACTAATTAAAATTTTTTAAGATCATTCGTCTCACTAAAGTCCGTGCTATTATTCTAAACTTTTTATTTTATGTTTTTTTTGTTGTAGTTTTCATGTATTGTGTTTTTGGTTTTTTATTTAATTTGAAAATTTTGAAATCTTTGTATGAGGATGACTTGAAAAAATATTGTCTTGTACTTAAAAATGTTTTAAAACAAGAAGATCATGTTGATATTGATTATTTAGATTTGTTTTCAAAATTAAAAGTGTTAAAAGTGATTTTGAAAATAGAGAGCACTCCAATTGAAACATTAAACGATATAAAAAGATTAGACTCTTTTCCAAATACAAGTATTGCTTACAGAATATTATTGACAATACCTGTTGCTAGGGCTGCAAACCGGATTTCCAGTCCGGACCACTTTCATTTTTTTTTAAAAAAATTAGGTTAATTTCAAAGGGGGAAGGGCATATAAAAATGTAGAGTTTTAGTTTAGATTAAAATTAAACTTTTTAAGTTTGTAATTTGTATTAAAAAATATATAAAAAACATTTTATTTATTTATTTTAATAAATGCGGTCCGGACCGGTTTGTCAAAAGGCATGGACCGGACCACATTTAAAAAAATAGGACCTGACCGAACCGCAAATCGTGTCCGCAGTCTGATTTTGTTCAGCCCTACCTGTTGCTTCTGCAAAAGAAGTTTTTAAAAACTAATACTAATAAAATCCTACTTAAGATCAACTATGACTCAAGAAAGATTAAATTGATTAGTCATGTTATTAATTGAAAATGATATATTAAAAAATAAGTAATTTTGCAACTCAAAAAAGAGTGGACTTGGTTAGAAAATGATATATTAAAAAATAAGTAATATATCAATTGAAAATGATATATTAAAATTATATGATGAACTCACTGGCAGAACAAGCAAAAGTCTTGGAACAGGTAGTTTTTGAAAATGATTTCCTATCTTCCATTGCTGGTATGGAGGACCCTACTCTTTTGATTAAAGGAGATCATGACAGTATTATAGAAGTCATTAGGGAGATGGCGTTGCGTTGTCCATTGTGGAGCTTTCTTAAAATTTCACGCCAAGCGAATGCTAGCTCATGTAGATTTCTTGACTAAGTGGCCTGCGGATAGCTAGGAAGTTAATTGGTTGTATTCCTTTTGATTGAACTTCGCAAAAAAAAAAAAGTATTCCTTTTGATTGTTTACATAGTGGATTTGTTTGGGCGCCAATTATTTAGAGTAAATTCATCATTTAATTTTTTATTATTATAATATTTATTAAAAAATTTCTCTCTTCATTTTTCACCGACTCTCCTAACATATATTTACTTTATAATATTTCTTAAATCTCAATACTCAAAATTTTTACACTCAAACATCTCCGCTGTCTCACGATGCTGACTGCTTCGTATTAATTTTTCTAGACTTGTGGAAAGCATATAAAATCACAAAAGCTTCCGGTATACCCAATTAGAACACGTTTTGTATGTTCCACTGGCCGGCAGAGATTAGTGATTCCCAAGCTCGTATACTTTCATGGGGGCAAACGAAAAACAGTGCCGCTTTAAAAATTAAACTATTCGATCCCCTTCAGCCTTCTCGTTCTGTATAATATACAACTCCCCGGTCAATGAAAGTGACGGCCTTCTTAATTAGTAATTTGATAACTCTGTTTCTTAAATGTTTGATTTAGATATTTTAACAATCATTTGGTTATTATTATATTGAGCTAAATTTCAATAATTTGGTCCTGAAGATATATTCTTTTTCGATACTTCGATGCACATGTATGGATATACATGTTTTGTTTCCGTCAAGTTGGCACAAATAATTTTTGGTCAATATTTGGAGAGAGTGATGTTTTCTCTGTTTTTTTCTTTTAATTGGTCACAACAATTCTTTGACATTTTAATCCTTCAATAGTTTGTAAGTTAATGTTACATGTTAGCCTACCTTCCGCGGATGTTGCTCTAAGTCAAATGGATTATTTCTTCTTTCTTTCTTTTTAGGGTTTAATACACTTTGCACCCCAATATTTTATTTTTGAGATATTGATCTC
Organism: Myrica gale; assembly: GCA_963930655.1. Taxonomy (NCBI): domain Eukaryota; kingdom Viridiplantae; phylum Streptophyta; class Magnoliopsida; order Fagales; family Myricaceae; genus Myrica; species Myrica gale. The sequence continues at coordinate 8,764,710 of OZ005599.1, forward strand.
ATTATGTTATTTCCTAGAACGATTTGCACCCTGGAGTGAAATTTTAGCGTCAAATTAGAAGATAATCATTTACATGTGTCTCTCACATGACCAAATAGGCGAAAATCATGACTTGTTTGAAACTCAGTTAATCATGATTTGTTTAAGATTCAAGTGCACTACGGTAATCTAATAGGAACTGAGATCACGTGAGAGACACTTGTAAACGATTACAGTCTGATTTGATGTCAAAGTTGACTCTAGGGTGCAAATCGTTGGGGAAGGTAACATAATAGGCTCAATGTCTCAAAAATAAAATATTGGTGTGCAATGTGTCAACACCACCAAACATAAGGGATGCAAAGTATATTTAACCCCTTTTTTGTGTGTCTATCCTCATGTCAAGATAATGTTTCCTTGTGCCAAAGAAAGTAAACGAGATATATTTGAACGAAATCAAATTACTTCTATTATATGATGATAATGAGACTTGGTGTTTCTTTTTTTTGTTAATTACACTTTGCACCCACGTGGTTTGAGGGTCTGACATTTTGCCTCCGTTCTTTGATTTTTGAGACATTTCACCCATGTGGTTCTGGGTTCTTTCGATTTGCACCCTCCCATTTATTTATCCATTAAAAAGAACGAAAAGCTCAATCACGTGCAGAATACGTGATTATCCTGCCTATTTTGCCCCCAACATTCAAAATGGTAATTACACTTTGCACCCACTAGGTTTGAGGGGGTCTAACACTTTGACCCCTTTCTTTTATTTTTGAGATATGGTCTTGTTGATTTGCACCCCTTGTTAATTTCACCGTCAAAATGAACAAAAACGTCCAGAGCATGTGAAGAACACATGGCTCACTTGTCAATTTTTTCCCCGTTATTCAAATTGTTATGCCAATAACACCCTTAATAAAATATAATCCCTTAATTGATGTATCGTCTTCCCTTGTATGTTGCCCGTGAATTCAGAACATTCCAAGTGTTCTTTTACTTGCCCTAACCTCTCCCACTGTCATTGATTCAGTCTCCTGAGTTTTGTTATTTGTTGCAATCAACGTGTGAATACTTTGATGGCCCACAATCACATCGTGGTTGCACTCACGCTAGAAACGGAGAACATTGAGTTATGCGTCTATGATTTTTGCGGTATTGCGTTGCCTTTGGATGTAAAAAATCTATGAATGTGTTACTTACAAGATGAAGATTTTTATTAAGTGTTATCTTCATTGCAGTTAGAATATTGGAGGCAAAATGGACAAGCGAGCCATGTTGTTCTGTACGTGTTGGTACATTTCCGTTTATTTTGACGACGAATCGACAGGACCTAAAAGTTGAGGGGTGCAATGTCTCCAAAATAAAAGACGGGAGTGCAAAGTGTCAAAGGCCGCAAACTTAGGGAGTGCAAAGTGTAATTAACCATTTTTGATAATTAGGGGACAAATGGACAAGATAAGAACATGTTCTGCACGTGATTGAGATTTTCATTCATTTTAACGGATAAATAAACAGAGGGGTTCAAATTAAAGAAACACAGAATCTTGTAGATGAAATGTCTTAAAAATAAAAGAACGGAGTGCAAAGTATCAAACCCTCCAAATCACGCGGGTGTAAAGTATAATTAACATAAAAAAAATAGAGGTAGGTGTCTTTGCTCAATCTTGATTAAGGAGGGTGAGCATTTGATCCGGTTAGTACCGAAAATTCCGGTTCCGGTTCCAGTACCGAAAATTCCGGTACGGAACCGGATCTTAAATATAAAAAATTCCGGAACTGAATACGAAACCGGAAATTCCGCGTTTTTTTTAAAAAAAACGTTTAGCAATTTTTTAAAAAAAATAGGTGGACTGACATAGTGACATTAGTCTCACGTGAAGGGTCAGAAGGGAGACTGACATTAGTCTCCCTTGTCGGTCTCCCTTCTTCCAGAATTTTCTTCAAAGACCCTGTGTCTCCTCCTCCAGGGCCACTTCAGCACTTGTGCTTCTTTTTCTTCCGAATTCTCTCTCTTTCTCTCAGTTCTCTACTTCTCTTCCTCTCGAAATATCTCTCTCTCTCCCTAGACTTTTCTTACAAGACCAGTCTCCTCCAGCTCCACTTCTTCTTCTTCTGAAATCTCTCTCTTCTTTGTCTCTGTCTCTCTCTCAGCTCTATCTCTTTTCGGCCTCTTCGAAGATTTCCAACACGAGGAACATAGCTTCTTCACTAAGTGGCCCAAGTTGAGCCAGCTAGTTTTTGCCTGAATGGGTTCTGAAAATAGGTTCCTTTGGGGCCAACAACAAGGAGGACCTCCCAAGAAAGAAGCGGAACAGAGCACTATTCCCCTTTTTTTGCAGGTTTTTCTTATTTTGCAGCTTCGATTTTTGCAGATTTTGCATCTTCGATTTTGCTTATTTTGCAGCTGTTTTTGATGCTGCAAAAGGACATCCATCCGAAATCTCTTATTTTGCATCTATTTTGCAGGTTTTCTCTCAGTGATTCTCTCTGCAAGAGTGCAAGTTCATGTGTTCTGAAATTATTTTTTATGTATGTATGTATGTTGATCATACCCCTAGTTGTAATGGTGTGGCCGTGTGGTGTGTCGTACTGTTTGTAATGGTGTGGCCGTATTGGGATGGTAGTTGTTATGCAGAACCTTTTACTCCTAGTTGATTTTTTTGTTTCCTGAAAGCATGTTTTTGTTATTGTGCGTTAGACAGTTCAGATTGCTCTGTTCTTAATCGAACCGAAATTTTCAGATTCCGTTTCTGGAAATTCCGGTCCATTCCGGAATGGAACCGGAATGAAATTTTAGGTTCCGGTACTCACCGGAACCGGAATGACCCATCCGTTCCGGTACTCACCCTTAGTGAGTCTGTACTGGAGGTTGATGACATTGGTGGCTTACAAATCAGGGATCCATTACTGGCTGGTATAATCGTAGATGATAGCAATAAGACACCCTAATTCCAAGAAGAATTGACCCTATCCTTGATCATTTTGGTTTATTTTAGATGAAAATAGAACATTATTTTTTTAGTCATCGAGTAAAATGTATTAAAAGTGTTAGTTTGAGATAAAGTGTAAAGACCACCCTAATAAACGAATGATAAACTATATTTATCCCTTAATTTTTCTTGAGAGTTAAACCAAATATGAACAAATTTAAAATATTACCCTGTCCAATGAACAACTAATTACCAACAAAAAAAGACAAATGTTGATAGTATTTTATTTATTGAACAAAGGGGATTCATGAACTTTGGCTTAGAAGGTAAAGATTGGAGAGCTAATGAGAAATTAAAAAATAAAAATAAAAAGCAAAAAATTTACTTTGTGCCCCCTAATGTCATTGTAAGAATCCAAACGAACAAAGTCATCTCATTGAACCCTTCACTTCAAGTACCAAAAATCATTAATGCACACCAATGAGCACCCTCTATAAGAATCAAACAGTCAAAATCGTGACTGCAGACCCATTTCTCACATATTTCAGCTGCAGGATTTAATTGGACGGTGCACCTTGATGAATTTTAGTAATTCGAGTTTGGACTCCCAAGTACCATTAACCCATAATTATGGGTGCAAAATGATTCCCTTAAACAAATTTAAGCTATCCCAGCGGGCTCTCATCCAACTGAAGGAAAGAAAAGAATGAGCAATTCACTGCTTGATGGTAGTTAAACCGATACCGAAAGCTTCACACATAACAAGTATCGTAATAGAAGTTCATTAAAACAAAGCAGAAGTTCAAGACTTTCTGCAAATATTATTTTCAAATAAATCTGGCACATTCATTTCGGAAACACTGGGATACAAATTTTAGATAGCATCTAATATACCAAATCCTTATATACAACTAGTGATCATAGGGCGTATTTCTCGATAAAACATACGAGACTAGATGGTTGAGGTAGCCAAACAACTCCCATCGAACAGTACTTCTGATCAAAATATAATTTTCTCCCTCTTTGCATTTGTAACTGGAGAGACAGCAACATGACAGTGTCAGATAATATGAAGTACCCAAATTTACTTCCCTCAACAAATAAAAAGCATTAATGTGGTATAAAATTTTCAGATGCATCACAAACCTCCAAAAATCAAAAGCACCCTGAAAACTAGATTCAACTACTAACATCTTAATAACTGGAAATGGAAAATTTATTCTTCAATCTGTTTTACATATCATTTAAAAAACAATTAACTCAGTGCCTATTGACCAGCATGAAAAAAAATATGCCAGTCTCTAGTGTTCCATGAAAGTTGGATGTAGATTCATGGTGCAATAAGCCAAAAACATGAAAAACCGCCACATAAGAAAAACTGCCACATACCTATGTTTGGTTGGCAAATTTTTTTTTTGAAATTTTGTTCAAAATCACTTTTTCACAAACTCCAACACTGTTTTTACAAACTCAACACTTTTACATACTCGAAACACCTTTTTCACAAACCCCAACAGAATCAACACTTTCTCCAATAACCCATCCAAGGAAAGGTAAACACGTCAAACTAACACAGGGACACATATATATAGATCAATTCAATACTCCCAGAAACATGACTTGTCTACCTAGGAAAAAACAATACATTACTTCTCACTTACCCAAAAAATATAAAAGCACAATACATTGAATCTACAAAGAATGTCAAAGGCCACATCTGTCTCTCATATCATGTAAAAATTAGTCATTAATGTTATGTATTAAGTGAGTTCGTCACAATTTCTCAAATTATCCACTTTTTATTACATTTTTTATTGGCTCCTATAATGCTACCAATCTAAAGAGACTGCTCCAACATGATATAGCTTCCATGTGTTAGGGCAGGAAAAGACCCTAAATCAGGACAGCTGTTAAACGATCATTACGAAATTCATTTGTAGGTAAATGAATCACCACTTCAAAAATGAAGAAACACGGATCATGTTTGGCAAAAGAAATGATCAGCCGGGGTAAATGAGTGAATGACCTCTTAAAGAGCCATCTCTGCCTGTAGTGCAGCAAGCTCGTCTTCCTCAGCTGTGTTCTTCCGAGGAATAGGACGGGCTGGTAGCCGGCCTGCTGGGACATGTACAGGAGCTGCAGGAGCAGTAGTAGCAGGCTGAAGAAGCTGCTCCTCCAACTCAGCTCCTTCCAGTTCTTCAAGCTCTGCTTCCAATTCATCCTGAAACGGCAAAATGGAAGAGTTCAAACTTTTCAATTTGAGAAATAAATTGTATGGAATGGGGGAACTAAAACTTGGAAACATGCCTCATCAAAGTCAGCTGCTGCACCAATGGGTGCTGACAGTGCCTCCTGAATCTGTTTCATGTTCTCAGTCTGCTCATTGATCTCATCCATGGTTTTATCCACATCCTCAATATTCCTGTGCAACAAAATGAATATGTGATACAATGGGGCAGAACCGAATAAAATCTTCCACTCCAAATGGACATCTGAATAGTCTTATTCCATGCGTCTAAGAGCTTTTGTCAACCTTAGACAAGAAACAACTGGAACGAAATTCCGTATTTTCGTTTATAGGGCATTTTACTAATTTAATTATATTAAAATCATTCTCCATAATGGCAATATGAAGCAAGAATAGTGGATTGTCCTGAAAGACATTATAATGCAACTTACGTTGCCTTGTGCATGGCCCTCATAGCAGATGCTCCAGTTCTCAATGCATCTACAGTTTCTGTAGTAGCTTTAGCACCTTCCAACAGTATCATCTGAAAATGCCAAACCAAAAGAAAATTAGTATAACAGAAGGGGCAAATAAAAGTATAGCAAAAACACAAAATAGAATTTTGAAACGAAGGTTCTTTATGACAAGTTCGAGATAGAAAATTCCAAATTGAAACCATTTCTTTCTTTTTCTTGTCAGTGAGCAGATTAAAAAACAAAAACTTACAAAAGTACCTGATCATGAATACGCAGTTGGAAATTTCCAAGCTGTTCAATTTGCTGTTCGTAAAGCCTCTTTTTCTTTAAACATTGTATCGCCGCTGTGGAAGACCAAATAAAGTATACAATTTAACAGCTGTCTAGACCAAAGTAAAAACTAGAAGTTTACACAATACTCTTCAAAAAGTGATGAAATCAGGAAGATTCTATGAACTCAAATATTTTCTCTTCTAACCTAGCAATTCTACTTTAGAGACTCCATATATGACAGTATAATCTAAGAAAGCAAGAAAAGCGAATGAAAAATATATAGTCATAACGAAAACCATATAGTTGCAAGACCAAGAGAGGATCAAGAAAGCAAATCTAACTGAACAAATAAAACCAGTAATAAGTATGATAAAGAACCAAGCTTTGAGAACCAGAGATTTTGGGTCATTTTAACCTCACATGAACAAGTGCATCCTGCTACCAGCATCGTCTTATGATGCATCCTCCAAAAACACACCTTGGATACTAAAAATATTATGCAGCATATTACAAAAGCAAGAAGAATACAGTGTACTTTATAGAATTTAAAAATGTACCCACATCTTAAAATACGCATGTAACAAGGCAGCATATAAAGAGAACGACAAATACGAACTGTCCTTCCCACTAGAAACAAAGAGGCAAAACTGATATAAACACTAATTCTGAACGAACACCTAAACTAAATTATTTTTTGTCCTGATTAGACATTCCAAAATGTGAAGGTCGTACCCTTCTTGTTCTTTGCTCTGGTAAATTCCTTAGCCTTTTCTACCTCTGCAGTTGCCTTCTTCAATAGCACGTTCTCTTTTTTCTCTAGCATTTCAAGTGTCTGCACGTTGTACAAAAGTATAATAACAAAAGAAAGCTGAATTACTTAAAATAAGAACAACAGTGATTGGAAACCAATGTCACCAAGGCAATGAGGACAGGCAATTCATCATTAGGGGCAGTGGTGTGACGCCTTGACTACCAGGACAAACACCAAACATACTTTCCTAATTGGCATAGATGTAAACCTAACCCAATTCCATCTGCATCTAATAATCAGTTTTCCAGCATCCTTTACGGGAAGAGAGCAGAAGTGAAGGCGAGAGAGAAGGACAATCTGTTTTCAACAGAAGGAAAGGGACCATAAGGTAACCCACCAAACCAGACATAACCCGAGGATATGTATAAAATAGTATAAGATAGACTCGACATGCACAAACACCAATAGAATGCAACAGAAAGCAATACATCATTAACACAATAGTGATTTCCCAGCACCGATGAAAACTATGTCAGAAATTGAGAGAACCTGTTCTAAAAACCTACAGGAAAGAACCCTACTTTGTATTTATAAGTGCTTATCTCGGCAATGACAAAAAATGCATTGGAGATCATGAGAACTAATCCAAACAACCAATAGGAAAAACCCCTACTTTGCATTTGGAAGTGAAGAATTAACCCCTAGACGCACCCAAACATTATCCTTTGACAAACTCAAGCTTCCAATACTCAACCCAAGACACCTTACTGACGGGTTAACTTGCAATCTACCAGATGTTCAATACTAGACAGTATATTGTGCTGAATCAAATATGAACAGATAAAAACTAGCCATTAATGCTTACAAAAAAAAAACTACCCATTAATGTTACATTCAAAGGACAACCCCCCGTATAGAAAGAAATATAAAAGGCTCATCAATGCTAGGGGGTAAATCAATTAACCCTAGAAATGACATGAAGAAGAGCGAACAAGCCAGAACGATAAGATTAATCAAGTACCAACAAAAGTTTTATACGAATCATGTTCAGCTACTCACATGAATTTCCGTGGTTTTAAATAATACAAGCATCACTAAAGTTTTCAACTGCCGATATAACCAACAAAAAGCTTGCATCGAAAAATAATGTAATGTAATCAACTCCAAATCCTAAAATATCTTCTCTCCATTTCAGGGAAGTTTTGATATTGTCCCGTTTATAGTATGCACCGATAAACCAACTTCAAACAATCACAACTTGCATAAGGAAAAATATGCGATACTCAAAAAGGAATCAAGCAAGTCCTTTTCGTTCCAACAGAACATAGCTCTGGCATAAATCCCAAGTCAGCCAAAATTAAAGAAAAAATCTCTATAAATTTCCAATCCATTCGTACGTCTAGGAGAAAAATGAAGTCAGAAATTATCCAAATCAAACCTCGTTTAACTTGTCTAATGTTGCTAATGGGCTGGCCTCCTGTCTAGGTTTTCCGAACATTCGCTGAAACATGATTGGTTCGTTTTTGTCTAGGAAAACACTCTGCTGCCGTAAAACTAGAAAAAAATACAACTATTTTCGCCCTGCCATAGAAAAGAACAGGTCCATCAGAGGATATCACCGATCTGTGGAAAGAAAGAAAAAATTCTGGAGCAAATATTTTAAGAGAGACAGAAATTTAAGATAAATAACTCAATGAACAAATACAGATAAGCTCACCTGACAAAACTGAAAATTGTACTAGGCTTTCGAAGGAGAAGAATTGCAAAGTTCAAACTTCAAAGAAAGAGAAAGGATCGGTCTGGGAAATCCTCAGGTGCGTAATCGAGAGGAGAGGAGAGGCAAAGCTTTTGTGACAGGCTGTGAGCAACTTTAATGTGACGGCCGACTCGTAGTTGAATGGTAGCCGTAGCACTATAGAATTTTACTACTCCAACTTTTTTTTTCTCCAGGTCAGGCGTTAGGCCAAAAGCCCAACCTAATCCACCTATGGAAAAAGGAACTTCCTACAAGGCGTTCGGAGGTGAGCGGCCTAACTCAGATTAATGGCCTTAAAATACTTTTATGATTGGTATTCTATCCCATGGCTCTAACCCAACAAAACCCAAACCACATCTACCCCAGTCCTCACAGGATCAATTTGAAATCGTGACCTTAAAAATTTATTTTCAAATTGAATTTATCTAGTGAATATAGAATACACCCGTAATTATGTGTAAACAGAAAATGATTTATTAAGATTGAATTTTATAAATATCAGTGCAATGAATTGTTTCAAGATTGACTTAACTCCCTATCATAACCAAATTCATTTTATTGATACATAGACTTTCCAATTTATTATGGATCTATGATAGTTCCTCGAATAATTGCTAAAAATGTTTAATTTACTCGTTTCCTAAACTTAATTTTTTTTTAAAAAGTTAAATATATTTTGCCCCCTTATTTTTGAGGTCATTTACACTTTGCACCCTGATGTATTATTTTTGACACATTATACTCATAATGTTACACATTTTTCAATTTGGACCACGTACCCAAATTGTCCATCAATTTAGACGGATTCCGTAAAAAATGTTACACATTGCTCTCCTTATCTTTGGGGGTATTTATGCATTGCTCTTCTTATCTTTGGAAATTTTTACACATTGCACCCCGCGTTTGGACAGAATCCGTCTAAATTGACGGATAATTTGGGTACGGGGCCCAAATTGAAAAAATGTGTAAGTTAAAGGGGTTTAATGTGTCAAAAATAATACATCGAGGTGCAAAATGTAAATGACCTCAAAGATAAGGAGACAAAGTGTATTTAACAAAAAAAAAACAATTGTCAATAACTGATAGATACTATCCTTCTTTCTAGATTTTCAGATTTATTGATTTTTTTCTAAAAAAAATCTTGCCTTAGTGTAAGATAGAAAGAGGTCTATCTAATCTTAACACAATAATTAATCAATGAATGCAAGTGAAAGAAAAAAAAGTTAATTACATTCTCCTTTTGGATCTGACAGAACAATCTCTCCCCAAAACATCCTATACCTCCTAATATTTCTATTATACCTTTTGTTTTGCACAACACGCCCGTCCACTTGCAAACAATTTCAAGATAGCTGAAAACAATAAAGAAGGTAGGAAATATAAAAATCTTTGGTTCTTAGAAAGAATAAGATGAACCTAATCATTCTTTAAAAACAATTATAATTTTTACCAACTACCACGCTTACTACTCCCCTAAACTGCTAAACTTATACATTGCACTCCCAACTATAAATAGATTATATTTTACGTCCCATTTTATCATTTGATTGTTAAGGTTGCGTCACTATTTTTCATTAATTTTAATAGTAAGATTTTAATATGTGGAGCAAAATTTAAATTATTAGTAGTTTAGGTGCAGTATATCAAATTTATAGTTTAGAGTATAACTTATAAAATACATGGTAATTAAATGGTATGAAAGTATATTTCCTCAACAAAATACCAAATTTTCTAACTCAGACACATGGAAAAATAAAAGTTCTAAGCTTAACTATTGAAAGCATAAATCCCTTGCAAAAAAACAAGCAGCTAGAAAAATACTTACACAACATACAAATATTCGACCACGATGGCTGCTGTAGTAAAGGTATGAGAGAAAAAATTACCAATATAGAGTGGTATTGTAAACTCTTAGAATGAGAACAAAATACGACCCCATATGATGAGAAAAATATCATACTATAATAGAATAAATATAAGGGAAATTTGATTTTTAGTCCTTGAGTTTTAACCCCTTTTCATTTTTAGTTATGAATTTTAGAGGGTCAAAATTTTAGTCCTTGAACTTTTATCTTTGTAAAATTTAGTTCTTCCGTCAGTTTGCCGTCAAATTTGTACCAGTCGACCGATATATGAAGCGATCGACCTCTACATGAAGCGGTCGACCGCTACATGTACCGGTCAACCGCTCACTTTCAAAACATATATCCGGTCGACCGTTTCAAAATTGACGGTCGGCCAGTACAAAAATTGACGGCGTCTGACGGCAGACTGACGGAAGGACTAAATTTTATAAAGATGAAAGTTCAAGGATTAAAATTTTGAAGGTTGAAAGTTAAGGACTAAAATTAAAAAAAGTGCTCAAAACTTAAGGACTAAAAAGTAAATTTCCCTAAATATAAATATATTATTGGATTAATTGCACTAGAATCTATGTGATTCCGACTTTATGACAAGTAACCAGTCTCTCTAGTTTCAATTTTGACAAAATAGTCCATCAGTTAACCATTGGTGACAAATACAAATAAATATATACCTCCTTCCATTCTTTGTTATCTCAATAAAAGAAAATGCTGACGTGGACTTTTAAATCCAGGTCACCATTAATCAAAACATGCCCAAGTGTACAAAACTAACAAAGAAATCTAACAAAGTATATCAAAATATTAAAAAAATACAAAATAAAAAATACTTTTTAAATTTTTTTCTAGCTCATTATCTTTTAAATACAAAGTATATCAAAATATTAATAAAAATACATAATACTTTTGTTTTAAATTTATGTATTTATCTATATTTCAATTTGAATAATTTTTTAGATATTATATTATCTTGTACTTTTTCCAAACTATTATTCATTATTTAGGCGTTAAATTTATTTTTTTCTACTTTTATAGATAATTTCTTGAGTTTTCTCTATATATCATTTTTCTTTAATTGTTTTCAATTTCAATATATATTTTTTATTTTGTACATGTGACACTATCTTATTGGAGGTAATGTGGCTTTAATATTTACTATTGAATTTCTTTCTCTTTTAAATTATTTCCTTTTTTTTCTTATTTATATACTTTATTACATTTTATTTTTAGTGGTACATTTTGTTTGGTGGGTAATGTCTCAGATGACGAGTATCATGTATGCAATGTCGTGCACATATTTTAAGCTTTTTTTTCTTCATCGTTTCTTCTTCAGCTCTTGGCTTGCCTCTTCAGATCGATCTCTGCCCAGGTCTTGAAATCATTCATTGGGTTGCCTCGTCAGATCGTTTTGTGAAGACAGCTGCATCTTTGTTAGTTTTTGGGCACCTCAAATCATTTCTCAGCAAATCCAAAGTTCAAATCGTTTCTTTTGGCTTGATGAAGCTTTTCTGCATATTGCAAAACTTGGTATTGAACTGATTGTCGGAGCCTTTTGCAGAGTGATTTTCATATTGAACTAACCATTTCCATATCTAAAGAAATAGCTCTTGCTCGCCTAATCTTTACATGTCGAACCCAATGATACTCTGTTTCTGCTTGTTATTCTGAACATGTACAAACATTACAACAACCAACATGTAGGAGAGAATTTCTAGAGAACACCGAAGTGTAAAAGTACAGAATAATTTGTTTTCTATAATCCAGCTACATGTTTTTTAAGCAGTTTACGATATTGTGGGAACAAAAGACTAAGTTTTGGATTATACTTAAATATGTGTTGTTCTTAATGTTGGTGCTTGCAAGACTAATTTTTGGTTGTCGGATTGATTTGTAATTGGATTATAAAAGGACAATATAGTTGAAGTGGAAGGGATCAATTCTAATATCACCTGACGAGGGTCTAGTAGTACTATCTAATCCGGAAGGTGAGTTGGTTGTCCTTTATCTGAGCGGCTTAGATGGTATCACGACTTGTTTAATCATTTTATTTGGTCGGTACGTGCAAGTGACATGATACAGACAGACAACGAGGAGAAAGTAGATGTTTGGAGTGGAAGAATGTCGAGAATGCGTACGATTGGTAAAATCGGTACGCAACAATCAAAGGCTTGAACAATCGTAAAGATACCGGGTTCAAGCATAGAGAACATGGGTATTGAACAATCAAAACTTTTTTTGTAATAAAGAAGGGATGAAAAAAGAAAAAAAGATTTACTTGTGTCGGTGAAGTGAGAGTGACGAAATACAAGATGTGGGTGCCTCGCAAGTATTACTGGTTAGCGGCAGCCTAGTGAGAAGTATTGCATCTTCGAATGATGTTCGCAACATAATCATGAGTTGACGACACCTTCGAAAGTTCACATACTTCATTCTTAAAGACACGTGAGTGAGTTTGCAGTGTGTGGAGGCTATAGATTTAGATAAAGCAGGAATTCACCCTAAATTGACCCATAACTTGATGGCAACAGAAGCTGGGGGTAGAAAACATGTGGGCTTCACTCATCAGGACTACAAAAATTATCTAAACGATATAAGAACTAAGACGATGAAGGTTGGTGTAGTCGGTGTTCTTGTTAATTGGTTTGGTGATTAGCTGAATAAATATTCAGAATTCTTCTTTCGGGTCATGATAGATGAAGATGAACACATTACAAATATTTTCTGGTCAGACCATGCCATGCAAAACAACTATACCATCATTGAAATGAAAAACGACTATGCAAAACAAAAAGAGGAATTGAAATGAATAGCAGACACCATTCTGAAAAGTTAATAATTCCTAATTTTTCTTAGAAAGTAGTCTACAACTATAATGCTGCTGAATTTTCTTGAAAAGTAGTCTACAACTACAATGTCGCTGACAATATATAATAGAAAATTTGAAAGGAATTTTGTTCGACTGCCGGATCATCAACTCTCCATCTTAGTCGCTGCTTCGCATAGCTTCATACCAATGTACTTCACACAATAACCGAACCTATTGAACTTGGGCCTGCTAGTAGGTGGTATCCCAAGTCAATATGTACACACTATGAGGGGTAATTTTTGAAAATATTGTGATGCCAAATATTGAATAAATTTTACTATAATAACATTTTTATTCATTGAAAAACACCTCAAGAAGAACTCTAGAAAGTTCACACAAACTATAGTCTATGCTAAAAAGTGGGGCAAGTTTTTCTAAAATTAAATAATTAAATAGTTAGTATTTTGGGATTGAGAAAACGATATGAAATTTTTTTTATGAGAAGTGTCCCATATGAAAAATCTCAAAGTGGGAAAGTATTTATTAGTGGAAACCTTTCACATGCATTAGCTATAGTGCAATGCGTGGAGACTATGGTGCACCACACACGTGCGTGATGTGAGATGTAAGGTTGATAGAGACCCTGACCTAGGCCCCTCACCAATGTATATCCCTTACGAGCACACATGTTTAGCCCATACGCCCGAGTGATACTTCAATGGTAATCCCAATGAGGTACTCAAAGCTAAAAAGCAAGAGTATCAAAATCAAAAGAAAACAAAAATAAAGAGAAATTAAAGAAATGTAGGGGATAAAGAAGATGGATGAAAGGAGGATAAATGGTAGCTTGAACGTTAGCAAAGTTCAAGGATTGAGAGACCACCACTCTCACCTCATGGCTTCCTACAAGCGTATTGGCTACTTCAACTTCAGATCCTTTGCTATCCAAGGCTTCAGTCATCAATGAATGTCCCAATGAGAGCCTCCTCAGTCCATCCTTTAACTAATGTCTGCAGCTGCTTGAAAAATGATCTTCAACTTTTGGGGCCTTTGGTTGTAAGCCATATGACTCATTCGTTCCTCAAAGTCGTCATTCTCAAGGTGTCTTCTATGTATTCTTCTTGGTGGTCTTTCTTCTCTTCTCCTCAATTCTTCTTCGGACTTACTCATCATAATGGCCCCATCTCCCCTCCTCATCTCCTCTGTGGCGTCTCCTAGCACTAGTCGTGCAAAGCATCACCATCATGACGAGAACCATCTAACCTCTTCTCCACCACACCGTCGTCATGCTCCACATGGCCTCCATGTCTTTATGGTTGTGGTTCCTTTGATTTTGGCCTTGCTTCTCCTTCGCTTGAAGATGAAGCTCGTGTACTTTGGCCCTCTCTCCTTGATATTCCTAGGATTAAGGCAACCCAAGAGGGGGGATGAATTGAGTTTCAAAACTTTTTTCGAAAATTACCCCAAAGAGTGTGTTTGCTAGCTACAAGAGAAAACTTTAAAGCAATAAACTAGTAGCACAAATAAAGAGATAAGGGAAGAAAAACAAACACAATATTTTAGGTGGTTCGGCAAGCCCGCCTACGTCCACCCCTCAAGCTCCTTTACCGAGCCTTGAGGTTTCTCCATTATTCTCCCTTCAACCAAGGAAAAGGTTTTCTTACACTTGAGCTTGAGAAAACCCTCTTCAAGCCTCAAGAACGAGTTTGAGAACAAACCTCTCCAAACTCCTTCTTTCGAAGAACAACCCTCACCGAAAAGATGCAAGAGAATCACTCTCTTAGGAATGTGTATGGTTGAACAAAATTCCCCTCTAAAACTCCCTTGATGGAGTAGATATTACAATGAGAAATAACTAGCTCTTAGACTTCACACAATAACAAGGATGTGAAAATGAAGAATATGTGTGTATGATGTTAGAATAAAGATTGGAAGATTTTTGATCACTCTAAGCCTTTGTAAATGATTATGGACGATTGAGTTATGTTTCAAAGGCACGGGAATGACTTTATATAGACCTCAAATCAAGCAATTCAAAGAAGGAATCTTCATAAACCAAGCCAAGTATACAAAAGGACCTACTCAAACGCTTTGGAATGAAGACTTTTAAAGCGACCGAAACACCAATGAGCCGTAAAACGAATTTTCCGATATCTTTCGGGAACTATCAACCTAGGACTTTGGTATCCTAGAGACACTCACATGAACCTAGTAAGTCATTCTTATGCTAACTTTGTCAGGTGCAAAGTCGATAGAAAAAGTACTAATGGCACTTGCCATTTCCTAGGTTCATCTTTAGTTTCTTGGAGTAGCAAGAAACAAAACTAGGTTGCATTATCAACAACCGAAGCGGAATACATAGCGGCCGGTAGTTGTTGTGCTCAAGTGTTGTGGATGAAACAAACACTCAAAGATTTTGGACTAAAATTTGATAGTATATCCATCAAATGTGATAACACTAGTGCTATCAACTTATCCAAGAATCCTATCCAACATTCAAGGACTAAACACATTGAAGTGAGACATCATTTTCTAAGAGATCATATCCAAAAAAGTGACATCTCACTTGAGTTCATTAGTACTGAGCATCAACTAGCTGATATTTTCACAAAACCGTTGAGTAATGATAGATTTCGTGATCTTAGACGAGACATTGGATTTTTAGATGCAAATGCTCTTTGAAATGTTATCTCTTTGTTTTTCATGCTTTTTATTTGTTTTGGTGTTTTTAAACATATTTAAAATGCCTTTATGACTTATTACATGTTTGACAATCATCAAATGCATCATTTCATTTCATTTATGGGCCTTAAAACCTCATTTCTCGAGACTGTTCTCTGTAGCGGTCGACCATGTAGAACCGCTACACGAAGCGGTCGATGCTCATGTGAAACCGCTACACGTAGCGGTCGACGGTCATAAACCGCTATACCAAGCGGTCGACCGCCTCGACGAATCTATATATACTGTAGTTCTCATTTCGGTCGACCGGCATCTCACTTCTCCCGTACAGCTTCGCCTCTCTCGACCCAAACTCTCTCAAATCCTTCCCAAAACATCATAACCTGCCCTAAAATCATTCCCCATCATCTCAGAACATCCTTTTCGACCTAAGCCCTCTGTTTTTGAGTTGTTTTACATCAAAATCCATCAAGCCCGAGATTATTAGGAATTTCAGCCTCTTTGAAACCCTAACCCCAAATTTTCGAATTCCAGCCTCTTTTCTCTCCAATTCTCAAGTTCAATCATCATGCCAAGGACGAAGCAACCTGCCCTACACGTCTCTGAGCGTCCGGGATCATCTCGGTCATCAGGAGCTCCTTCGGGTGAACCCGATTACTTTTTCCTTAATGCTGAATGTGCTTCGAAGTTTTATAATGACTTCTCAAATAGAAAAGTCATGTTTGGTAGGAAAGTGGATATAGAGCGACTTTCGGACTTTGAGATTGAGCGTCCCTTTGTGAAGCAAGGTTGGCAAACTTTGTTGGATATGGGTAACGAAGTGTTTCCCAAGTATGTTCGAATGTTTTTCGCTAACATGTATACTGGTTGGGAAGCAGGAGGCTTGTTTACTATTAAGAGTAAGGTTGGGGGACGAGATATTGTCTTAAATGAAATAATTCTCAGTGAGATTTTTGGTATCCCACATATTGGGATTCGGGCCTATGAGCTTAAAACATGGCCCGTGTGTAAGGGCTTTGATTATGGAGCAGCCCTAAGTCTCCTCCTAGGAAATGATGTGGTAGATGATGCACCTAGAAAAATTCATGTCAACCAGTTACCTGTTCGTCTGAGACTGCTTCATTTGATTTGCACTCATAACTTGATGCCTCGGGGTGGACACCGAGAGGAGGTGACTTAAATGGATGTCTTTATATTGGAGCGTCTCCTGAGGGAGAAAATGTTCAACCTTCCTTACATTATGCTCAAACATATAGAAGCAGCTTGTGAGTCCAAGAAGAATCTACCTTATGGCCTGCTGTTTACCCAGATTTTTAGACATTTTGGCGTGACACTCAGTTCTCGAGAGCAAGACACTTTGACCATGTGTGAGTTATTTGATACTCACACTTTAACCCGGATGGGCTATAGACGGACTTCCAGGAACACTTGGGTGCCTAAACGTCAGGAGAGTGATGAGGATGAGCCTGAGGAGGCTGATGCGGATATTGAGGATGTGGATGAGCCTGAGGAGGCTGATGAGGATATAGAGGCCGAGGATGAGCCTGCTGGTGAGGAGGTAGATGTTGAGGCGATGGAATTTGACATCGATGCAGATTTGACTGATGATCCTCCCATTCTTCCTTCTCCTACCAGAGCTCCCGACCATACTTCTTCCTTTGATTCCCGGTTCACCGCTTTTGAGCAGATGATTGATTCCCGGTTCACCACTTTTGAGCAGAGGATGGATGCTAGGCATGAGGCACAACAGAAGTTTCTACACGACAGTGTCACTTCTATGCAGGAGGAGCAGAGGCGGTTCTTTGAGGACATGAGGACTTTTATGGCCCGTTTTCCTCCACCATCATGATTCTCATCGCATTTGCATTTTATTTTGTTGCTGTTTCTGTATTTCATTTGCTTATGTATTTCTTCTTTTTATGATGACAAAGGGGGAGAAGAAATGTAGTGTCTCTTTTTTTTTTAATCTCTGTACCCCTTTGAGACTTTGATGTACTGCTTTACTTTGATATGAAAGCTTCTTTATTATTCATATGTGATTTTTTCATCTTAAATACTAACTTGTGTCCATGAAGTATTAAAATATCCAAAAACCCCACATCAAAGTACAAAAGATAGGGGGAGACAAGATCAACAAGAGACATATCAATTAATTTATTGTCATCATAAAAAAGGGGGAGATCGTTGGCTTTTAGTCACAATCCATGTTTTGATGATAACAATAGAAGTAATTGAGATGTGAAGCAAAGCGGATCCAAAACGAGCACGGAGCGATCAAGCAACATCATCTTCAATGGAAGTGCTCTTAAAGTGAAGACTCAAGATGCTAGGGTAATCTTTGTAACTTTAAGTCTTCATCTTTAACAAGGATTTCAATCACACACATGCATAAGTCTTCAAAACTTGCATAAACCGTTTTAACGTTGGTTGAAAGATTAAAACCTTTTTAATGGCGTCAAAATATCCCAAATATAATCTCAAACCTTTTTACATACTTATGAGAAGTTAGAGTTTAAAATTGGGTATTTTAAGTTGGTCAAAATCAAGTTTTTAAATCAACCGGATCAAGCTTAAAATGAGGAGGTCGACCGGCTCAATGAAGCGGTCGACCGGACCTACGACCGCTACACCAAGCGGTCAACCGGTTGCATTTATTAAAGAGCCGTTAGCTTCTGACAAAATGACCGTTGTGCAACGGTAACTTGAAGCGGTCGATTGGTTCATGTAGCGGTCGACCGACTCGTTTTAACAGTTCACTCTAACGGCTTATGCAAGTTTTGAAGACTTATGCACGTGTGTGATTGAAATCTTTGTTAAAGATGAAGACTTAGAGTTACAAAAGATTACCTTAGCATCTTGAGTCTTCACTTTAAGAGCACTTCCATTGAAGATGATGTTGCTTGATCGCTCCGTGCTCGTTTTGGATCCGCTTTGCTTCACATCTCAATTACTTCTATTGTTATCATCAAAACATGAATTGTGACTAAAAGCCAACACTCCTATCATAGGCCACAAGTTCAATATGAATGTTGTGCCCTTGGTCATGATCTCTTCCTAGCCTTGCCATCAAGGCTTGCATGTCTTTTCTCATGATTTCAAAGGTTCTTTTATTATCCTCCACGGATCTAGTGAGGTCCTCCAACCGTAGGCTCAACAAATCTACCTTGTTTAGCAATCCCTCCATCTTGTCGTGCATACGAAGAGTTCACATGTCTATATCTTCTAACCTTCCACGGCTAGACTCTCCATTGTACTTGTCCATTTCAATAGGATCTCCTAAAAGATCTTCTCCAAATCAGTACTTAAATCAACTCTAAACCACAATGAGATCTTTCCAAATAAAGATCTCCCCAACTCCAAAACTTCCAAAACTAAACCCCCCTAACGAAGCCCAACTCGTCCTGAAAAGTTTGCCTGCGGAAATTATCATACTTACTTAATCTTGACAAACGATCTTGAAATTGTCTGCTATTGAATCTTTAATCTTCGATAATCGTCAGGTCTTGTTGATCTCATACCTTTGAGTCGTTTGATTTTGTAATGGAATAACCCAAATGTTCTGCCTCCTTCCTTTCCACACTCACAGCCGTCACATGATTTTTCTGAGGTCCTGATGGTCAACTAAAAAACATAGTTGTTATAGTGTGTGAAATCATTAGAGATCTCAGATCTTGGCCGTAGGATCATATGAAAAAATCTTTTCCATTAACTTCCTTATATTCTTTTATTCCGAATTTTAGGTTTCTACTAATTGTAATCATGTTCATCAACATATTACAATTTACCCTCGAGTATTTGAGATTGATTTGTGAAATCTCTTATGCTAACAATTATTTGTAAATATTTATCATTTCACCATACTATATTCCACATAAGTCAATAGGATCGTAATCATATAACCGATTAAGTCCCTAACTCATATAATTCACAATTCACAATCTATAACTCGTTGGACTATCAATTGTTTCAAAAATAATTTCACAAATAGACATAATATATATATTAATTTCGAAAAATATTTTCACAAAATATCATTGGCCAATGGATTCTTTTATAATCCAACCCTATATAAATATATTGAATATACTGCCTCATCAAGATACTGGTGGATTCATTATTGAACATTTATACAAACTCATTTATTATGTACAAGACCTAACATTATTTGGAATATTTGACCTAGAAAGATTATCACTAAATGACTCGGTCAAAGCATGAGTACACAATAATTAAACTTATATAAACCTCTCAGGTCTAATGATACAATAAACCAATTGTGTTGAATACCTTCTCAACATCACTTCCAGAAGATATTCATATTTGATCCTGTTCAGTGCGTGTATTCTTACATTGCACCACTCGTTTGCTTAAGATTACCACCTCAATGACATAGTTTATCATTCTATTAAATAGAGGCACAACGAGTGTATACCTATCGTACATCAATATGTACCTTGGTCTATAACAAAATATCAAGTGAACAATGAACCTAAAAGTCATACTTCCGGCTTTTGATTCATTAATCATTGACATGACTTTTTTTACAATGTCACTCAATAATATTTATGTATCATCTTATGTCACAATATATTATCTAATAAATAAATATATACATGTGACATTTAAAAAACTATTATTGAGATAAATATATTATTGAGATAAATAATTTTTAAAACATTATTCTCACATAAAATCTAGCTACGAAGATATGAGAGAAGAGAAGAGAGCTGAAACAAAAAGACGCAACGTAACTTGTTTTTGTAATAAAGAAGATGGTGATTTTGTTTGTTCGTATTTCCTTTTTTCGGGTGTAAGTAAAGAAGGTGATATTGTGACTCGAACATCCAAGCCTCAGTTGGAGGAGGTGCCGGTTGGGGAGGGTTCCCTCAGGATCGAATTGCCTTGCCCCTTTCTCGCTTGGTCCTGCTTTATCAGGAAAAAAAAAAAAATCCAAGGCCCACTGTCCGCAGTCGGCAGAGAAATAATAAAGAAATAAAAAATCATGAGCCTCGCTGTCCTTTTTCAGTTTTACTCTTCCCGTCCCTTTAATCAAACCACGGAAAGCGATTACCTGATATACCTCTATCCTCCGCGACGCACCGAGATCTGAAAGGTCCTTTCATTCAGTTTAAAACCTCCAGCCAAAGGTCCTTTCTCGCTCACTTTGTCTTCTTGATACTACCTCCGACTTCATCCATTTCTTCAGATCTACATTTAAAAGTTTTCGTTCTTTCTTTCTAATTGCCAAATTTTTGCAGATCCGCTAACCATGGATTTCATGAAAGTCCTTGATCAAACGGTTCGTGAAATGTGAGCTCGTATCCCTTGCCGTTAATATTTTCCCACCACGATCAGTTTCTGTCGTCTTCTTTCGATAAGCTTTAGACATTGTAATCTCATTTCCTTTATTCATTGTTTTCTTTCTCTTTTGGTGTCAGAAAGAGGGAGGTGAATTTGAAGGTCTTGAAGGTTCCCGAGATCGAGCAGAAGGTGTAAATCACCAATTCTTTCTTTTTCTCTTTTTTGGCAAAGATTTTTGTTTTGCTGCTATATTTGTTGAGTAATTACTATTCACTCTTTTAATTGAGTCTTCATTTTATGCCGCAACTTTTTGTGCTTTTGGAATTTTTCATATTTGCTTCTATGATCATTACAACATGCACAAATTGGTGACCTTCTTCTTCTTCTTCTTACTAATTCGTGTGGATTGTACGATGTGACTTTTGATGTTTGACTTAAAGGAAGCTGATTAGATCTTTTGATTTCTGGAATTTAATGTAAGCCGGTGTTAGTGCTCATTGGAATATTGAATTTTTGGACTAATTTTTTTTATTCAATGCCATCATCTAGCACTGTAGACAATTCTCCAGGTGCCATTGACTTACGGGCCATAAATTCTACTTTACAAACTTTCTTTTTTGTTTTTGTTTTGGTTTGGTACTTATACTAATCTAGTTCTGCATTTTATGGTTTATATTAGAATTATGTGTTTGTGATCTTATCACCTCTCCCTTTTTGTTTCGTTTTCTACTCGTAGATGTGGTAAATGTTTTCTGTGGTGCTAACTCAATAAGTTGTTAGCTCATTACATTTGTTTATTTAGCTTTTCTCTGTAAGGAATTGGATCCTGATTTTTCTACCTTATTATAGTGAGTTTCTTCATTTATTAATCCAGGTACTGGATGCAACAGATAATGAGCCTTGGGGTCCTCACGGCAGTGCGTTAGCGGAGATAGCACAGGCCACAAAAAAATTGTATTGTTATACTTGCGTGTCTCTTACACAGAAACACACACCCAATCAGACTCACACCTACTTAGATACTGTGTTTTACACAGCTATTGGATTTATGAAAGGAAGACGTCATGCTAACCTTATTACTATTTTTGTCTTTCAGTACCGAATGTCAGATGGTTATGAATGTTTTGTGGACAAGATTGACCGAAACTGGCAAGGACTGGCGCTATGTCTATAAGGTATTTTTCCTATGGATATATTTTCAATTTGATGACTACTGTACAAGTAGAAACTATATTAGCTGAGCTCTGAACCTTAGCATCATATGGGCCTTCATTCATACCCTCAATTCCCGCAATCACTTATGTCTCAGGCATTGGCTGTCATAGAGTATTTGGTGGCACATGGGTCTGAACGTGCTGTTGATGACATTATAGAACATACTTTCCAAATCTCTGTAAGGACTCTTAGATTCTGCATAGCCCATACCGTTTTCTACAGTGGCAGATTGAGATTGAATGTTCTCTCACATTTTGTTTGTTTTGTATTGGTACAGTCACTCTCAAGTTTTGAATATGTTGAGCCAAATGGGAAGGATATGGGAATAAATGTGAGGAAAAAGGTGGAAAACATTGTTGCCCTTTTGAATAATAAGGATAAAATACAAGAAGTTAGAAATAAAGCTGCTGCAAACCGTGACAAGTAAGCAATGCTGAAAGTACTGAAATTACGGTTAAAGTCAGCTTTTAGGAATTCTATTTTTCTTCTTTCTTTCCTTCTCTGTTTCTTCCCCCCCCCCCAAGCCCTTTTTTTTGCCAGTGAATGAATTTTGTGAATACCTCTACGTTAGGTACTTTGGACTTTCTTCTACTGGAATAACATACAAGTCAGGTTCAGCCTCATCGGGTGGTAGCAGCTACCAGAGTAGCGATCGTTATGGAAATGGTGATCGGTTCCGGGACAGTTATAGAGACAAGGATCAATATGAGGAAGAGAAGTATCAGAAGGATACTTCTGGAAAGTCACATTTTGGGGTTACAAGTGAGAATCAGGGGAATGCTTTGAGGAAGAGTTCTACGCGCAATGGGAGGTAGGGATTTTATGTCTTTTCCTGTTCCTGTTATCAGAATTTTACTTGTATATTGTGAATTGGAGTAAAGGTAACATTTATAGGTCCTGCCTACCATGTCTTCTGCCATCTTTTGCTGTATATTTTCATGGGTTTGAGTTCATCTATAAAAATATTATGTTGTTCACTCTAGAGACTGCCCATTTTTTGTGATCTTCCTAGTATTATGGCTATTGAAGAGTTGACACTGGCACATTGACGTTTGTGGTCTAGTTCTTACAGCTAGAGTGTGCGTAAATCTATTAAAAATCATCTTTTATGTTCACATTCGTCCATTCTAGTTAGCTCTTGGGTTTTACGAGTCTTACCTGTGTACCTGCACATTCATGTGCATGATAAAGATCATCATGTCAATGAATTTGATCTCTAATTAGAATGACCTGCAACTTTCCAAAACTCAACAGTATGTTGGATAAAACATTGTTTTAATCACCAATAGATAGTTACCACTGCGTCTCTCTCTCTCTCTCTCTCCCTCTCCCTCTATCATGATTGGACACACAAAGCTGACATATTTGCTTCTCTATTTGTATTATATTACTATTCTTCTTTTTCGCCAACTTTTGATTGTCCGCATTGCAGTAAGGATGACAAGAAGTTTTCATCTGGTGCATCAAAGTCATCAACTAAATTACAAACCTCTGACAATTACAGTTCAATTCCCTTTCAAAGTTCAACTGTCCCCTCAAATAATTATGACGATGATTTTGATGATTTTGATCCACGTGGAACTTCCAGTACTAGTAAGCATTCTGAAATGACTATTGTACAATTGTTAATTCTATGAGTAAAGAAGTATTATGCTTCGCATATTTGCTCATGTTATTTGGCTTCTGCTAATAGCTTGTGCCTACATTCAGTACCTTTTGTTTTTCTTTTGAACTGTTTCATAACTCCCATAAAATGAGGCTCGTATACTTCCCTCACTGAGTCAGAGCAGTTTCTGCTGATATGTAACTAAAAAATCCAAAACTAAAAGCGTTTAAGAGCTAGATGAGATAGTATTTGTGTTCTTATATCGATAGATCTCACAAAAAAGAACTAAGTTGGTAATAGGGAGGCACAATTTATTTTCTTGTCACCCGAAAGAAAACTTCATTGACATCTGGTTGTTTATTCCTCAATTATTAAGTAGTTATTTGGAGGCATTACCCGATGATGAAGTTGCTGCTATAACTATCCCTGTGATCTAATACTAGGCTGGGACTATTATTATCATGTATTCTTCTCAGAATCTTCCATGTGCTATAGAAACGTACTATGGTGCTGCTTACCTTTTAGTGTAGTCCATCCTCTCCATATCTGAATTTTAGAATCCTTGTCTATAACTTCCATCTTAAGCATTTGATGTGAATTTTTAACAGTATCATTAGATTGGTTTTACACTTTCGACAGAACCATAGGATATTCTAATGATCTTTGTTATGGAACTCGTGCCTTTTATGTGCTAAGATCTATTTTATGGAAGGATATATTTTAACACTTTTGTTGTGGATCTTGCTTTTTAGCAGAGGCTGCTGCTGGAAGCTCTAATCAGGTGGATCTGTTTGGGCAAAGTTTGGTTGGTGACCTCTTGGATGCTCCAACATTTATTCCCACAGAAAAGCCAGCGATGAACAGCAGCTCATCAGAGGTCGATCTGTTTGCAGATGCAACTTTTGTATCAGCAACACCCCATTTAGAAAAGGGACCAGGTTCTCAAACCCAGGTCAGATACTCTTTCATCTCAATTAATGGAGGTATTGTTATCCGTGGAGCCTTGCAAATTTTGACAATTCAGATTTGGTGTTTCCATTGCATTATTATGGCGAGAAGAATTATGTAGAATGATTCGATATGCAGGAGGATTTTCAGTTTTCTGCTCTATTCTGACAAGAAAAACATGAGAAATATAAGGATAAGATGTTAGTATTTCACATTGCATTTGAGATAAAAACATCTTTTATTCTGTTATGATGATTGAGCTCCCTTGACCAGTGTGAAATACTGGTAGTAGGTGAAACTGTCCTTTGCATTTTTTGGTGCTTGAATAATCTTTCCATGTTTGAGAGCAAATTAAAGGTGTTTCGAAACAATTGATTTTAGTACTCAAAACACTGGTGGTATCAGTCATAGAGCATCCCAGGCAAGTTGCTTATATAAAAAAAAGGGATCCCAGTCAAGTGAAAGTCTAGAAGTGCCATACTTTTTTGTTGGTATTGGATTTACCTAGAACAAGTACTTGCTTGAAATGGGTTCTTGCAGTCTATGTTTTTCGTGGACAATACTAAAAATTCGAAGGGTTAAAATGATATGAAGTATAATTATTCCTTACAATAGAGAGATTGGTACTGGTTTGATTTTGTGCCTTTGGGTTTTTTTCCCATCAATTACGCCATTCTCAACTTTCTAAAAAATGGTGATATAACTTCTTGAAACGATGTGTAGTTAGAAAAAGTAGCTGGAGAAAGTCCTGAGTGGTTCCTAAGACAGTTTCAGTAGTTTTTCTTTTTTTAATTCCACTGATTTTCCACTACAATTTTGTCCTTGTTATTTTGTTGGTGGCAGATTTGCCCTACTTAAGGTGATCATGAAAAGGTCCCCTAAATATCGTATGTGACTCTCTAGGTGACTTTTTTCTCTTACTTTCCTGCCAGTGGGTTAAGATAGGGTTATTATAAACTTATAGTGCCAGACTTTGAAAACTTTTATTTGGCTCTTGATGCTTGAAAAAGGGAAGGGGGTAGTAAAATAAAATTAACTGCTATCATAGGGTGTAAAATGTACTTTATATCCTGTTTGGAAGAAACTATTTTAATTTTTGTTTATGAATCCGTTCAACATTTGATTATCCTTTGGAAGAATAAAGAGTATATTATTTCTGTGAGGTGCTAATTTTCTGCATTCTGAACTTTTGTTAGTACCATTTATGCAGACTAAAGTTGATCTGTTTGCTTCGCAACCTGCTACGTCTTCTTCAGTTTCTACAATTGTTGATCCTTTTGCCACTCCTGATCCAGTTGTACAGCCGGAAATTAAAGGCCCAAATCCTGTACCTGCAGATGCTAATGTTGTTGATCCTTTTGCTGCTGTTCCACTTAACAATTTTGATGGATCTGATCTCTTTGGTGCATTCACTTCTCATTCGGATTCAGTATCTTCAGAACGGTTGCAGAAGGATGTGAGTGATGGAAGCCATGATAATTTGTCTGTAAAATCTTCAGCAGATTCGAGCATTCCATCAAAGAAGGATACTTTCCTGGTCAAATCAGGAATATGGGCAGATTCCCTTAGCCGTGGATTAATTGACCTTAATATATCTGCTGGTAAATGTGCTATCTCCACTACCAAATTACCCTCCCATAGCATCTTTCATTTCTTGAATCTTAAGAGAGAAAACGGTATTGTCAATAAAAAAGAGAGAATGATATGCAACTTGAATGACTTGTTCAAGTTGCACGAGCAATTTCTTTGGTATTTTAGACGAAAGATCTACACGACCGACGTTCTTTGCAGAAAAGCACTCTGCATAGAAGTTGTTTTACTTTTATGCACAACTCCTCCAATTGATATGATCCATAAAGTAATCAGTTGAGTTGCCTGTAAAAATTGCCTTCTCATTAGAATTTACTTGCAGCCAAGAAGGTGTCCCTGGCAGATATTGGCGTTGTGGGTGAATTGAGCGATGGATTAGCTGAAAAAGAGAAAGGGCCCCCGACTTCCTATTACAAGGGGAGAGCAATGGGTGCAGGATCTGGTCTTGGTAGATCCGGGTTCGCATCTTCGCAGGCAATGGGTGGGAATGACATCTTCTCCAGCCTTGGGGGCCAACAATATCAGTATGATGGTTCACAGAAGTAATTTTTTCTTCACATTTCTGCTCTCCCTTTTCCTTTCAATATTCTTTTTGCATAATTGGCCGAATCTATTGGAAATCTTTTGAGGCTTTTGGCGTGCCGGTTTGTCTCTATATACGTGTTAAACAGTACTATGATTGGAGAATGTTAGTTCTCAGACTTCTTGGTATATGTGTAATGGGCTCAAACATACCTGACCTGTAAAGTCAGGTCTGGCACCTTTGTCCTGTTGGATTCGAAGAGCCCTACTTTCCTCTGGATATGGATGAGTTATTTGTTCTGATAATCAGTTGCTGTTAACAAATTTGACCACTCAGTGATGGCAGGACATACAAAAAGAGCAAATGGAAATGCTTAAGCTAATAAAGAAATGGAGCTTTTTCCTGGATAAGGAAGAGAAATCTTTTGTAATCTCAATCTATAGGGAGTGAAGAGATTTGGAAGGGTGAACAGGCCGGACTTCAGTGTTTATTTCGGGTATTGTTGCAGTATCGTTCAAGTTCAAACGTGACTGCCCCAAAAACATTCACGATTTTAATATAGAAATATGCGAAGACAATATCTTGCTTGGGATCACTCGCAGAAGCACGGTAAACCGTTTCTGTTTTTACAAGCCAGAGCCAAAGTGCATGGGTGTACCACTATTGAGCAACACTGGGAGAAAATTATCCTTCAAAAAGAAAGATTAACGTTGTCCGCAAGAGCCCAAGAACAACAAAAAAAAGTTCAAAAAGCATGGCTGTAAAGACAGCACGGGTCCGCCTGATTTCCTCGCACCACGTTTTTTTTTCTGGTGGTGGGGGATGCATTAGCCTTTAAAATCAAGGCTAATTGCTAATAACATACCTGTACTTTTTAGGCGATTTGGAATTGAGACCCGTATTTCTAATTTTTTATTTTATTTTAAGACCTGTTACTTCCGTCTAATAATTACACAAGGACAAGCTTCCTCTCGTCTTCATATTGCAACGGATGGACCTCAAGTAAAAATTCGTACAATTATGTATTGATTTTTAAAAAAATTCTCTGAACATTAGGTCAGACATTTCAATCAATTATAACCTAAAAGCACATGTATGTTATTTGCAATTTAACCTTAAATTAATGAGCACCGGAATCGCTTCATTTTTCTAGTTATATGATCATATGATGTCACGGTTCGAACATTGCATTTGAGTGAGTTTGCCTCCAATAACAACATTATGGCTAACAGGTTAGATGCAGCAGTTCCTCAAAAGAATAGTAACCATTTTGCAACAACTACGCAGCAAACTATACCACCCTTCGCCATTAAAACCCCGAACACTTATAAGGCAGCAAAATTAGTTCTCATAATCTTTATTGTAGAGATGAAATTCCTTTTTTTTTTTTTTCTAAATATAGATGAAGTTCAAGAGAAGTACAGCATAGGCTTATTGTTATATGTCCAACATTCTTCCCCTTAACATAGCTTCAGCTTTTCTCACCTGTTTGACTGGTCCTATAATAAAAACCTGTGAATGAGGATCACAACACAAGGAGTTCAGATTGAGGAAGTTCAAGGTTTTCAAAGGGAATCAACAGACTCCAATTTCATTTGCACCTTGTTTGTCTCCAAATTCAGTAACTTGATGCATTGAATGATATTAATGTGGATGGGAAAAGACTTCGGGATTCATCAATCATTTGGCACTTGAAACTTTTAGATTCAGGAAATAACCTAAACTATATCATGAAAATTTTGCTTGAGGTAAAACGATACAATTTTGAAGGAGAGGAGTAGGATTACAACCATATTGTTCCGGATGATCATAGATAAAACAAGAAACTCAACAATGAGTCAATAAAAAGTGGCACTCACAATGATGTTCACTATAAGGAAATGACAGACTAACCTTGTCAGGAGGACCCTTGGAACCTCCAATGAGAATTTCTGCACTGCAAAATATGATGCATCTGAAGTCAAGAACAAGGAAAATATTTTGCAACTTTTGAGACCGAAAGAGCGAGAGAGGAGAGAAATACTTGCAAGATTCCTTTATTGACAAAATAGAAGCTCCCCTTTTGCCAATAACACGTCCCATCTTTCCTGGGGGAACATCAAGCACTGAAAGGATTTCTTCCTCAGGAGCATTGCCCTGAATCATAATATTACCTGTGGAGATAGATCAATGCTAGATTAGTATACAAGATACAATTGGTAACCACTTTCAGAAAAAATTACACTTAAGTCCCCCCAAACTAATATCCCATTTGCAATGTGTCACACTTACATTCTAGATACAATTGGGAAGCACTCACAGGAAAATTTACACTTAGTACCAAAAGATAAATAGCCCATTTGCAATGTGGCCACTAACTGCCGATTTTGACACTTGGCATAAGTAGATTTAGGAAGCTAACTACTAAGTTTTTGATCCCCAAATGTGTACTTGTCAATAAAAGAGGACAGATTCCTGACAGGATCTGTATCATTAAGCGGGAGTTTTACTAAGCCAGGAAGGGAATTACCGTTTATACCATATTTTCCTACACGACTACACTGGCGTTATGCAGATTCCCCCTTGAAGTATCAGTGTTAAGCATATCAAAACCAATCACTTTCTTGAAACTTACGCTTATATGCATGCGTCATTGTATTCAGTGTTTTTATTTTAGTTTCAAGCTTCAGAAGAATATCGTTGACGTTGCATTAAGTAAACAATAATCATGTGGGATAAAAAGAACGTTCAAACCTGGAATGGGAGGAAGACACTGCCAATCAGCATAATCATTATTGTTGATGCAAAAACATCGGCAATACAGAGCACCACGGACTGCAAGATACCATAAGGATCTTTGATTCAATTTTTCCACCATCTTGTGATAGATGTAGAGAAGAAAGCGAACATCATCTGCGGCTGCACGGACCATCAGTTCTGACAACGGTCTGTAAGTCCAAAAATTAGCGTCCTGAAAAGGATATGCGTGAGTAGTATCATTCAACATCTGGCATTCATTAGAAGAAACTGAAATATAAACATTGATACAAAGCAAATTACGAGCTTATGCACAGAAAACTCTTAACCCATCTCCAGAAAATAGGCATAGAACAAAATGCATTGACAAAATCCAGAAGTTTTGACAATAACATCACATGCCTGCTGTTTCCCCTTCTTTCTTTTTTGGCAAGAACTACATATGTGTCAGCAATGCTTATACTCGGAATCTTTAGAAAGTGATCCTGAAACTACAGTTGAATAGCAATATCAAAGCTCTTTTTTTCATCTAGTACCCTGGTATCAAACCTTCAACTGAATTATCAAAGCATACTATACTTCCTGCAAGGTGGTGTTGGCAACTAACAAGAAAGCAACATATTAGTTGTTTTGAAAAATCAAAATCAAGCACATGTTGCATTTTCAGATATTTTGACTGAGTTTACAGCTAACATCGTCCTCACTAGTATCTACTTCAGCATTAAGGTTTGGTTAACCAAAATGAAGTTGATTATTTTCAAGCCGCATTGATCACAAATTGATTTAATAATGTGTTGATTACCTTAATAAAAACACCAACTTAAACATAGCGCACAGAAAAAGGGTCTTTCCTAGACAATGGTAAGATGTATAACGCTAACCTGCCGAAGGAGAATGCGAACTTCTTCCTTTTCAAGATAAGAGATGCCTACATTCAAACACAATGTGAAAAGCAATTCAGGAGAGCACGCCGCATGTCCTCCCCCCCAGCACAAACAAATTCAAACCAACAAGAGAGAGAGAGAGAGAGAGAGAGAGAGAGAGAGAGAGAGAGAGAACCATAAGAACATGATTATATCTAGAATACACAAAACTACAGAGGAAACAGGTACTTAGATCTGTCCAATCAACTCCTAGCGACAAACTTCCACTAGCTGTACCATGAAGTATTTGTGGTAAAGGGGATCAAATCAGCATACTGGTTATCCAGCTGTTACATAAATATACGTACTATAAAAAGAGGTATATGAAGTGGAGAAGAAAAATTTGAGATCATTTTTCAAGAAGGCAAGATAATTCAAGTGAACAAATTATAGCAATGGGAAATATTACAAGGAGTAAGAGGAACATAGGAAAAGACCAAGATAAATGATACAGAAACCATCTACTTGACATGGCTTTAACTGGAAATCAGAAATCTTCGGGAAAAAAAATTAAGACAGAAAATGCACTACAAGTAACCCTCTTCCAGTTAATACTAATGTATGTACACCTGAATGATAATGACAGCGGAATCCATTATCCCGTGCCAAGATACATAAATAACACTTTCCATCTTAGGAAGAAACCATTGGAGTGGGAGGGCCTGACAAGTGCCCAGGTTTCCCCTATGAGATAAGAACAGCGAATTGTCCACACTGACATTATACAGAGATGCATCCTCCGTATAGACCTTGGTTTCGATAAGTCAATGAAACAAAATAATGCTGCTAAAATCCATTCAACAAGTTGGGCACCATACTCCAGTCCACTCAGTTAAATTCATAAGAAACTTCCAGAAAGCATCAAATAGAGGTTACTGACCAATAGAAAAAAAAAATCGAAATAGATACCAGAACACGTATAATACCACAATAACGTGGATCTGCAAGGAGGCTAACGAATGATATGTAGTCGTCTGGTCCCCGTGTTCGTCCTTCTTGCTCCTCTATCAATGAATAAGCAATCTGAAAAAAGAAAAGGGGGAGGGGGGGGGGGGGGGAGGACAAGGTCAATGTAAAAATTTTACCCTAAAAATAGGATATACCTACCCAGAAAACAGAGGGGAAAAACTATTTATAAGTATAAATCCAAATTACGTTTAGTATAAGATAAAACACATGCTTAAGTCAGCTAGTGATCTCTTAAAGATTGTACATGTCAACAAAACAGAGTTGTTAGGTCAATCATTGTTCAAAGCATTAACAATGTAGGACAAGCAGCACAAGCCTACCTAAGCAACACATGACAGCTGGATGCAATCAAATAGATAAGCCAAAAGAAGAAACAAAAAGGTATTTCTCTCTCAGGTTAAACCCACCCTAATTATGGCTCTCAAATCTCAGCTCAAGATTGCTTCTTAACAATGGTACTGTGGTTATTCCCTATGGGTCCAACTCAGGAAGTAGCCGTTGAACCAGCCATAGCTACAATTACTGGTAGCAATCGAGCTAAATCACCTGGCTGAAGAGAGAGTAGTTTTTCAAAAATAAATAAGCACATCCTATGCACCGAATTTTAAACAGGGGGAAAAAAAGGCGAATTTTAGTACGAAGACCTTATGGATTATAGAAATCCCCAACAAACAGTAATCCATCTAAATGGAAAAGTAGAAAGCAGAGCAGTGACAAAGGCGTATTCAGCAAGATTGTGCAAGGAGTACTTTAGAAACTTCCACTCAGTCAGTCCTATGAATCAAACACTAAAAGAGTCAACACCACATGCATGCCCAACTAAAGCGAGAAAAAATAGAAGCCCTCAAATCAAATAACATGTAAGTCTTACGGTTATTGACTCTTCACCTTACAAAAAATCACCTAGACTAAAAAAATGTCAAGAATTCACTTATCAGCGCTTTGTCTAGTATCAAAGATACTCACTTGGGTATCAACAACATTGTTCAGCTTGATGCCAAACTGAAAATACAGTGCCTGCAAAATAAGAATAAATTCACGACCATAATATGTCATGATACAATTGAGACATGCTGAGACACAGAATTAAACAAATCAATCAGAGACCTCACTATCTCTTTTGCAATCGTGAACAACTTTTGTGATATAGCTAGACTCAAGTGCAGGCTTACAGGCTCTCATAAGCATCTCTCCACCCTGAATGGCATCAATCAGATATATAGCATCTGGAAACGCAAGCTACAATAAAAGTAAAACTTCTTTAATCAACAAAAATAAAATCACCATGTACTAATTAAGCAGATAATGATAGATGTGTGAGGCAATTCATAAGAAAATCCCTCAATCAGGAAATGTACAAGATAATTTCGTCCCCCCCCCCCCAAAAAAAGAAAAGAAAAAAGGAACAGATAAAAGGAAAATACAAAAAGGTGTCAGGAAGTAAGATGAGAGCAGCCACTTCTAGAAGTAAAAAAAAGGGTACTAAACCACAGAAAAACATAGCTTTCTACACAGCTTCCGGTTCAGCATGGAACTATAATGTAAGAGACCAATTGAACACGGATCTTTTAGGTCATAACTGTCACCCCTTGCAACAATCATCCATATTTGTATATCATGAGACACCAACAATCATAGCCTTCAAACTACTCTCTGACTCACATTTCACATTAGTAGATCAGAGAAGCAGAGATTCATTTTCATTCTTTTAAGTAGACTTTCCCACACTCGCTTTGCCATGTATGTGCAAGCACGCATTTGAGAGTGTCTGTGGATTGTTCTCTTATATAAGCTCAATTTGGTCATAATCTCATTTAAACAAAACAATTAAAATTTCCAAAAAGAAATATACCACCCTTATAGCTTTATCTGTTTTATTTATAGTTCCAAGTATTAGCAATATTAATGTGAATGAAAAACATACACATGATTCAATAGTTAGGGTAGTGGAATAAAATCTGGAGTATATCTAAACTAAATCAAGTTTACCTGCATGATACAGAGAGTTCCATGGCGACAAAGGTCAACTCCCTCACAATCAAAACCAATGACAAATTGCCTCTCAGGCAACGGCTCCAAGAAGTCAGAGGGAAGTTGAGATGCATGGGTGACAATATGGATACGAACCAAAGGTAAGTTTGGTTCATGATCCAGGGACTTCTTGCCTAATAAATAAAAGAGGTAATGAATCAGAACAATAACATTGGTATCAGAAATCAATCTGTCTTGGCTTGCAGGTTGGGGGGGAGGGGTAGTTATGTGAGCTGTTTATGCAAGTAAGATATATGCGCAAGAAAGTACGAATTATGTATTCAGCTTGCTTCATATTACTACAGATATATCACTTCGAGATCCAAGCACATTTTGAATTACATGAGGTGCGTATATGAACAATAATAAGAAATGAAGCAAGGGATCTATAACACAGTACAGCAAATGGCAGGTTAAGCAAATGGAAAACCGATAGAATTACTGAAGTTGTGGGTGTATAGCTAAGGCACAGATTTGTCAGCCAGCAGGAAAGCTTAGTCAATGAGTGACTTCCATAAGTATAAACGTAGATTTAACAAAGAGATGACTAGCAAGAACCAAATTAAGTATAAAACATCTACAAATCGAAAATCGAAATTCCAAACCAGAATAAAGGGAGCAACCGCAAATATCCCAGTTTGGTTGCCTAGAGAGGAAAGGAAAAATAACGACACGTCGACAACTATGACCAATTGAATTGCATGTTAATTTGGTATCCAGAGACCAGAAAACCCGTCCCGCGGTCCGAGTTCATCCATATAGAATAATTCCCATTCCAAACAACCACAACAATAGTGCAAGAGAAAAATCAGATCACAAAGAAATACGGGCCTACAGGAACATAATTCGCTAGAACAATTATTCACTCAGAAGAAATCAAGAAAAGAAAATTGGAATATCGGATCGAACTAAGGAGATTAGTCTTATTTTTATAAAAGAGTAAACCTGGGTCCGAAGGCAGAGGAATGTGTGTCCGATTCGGAGTAGAAGAGGCCATGTGACCGGACCCAAAAGCAACACAAACTTCCGGGGGTTTATACAGTTTCCTTTTTTTTTTTCTTTTTTTTTGGGGGGGGGGGGGGTGGTGTGTGTCTCTACGAGGGATTTAGATTTCAGTCCTAAATAATATTAGCTGATATGTATCCAAATAAAGTTCTCATTGAGTCACCGCATTGATAACTGAAATCAGTACTCCAGATCGATAGCCTTCTTTGAATTAAAACTAATTTAACACTTTTCTTTTATACTTAGGGTTAAATACACTTCACCCCTTATCTTTGGGGTGTTGACACAGGGAACGGATTCCCTCCGAAGGAGGGAATTTCGAAGGTCACCAAAGACAAGGTGGGGATTAAAAATAAACAAAATCAACGGTTTAAAGAAGTACACATCATTTAATGAAAAAAATTAGAGATGATGTGTACTTATTCATTAAATGATGTGTACTTATATCAACCATGGATTTGTTTTGTTTTTAATCCCCACCTTGTCTTTGGTGGCCTTCGGAGGGAATCCGCTCCCGTTGACACATTAGACCCCAATGTTTTATTTTTGAGACATTGAACCCATTATGTTACCTCCCCAACGATTTGTATTCCGCAAGAGTGAAATTTAGTGTCAAATTAGATTGTAATCGTTTACACGTGTCTCTCAAGTGACCTTAGTCTCTGTTATATTATCGCATTGCCCTTGAATCTTAAACAAGTCTCGATTTTCGCCTATTGGGTTTTGAAGCTCATTTGATCATGGCTTGTTTGAAATTTAAGGGCAATACAGTAATTTGACGGTGACTGAGGTGTCGTGAGAGACACATCTAAACGATTATGATCTAATTTAGGTCAAAATTTCACTCCATGGTGCAAATCATTGGGGAAGATAACATAATGAGTTCAATGTCTCAAAAATAAAATATTGAGGTGAAATGTGTCAACACCCCCAAACATAAGGGGTGCAAAGTGTAGTTAACTCTTATATTTATTTTATAAATCAATCTCAGCTATGGATTTCATTTGTTAATTTTTTGTTTTAACCTAATAAACTGTGGATTTCATTTATTAATATGTTAACTCAATAAGAACGGTTTGTTAGGACACACAAGGGAAATGAGTTTGGTGTTTATGTTCCAACACAAATTTGAAGTACGAGAATCGGTGAAAAAAACGTAAAAAATAGTTTATGAGAAAAATGATGTTTTAATAGGTTGATAAATTATTTTATTATTTTTTAATTAATCCAAATTTTAGCTTGCCACTCAAAATTTTAATTAGACGCGTGACGCGCGAAATAGTTTAGAAAAAAGTCAAATCAGAGGAGCAACAGCGAGTCCCTTCCCAGACACGGCTACGACGGACGAAAACAAAACCGCCTCCTCTGCAGGAGCGTTCTTGGAGTTGGAATCCAAAACCCCCTCCTCTGCAGCTTCTTCTCTCGTCAAAGCCCATCCGAGAAGCCCTAGCAAATTTGCTTCGTAAAAGAAAAGCGCGGCAAATCTACGTATAAATCGAACTCCGAGTATGAGGAAGATCAACTCCTGGAGGGAGAAATTGTAGGACTTCATGAGCCTCTTGTCGATGAAGAGCAACTCCCGGAGGAATAAATTGTTTTCATTGCCATGAATGTTGATCTCCGCGATTTCTTCGAAGATATTATTGTAGATGTTGGTAGCCGAACCAAGAACAAAAGGAAAAATGCACCCAAGCATGGAATTGGTAAACAGATGCAGACGCTCAAAGAAGTTCTTAAGCCAGATCAAAACTGTGGGATAGAGTTCGACTCTTGCGAGACGGATTTAATTTCAGAATCCGACTTCGAGGATAAGTCCAAGAGCGTTTGTGACTGTTCGAGCACGAGCACTTCGGGCTTAAAAGAGAAAATAGAGACTGCGAAAAGAAAACTTTGTCACGCCTATGAAGAGTTGGAGAATGCCAAGAGACGGAAACATTTCAACTAATGGAACACCGGATTATAGAGCAGTTCATCATAGGCGCAAGTTTCGTGAGCCTGTAAATTTGAAATCTCCGCTGGAGCGAAACAAAATACAGTTTTCTTCTTCTTGTTGTTTTACAGAGCTAAACTTTTTGAGAAATATTATAAAGTAAAGAAATGTTACGGGAGTCCGTGAAAAAGTGAAGAGAGAGAAGATTTTTAATAAATATTATAATAATAAAAAATTATGTCGTGAATTTTTTAGTAGTAAACCTAAAATTTTGAACCCAATTAATTGGGGCTCAAACATGCCCAATAATTCTTTTAGTAGTTTCTGATGATATCAAGCAAGGTTAAGGTGCAACTGCCTCCGTACAGTTCAGTTTTAAGTTTTTGTATTTTCTCGTAGTGTGTTTTGGCCTGGTAAGTACGGTTTAGTTGCTTTCTATAAATTGCAGTGCATTTTTTTCCTGGTCACTTGATATTGGACCTTGTAAATTTATCCAAAAGAAAAGAAAATGGAATGATAATTGTGCATTGTGGGACAATTAAACATTATTGTTAGGAATATTTTTCGTTAATTCATGAAACTATATTTGATTTTTAATCCAATTCGATGATGTGTTTTATTGAAAAAAAGAGTTCTAATGCATAAATATTTTATCTGTTTGTAGGAGTCCTATTTTTTTAAAAAAAAAAAACTGTAGGAATCCTAATTAAATTGAAAGAAAAGTAATTTTTATCCCTCGTCCTATTTAAATAATAGGATATTTACGGATTTTGAAAACTCTTTGAGTATCTACAACTATGGATTTCCTATAGATTTCGAGATCCATATATTAAAAAATTCATTTGAAATCGGAGGAGCTTAAAAAGGATGGAGAACACTTTTCATTTTGTTACTTTTCTAGTTAGACATGTTTCTCTATAATTCATGGTTTTTTTTTTAATCAAAACTGCTAGTCTTATTCAAAAACAACCACACAGAAAATATTAAGGAGTTCGTCCCAGCATACAACCAAGATAAATAAGGAAAATGCTCAATAGTACAGGGATTGCCTCCTGAGTTCAACTCAGTGGCAGCCCAACAAGTTAATTAGTGCACCGCCGTATTTGCACCTCGATGAATATGGCTAATTTTCCAAATCTGCAGTTGCCGTATAGTATCATGAATGTCCCTCACAATATGGTGAATTCTTCATTCTTTAGTATGGGGATAATGTTGAAGGGTTGTAATGACTATCTCATAATCACCTTTAAGAATGATATTCTGAACCTCGTATATTGGCTAACTCCACTCCAATTTTAGAAGCATCTACCTCTCCTACCAGTGGCTCAACAACTCCGATTTTAGCAATCTTAAAACCTCTTAATTTTCCTTGGTGATCTCTAATAATAGCCGCTACCACTGCAAAATCATCTCTGATAGCGACATCGACATTCACCTTCACCACATCCTCCAGTGGTGGTTGCCAGGGCTATA
The DNA here is from genome assembly GCA_963930655.1 of Myrica gale. NCBI lineage: Eukaryota > Viridiplantae > Streptophyta > Magnoliopsida > Fagales > Myricaceae > Myrica > Myrica gale. Next base: position 8,802,705 of record OZ005599.1, read on the forward strand.
TAGCAGATGAGTCCAATTTCTGTATCCAGGCTACTCGGTGCTCCCAACTCAGCTTCCTCAATCGCAGTGCTAATTATGTAGCCTCACATCTTTCTGCTCATGCACCGCATGGTTCCTGCTGCTCCATACCATATCAATCGCATTCACTGCAAACAGCTGTAAAAAATGTTGCTCCTCTAGTGGTATCCCAATGTTTTGATGCGGGTGTAAAATTTTCTAGACCCACCGTCACTGAATGTTGCAACGTTGAGTTGCTAAGGGGACTCACTCCAAATGGCATGACTTTAAGGACCCTGCAATAACAAGTGATGAAGAGACTTCAGACCTTCTCCACAGAGTGAACATAGCAACTCTTCCTCCCCAGCCCCTCTACTCCCTATTTGGTCTGCTACTTTACATTTTGTCAGAAGAATATGTCACACCACCTTCCACAGCAATAACTTCAGCCAATCCTGCATCTTAAGTCGCCAAAGGTCTAGCCAATCTCCCTGTTGCAGAGGGCTTGTGGAAGGACACCTTTGTGCTACTAGGGTTCGATGTACAGACTTTACGGAAAACTCTCTCGCGTGTTCAATTGGCTAAAAAATCTTATCTAACATATCATCTACTGGTATTCGTATATGTAAAATGGCTTATGTTGACTCTTGGGTAAACATCCTCCTTATTTTTTTCCCATCCCAGTGTTTATCTTCCACTAACATTACGTCACAAACCTTCATATCATCCTGCTCGAGCATGGCCCCCTCCCGAAGCCTTGGCTTAAAGCCAAGCAATGAAACAACCCAGGGGTCCCTCAAAATTGATATGTTCGTGCCATTCCCCACCTTGTTGCACATTCCTCTCACCAACACCTCACAATTTTGAATGACACTCTTCTAGATCCAGGAATCTGTACATGACACCCTCTCGTTCCCAAAATTTCTTTCCACACAAATATTTCTCACCTAACACCCGAACCTACAAACTATCATTTTGTGTCATCATTTTCCAGGCCAACTTAGACACCAAAGCTGAATTAACCTATGAAGTGATCTGCATGCCCAAACCTCCCTCCCTTTTCGGTAAACATATTATCTTCTAGACCTTTAATGAAAGATTTCATGGTTTCTCAGCCTTATACGCCCACCAAAAGTTCTTTAGTTCTCTATCAATAACTTTGCACCAAGAATTCGACATGGAGTAAAAAGTCATTAGATATGAGGGAATTGCACAAACTACAACCTTAATCATCATTGTACGTCCATCTTGAGATAGCACATTTGCCTTCCAACTTGTAACCTTCTTAAGAAACTTCTCCTTTATATCGGCAGCAACACCTACCTTCGCATGAGGGATGACCGACGAGAGCCCAAGATGCTTGGCTTTTGTCGGCAATTTTTTCAGTTGCAACTACTGCATAATGGGTAAAACTTGCTGCCCATGAAATTTTTTGCTAAAGTGCACGGATAATTTCTCTCGATTCACCTTTTTACCCGACCAAGCCATATACTTACCAAGACACTCATCCAACTTTGCTGCTTTTCAAATCATAGCCTTTGCAAATAAAAGAAGATCATCCACGAAGAGTAGATAGGAAACACTTGGTACGGCGTAGCCTACCTTGATACCTTTCAATCTTCCTATGCGTTCCTTCCCTAATAGTAACCTGGACAGCATTTCAGAGCAAATAATAAACAGCGAAGGCGACGAATGATCACCTTGGCGGATACCTCTCGTAGGCTGAAAGTTGTCAAGCGGGCTTCCATTGAGAAATATGGAGAACGATGTGGTTGAGAGACACTGCGTCACCCACCGAATCCATTTGGTGCTAAATCCAAATTTTTCCCACACTTTTAAAATAAACCCTCACTCGACCCTATCATATGCCTTCTTCATATCAGCTTTAATAGTTATTCACCCTCCTCGCCCTTGCTTATGATTCATGCAATGAAAAATTTTCACGGCCAAAATATAATTATCTTGGATGGCACGCTCGGGGACAAAAACTAGTTGAAAAGGCGAGATGAGCTTTGGTAGCGATGTCTTCAATTTCTCCTCGCCCTTGCTTATGATTCATGCAATGAAAAAATTTCACGACCAAAATATAATTATCTTGGACGGCACGCTTGGGGACAAAGGCTAGTTGAAAAGGCGAGATGAGCTTTGGTAGCACTGTCTTCAATCTCTCAGCCATGTTTTTTGATATAAGTTTGTAGATGACGTTGCATAGACTAATAGGCAGAAATTGACTCACCTTAGAGGGATTATCAATTTTCGGTATTAGTGTGAGATTTGTGTGATTAAGAGCAGGCAACAACTCACCTCTTTTAAAGAAATCTTGTACGATTCGAACTACATTCGATCGAACCACTTCCTAAAAGAATCTGAAGAATAAGACGGTCATACCTTCAAGACCACGAGCTTTTTCTAGGGACATCTTTCAAGTAGCAAAAATCTCCTCTGAATCGGGCATCTTTGTGAGCACTTCATTATCATTCGATGTAATAAATGGCTCTATCAAGTTTTCCAAATCATCCGGAATAAGAGGATTGCTGGTTGTGAACAAAGCCTGATAAAATTCCATCATTTCCTTTCCTATTGATGTTCTGCCCGATATCCAGGCATGCCCATCACTTTTTAGCTTTAATATTTGGTTACGACATCTATGTATTACAACAAATGCAAGATAAAATTTTGTATTCACCTCACTGGATGTCAAACAAGTAACTCATGACTTTTGCCTCAAGAGAACTTTGTCTCGACGCATCTATTCTTCTAGATCAACCTTCAACGCAGTCTCCATATGTATGTTATACAGGCTGGGCACACTCTGTTGACACAAAAGCTAGTTATTTTTCACCCGTTGGATAGAAACTTGGATCTTTCCAAAGTGCTCTTTATTCCACTTCCTCAACTCATATCAGCCTACTCTGATTTTTTTGAATAGACCATTGGCTGGATTATCATCACTGAATCAAGACCAAGCTTCAGCAACCACTCCATAACTTGTGTGAGTCTAAATAACAACGCAAGAGATGGTGAATTGAGTTTTAAATAAAATATCAATCTTTTTCAGTAAAACTCAGATATGAAAAACGTTTCAAATAATAATAATCGAAGAACAATAAATAATAGCAATAATGAAATAGAGATAAGAAGGAGAGATAACACCGCGATTTTTAGGTGGTTCAGCCAAGACTTACCTATGTCCACCCCCAAGGCTATTTGTCTTTCTTGCGCTTCTACACGAAAATCCAATAGCATTCAAAACTTAGCTTCCGAGTGCTAAGTAACCGTTACAAGTGTTTTTTTGACCTCACGCTTCAACTCGTACAACAAATCGCAAACCTATGAGATTTTTTCTATCCTCACAAATCTCAACTCGTACAACAAATCGCAAACCTACAATATTTTTCAAAGGTTGTATGATAAAAATGATAAACAATATCTCTAAAAGTTAGATTAGCAAATACAAGGTACAATAAAGGGCTAGAAAACAAGATCAGAGAATGATTGCATCAAGAATAGCAAGTGACAACAACAAATCTCTTAGAAAGAGTGTATGTTTATTCTTTTGGTCTTTTCTCTATCTTTTAGAGGCTAGGTCAAGATTGATGATGCAAAAGATGCATTTTCTCTCTCCATAATGTTGTATTTAAAGCCTTCAGTCTTCGGTGATCCTCAATGGGCCTTTTTGGAATGTTGGAGAGGTGCTCTAAGTGCCACAACGTCTTAAAATCTGTGCTAATGTCATCTTTTAAAAAAATAGGATTATTGAAACATGTGTCGACACATATATGCCTATGTGTCGACACCATCTTCAAGTATGGAACCGACTCGCTGGTGTCTGTGGCATGTGATGACACATATATGCCTATGTCTCGAGACCATCTTCTAATGTGCCAACACTATCAAAATGGCATTCTGGTTGACAGTTCAATGTGTGGACACATATATTCCATGTGTCGAAACCATCTTGGCTGGAGGAGGTTTTCAGTGCGTTAATGATTTGCAATCCTTTCCATTTCAACACGAAAACTCCTACAATGAAAAATATGATAATTTAAGTGCATGTCATGATGTTTAATATAATTATAGGGCTCAAATAACTTAAGAGAGTAAAATACAATAGAATACTCTTGAATTAATTGTGGATTTGACAATCACGAGTTCTAAAATACTCCAAAGCTATTTTTTCATTTGTTATCATCAAAATCGAGTTAGATAGCTCAAGGAGTAACCTTGGGCTAACAATCTTTCTCCTTTTTGATGATGACAAACCACTTTTTAAAGAACTTTGCAAAGAAAACAAAAAGCTTCCCCTGAGAACAAGCGAGAGTTTTTTAAAACGATTTGTTGCAAATGACTTTGGATTTTTAGAAAATTTTGCAAGAGTTTCATTTGTATTAAGAGGTTTCCAAAAATTTAAACCTGATAGAAAACACTTCAATAACATCCTCCAAACTTCTCAAACTCCACAATGTAATCTCAGATCACAAACACTTCAATAATCTTCAATATTCAGGAGTTTAGAGTTTAGGAATACTACCTTGTTGTCGATGTCGAGACTTTGCAAATTTGAGACGATAGAATATTAAATGAGAATCAATTTTCAATCAAAATAAGCCGAATAAGCACAAGGATAGAAGATAATCAAGATAAAATCATCCATAAGTTGGTAATGTACTCAAATATATCAAAACAAGTTCAAACAAGTACATATGTCAAAGCCATAATGCAAAGTGTAAAGAAATACAAAATCTGGAATGTTTCTTTACATGGCATGAAAATACGACAAAATTTCTCATATACTTCTCCCCCTTTGGCATTATCAAAAAGAGAGGGAAGGGAAAAGTAAGATAGGTCACTCCTCAAGGCACGGGCCATGATCAATGTGATACTTGTGAAGGTACTCCGTCTGAACCATTTGACCCAATTGACAATGTCGGGCCGCAGATATCTGTCCTTGTCAATGAAAATGTCGCAAGTCTGACTGATATCCTTTGCTGTCCTCTGAATAGTAGTACTCATGTTATCTGTAGACTTCGTTAGCTCAATCATCTTCGTTATAAATGTGTCCCTCCACTTACACAATATCTCTTTGCATATAGTCATGTTGTTGTAATTGTGATGAGTGGAGCAAACCTCACGCTAAAGTATAACAAAATTTGTGCTGTGAGAAGTTAGAAGGGCTTTGATCTCCTCAAAACCCATCCACATATTCATATGTAGTGAATGCATCTGATCCTTCAAATCCATGATAGAGGATTCCATAAGGGCAAGCCTAGTCTCATGAGAACTAGTGGAAACTGACGTAAAGGCACATCCTGTAGCAAGAGTATGTGGAGTGTGAGGAGTATCAGCAATAGGAACTCCACCATCCAAACCATCCTCTTCCACGGCTTCCACTTCCTTTGGATCCTCTTCCTCTGCGTCCTGAATTTCCTGAGGAGTAGCCATTCCTTTCTTCACCCACTCATCATCCTCAGACTGAATGAACCCTGTGAGCCGCAGAGTCATCTGATTGGTTTCTCCCGGTCTTCCACATTTGTATCAACCTTGTCTTATCTTCTCTGAAGCAGCCTTTATGTGAATCAATAGGAGGTGACCAAGGTTCATTTGGCGCCTTGTAATCAAACAATACATCACAAACAAATCAAGGAATGTAACATACACAAATTTCCTCGTCCTGGGAAGTATAATGTTACAAACCATGCGGTGTAATAGTCTTCGGTGAATACTCAGATCCCTGGCTACGGGCTTCACTATATTATTCAGACTAGGGTAATCTAAAATAAACTTGAGTAGCTCAATGGGCTCCACATTTGACATACCACCCCATGTGTATGATTCAGAAAATTTAACCCCCAGAGTTAGGAGACAGAGCCACATTATTCAGCTATGTGATAGATAAATCCAAATAATTTCATTTAACAAGACTTGTGGCATCCTCCGAAACATTAAATCCGAAATTAGCAAAGGACTGCTTAACTAGATATGAAAATGCATCACACTTTAAACCAATGATGTTTGACCACCCCTGGTAGTCAAACATCTCCTGGAAGTCAAACTCATTTTCCGTAAACCAAGACAACAACACCCAATGATCAGAGATTACTTGCGGTGAAGAAAATTCTGATTGAAGCGCTGCTAGTGGATCCCCGTACGAAAACTAGGAAGCACAGATGCTGCGGAGGAGCCCCCATCTGTTCGGACTCTTTTCCTCGGCCTAGAAGATTCACCCATGTTGAATACTTTTTTGCGTCTTCCGCTAGACATGTCAAAGGAGGAGGCTAGGGTCTTCTGTGGAGGAAAGGGAAGGGGAAATGAGAACTGTGGTGGAGGAGAGGGAGTTATGTGGAGATTCGGTGATTATCGGTGAGAGGGAGATGAGATTGTGGGAGAGGGAGGTGCAGTGTGAGAGGTTAGGGCACGAGAAGGCTTAACAGTGATGGAGAAAAGGTTTTAGGGCTTAAAGGGGTTAAGTAATGAGGTGTCGACTCATTAGACATGAAAGAAATTAATGTGAGCAAGTGAAACGCCGTTTTAAAAAAATTTCCATACATAATAAAACATGTATCGACACTTGCTTAACAAACTTCTCAAGGAACAATCAATGTGTTAACACATGATTGAATAGTATCGACACATACATATTCCAGAGAAAATAGTTAAGCAGGTTCAGAAGTGTCGACACTTGTGAACACAAGTGCTGACACAAGACATGCAAATGTGTAAAACAACATGTTTTCATTTAGAAAATGTATGATGCAACCAAGACAAGCATGAATGACATATTATAACAACAACAAAATTCTAATCAACACACTAATGATACAATAAACAATCCAAATGAATAATAATCATTCAGAGGGGAAACACATACCGATCTCTTAAAAAATGAAGCATAAACGATTCTTATTGAGAAATTTCATGAATATATCAGTAAGTTGAAAATCTGTGCTTACAAACTCAAGTATAAGGTCACCATTTTGAGCATGATCACGGATAAAATGATGCTTAATCTCAATATGCTTAGTTCTAGAGTGTTAAATGAGATTTTTAGAAAGATTTATGGCACTTGTGTTGTCACACTTTATTAGGATAAAAGAATAATGAAGAGTAAAATCTTCTAATTATTGTTTCATCCATAATATTTGTGCACAACAATTACCAATGGTAATATACTCGGCCTTTGTGGTTGATAAGGCCACATAATTTTGTTTCTTACAAAACTAAGACACTAGAGATGGGCCAAGAAACTGACACACACCACTAGTGCTTATTCTATCAATTTTGCAATAGACATAATCAGCATCCGAGTATTTTTGAAAATTGAATTCAACACCCTTTGGATAAAACAAACCAAGATTTTGATTATTTCACTAAATGGATGAGTTTACAAAATGAACATCTTCAAAGACAATGACAACATGACGAAAAGAGCTAAACCTTGAAGAAAAAAGAACAAGAAGATGCAAGGAGCTTAAAGTGAAGATTCAAGACCTTAGGGTATAATCCTTTTAACTCTTTATTTCACATTTGACAAGGATTTGAATCACGCACTTGCATATCTTTCAAAACATGCATAAACCGTTTTAAGTTTTGTTTGAAAGATTAAAATATTTTTATAGGTTTCAAAAACACCCCAATCAAACCTCCAAACCTTCATATACTTATGGGAAGTATGTCTTCAAAATTGGGTGTTTAAAAGTGGTAAAAAACCTTGTTTTTAAAATAACCGGATCATGCTTAAGTTGAAGAGGTCGACCGGCTGGTGAAGCGGTCGTCCGGTACTTCAACCGCTTGGTATAGCGGTCGACCGGTTGGTTTTGACAAAAGAGTCGTTGAGCTTCTGACAAGATGACCATTGCGTAACGGTAATTTTGAAGCGGTCGACCGGCTCATTTTAGCATAAACGACTAGTTTTCATATGTGGCCAATAAATACACATTCATTTCGTCTAAAATGAACATCCAACGACCACATATCATTTCTATTACTTGAGAAATATTCTAAACCTTCCTATTCTATATTTCTCATAGTATTCACACAAAACACACTTTTATATCCTTGTCTTTGTGTGAATAGAGAGATAGAGCTTTCCATTTTTAAATCTTTAAGAGAGTCTTGATCCTCAATCTACCTATCAAAATAGGTGTTTCCTTTAGTGAGGTTGTTCACTAAATAAGAAGCTTAGAGAGTGTATATCTCAAGCTTGTTAGGTTGTGAGTTGTGAGCCCGAAAAAATCACTATGGTGGGTTTGAGTGTTGATCCCAGGAAAACACTTGTACGGTTCACTAGCACCCAGAAGCTAGTGTGTAAAACTATTGAAGATAGTGAAAAAACTCAAGGCTCGGTGAAGGAGCTTGAGGGGTGGATGTAGGCGGGTTTGCCGAACCATCTAAAAATACTGTGTTTGCTACTTTTACCCTTCTCCTTACTTTAGCACTTATTTACAGTTCTGCATATTATATACTTGTGCTAAAGTAGTATTTACTTGCAAACACAACTTTGGGGGTTTTAACCAAAAAGTTTAGAAAACCAATTCACCCCCCGCTTGGGTTGCCTTAATCCTGAAATCTAGGACTCACAGATTTTGTGTGCCAAGAAGATAAAAAAATATCCTCTTAACCGCAAGGAGATGAGACTCCTTAGGGCAAGACTGAAATTTCATAGACCTGAACACACGGAACATGATATCAGGTTTACTTACAATAAGATAAAGTATAAAGTCAATCTTACATCGATACTTCATTTGGTCAACGTCTTTACCTTTTTCATCCTTATCCATTATAAATCTTTTGAGTAGATCTCTCATGTATTTTGTTTAGGTTATGAAGGTGCCCTCGTTGCTTTGTTTGATTTTAAGTTCGAGAAAGTAATTCAACTCTCCCATGAGGCTCATCTCGAATTCACCTTTCATAACTTTGAAAAATTCTTCACAAATAGATTAATTAGTAGAACCAAAAATGATATCATCAACATATATTTGAACGATTAACAATTCATTATCATTTTCCTTAGTAAACCGGAGTGTTATCGATCATACCTCGTGAAAATCCATTTTTAATAAGGAAAGAACTTAACCATTCAGACCATGCTCGCGAAGATTGTTTTAAGCCATATAGTACTTTTGTGAGCTTGAACGCATGATGTGGTAGCTTTTCATCTTCAAAACTAGGAGGTTGTTCTACATAGACTTTCTCAGAAAGATAATTATTAAGAAATGCACATTTCACATATATTTGAAATCATTTAAAGTCTTTAAAACATGCAAAGACAAGCAACATGCGAATAGATTCTAATCTAGCAACAGTAGCGAAAGTCTCATCAAAATCAATGTCCTATTCTTGATTATGACCTTGGGTTACCAACCTTGTCTTGTTCCTTACCACAACCCCAGATTCTCTGGTCTAGGAACTAGATGATCCTCGGGTCTAGGAACTAGATGTCATACTTGGTTTTTCTCAAACTATTTTAACTTATCCTCCATAGCATGGATCCAACTTTCATCATCTTTAGTCTTAGAAATATTCTTAGGCTCAATTTGAGAAAGTAAAGCAAAATTATTTCCTTGGTTAAAAGAAAAAGTGGGTTTTTATACTTTTTTCCACATTACCAATGACTTGATCAATAGGATGATTCATGAAGAACTTCAAAGCCTTTGGTAGATCGTTGTTGCTTTAAGGTATTTGTTCTTCATCGTCATCTATTATCATAGAAACATTAGATTCATCAAATACCACATGAATGAATTCTTCAACAACTACGGTTCTTTTGTTAAACACACGATAAGCTTTGTTGGAAATAAAATAACCAAGAAATATATCTTCATCAGCTTTCGCATCAAACTAACCCAAGTTGTCCTTATTGTTGTTAAACACAAAATATTTGCATCCAAACACATGAAAATAACTACTATTGGGTTTTCTATTTTTCATTAGCTCATATTGAGTTTTTTTGAGAATAGATCTTATCATACATCAGTTCATAACATAACAACTAGTGTTAATGGCCTCGGCCCAAAAATAATGTAGCAAGTTATTTTCACAAAGCATGGTCCTTTCCATTTCTTCAAGACTTTTATTCTTCCTCTCAACGACATCGTTTTGTTGAGGAGTTTGTGAATAAAAAAACACGAGGATGCAAGTCACAAAGTTTTGGAAGTTTGTGTTTTATAGGCTTCCTCAATTCCCTAAGTTTCCACAAAAATCTTTTTTATCTCGAAAGTTATATTATGTTTTGATGTTTTGATTGAATGTGGAACTAAGATCAATTAATATACTCCTCCCTCATTTTCTAATGATCATAATTCTTGGGTTTTCTCTTTTAGGTGTACAGAGCATCCTACCAATAAGCGCTACGAATTGAAGACTTGATTGACTTAGATATCTTTGATATACATACTTGCATCACTTATTCGAGATCTTGGCTTTCTTCATCCAATAATGAAAGAATCTCACGCACATCACGTAACCTCTGCTTCCAAGTGTGAAACATGTGGCTATGACTTGATGCATTAATACATATCTCATTTGGTGAAAAGGTGATTCATTTAGTTTTTGCTTAATTGCATGTAAACTATGTAAGATCATTCTTAAACTATTCTTTCGGTGTTCAATTTTTCTTCACCTTCTTTTTCTAATATTGTACGTTTTCAAGGAATACTTAATGTTTTAATAGGTTCTTATTGTCGTAAACAATTTTGATTGAAGGCTAGAATTATGATGATTGAGGCGATCCCTATGCCAACTTCAATGCCACAACAAAAAAAAGGTTGATTTGGGTTATGTTGTTTTATAGACAACGTTGGAGTCTTCAAGTATTATGCGATTTTTTCTTCGATTTTGTTGGTGCATTTGGGTGAGTTTTTTTTCTCCAAGTTTCTATATTTGATGGAGTTTTAGATCTGAGATTTCTATATTTCTCAGATTAGTTTTTTGGTTGTTGTAGGGTAATTAAAGGTGGTTTTGAGGAATTTTGCGATTGTGGAAATAGCGTATTTTTATAGAGCTATTGGAATTCAGGTGTGGTTGTTGCTGAAATTTTATTATTAAATTTACATTGGAGATGTGTGAGGATTAAGATGAAGAGTTTACTGATTTTCAAATGGATTTTAGGTGCTGGTTGACTCTTCAGCAATTCTTTGTGAAATCTTAAGCTTCGGTTGAGCGTCGAGGTAAGTGGTTCTTCAATGGTATTTTATTTCTCTAAACATTTGTGGAATCTAAATGCACGAAAAGTTTAATTATTTTGTTAAATGTGATTGATTTGGAAAGTTGCCTTTGTGCGAGATTAAACCCCTTAACGTTGGTAAATTATATTTTTAAAACATGCATTATTTTTTTATATTGGTTTTGATTCATTAAATGGGAAAAATGTACAAATTTTTGATAAAGATGAAATGGTTTAGATTTTATGAAATTGTTTGAAATATCCAACTTGAAATGTTGGGCTATTGGAATATATATATTTTGTGAGCATACTGTGAAAATTTATCCATGTGCTGGTGATATATCTCTGTGGTCTGTGTGGCCGATGTATCTTGTTGTCTTGGTGGCCAATATATCTTGTGGTCTTTGTGGCCAATTCGATACCCCTCGTGGTATTTGGAGGCTGTTGTGGCCTGGAGGTTTGTGTGACCGTTGGTGATTTCCCTTGTCGCGTGACCTTGGATAATGTTTGTTACAAACTTGTATTATGTGTTTAGTATGGCTCATTGTATTTTTTGTGGATTTCGGTTATTGTGATAAATTATCTTTTTCCTCTACCTCTATTGACTTACTACTTATTGAGCTGGTTGTAGCTCATCACTTATTTTTTTGTCTTTCAGATGTATAGGTTGGTGGCAGCGAGTAATAGAAGATCTCGAGTGGTAGTTTCTGAGACTAGTTGCAATATGCAGAATTATTGAATAAAGAGCCAGAAATAATTGCTTTATTTTGGAGACTTTGGTAGTTTTATTGCTTATTTGGGAAACTGTTTATTGAGACTTGTTAAGAGTAGTATTTTAAGATTTTAGAATAGTGCTCTGACTTAACTATTGGGATTCAAATTTCTTTATTGAAGATGGAATAAAAATTCTTTTGAGTTTTTCTTGGTTGGAAAACTTGCTTGTAAACAGGGTGAAAATGTGAGTCCTAGATTTCAAGATTAAGGCAAACCAAGAGGGGGGGAGAATTGGTTTTCTAAACTTTTCGGTTAAAACGCTCAAAGTTGTCTTTGCAAGTAAATACTATTTTAGCACAAGTATATAATATGCAGAACTGTAAATAAGTGTTAAAGTAAGGAGAATGGTAAAAGAAACAAACACAGTATTTTTAGGTGGTTCGGCAAACCCGCCTACATCAACTCCTCAAGCTCCTTCACCGAGCCTTGAGGTTTTCCACTATCTTCAATAGCTTTACACACTAGCTTCCAAGTGCTAGTGAACCGTACAAGTGTTTTCCCGGGATCAACACTCAAACTCACCCAAGTGGCTTTTCTACCTCACCACTCACAATCTCTCCAAGCTTGAGATATACACTCTCAAGGATTCTTCTTTAGTGAACAACTTCACTAAAGGAAACACCTCTATTGGATAGGTAGATGGAAGAACAAAAACTCACTTGATAGAGTAGATATGAAAATGGAAGACTCTATCTCATGATTCACACAAAGACAAGGATATGAAAGTGTGTTTTTTGTGAATGCTATGATAAATATAGAATATGAAGGTTTAAGATATTTCTTAAGATATACAAATGATATGTGGTCGTTGGGTTTTTTATTTTAGACGAAATAAAGGTGTATTGCTTACCAAGAAATAAAGGTGTATTTATAGGCCACATATGAAAACTAGTCGTTCAAAGTCGTTGGGAGTTTTTGCTAAAATGAGCTGGCTTACAGCTACATGAACCGGTCGACCGCTTCAAGTTACCGTTACCAACGGTCATATTGTCAGAAGCTTCAACGGCTCTTTTGTCAAAACCAACCGGTCGACCGCTACACGAGGCGGTCGAAGTACCGGTCGACCGCTTGAACAGCCGGTCGACCTCCTCAACTTAAGCATGATCCGGTTCTTTTAAAAACAAGGTTTTTGATCACTTTTAAACACCCAATTTGGAAGACATACTTTCCATAAATATATGAAGGTTTGGAGGTTATTTTGGGGTATTTTTGAAACCTATAAAAACATTTTAATCTTTCAAATAATACTTAAAACGGTTTATGCATGTTTTGAAAGATATGCAAGTGCGTGATTCAAATCTTTGTCAAATGTAAAATAAAGAGTTACAAGGATTATACACCCAAGGTCTTGAGTCTTCACTTTAAGCTCCTTGCATCTTCAAGGTTTGGCTCTTTTCGTCAAGTTGTCTTTGTCTTTGAAGATGTCCATTTTGTAAACTTTATCCATTTATTGAAATCATCAAAATCTCGATTGTGCACAAAAGCTAACAATCTCCCCCTTTTTTATGATGACAATAAAGTGATAGTTTTGGGATGACTCCCCCTATCTTTGCAATTGGACAAACATTTAAAACTTGAAGACAAAGCATTAGTGGTCATTGGATTCATAAAGAGTAATACAATTAAATATAATCCAATTAAAATGAGAATATATAGTCATCAAAATTGTTAGCACATTTCTCCCTCTTTGTCACATCAAAAAGACAAAGGATGCATTTCTCTCCAAAAATGCATTTTAAAAGCAAAGGGAGTACAAGCATGTAGACATTTAAGAATGTCCCCCTTTGTCAATCAAAAGTTCATTTTTAATCAAAAAGAACAAGTTTGAGTTTTAAATGACAATTTCTTTGAAATGGTATAGAGGATGTCTAACGGGGACTCAAGAGTGCATCGCTATTACGATAGTAGCTCACCGAGTGGGTTTGTACCACTCTTAGCTACCAATGACAATTTAAAAGTCATTGTCAACCAAAGAAAGTTTAAGCGCACAAAAACACATCAAAGATCAGGATTTTTGTAAAAGAGATAGCATATAGATGTTCCATTTTACAATAAAATATGTGAAAGATAAATACATTTACAACCAAGAAAATATTATATAATATAATTAGCCAACAATTTAAAAATTTATTCTCAAATAAGGATTTAGATGTTACCTAAGGTTACCCCTTAGCATTTGTCCTCAAATGTCACAAGCCTTCTTGATAGGCAAGTTTCATCCAAGCACCGTGTGTTGCTCCATTCTACAAGAGAATCAAGAAACCATTTTTGGTACCCAAGCTTTCTTGGGTCCTTCAATGTTAGTTTTGGTTCCTTTTGGAACCCATGCCTTCTTGAGAGTCTTGCTCCCAAGTTTCTTTAATGCACAATCAAAGATAAGATGTCCACCTTTATTGCAAAAATGACATGTTTGAGTGAGTGCACGAAAAGACATAGCATTCACAAAATAATTCTTAAAATATTTTTGGTGAATTGAAGGCTTGTAGCCTAAGCCACTTTTGTCAAAGACACCTCTTTGACTACTAAGTATGTTTTCTAAAGATTTGCTTCCTTGAGTAAATTTCTCAATGATTTTGCTTTGAGAAACAATTTTGTTGTTCAAAGCAACCTTTTCATTTTCAAATTCTAAAACTTTTTGTTGTGATAAATCATTTTCAAGCATTAGAGTGTTTATTTCATTTTTCAATAAATCAATTTCATTTGAAATCAAAATGAGTTTCTTTTTCAAAGAAGTATATTTTGAATTTAGTAGTTCAAATTGACCAAGAAGTTCATTAAAAGCATTTTGAAGCTCACTATAAGAAGTTTCATGCTCATCATCGGAAGAGTGTAGCTCATCAGTATCTTCAAATGTCATGAAGCACATGTTGGCTATTTCTCTACCTTCGGAGGAGGAGGAGAAGGAGAAACTTTCATTGTTAGCCTTCCAAGATGTCTTCTTGTATTTGAGGCTTCTTTTTCCTTTCTTGTTCTTGAGGAAGTTCTTGAACTTTGTAGTCATTAAGACTATATCTTCCTCATCTTTATTTCCATCTTCACTTGTGGAGGATTTTAGAACGATCCTCATCTTCTTTTTGCTCTCATCTTCATTTTCGAGCATTTGGATCTCATGGGTCATTAAGGATCCAATGAGATCATCCAGAGGTAGCTTGGTGAGATCCTTGGCTTCTTGTATGACAGTCACTTTGGCCTCCCATGCCTTTGGCAGTGACCTAAGGATTTTTCTCACCAAATCGGAGTTAGTATAAAATTTACCAAGTGCATTCAAAACATTTATAATTGTGGTAAATCTAGTATACATGACAGTAATGGATTCCTCCGGTGTCATTTTAAACAATTCATAATTATGAACAAGCATATTGATTTTTGACTCTTTAACTTGGCTTGTTCCTTCATGAGTAATCTCTAGAGCATGTCAAATTTCCTTAGCATTTGTGCAAGAAGATATTCTATTAAATTCATTTCTCTCTAAAGCACAATAAAGAATGTTCATAGCTCTAGCATTTAAAGAGATTTTCTTTTTGTCTAGGTCACTACATTCATTTTCGTTTTTAAGGGTTTCAACCTCTCCAACTTTCTTTGTGGGAATATGTGGACCATTCAAAGTGCATAACCATAAATCATAATCAATGGATTGAAGATAAATTTTCATCCTAGCTTTCCAATATCCATAATCATTTCCGTAAAAAAATGGAGGTCTAAGAGTGGAAAGCCCTTCAACTTGAGTGTTGAAGCTTGTAGTTGTCATTCTAACTCAAAATGGTTAAATATTGTATAAAGAGCACCAGACTCTGATACCAATTGTGAGTCCCAGATTTCAGGATTAAGGCAACCCAAGAGGGGGGAGAATTGGTTTTCTAAACTTTTCGGTTAAAACCCCCAAAGTTGTGTTTGTAAGTAAATACTACTTTAGCATAAATATATAATATGTAGAACAGTAAATAAGTGCTAAAGTAAGGAGAAGGGTAAGAGAAGCAAACACAATATTTTTAGGTGGTTCGGCAAACCCGCCTACATCCACCCCTCAAGCTCCTTCACCGAGCCTTGAGGTTTTCCACTATCTTCAATAGCTTTACACACTAGCTTTCGGGTGCTAGTGAACCGTACAAATGTTTTCCCGGAATCAACACTCAAACCCACCCAAGTAGTTTTTCTGGCTCACCACTCACAACCTCACCAAGCTTGAGATATACACTCTCAAGGCTTCTTCTTTAGTGAAAAACCTCACTAAAGGAAACACCTCTATTGGATAGGTAGATGGAAGAACAAAAACTCTCTTGATAGAGTAGATATGAAAATGGAAGGCTCTATCTCTTGATTCACACAAAGACAAGGATATGAAAGTGTGTTTTGTATGAATGCTATGAGAAATATAGAATATAAAGGTTTAAGATATTTCTTAAGCTATACAAATAATATGTGGTCGTTGGGTTTTTTATTTTAGCCGAAATGAAGGTGTATTTATAAGCCACATATGAAAACTAGCCGTTTAAAGTAGTTGAGAGTTTTTGCTAAAACAAGTCGGTCGACCGCTACATGAACCGGTCGACCGCTTCAAGTTAGCGTTATCAACGGTCATATTGTCAGAAGCTTCAAAGGCTCTTTTGTCAAAACCAACCGGTCGACCGCTACACGAGGCGGTCGAAGTACCGGTCGACCGCTTGAACAGCCGGTCGACCTCCTCAACTTAAGCATGATCCGGTTCTTTTAAAAACAAGGTTTTTTATCACTTTTAAACACCCAATTTGGAAGACATACTTCCCATAAGTATATGAAGGTTTGGAGGTTTGATTGGGGTGTTTTTGAAACCTATAAAAACATTTTAATCTTTCAAATAATACTTAAAACGGTTTATGCATGTTTTGAAAGATATGCAAGTGCGTGATTCAAATCCTTGTCAAATGTGAAATAAAGAGTTACAAGGATTATACCCTAAGGTCTTGAGTCTTCACTTTAAGCTTCTTACATCTTCTTGTTCTTCTTTCTTCAAGGTTTGGCTCTTTTCGTCAAGTTTTCTTTGTCTTTGAAGATGTACATTTTGTAAACTTCATCCATTTATTGAAATCATCAAAATCTCGATTGTGCACAAAATCTACTTCTATGCGACGGAGGCAGGGTCTTCGTTGTGGAGTGTCATATTGTCCTACCGGTGCCAGAGCTCCTTTCGGAAGTTAAACACCTGGTTGCCGAATTGTGTTTTTCTGCTTGTGCAATACACTAGGGATGGGGCTGAGATGGCCGGCGATGAAAGAGATGTCTCTTTGGTTCTCTGTCATTGTAAGGAGGTGGTTTGTGCTGAAGATGGGGTACTAGCTGTGCCTGAGTGGTCTTATGAGGTTCTATTGACTTCATGTAAACTTTATTGTCTAGAATTACCCCCATTTTCCAATATTATGCCCTTGAAATATGGATGACTTTAGCTCCTTTAGTTAAAGTATGTAATAATTAAAAAAAAATAACATTGTGCTCTCTATCTACAGCATATTTTGCGATTTTTTTTCTATTCAGGGATAGGGGGAAAAATACCGCATTTTTTTTGTGATATTTTGCGATTTACACCTTAAACTACATATCAAACCTAACAAATTTCACCCTAACTTACTATTTATTTTACTTGCGATTTACACCTTAAACTACATATCAAACCTGACAAATTTCACCTTAACTTACTATTTATTTTACACTTTCCATTCCATATTAATATATTACCATTAAAATAAATTAAAAGTAAGATATCTGAAAATTTTAAAGGTTAAATTATAACATAAAGTACAAAGTATAAACTTAATAGTAATTTGGGTATAATATATTAAGTTTTAGTAATTTATAGTGCAAATCGTAAAATATATTGTAGTTAGAAATTGTAAAATATGATTTTTTCTAACTAATATCTTACATCTCACGGATTTGGCGCTCTAGGCATTGGTCAGTGCTCTTAATTGATGAGGGACTCTAATTAATTTGGTCTTGGTTCAATATATTCTCTATCAGGAAACACTACAGTTTTACTTAAATTAATTACATCAACCCATAGATATACTCTACTTACAGAGGTATCTATCCCTATGATTATATGTTATATCAAAAAAAACATTTTTATTTGAATTAATCTTTTCAGTAATTAAATATCCTACGTGATAATTAATTAGAGATGCCCGCTTATGTCTTGGCACAATTTTGTCAAGTTCTATAAAGATCTTTTATTTGCATCTGGAATTATTAATATAACGTTTTTTGTGTACTACTATGCATGGCATGATAAATAATCGGTAAATAATAAATAATAGGAAATTTTCACTTTTGGTGAGTAGGTTTTGACCACGTTTACGATTTAGCCACTAAATTTTTTTTTTTCAGTTTTGAGTCACTAAATTTAGGCCCCTCTAAAAAAAGGTCCTTCTGGGAGTTGATCGTCCATTGAATAATGAGAATTCTCTCCACGTCAGTATCCTTGCCCTGTCATCGAATAAATTTCGACGTCACTTTCCAATCAGCTTAAAAACGATAGACTGTCGATTTTATAAGTGCTTTAGTTCCAAACTGCACCGTTTTAACCCAACTTCCAGCTAGTCAAATGCGAAGCCAATCAATGCACACCATTTTAATCTGGAAAAGATTCTCATCTACTTAATCTGGCAGAACACCCCAAATCAGAGAAAAGCCCTAACCAGTCCTATTCTCTCTCTCGCACACCCCCAAATCAGCTTGCCTAAATCCTTTCCTCTCTATCGCGGAACACCCCCAAATCCCTGACTTAAAACCTTCAACTTCAAACCTGTGAGATCTAACTGAAATGTGCCTAACGAAATCAAAGGTAACTGAAGGAGACTCATCGAGCCTAACGAAATCGAAGATGGATCAGTGGGGTTTTGTTCACGATGTCTGAGCAAAGGTGAGTTGAATCTGTTTGGGCAATGTCATTTAACTGTGAATGGTTTTGTTTTTGAGTTGGGCAAAATTTGTTGTTGTTTGTTTGAATACGCATTTGGTTTTGCAAGCTATCTTCATTGATTTGGAAAAAATGAGAAATTGATGTGTAGTTGGGTCAAAATATTTTCTTTTTTTTTTGGGTTTTTCAGATATAGATAAGTTTGAATTGATTTTCGTGATCAGCGTCGTTTGTGATAATAATTATTAATCGTTTAATACCATTGAGAGCTTATCTAATAGCAAGCCGATTGACCTCAAATGTCACCATGTAGTTTTCTGCTTTTTGATTTTCATTTCTTATTGATTGGAAGGGAATAACAGTGAGGCTGAGAGTTGAGTTTTTTAAAGCTTCGGGATGCTCATTTATGTGTATTTGGGATTATTAGGGAATATAGTTGGGTCAGAAATTGATGTGAAGTTGATTCTGCTTTGGTAATGGATGCTAATTTGACTTTATTGGATTGATGATTGAGCCTATAAAGAAAGTAAATGACTAAATATCAAAATGCTTACCTTGGGGCCAACGAAGGTTTCATCAAGTAATAATGTGCTTTCTAGTGTTTTCTAGTATATGACTTCAGATAATCTCATAATTGAGCATTGTTATGACTTTTGAAACTCGACACTTACAGTTGAGCACTGTTAGACTAAACAGTAACGACAGTTGCACCTCAGCTTAAACAAATAAAGGTAATGAATCTAGTATATATTAATGTTGAATTTAGCAGATTGACTAGCCATATATTACCAAATCTCTTTTCTCTTTATGATTGCATATTTAGACATCATTTTTGCTTCTGCATTTACAGAGCACAGTATCGTCATACAACATCAAAATCGGTGGAGCCTTTGACGCAAAGGTCTATAGCTGTGATCTGAAAGCACTGCTAAAATCGTCATGGATTGAATCCAATCCAGGAAGACGTTTATTTGGATGTGCAAATTTTGATGGAAAATCAGTAAGTTAATTGATGATTGCGTGGTTAGTTATTATATGACCAAGTGTGCTATTAACCTATTGTCTTGTATTGGCAGAGACATTGCAATTACTTTTGCTGGTTTGATCCTCCCACCTGCCCTAGGGGGATGGAGGTGGGACGTTATTTGACAAAGAAGATAAAGGTCCTGGAGAATGAGTAGACTCGGTGAAGCATGAGAAGAGAAGTCTAAAGATGCTGGTGGGGGCGTCATATATTGCAATTGTTGCATTGGGTGTTGCACTGATGAGAAGCGACTAACTTAGTGATTGAGAACTTGAAGTTGTAGTGTGTCCTGTAATGAACTAATTTAGTGTCTAACTTGTTTTGTAATTGATGTTATAATGTCATTGGTTTTGAAGTGTGGATCCAATGGCATTTTCAGATGTTCATTGTGTTGTAGTTCAGATTGGTTTGTAGTTTGGATTCCAAACCAATGACATTTTCAATGAAATTATGTCTAGCTTCTCCGCATTTGTGTCTAGCTTCGACTGAATCTATATCATATCAGCAACACTATTAGGCAACCAACTATAGAACTAAACAACAGATGACCCAAAATACCACTAACGCTACAGATCTGCAAAATCTGAAAAATACTCAGCAAAGGTGAGTTGCCCAAATACCATTAACGCTACATTATCTATGAACTATCAGATAACCTCTAGCTAAACTCAAACACTCAACAAGATCTGAAATATATCAACGGAAACTGAAACCATCAACTGAAAGTATTAAACATCACAAATGTTACCACATCACTGAAAGCATTAAACATCATAAACAAAGTAGCCGAATACCAAACTATATTAACTACTCCAACAAAGTGGCAACATACATCCATTCTTTTGATTACTCCAACAAAGTGGCAGAATGCATCCATTTAACTACACATACATCCAGGCAGAATACATCACTACATAACAGATCTGCCAAATACCACCCAGCTCTCATCCAAAACAGTATCCTATTCAAAACACCATGTTCATCAGCTGGATTTACAAAAATATCAGCACATACATCAACTGGAATTTACAAAAGATGCCAGCAGATACTTCAGCTGGACTTTACAAAAAACATCATGTTACGTCATGCTTAACCACTAGCTCCACCTCTTGATGTTGCTCCTCCCCTCCCGTTGCCACTATCACCTCCAACATCGTTATGGACCACCTCTTGTTCTGAAATAATGACCTCCTCACCTTTTGCAACTGTTCGTTTCCCCCGCCCTCTTCCTCTGCGTCTGCCAAGACTCTGTCTGCTTGGTTGGGTTGTGTCAACCGGGACCTGCACACACATCATAAATCAGCAATCGAAGAACCAATCTAGTACCAGAACCACAACACATGTAAACATAATTAATTATTACCTTCTTTGCCTTTTTCTTCCATATTTTCTTCGTCGGATTTTCGGTGTGTGTGCAAGAACGAATGTTGTGACCTTCGGTGCCACAATTTCTACATCGCACCAACTATCCCTTCCCACTTACTTTGTTCGGGAGGTTCGGCTGATCAGGCGCCCTCTTCCTCGCTTTCTTGGGCCTCCCAGGTTGGATCCATACTATCGGTGGCAGAATTACATCAGATGACCCCCTTGCCATGACTCAGGCCCTAACATAGCATGAACTCCATGCTCATATGACTTAAGATAAGTTGACAGCTTTTAACACTCAGCTATATATTCCTCGGGTTTCTGCTTGTTACGATAAATTGCTACACAAGCATGAATACAGGGTATCCCACACAACTGCCATTTTCCATATGAGCATGTGCGATCAGAAAGAACTATCACCCTCAGAGGGGAATCAATCTAGTCCACTTCAAATTCCAAACCATTCTGCCAGTGACAGACACAAATCCGAGAGTCACTTCTTGATTTTCCCTAACTTCTTAAAAATCTTTGGACACAGGGCGTTTGAAAATTTAAATGCGAAGCTCATTTCTTGAAGATTTTTTTTCTGGAGCTCGCAGCTTAAGAATATAAATACCACCCTCAGAGTAAAGGATTGTCAACGTACAAGGGCTGTTTGGTACATGGTAGATTATTATCCAAGAATTGTATCATTCCATGAACCCATACAAATGGCTAGCATGTGAAATGTATGGCTAATCTAATACCGAAAATGTGGTTAAGGAATCGAAAGAGGTGTATCATTCCATGAACCCATACAAATGGCTAGCATGTGAAATGTATGGCTAATCTAATACCGAAAATGTGGTTAAGGAATCGAAAGAGGTGTATCATTCCATGAACCCATACAAATGGCTAGCATGTGAAATGTATGGCTAATCTAATACCGAAAATGTGGTTAAGGAATCGAAAGAGGTTACCATGAGAGAAAATATGTTCTTTTTTTGTTAAATAGTTTCAATTAGAATTGTTATAGAATATCCAAGGTCGAAAGTAATTTTATAGGTTTTACGTCGACTTTGAACGTGTCAACAAAGCATTTCAAATGCCTCAGAACTTTCTTAGAGCAGGCCTGAGTCAAGAATAGTGGCTAGCCACAAGGTTACCGGATAACTTCGGATTATTTGATTTTGATGATAACAAATTCTTTTTTAAAAAAGAGATTATCTAATTTTAGAAGTTTGCTTTTATGAAATGAATCCTTATTATTTTGGATCTCGATCAATCACGCTCAATTTGATGCTGTTTTAATTGATTTATCAATATTAATTTGAGTAGATGTTTAACTTGAAAATACTTCTTTAAAGCTTAAATTAATCTAAAATACAAAAGGCACTAATAACAAAATCTGGGTGAGTATAAGATTGACACTGTCGACTAGACCGCTCAAAGAGTCGACTATATGCGAAAAGATCAAGTCTAGAAATGGTAACTATAAAAGCTTCTCAGTCGCAAAGTCAAAGTCGAAGAAAGTGTCGACTACATATCCTAGATGAGTTGACTATATGTCGTGGATGTCAAAGCTTAAAAGGTCAAAGTCATACCTTAAAACCAGCAAAAGTCAAGATCAAGATTGGTGTCGAAAACAACTCATCAATGAGAAAGAGAAAACTTTGAGTTTGCTTTAGAAGAAGTCGACTACACTAAGACAGAGTCGACTACCCTGAACGGGACAATGTTCGGATAGATAACTCATCATTTAAAATTTCAATCGACTACCTGCACATTTAATGCGCCCCAACGTCCAGAAAAGCTGGTTGTCTATAAAAGGAAGCCAACTAGAGAGTGCTAGACAAGACGGTGATGTTCGTTTTGAGAAAAAATGTAGGATTTTAGAGAAGTTGTGAATTTTATGTTGAATAGTGTTTTATTGGTGTTTGTGTAAAGTGGAGAGAGAAATGATTTGATGTAATTGTTTAATAAAAAAGTATTGGAGTTATGTGAAAAAGTATAGAGAGAAAATTTATGTTGAATAAAAAATTAAAAAGTTGTTGGAGATTGTGTAAAATGTTTTGGTTTTTGTGTTTGAATTCTGAATATGTTCGGTGGTAGAATTGTGAATATACTTAGAATCCTAAAAAAATGGTGAAAACGAACATACCCCAATGAAGATCGAAAATTTGATATCTCCCTCTAAAAGTCAAGTCTCCTCTCTTATTGAAAATCATCTTTCTAGGATTAGTGTGAGCTTAAAAAGGAAAATCATTTTCACCACCTGTGCACTTGATTGGCATATTCGACTATTGTAAAGTCATTTATCGTGAACTTTAACTCTTTACAACCTAGGGATTAACTAATATTATTAAGTACAAAATTTTCTATCTTAGCCAATAAAGGAGGGAAACAGATACTCAATTTAGTCATCATCTCGGGTATATATATATATATATATATATATATGCACATGCATAAGAGATTATATGAAATTAACCATATCCTAATAGAGTTACAGGCATAAATTGGAGGGAGAGCTTGCGTATATTGCGAGATCCACCCTACAAGATGTTGTCAAAAACCCAAAACAAATTATCTATAGAAGGAAAACACATTCTTGAAACCCTCTCACATTAACACGTCGAGGTAATGCACAAGGAAACAATAAAATCTTATCCAATTTATTGCAATGATGAGTTAGCATGTTGATTAACCAAATTTGGAAAAAAAAAAATCAATGTCTTATCAATCATCATCAATCAAGCAATGAAAAAACAAAAACAAAAACAAAAAATTGCTTAGATAACGCTACTTGTTTAATATTTTGGGGTCAAGTTACACAAGTTTCTCTATTTGTATTTGCTTCAAATGCACGAGTAAAAACCGATCCTCCTCTTCACAAAGCAATGCCACCTACCCAAAATTAAATCCAACAAAAAAATTGATAGAGACCACATATATTCAACATTCGGTAGTGTTCCTCAGAAACATATCGGACATATGAGTTTACTATATAACCAAGTGACAATTCCAAAATACAGAGAAGCCTGTTACAAATATCATACCAAAACACTACAGAGGAAATAACCGTACACCACACCAACCTAGAAGAAAATCAGATCATTTGCCAGGGGGAGATTAGCATAAATGATCTAAATAGAGTCATACTGCTTTCTCTCGTCTTGTATGGACTGGAAGATTCGAGCTGCTGATTCAGTTGCAGATTGAGGATTATGTGGAACAACTTTAATCACTCGTGTCGTCCTGTCGCTTTCATAAGGCTGCAGAGCTGCCTCTGGTACTACTGGATCCATAGGAAAAAGTGGGAGTGCATCTCTCTCTTCCGAAGTGAAAACTGTCCGAACACCTTTTGGCCTCATGGCGGGACTACTTGCTGTGCTTCCTTGTAACTCACCGTCTTTAAAAGCCTGATACGTCCCAACTTGTGAAACAGCTCCGTTAATTTGATTTGGTACATTAGATGGGCTCTGATGCCGCAGGTTAAAGTTTGCTCCGGCTCCTGATAACTCAGTTTGACCATGTGAACCAGGTCCAGCAAATTGGTCAACTCTTTCAATGGCTGAACCAGACATGGCAGGACTCATGACAGGCATGCCATATGTAGGGAAGTAAGTATGGCCAACCGGAGTAGGAGGAAGATTCCCAATTCCTTGATGATGGGGATGTGCAGGAACCCCATAGGCCGAATTCATAAAATTACCAGCCAAAGGAGCTGGGCTGAAAGGTCCACATCCTCCACAAACTGTTCCCGTGAACCCAGGTCCAGGATATGGCTTGTATACAAGTCCTTCAGAAGGAGACACAACAGGAATTAACCATTGATGCGCTGGAGACTGATGGTAACACCAAGGACCCATCTTATTATCAGCAGCCACCCGTGCTGGCTGCGAGTTTCCTAAATTAAAGCCATAATTTGAGGGCTGACTACCATTTTTCACAGAAGAAAGGGAACTCTTCCCTTCGGCATTCTCTGCAGAATGTTCCATTTTATGGTTTGGCTTCTCAGAATCATCTTTGCAATTTGAAATGTCTGATTGCAGTCTTACAACATACTTGGCTGGAAGTTTCCTCACAGGAGAATCCTTCAGTGAACGTTTGCCAAGAAAAGCACCATCTTCAAGCAAAAGATGCGGTGATCCAGCAATAAGTTGTTGGACCTGGTAAAAAATAAATAAATTAGCTACATGCTTTTTAGGTGAATAGAACAAACAAAATATCAATAGATGTGCTTTAAGACCACGCAAGGCTACTTAACAGCAAGGACCACCTTACCTTTATCAGTCTATGCAACTCAAATACTTGCACTGCAAACACTCTTTGCTGACTGTAGACAGAACACGAGTTGGATCAAGAACTAAATCACACAATCTCATCGCATGAAGCTTCATAAACATATAACCAACTGAAGGTATCACTAAAAAATCAACCAGACACTGAAGCAGAATCAAGCGCCAGATAGGATCATCGTAAGAACCACCATATAGACAAAGCAACCCAAAAAAAGTTGATGTGCAGTAAGAGATTAAGTGGTTAATGAGTTGACTTGCAGTTTCTGAAGTCCCCACATCTCAATCTACACACAAAGCCTAGTGGGCCATCTATTTTAGGCGAATGCGTTGATTTGACCCAAGCATATGCAAAAGACAAAGTAAACACGTGAATATGAAACTATATAAAAACGCAGCCTCTAACATACAACAGCTTGTAATTCAAACAAGTTACTGGATTTACACTTCAACTTTATTCAGGGCAAGCAAAGCATCAAAATAAGTGCAACAGGAATGTACAACAAGTCACTTGTTAGTTTATCAGCTACAATCCCCAGTACAATGAAATGAAATGAGACGTGCAAGATGGAGCTCCACATATTTTCTAGAAACATTAGTACAAAGTTTGTTTTTTCTCCCTTTTGCATGGAAGCATAAAAAACTGTATGTCTATATAGCAGACAAAAGAAAAGAAACCCAACCCCAAAAAGAGTCCAACAAAAATCCCCAAGATACTCCAATGAGAAATTATCTGTCCACTGACATTTCCACTAACAAATCCAAAATGTCAGCGTTCTCCAAGATCCAAACACCAATTGCTCCAATGATCACAACCCATCACGTGCTCCTCTTCTTGCTCCATGCCCTCGATTGCCATGATAAGAAAGGTTCCCCACCAGTGGGCAGCAGGAATGTGCAATAATAACCCGAGACATGTATACATAAAAAATGCTGACGCAAATAGCAAATGAACAATGAGATGATCCACTGTCTCGGGGGTCGCCTTGTGCAAAGGACCTCTATCAGGATCGCACATTTCCCTGCTGTAAGATGATCCAGCACCTGTGGTTAAAATGTTATCGAGGGCCTTTGCATACAGAACAAATGCCACTTTAGAAGGGATCTTGGGACTGCACAGACTGAGTTCTCCCTCAAACCCATAATTGCAGCTCTTTCATTTCGAATAGTTATCTATTCAAATATCTAAGTATTTCATACTGCAAATGCAGCTTTAAATCAAGAGAACAGGACAAAAGAATTCCTAAAACATTAAACGAAAGCAGCTTCCCAGATATCACTTTAAGATTGTCCAATAAAATGATCACTTCGCTTCTACAATAAATGTACTAGAATTTTCATCAGGCACATTCATAGAAGTCACCAAGAATTCCTCAAAACTCTCCAAAGCCATCGAATACAATCACAAGGTTCCCAGCCAGAGTTAAACAAATTTTTCCATCAGTGTGACAGATATAATTGAATAAGGGGAAATAGAAACAGAATGATAACAGATACTTCTAACATTAAAGATTAAAGCCGAAAGTTGCCCTTAGTAACAGCACAAGTCATGAGAAAAAAATTTGCACATAACTTATAAGAATATTTTTAATTCCTAATGTAACACACAAATTTCTCCATACACCCAAAAGTTATCATTATTGCCCCTCTAATAACCGAAAATAAAAGGAAGAAAGAAAAAGATGTTTCTGGACCCTCTAACTCCATCATTGGTTGGCTGTTTCTCCTCTTCAAATGAGAGAGCAACGGCATGATACAGTCATTAGTTGCAGAAGCACATATCACTATTCTATGCATTTAAATCTAATTTATTCCATTCGAACTTACCAAAAAAATTAAAAAATAGAAAAGTTTCACATGTATCCTTGGATTTAAGAACACCAACAGACAACATATTTGAGGTATACATCAGTAACAGACTTACTTGACAATCGCTCTTCTAGCTTTCCAGAAGTGTTTCTGACCTATTATTCCTACAACATCATCCGGAGAAATATCAAAGCCTGATATGGAAGCCACCATGGAGGTCTCGGAGATATCATCACTTCTGTCTGCATTTCCCATTTCTAGTGCCACATTTGTCATGTCTCCACGACATTCACTGCCCTTGTCAGGCTCATTGGGACTGCAATTATCCTCCCTGGAGTAAGGGTTGCTTCTTGGGTGGGGAACACTTATCTTGTCCACATCCCCTACAGACTGGACAAATCCAGTGTCAACCTCCTGTGACCTGGTTCTGAACTCTTGTTGCAAACAAGCATCAATGTCAAGTAAGCTGTGAGTATTAGTCGCAGGGCGATCTTGATACTCATGACGGGGAGTTGCATAGGATTCCTTCACAAGCCCTTCAATATTTTCTCTGCTTGACAGATGTGTTGTATGTTCAACAGAATCTATTGGACCACTCACTTTTGGGTGCACTTCGTTCTTACATCTACCTTGTTGTCTCAAATTGAGGCCCAAGGAGGTAACCAATCTTGGATCTTTATCACAAACATTCTGGTGTTTTATGGAATGACCAGAATAAGAAGGCTTTAAGGGAGGGAACTTTTCCCTATCCATACTGTTCTGTGTTTTACTAAGGCACTGCCCTGTCCCTGATTGGACAAATACGGGAACAATAGAATCATCTTCTTCTCCAACCTTCTTTCTCTGCTCAAATTGTGCCAAGGAGTTATTCAAACTCGGCCCTTCAGACTGGCAAGCAAGAAGTCTCTCACCTTGATGTTTGGTTACTGGTGGAGGTCCATGAAGGGGTAAGTGAAAATTTCTTTCAAGTCCGTTCCCCTGCAAAAAATAATATAAGAAATAAGAGACCAAGGTGCGGCACCATAGAGTTGGAATACGCAAATATGCTGCTCCCTTCACACACACACAGGCAATGTGCTAAAAAATGCATGAGGGTGAACTTAACCTTACCAGCCAAACAAAAAAATTCATACTTGTCCTCAGGGGACGCTAACGTTCAGGTTGAGAACCAAACATAAAACAGGATACACCTTGCACAACTGATGAATGTTAAACCTAAATCATAAGCTGTTCTCCCATCCAAAATTCAACACGATGAATAAAGCAGAACATGAGTGTAGACCACTCTTTATCATTTTTCGCCAACTTGTCCAATTAAATCATCAAATTGAAACCAAAGTTATTGCACACCACTAACACGCATGACCCAACAAACCAAGCCAGCCTGGTAACTTATTATGAGGCATATGTTGTCAAGAAATCAGTGTGCAGTGCTCCAAAACAAAACCTTATATAGCAAAGTAAATATACAAATTCTACAATTACCTGGCCTGAGGATGCTGGAAGAACCAAACTACTAGTGTTGTTTGGGTGGTTAAGAGGCACGACGCCCTGATTGAACCTCTGAGAGGGAATACTTAGCTGTTCATAGAGAGCCATCTTGTTCCTTGGTGGTGCTCGTGGCCCTCCTTTCTCTGTATCGTTAACATGGAGCCTCGGGAACATTGGCCCCATAATCTTCTCGTCATCTTTCCCTCTCTTCATCTTCTCTCTTCTTATAATTCAACAGTAACGCAGATAACACGAACTCGGTCTTTCAAGTAATTCATACAGAGATTTCAAGCCCCGGACCTCTAATTCCAGAACCCACTAGCAGAAACACAATATTACTAAACCCCAGAAACAGCCAACCTTACCTTTAGCGGAAATTGACCGACTAATCGGAAACACCCCCAGATGCAGAGAATTCAAAGTCCGGAGTCAACCCATGATTCCAGAAGGCAAAAGCGGAATTTCAGCTCAGAAACCAAAGCGATATCGGAATATCCCAGAAATCTTCTCGGAAATTGATTGAATTTCTGAGAACCCAGGGTTCAGAGTAAAAGGGGCTTTTGGAGCTGAATTGATGGCTGGAAGAACAAAAGAGCGTGAATAGTGGAACAAGGATAGGTTTACGAAAGTGCAAGCAACTACGGAGAGAGGGAGACAGAGAGAAGAGGTGGGCTTGTTTCTAGGATTTCCTCTGAAGATAGATCACATTCTTTACAAAAGGTAAAGCGCAAAATTGCGGAGTGTGGCCCCTCTTCGGATAGAACTAGAAGGTGCTTTTTCATTATAAAAACTTAAAATGACTGGTTTTGTTGCCGATTAAAGCTGCATTTCCATTAAATATTTCACAAAATATTTTATTAATTTTAAATAAAATATTATAATATAATTTCTTTTTTATAAAAAATATAAAAAAGTATTTCTCTTAACTTTTTCACTAAATTCAATATCAATACTAAACTCAATACCAAAAATTTTACAACACAAACAAAGTTCATTTCTAATTTAGAAAAAAAAAGTGACTTTCCTTTCGTTTCCGAGATAGAAATTTTTTTGTCATCCAACAAAAAAATCCTCCCGAGATTTTGTTTGTATGGCCAAAAAAAAAAATTTCTTAGATGACATAATTTTAAAAAAAATTACTTTTTTCATCCTGAATAGTAATTTATAAATTTCAACAACTTTTTTAACAATCTTGTACTAATCTACACAAATTTATTATTATTATTTTTACCAAATTCAATAATACATTTCTACAATTTTATTCATTAATCCCAGCAAAATTTATACCACATCCACCAAAACAAATTCACCACTTATTTTTGTGTCTCTCCAAAAATATATACATTCAAATTAGAATCATTTGCAATTTCCTACTCGAATTTCAAAATATAGATACAATAGGTGGACTCCACACCATTAAATATTATTCAAGGAAACATTGGTCCTATAATTAGGGATGTTCACCGGTATCGACAGTGTGTTTTTCATACAAGATTTTTGATGTCTTCAATGGTGTTTAGAATGGGAATACGTACAGTTTGTTAATATGGTCACTACTTATTTATATTGAGCACAACTTCATTTGAAAAAATGTCGTCACCATCCTCACAAAATGAAAAATATACCCGGTTTTTTCCCTACTCAACCCAAATCTCACATTTACCCAGCAACAAGAAGAGATAACAAGATGTATGAAGAAAACAAGTGTGTATTTCTCAAACACCTTTATTTTTTTTTACTAACTTATAATCTAGATCTGTAAAGAAGATAAAATGTAGTTCTTTCATAACTACTTTGGAAGCCATCTGCCATTATCTAAAATTTCAGATAATTTTTTGTTCAGGAAACATATTTCCAGATGGTGATTTAAATATTTACGAGTTTTCAACCTCAATATTTTTTTTGGCATCGCCGTCTTTTGTTTTTCTGTTCGAACCAGAAATTTATCCGACGTCAGGAGTATACATTTTACCACCCCGTAACAATATTTTTATTTGAGTCCAACAATATACAGATATAATGAATATACTGCCTCAATAAGAGACTAGTGGATTTCATATTGAGCAATTATACAAATTCACTTACTATGCACGAGGCCTAACATTATCTAGAATATTTGATCTGTGAAAATTCACCAAATGACTCAGTCAAAGCACAAGTACACAACAAACAAATATGCATAACTCTCTCAGGTCTAAGGATAGCATAAGTCAATTGTGTTGAATATCATTCTCTACATCAGTGATCATTTACGGAAGGTATTCATATTTGATTCGGTTCTGTGCATGTACTCTTACGTTGTACCCACTCGTTTGCTTACGGTCATCACCTCAATAACGAAGTCCATCATTCTATATTATAGAGGCACAACGAATGTAGACCTATTTATACATTGTCATGTATATCGATCTAGAACAAAGTGAGTCAAGAAGGATCTGAAAAGTCATACTCCCCACCTTCGAATCATTAATCATTGGCCTGACTTTTCTATAGTGTTGCTCAACAATATGGCATCTATGTCATTGCATGTACCTAAAATAATATACAGGTGAATAATAAACAACAATAATTATCTCATAATTATTCAAAATGATTGGTTTTGAGGGCATACATTTAACAATTTGATCAATATTTTTGTTTATTGTATAAATGTTTTCGGACATGTAACAATTGTAAGTTATTTTTTTATATAAATCCGAATTATGTGCATTTAATTAGATCATTAATTTTTTTATCAGAATATTTTAAACAGTTTTATACCAACCATATTATTGTTATGGTACTTTGTGGTTTTAGATGACCAGTACAAAAATAATTTAACTTTAGTAAACAAATCTATTTACTTGCCACTTTGGGATTAGCAATAAAATATATTGGTAACATGAATCAATCCGTCAATAAAAGTAATATTGGTAAAAAAAGGGATTAATTCAACCATTGTAAATTCGCCCCTTAAAGTAGGGGAAAGACTTTACTAACTAGGAACAAATGGCAATGCAAACTATTTAATGGCCAGTAATAGTTGGTAATGAAAAAATACCAACTACCAGATTCAGTTTGCAACGAAAAGTTAGTTATTGTCCATTTCGTCGTGATAAGAATGGGTTCAATTTGGACATATAGATAACATGGTAGAAAATCAATCATTGCAAACCAGAACATAAAATCGTCATCAAGAGTTAGACAACGACCATTTCATTTTAGTAACTAAATGGAACTTTTTGATAAAAAAAAAAAAAGATAAATGATCATAATCGTGTTAGAGGTGATCATATTACGCTAGTGGCTACTATCACATCATGACAAGGAAAAAAACATGTAAGAGTGACCACGTAAGATGACTGGACATAACGTTGTTAGGGTGACTAAATGTATGTTGTGGCAACTATTCGCATATCGACGACATTAGCTCTAAAAAAATGTCTAATGACAAAAGATTCTGTTGTTTAGGTAACAACTGTCTTCGTGAGAAATCAAGTAAATAACGACCTATCATTTCGGGTCCATACAAACTTTACTAGATAGAGCAAAAATGACCAACGTTTGATAACTAAATTTGGTTCACCTATTAACTGTAATGACCAGAAAGGAGTTTTAAGTGACCCTTGTTCTGGTCATTATAAACATTTTTTGTTGTAATGAGATATAACAGGGTGGATTCTTTTTTCCCTCTTGGGAAGGTAGTCGGATATAATTTCAACTAAATAATGACAACCCAACTAGGCACTAAAATCTAAAATCATCATCCATAGAGATCTTAGTCATAACTATCATTTAATACGAACTAGAGTTTAATCGTACTTACTTATAATAAAATTCTTGCACAATAATTATTATCATAATTATCATAATAAAGCCTAATATGTGTCCTACTCCATTGATCCTATCTGTCATTGTGGGATCTATCTCTTGACTATCTGAAATGTATATTTAAATGTGACGAATTGTGAAACTCAGTAAGCCAACATGACATGTACTTGTACTTGTGCATGTGTATAACGTGAATTTTAACAAATTAATAACGAAATCAATAAGTAATCATTTAACTGTATGCACACACCTTCAAATCAATACAACTACTTTGGAAAATTATGTCATTTGAGGGAAACAAACTTATGCTTCACATAATTTAATTTTTCCCACAGTAGACCATGTGTAGACTGTTTCACCCTCAGAGACATGGTTATTCGTTTCGTTCAACCCTTTCGTCGAGACATGTCTCATTCACCTCTCTCGGGACATTTATTTGCCTAGTCGGCTTACCTCATGCTCAAGCTATTTCATAACATCACATTAAAAGGTACAACACCGACCTTCTTGTATTTTCGTTAATTCCAACAGTACTACCAGGCTTCAAAAATAGGTCAATCACATCAAATGATATATGTTTTTTTTTTCAACGATGCTCAATCGAACATATATTTGTACTTTATGCAAATATTGCAATTAATTTTGCAACTTCCCAAATACATTATCCATATGATTATAAGCAAAACATAAAACATAATGTCATGATTTATCTTTTCATGATTGTAAAAATTTATGCAACATGTAACAAAGATTTCAAAAAAATCATTTTATTCTTTATGTCATGCTAAATAAATGCAAGAACAATATTTCTTATGCGTAAAACTTGCACTACAATTTATTCGGTTCAATTACTATTCACATCACTATTCATGCACTATTCACATCCACAAAATATATATTGCTTTAAAATAACAATTCATGCTAC
Organism: Myrica gale; assembly: GCA_963930655.1. Classification (NCBI taxonomy): domain Eukaryota; kingdom Viridiplantae; phylum Streptophyta; class Magnoliopsida; order Fagales; family Myricaceae; genus Myrica; species Myrica gale. The sequence goes on from OZ005599.1 coordinate 8,836,230, forward strand.
TTTTGAAATAACAGTACATTCCATTTACTTATCTGTGAGTACTGGTAATGGTGATTTTCTTTTTAACTACAATAGACAAATGGATCATAAGCCTAAGCGTAGAAAATACTAACCAAACTTTTGCACTAAAACTAAAGTTATACTTTTCCTTTTCCGTCTTTTCTATTTTCTTTTCTTCTCTCCTTCTTTACTCTCCCCTAAGTCTCTCATTTCTTTTTTTTTCCTTCACTTCACATTCGGTAATCCTTCCCCTACTATTTATAGTTGAGGATTGTCTACACGCATTTAATGCTTTAATGCAATCTTCCCTCTCTTTTTTCCTAATGCTCGCTCACTTTTTCCCTATTTATGAGGCATATGTCAAATATTTGCATTCGTTTTCTACTTTCTCTCTCACACTCTACGCTTTCTTTCTTTTTTGTTGAAACTTCTAATTTTATATATTGAAAAAAATACACTAACAAAAATTACAAGCTAGAAAAACAAAGAAAAGAACCCAAAGGGGGCGTTACAAGCAACAGCGGAGGGGCCAACAGTAAAGTGGCTATTAAAGAGGACACAAGGTCCTCAGAGGTGACGGACATGAAGCCCGAAGTGAGAGGGTCCGAGGGCCCTAGGAAACACAGAAAACCCGTGAAAGAACTGTCGCTGAAGGACCACCAACAGTGTTGGCGAGCCGGCTCCAGTCGAGCGCTAAACATGCAATCCCAGCTGTAATTGCAAACAGTAGAAAAACACATAATTAAATCGAAGCAAGCCTTAAACAGAGAGGCTAGCCCAAATGGGCGAAAGCATAACATAAAACAAGCTCTAAACATAGAGGCTGACCCAAACGGGTGAAAGCATAACATTGGCCACGGAAAGTTCCGTGGAGATTCTGGCCCGAACAGGATCGGAGGATCTCCAGCTGGTGAGTGCACAAGCAAAGCAAGGGAGGGATAAGGAAGAGCTGAAATATCCAAAATAATGTCAACTTGTTCAACAATAATAGGCTGTTGACCAGCCAAACTTGGCAGAATCTCTGAGATTTGCCAAAATAACCCAAATAGCCTTCAGGTGGACAGCCGAGATACAAGAAGGCGGAAATAGATGAATAAGATCAAATCCAGCTCTACCAGGCGACGGAGGCAAGACCGGAAGATCAGAGGGAAAATGTCCGACAGGAAAACAAGGGAAATCCGAACGGTAAGAGCTCCCCATATCTGTGTAAACAGCTCCTGCTCCCAAAGAACCGTACCCGTCTCGGGCTGGGTACCTTCGACATCGCCGAAGAAGCCGCCTTGGCCTACGACAGGGATGCCTACAAGCTCTGGGGCGACATGGCCATGCGCAACTTCCCCAAGCGCCGCAAGCAAGGCGACCAGCCTTTCCATTTCTCGGTGGACGCGAAGATCCAAACTATATGTGAAAGCATGGCCGACTCACCGAAACAAAGCAAGGGAGAGAAGCCAGCGCGTTCGACCAGGAAGTTGAGGCAAGCCGTCTCGGTTAGGCTCCAACGCCTGCCAAACAGACCAGAGAGGAGGAGAGGGGAGAGGGAAGAATGAGGAGAAGAAAACTAAAAAGGAGGAGGGGGATGATGGAGCCGGAGCTCCCCCCTCCACCGTAAAGCGTTTGCTGGGGTGGAGAAAACAGAGAGCGTTGTATTGAAGGAAAGCTGGGGGACTACACATATCCAACCCCAAACACACTCTACGCTTTCATTTCTCACGTTACACACAAAGACATGAAAACAAAAGTCTCATACATCACAAACACATGAGTCTCTCTCCTTTATTTAGGGAGGGTCATGCCAATTTTCCCTTTGCCTTTAAAAGGGGTGGTTGGTTGTTCCCTTCCTTTTCTTTTTGTTACCTCTCCTTACCTATAGGCCAGGGGCTATGACCATCTTGGATCAAACATATATATATATATATTTGCTTGAAAATGATTATTGGACCAAGCTAGGCCAGTAGATAATTTCAATTAGTTGTAATGTTATACATAAAGGAAAATTACACTTATATTTATAATACCGCCATACTAATTACAACCTGTTCCAATAATTTTTCTCCTCGATAATTGATTCATCTAAACTATTATTTTTTAATTACCTTCTCAGTTAAGATTTGACAATTAATATAGAAGAAAAATATGATATCTGAGACAATCTCGATAATTATATATTCATAAAAGAAGTAAAGTTTAATAAACTTGTAAATGAAGGAGTCAATTATTGCATTTTTCTATTTTTGTTTTTGTTTTTGTTTTTAAAATATTTTCATAATGATTAAGATAAAAAAAATATATGTGTAAGTAAGAGTGGTGGGGCTATAAAAAAAACTATTTGGAAAGAAAAAGTATTTTAATTTTCTTTTCCTGGTTGGATGTGAGAGTAAAATATATATATATATATATATATATGTTTGAAATGAAATTTACAGTGCCAATAGTCTTTTTTTTATTGTTTTGTGTTGTTTTTAGGCTAAATTGCACCAACGGCTCCTGAGGTATTCTAAAGTTGCAATTGAATCCCCAAAGTAATAAAATAACCATTTAGCTACATGAAGTAATGATTCTGGGAAAAAGGGGCCTCTTTGTCCCCTCCACTAACGATATATGCTGACATGTGGGGATTTTACTTGAGTTTAAGATTTTGGGGGGAGAATGTGGAAGACGGTTCATGGGGATAAGTAGGTAGAAAAATTTTGGTGTTTTTTTAGGTAATCTTTGATGAACCATAATATGACTTGTTCAACCCATCATAAGTACACCAGCCCAACTAAAGTCCTACACGAACCCATTAGCACACTCAAGGCCCTCGGCCCATCCACATATGAATTTCCCTTCACCCTTATATTTTCCTGCCCAAATATTCAGACATATGAATTTATCCTTCCATGTTTTCCCACTCAAATATTCAAGGAGTCCTAAGATTCACGGTACTAAGACCCCCATGTGGGACTCTACCACCTCTCTATATAAATAGTCAGGTATTCTCCTTCATATTCTTTCATGCTTAATTTCATGCTCTCAAGCTTTAACTGCTCTTCTTATACTTAAATCTTCTTGAGATCTAACTTAGGCATCGAAGTTTCCGGATCCAGCGTCGCCCCCTCCTCTTGTTCCTTTTCAGGTCTGATCGGCTCCGACCAATGGTGATTTTTGGCATCATCAGTTGGCGTCGTCTGTGGGAACTCTCAAACAAAAGCCTCCTCTAAACAATGCACGCTCATCAAGGCAATTTCCAGCCATCTCCCTTGCCTCCCTCGTTACCAATGTCATTTTGGAACATGGACTTCCTAAAAACCGTGTGTCTCGTCGCCATAAAACACCAATAAAAAGGTTTTCCCCGTGAAGGGTCATCTGAGTCTCTCCTTTGCGTGACTGCATGGTAAAAAAACTAACTTCTTCTGAGATCTATGCCGCTTTAACTTGGCCTACATGTATCCGACGTTTTTCTCTACAAGACCGATACCTCCGACCACAATCGGACGACATGGATCAAAATATTTTACCATCTCAAAAGGTGCATCATGAACCTCCAATCTCAGCATCATGCGGTTGAAGCTTCATCATTACACTTCAGCTAACATTTGATATTTATATCAGAAGAGGAAAAGTTATTATATGCTTTGCAGGTATCAGCATAATATTAAGATAACTCTGAAACAATCTCGGCTAAAAAGGTAACTCTCAACTTGTTTGGTTTGATAAGGGAGGACTCTTAGGCTGTTACTTGATAAAGATAGAATTCTTTTGAATTCAAATATTTAATTGAAATTTTGTAACTCCACTCTATGTTGATGTTTATTTTTCTGAAACTTATAAATGAAGGGACATGTCTTTATGCCAAGTCAAACAGGTTATTCGGTGGAAGTTTTTAGTGCTCTACATTTACCCCTACTATATGCAGAGCAACGAATCTACATATGACAATATTGAAGTCGAACATGCAAGGAGAACTCTTTGGGAGAATTGAACAAGGCTTGCACGGATTTAATTTATCTGCCCACAAATAACATCTCTTTATCTAACCTAGTAATTTCTAATCTTGTTTATCTTCTCTAATATAACAAACTTTTAGTATTATCTTATATGATAATTCAGGCATCTCGTCAATCTCTACAAAGTGCCAAAGGAGACATGAAGCACCCATGCTCAGCGCACCTCCTGGCCTCGGCGGCCCTTGGTCTCAGCAACCCTTGTGAACACCCCCGTGACGGGAACACCCCCACACGCCTGGTCAACTCAACCAGGCTCAGCGCACCACCTGGCCTCGGGGCCATTGGTCTCAGCGACCCTTGTGAGCACCCCATGAAGGGAACACCCTCGCACGCCTGGTCAACTCACCAGTGCACAACTCACCTCCTGGCCTCGACAGCCCTAGTCTAAGCGACCCTTGTGAGCATCCCCGTGATGGGAACACCCCCGCACGGCTGGTCAACTCACCAGTGCTCAGCGCACCTCCTGGCCTCGGCAGCCCTGGTCTCAGCGACCCTTATGAGCACCATTGTGATGGGAAAAACCCCCGCACGACTGGTCAACTCACCCGTGCTCAGGGCACCTCTTGGCCTCGGCGACCCTTGGTCTCAGCGACCCTTGTGAGTGCCCCATGACGGGAACACCCCTGCACAGCTGGTTAACTCACCCATTCTCAGCGCACCTCCTGGCCTCGGCGGCCCGTGGTCTCAGCGACCCTTGTGAGCCCCCTTGACTGTAACACCCTGCATGGCTGGACCAACTCACCTGTGTTTAGCGCACCCCCTACTATGCCTAGAGCACCCTTAATGATACAGTGTCGAGGGCACCACACTACAGTGCCGATAACACCACCATATTACAGTGCCTAGAGCACCCTTAATGATACAATGCCGATAGCACCACCATGTTACAGTGTCGATAGCACCACCATGTTACAGTGCCTATAACACCACTATGTTACAGTGCCGATAGCACCACCATGTTACAGTGGTTCTATATGTTACAGTGCCTATAACGCCCTGAGGTTAGAATGCCTGTAGCACCCCGATGTTACAGTGCAAAGAGCACCACTTATGTTATAGTGTCGAGCGCACCCTCATGTTACAGTATCGAGAACATCATTCATGTTACAATGCCGAGAGCACCCTTGCTATTACAATGTCATGTGCACCCCTTGGTCTCAGTAATCCAAATATCCTATTGATAATATCTCTTTATCTACCTTGGTAATTTTGTTGTATTTTATCTAACATGAAGAACTTTTAGCTTTTTATCTTATCTGATAATTCCGACACCTGGTCATTCTATGCAAAGTGCTACGAGCACCCTTAATTAGTCCCCCCGTGACGGAACACCTCGGACGGCTGGTCTAACTCACCTGTGCCACGGGCACTCATACATTAGCGAATTGGCCTCAGCGACCTGTGCCTACGACCAGAAAATTGGTCTTGGTAACCTGTGCCTATGCTAGCAAATTGGTCTTGATAACCTGTGGTCCTACGCCAGCAAATTGTTGATGTCGCAAGGTCAAGAACATTATTACACCCGAGAACAGGTATAACTCCGCAACATCAAGGACACCTCCACACCAAAGAACTGGTCTGATTCCAGTGTGTCAAGGGTACTTCCACATCAGAGAATTGGTCTGACTCCGCAGTCCGAAAGACACCTCTACACCAGCAAATTGGTCTAAACCATTGTGCCAAGGGCGCCACTACACTAACAAACTGGTCTAATTCTAGTGTGTTAAGGGCACCTCCACATTAGAGAATTGGTATGACTCCACACTCCGAAAAGGCACCTCTACACCAACAAACTGGTCTGACTCTAGTGTGTTAAGGGCACCTCCACACCAGATGGTTGGTCTAGTTCGACAGCACAAAAGATACCCCTTTTATAACGATGATTGGACTAAGAAACTCTGACTGGCTTAATTTGGTTTAAAGGGAGAACTACTGATGGGCCATAATATGACTGACCCAACCCATCAGAAGTACACCAGCCCAACTAAAGTCCTACCCAAACCCATTAGCACACTCAAGGCCCTTGGCCCATCCACATATGAATTTCCCTTTCCCCTTATATTTTCTCGCCCAAATATTCAAACTTAAATATTCAAGAATATGAATTTATCCCTCCATGCTTTCTCAATCAAATATTCAAGGAGTCCTAAGACTCACGGTACTAAGACCCCAATGTGGGACTCTACCACCTCTCTATATAAATAGTCAAGTATTCTCCTTCATATTCTCCCATGCTTAATTCCAAGCTCTCAAGCTTTAATTGCTCTTCTTATACTTAAATCTTTTTGAGATCTAACTTAGACATCGGAGTCTCTGGATTCGACGCTACCCCCTCCTCTTGTTCCTTTTCAGGTCTGATCCGCTCCGGCCAGTGGTTATTTTTGGCATCATCAATCTTAGCTGATGTGACAATGAACGTGGTCATAAGTGGCTGATTAGGCCAACAGTGACGTGGTATTTATGGGTTGATGCTTTTAAATTGGGCACATGATGCAGTTTGATTGGATTGGCGTGACATTAATGTGACATGTCAGAATTTAACGTTAATGGAGAGGGACAGAGGCCAACAGAGAGACCTCTTTTCCCGAAACTATTATCTTATGGAACTAAATGACTAATTTTTTACCTCGAAGATCCGATTGCAACTCTCAAATACCTTAGGGGTCGTGGGTGCAATTTCGCCTGGTTTTTAATAGAAATTGAAGACAATATTTAGATTTTAAAAAATAAAATTGTAGAGTTGTCTGGGGCTATAATTTCGACGTAATAAACTAAAAATCGCCGCCAAAAGTAAAAAAGCCGGGAACTTGATAAAGCAAAACGGGGAAGATTGACCATGTGATTTTGTTAAAACTGAAGGCTATGTTTGGTTTAGTTCTCAAAACAATTTTTGTTTTTGTGTTTTTTTGGAAGTAGTGTAGATTATCTTGGGATTGGTGAAAAGTTGGTTAAAATTTGTTGAAATTTGTAAAAAGTTATTGTGATTGATGAAAAGGTATTGAAATTGATGAAAAAATTATTGTAATTGGTGAAAATGTATTGAAATTGATGAAAAAGTGAGTGAGAAGTTTTTGAAAACTTTCTGAGACCTTAAACAAACATAGCCGAAGCATTTTTCATTAGACCGTGGCTTATTCTCTCGAATGAAAAGCGGCCACGTTTTTTAAAAATTCGATTGAAATAAGAAATATATTCTCCGATGCCAAAACCCAAACTCACCCAGCAGTAGGCAGCAGAGAGCTTGCAAATTTTCACGCCCAGAGATGGTGAACTACCTCCTGATGGTCACTGCGGAGCTCGAGAACCTCACCAACCTTGAGCCCGAAGGTGGCTGCGACGACCCCAACTTTTCCTATCTCTTTAAGGTCTCCCTTATTTTCATATTCGGATTTCTGTTTCCTGCAGCTTCTCTCAAATCATTGTCGCTGAATCTTTTTCTATTGCTGCGAATCTGAAATCGATTTATTGGTACAGTTATCTCTTTTTTTTTAGGTATTTTAGTTTGGACTGTTTTTTAGTATTACTTTCTCGTGCATCTTCCTTTATTTTTTGTATCTGTGTGACTGTGTGTGTTTTGGAATTGCGAATTGGTGTGGTTTACTTTTTGAATCTACACTCGTTCTTGATAGTGTCTTCTCGGCGGATTTATGACGACTGTTGATTGCTAATTTGTTGTTAATGTGAGCATTTAATAGCGATTTTCCACTAAATTTGGTGTGTTTGTGTGTGTATTGTGATTAATATGTTGATTCTTGATACCTGGTGCTCTTGGGAATTGATGACATTAGTTGTATCTGGTATTTTTCTTCTAATGGCACTTATGATTCATGTAGTTTTCAACTTTTGTAGCTAAAATGTGGAAGGTGTGGAGAGGTAAGCCAGAAAGAAACTTGTGTGAACTTGAGCGAAACTGTTGCTCTCCCGGTTGGCAAGGGAACCACACATCTCATTCAGAAGGTAACCTCCCCTTGTCTATCTGGTTGACATAACTAAGCTGTGTATTATACATTTAAAGGGATTTATTTCTTCAGTTAGCGAGAATGCTCACAATTGGTTGCTGATAATCAAGATAAAGAAAATGGAAAATGGAATGATGGTATATTAATTTTCTGAATCTTGAAATTTCTTTCTATATTTTACTTGCCATTTCGGAGCAAACAAATCTATCGACTTCAGATTATTCAGGTAATTTTGGTCTAGGGGTATAAGATTGACTTTGTGGGAAAACCTTGATGATTTGTCTCAATTGCTTCTTCGAACTCTTGTAGGACAATGTCCATGGAGAGTGCACCAACTAAATTTCATTTCAATGCATAAAAGTGGTGGCCAGTTCCACCATTTCCTTTGCAGCTTTTGCCTATTATGATGTCCAACTGATTGTTTATTTGATGTTTTTTTTATTACTAGCCTCTAGTGACATGCTCTGTTCGTGCAGCTCGTCCACTGTGTCTTCTCTTTAATCGCTTGAGACATGTTTTTCCTTCGTTTATTATTTCAAAAACTCTTATCGTGTAATCCACAACAATTTTTGCCTTGAACTCATAAATGCTTGTATTTTGGTGTCACATCTAAATCATTTATCCTTTACAGTCTCTATGTGTACTTTCTGTGTTTTGTTGGAGTCTTCTACTTGTGGAACAAACTTGGTATATGAGGTGCCGAAAATTAACTCAATGTGGTACACTCAGGCTTATGCTTATGCTTGTGCCATGATCTATGAATGATGGGATCTTGTTTGGTCGCTATATCTTCCTTTTATTTTGTAGCTTTACCTTGTGATAGAACTGCTCTTTGCATTTTGATTTGGTTTATCAAGCAATTGACTTCTGAGGGCATATTTTAGCTTGTATTTTTGTGTTTACTATAGTGCAAGTTTTGTGGGAGGGATGGTACTGTAACAATGATCCCAGGCCGAGGTAAACCACTGACAGGGGAAGCAAGTGAATCTGGGAAGCATACCCCCTTGATGTTGTTTGACTGCAGGGGTTATGAGCCCATGGAATATGTATTCGGCAGTGAATGGAAAGCTGAATCTGTAAGTTGGCCCCTCTCTCCCCTAAAGGCCTCCTTTTTTCCCTTTCAGTGAAGAACACAAGGAGTTGGGGATATTTTAGTTTAAATTAAAGTTGTACAATTGCTTTCCAATTGAACATTAAAGTGACCCTATGATTGGGTGAATCTTTCCTAGAATTGATTCTAGTTACTAAGAATAAGGCTAATACCTATTCTTATTCCTTATTGCCTTGTTTCCTTTATATTTTTGTGTTGAGCAGTTAAATTCCATTTCTTATTATGTGTTATATTCCACTATTATGCAATGAGCTAGGGCGATGGAAAATGAGTTGTATTTGCTATGAGCATCAATGCTTTTTTTTAAGGGTTGGTAGAGTGATTGTAGATCGTTTGGAGAAACATGCACTTTGCATTATTGACTTTTTGCATTTTTTTTCTCTGGAATTTTGACTAAGAATATGTGCAATATATTGCCACTTTAACATTTTCCAGTTTTTCATGCATTAGAATCAGACCCTGTGCTTCTGGCAAAGTTTCATGAATGGCTTCCAAAATTTATCCCACATAGTACTTGTTTATATGACTTGTTTATATGTGCACAAGTTGCCGTCTTGAATCTAGCTTCTGATTAAGATTTTGAGAACTAAAGAGATCAAAGAAGTTTGTGTAGACAATATCACTTATTCAAAAAGGCTGCTTAATTAATATAATTGGGGATGAGTTAGAAATGTATGTCTTCAATCATTTAAGCTGGAGTTACTCTATGCTCACCGGAAAAAGAAGAAGCTGGAATTACTCTATAGGCAACTGTTCTGCTCCTAGACTGTATCTCTGAAATGGTACTGCCTGATTAAAAGTGGCGGACAATCTAGTGGCTTCCAAGGTTTGAGACACAGTTGTTATATAGTCACTGTCATGTGTTACATTTTGCATCTTGTTTGAAGAGAAATCGGACATATATTCCTCTTTACCGTTGGACTTCAAAAGTAACAAATTGATTTCTTTGTTGGTTAATCTCATCTTACGGTACTATTCATTCTTTAGATTGCAGGAACTAAATTTCACAGCATTGACTTGTCGGGAGGAGAGTATGTAGAATATGATGAGAAGGGAGAGTGCCCAGTTATGATCTCCAATCTTCGTTCTACATTTGATGTGGTGAAGTAGAGATTAGTTCCCTTAGGTTGATATTTTGTCTTGGTATATATTGACTAACATTTGTCTCGATGAGGTAGTTGGATGGTTTATATTATATGCTTATCAAAAATCTATATCTGAAATTTGATATCCTGGACTTTAGTAGATGTTCCTAAATTTTCCTGTTCGGCCTATGAACTGACTATCTTATGGTTGTACACAGTGAAATCTGTGGTTGTTTTTGGGTTTACATCCCGAATTAGAGACTTGTGTCCCAAAAGTAAATCTCTGTTTTTTTTCATCAGATGACATTACTTTAGTTCTATTATTGAGGGAGGACTAAGCTTTGACCACATATCAAAGATGCAGGGCTTGATGAAGTTTTTTTGTCTTTGGTTTTTGCTTTTTACCCCATTTTGTCCTTCAGGTCTCAAATAGTCGTTTATCTTGATTAGTAAATATCGAAATTATGTTATTCTATAATCTGCCTTCGAATTAGTTTCAGTTGGTATGAAATTCCTAATTTTTAGGTTTCCTCATTAATGAAATAAAGCCAATATACTTAATGAGATGTGGTGATTAAAATTGATACGACTAGGTATTTGTCTACTGTTGTTATATAAACAACAATAAGAGAGAGCCAAACTAATTGATAGGGAGTAGGGCTGAACAAAGCCGGAATGCAAACCGGACCGAACAGAACCGAAAAACGGGACCGGATTTGCGGTCCGGTCCGGACCGGATTGAAAGACTGGATTTATCCGGTCCGGTCTATACATTTTTTTTAATTTTTTAAAAATTAATACAGCACTTCGCAGTGCTATCTGCACTGCGCTTTGCGAAAAAAAATTTTAAAAAAATATTTTTTTAAAAAAAAAGAATTTAAATCTGGTCTGCTCTGCACTGCGCTCTGCGAAAAAATTTTAAAAAAAATATTTTTTTAAAAAAAAGAATTTAAATCCGGTCTGGACCACTTAAGTGGTCCAGACCGGACCGCATTTCTTAAAACCGGACCGGACCACATATAAGTGGTCCGGTCCGGTCCTTTAATATTGGAGGACCGGAAATGCGGTCCGATTCCGATTTTTCACCCCTAACAGGGAGTCTAGACGACTCTATTGTATTGTTAATGAAATCTTTCACATATTGCTATATAAACGACCAATTCAAAAACAAATTACCTTTCAAGCAGAGCAGCTAATGTAGATGGCTCTCGATTCCATCGTACTTTTTTGTTTACTGTTTTTCCCTCCTACTAATCTCTCGATAACTTCTTCACGCGTAAAACGGCTCCCCCAGAGTACCCAAGCAAACCGAGATTTCCCAGAGGTGAAGTTGGAGTCAACGCATTGAACAAACGTCATTTAACATTTTCTTCTCTTTGGTTTTGGTATATAATTCAAGAACAAGAAACAACGATCTCATTAGCTCTTCTATTTCTAAGGAGATGTTCGCTTAACTGAATAAGTTTGTTCGGTCAATAGGTAGCGCTTGAGAATGCTCCAAAAATGACTATTAGTGGTGCATTTTGAATTCTCATCAGGTTGAAAAGATCGATAGTTGAATTTTAGATGAGATTAAAAAAAAGGCATCACCATCAAGGGTGTTGTTACCTTGCGCCTGCCATGCCCTAATGCCTCGCAATATAACTTCCCCTTGGATGGTGTACATGACCTGGGGTATGTTCGTTTTCACCTTATTTTCAGGATTCTAAGTATATTCACAATTCTACCACCGAACATATTCAGAATTCAAACACAAAAACCAATACATTTTACACAATCTCCAACAACTTTTTAATTTTTTATTCAACATAAATTTTCTCTCTCTATACTTTTTCACATAACTCCAATACTTTTTTATTAAACAATTACATCAAATCATTTATCTCTCCACTTTACACAAACACCAATAAAACACTATTCAACATAAAAATTCACAATTTCTCTAAAATCCTACATTTTTTCTCAAAACGAACATCACCCTGGACTTACAAACCAATGTGCGCGTTAAGTTTGGGACTCGCCCAATAATAGAGTGACTCGAACCTACACTCAAACACTCGATACGGTTCATCGAGTACTCGAAAGTCCTGCCTGCAAATTACTAAACTAATTGGTATGTATGTACCTCGTCTTTGACTTAACCTTGTTGAGCATGAATTGCTTGTGCAAGAGCGAATTCCGAGCACGGAAAACTCTTGAATCCCAATACTTCCCTAATCATTTTTGCTACTTACCCAAACTGTGACTTTGGCTATTTTGGTACAAATGTTTTCATTTTTCTATATCATTTATTATAGACGACGACGACGACACAGCAACACAACTAAGACATAAATAATATTTTTTTTTCAATGAGCAAAAAAAGGATAAGAGCAGAAGCTTAAGAGTTTGGTACGTCCTACTTAGAAGTAATCTATATTAACTACTAATCCTGGCCATCCAACAGGGGGACTTAGGTGAACCCAACATGATAGATCTGTAAATTTCACCCACTTACCCTACATATAGCCAATTAAAGTTTCACCAAAATTTCAAGATGCTTTTACTTTAATGCAAAGGACCAAAAATTAATATAAAACCGCAGTATATTAATAAACTTCTCTTTGCGAATGAGATTCAAGAACCTCATAACCTAGGGTTGTGCACAAGTACCGGCGGTGTGCCGGTTTACCGACACCGCCACCGGTACCGGTGCAGCAAACCGCTCCCCGTCCCGTGGCGGCACCGGTTACGGTGTTAGATTTTGCCGCGGGGCAAGGATTTCGACAGTAGCGATTTCCACCGCTAAAATCGTTTTAATTTTTTTAATTTATTTTATATAGAACGAAGATGTTTCTCTTTAAAGAGAAACATTGTCGTTTGAGGGGCCCCGAAACCTTCTTCCATTTTCGAGAGGGCAGGCTGCAACCGCAGCTCCTCCTCGGCTGCCCCAAAATTTCTCCCCCTTTCCCCCTCCCCGAGGCCCGATCGGCGCCTATGTCCTCCACCATCACAGGCGATCCTCACAATAACAACGCCTCAAGCCCTCTACAGCAGACGAAGATCTCTAGCTTCTCTCTCTCTGGCCTATGCTTTGATTTTTCTCTCTTTTCCCTCTATGAATCTATGATCTGGTTGCTTTGATTCGTTGTTGGGTTGATTTCGTTTTTGGATTTGCCGATTTAGGTTGATTTTGAATGCGAACGCCTTTACTAGTTGATATTTATTTTTTACTGGGTTTCTACCACTTCAACCACAAGCTTTTCTTTGTTGTAGTTGTATGCGTTACTCATGGCAGAAGGGTAACAAGCAACGTTGGGTAGATCTGGTTTGGGTGGCGGTAGGCTCAATGAAGTTGGGTAGATCTGGTTTTGGTGGGTAGATCTAGTTTTGGTCGCGGTAACCGCTACCGCCATCGTCAAAACCGTCGTCGTTAGGTGCCGGTTTCCACCCCTAACAGTTCCGGTTGCGGTGTTTATTTTTGGACAACCGCCCATAGCGGTGGCGGTGGCGGTTGAGGGCATAATCGCCACCGCTGATGCACAACCCTACCATAACCTTTGAGATTCGCGGGCTTGTTAGACGTGACCCAAGTGACCACTGAGTTTCAACATATACTTTCCCAAGTAACCACAAAAGAAAGGAAAAGGGAAAATCTCAATCCAATTCGCAAAATGGGATGAAATAGTCATCACCGGAAGCTGTAAAGGGAGGAAGAAAGAAAGAAAGGGAGGAAATCAACGAGTATGTTCCAAATTTACCGACCTCACAAGGAAGCAAGCAATTAAAAAGAATTCCACATCCTTCCCTTTCCTTGAAAAATATATATATATTTTTTAAAGGAATTTCTTAGATATGGTCCTGTGGAGGGCACATCCGTCTCCCCAACCTAAAACACTCCCCAAATTCGGCACCACTCCAGATCCCTCGTTGTGCTCAACGCTTTTTGGACTCTTATCCTTCCTTATGTTTCCGTAGCCAGTGGCACTGCACTACCGGACTTTCCCCATCTTCGTGCGCCCAACCTTCCTTGCATACTGAGAGTACTAACCACGGTCTCTATTACCGCTCTTTGTCTCGCGTAACGCCATTTACCCCAATCAAAGCGCTCGGTTAATTGTTAGAGTCTTCGATTATCGTGATCTGCAGTCAATTGTACGTCGACTGCTACTTGGTACGTTACGCTAACCCCTTGTTGGATCCGATGCCGTCTGATCTTCCCTCAACCATAGCTGTATATGTATTAGGCATCCATTTGCTTTGACTAGTTGCTTTTGAGTTGTGTAATCGCTCAGAATTGGTTCTGGCCACTGTAGTATCAGCTCTAGATCTGCACCAGTTTCTGCTGCTCAGACCGGTTCCGTGGTCGACGACCCACGTCGTAAAGTTCATATTGCTTTCTGAGTTTTCTGTTCTAAGATGTAATTTGGATTGCTTTCTGCGTTTTCTGTTCTAAGCTGTGATCGAAAGAGTAGATAGTTATAAAAAATTTCAGCATCTTCAATCCGAAAAAGCGGTTTCCAATTTGGTGTTTTAGAAGACAGAATACCCCGGAACTTGAATTGTAGAGTACTTTTGGTATCAATATGCAATCTCGCGTTGAGCCTTTTGAGGAAGGCAAGGAACCTCAGGGTACAAACAGGACGATACAATCCAAAGCCCTGCCGTTAAGGCTCCTTTGGGTACTTGTGCCGTTTCTGGCTCTGTGCGTTGCCTTTTCTGCTATTAGTATATACACAATTCGGTACTTCGGTATTAATAGTGCAATGACAGCGGTAAAGTCGACATTCGAGCCTTGCTATGAGGAAGCTGAAAGTTTGCAGCAATGGATTAGGCCACCATTGAACTTAATCCACACAATGACTGACGCGGAACTTTTGTGGAGGGCGTCTTTTGTGCCTCGGATAAAGAAGTATCCTTTCCAGAGAGTTCCCAAGATTGCATTTATGTTCCTGACTAAGGGGCCATTGCCACTGGCACCTCTTTGGGAGAGGTTTCTGAAGGGACATCAAGGGCTTTACTCAGTATATGTTCATTCGCTGCCATCATTTGAGGCTAACTTTCCACCTTCATCAGTTTTTTATAGGAGACAGATCCCTAGCCAGGTAGCCAAATATCTACGTTATACTTCTTTGTCATGAAGTTGTCAATTTTAACTAAAAGCTCTACGTCTGATTCAAGATGCATAGTTGTTGTCATTGGAATTTTAGATTTTTGTCCTTGAAGTCATATATGGGTTTTTAAGTTACTTATGCAGATCATGAAGTGAGGTTGAAAGTTGTGCCCCATAACTCTTTCTTGCTTCTGTAATTTGCCTAATGCTGGAGAGAGATCTTCATGCAGGAGGATGTTATGTTGCCGTTCTGTTTCCAATGACTGATTTCATCCTACTTCTAGTTGTTTCTTCTTGAGCTCTTTGGATATGATTCAATTATATTAGCATTGCAAATTTTAGCTTAGCCATTACCATAAAATCCCTATGTGCAGACACCTCTTAGCGGGTACCATGATGGAAAGAAAACACAAAAATTGAACAGTATAGAATGCTTTTACTTGGTTGCTTCATACTCATTTTGATTTATCATTAATTCCTTTGCCAAAAATGGACCCAACTTTTGTCAGAATGAGAATGAAGTTGACAGAGCTTTCTAAGCATTAGTTTTAACAACTCGTCATTTGAAAGCAAGCAAAGTAATCATCCCAAAATTCAAAACCATGAATATTCATCGTTATCCTCTTAATCAGATATTCCTCCTTGAATTGGACAAGTGTGAAGTGGTTTAGGAAATTCGAGTTGTGTGCATTCTATAAGTTGATTAATATTCAAAATTTGGTCAATCATTAAATGCTTCAAGAAAACAAGACCTGATGTTGTTCTGGCTACAGACAAGAAGCTTGTTTGAAATGGTTCGGCCCAATCACTAGTAGAACACATGTAACTATTGCAGTTAAAGTCCAAATGTGTGTCCTTGCTCAATCTGAACCTACCTCATTTAACACGTCCATAGGAAGGATTGACGTGTAAAGTTGATTATTTATGGTCTCCTAAGTGGATCCGACCTTAGTGAACATGTTCCTTAGGAAGGATTAAGCCGGAAAACTATTTCCACTGCCTCCCTTAGGTCTTAAAAGTATTTTAAAAAATATTTTCTCTGTAATGTTCTCATTTACTCGTAGACTTTGTTAGAGTTCCAATACTTTCATTACATATAGGTGAGGGAGCTGCTTTTACCTGAGGGAAATGGTTGTAGTTGTGGGACAGTAGCAAGTTCATAACTCATGTTGTTAAAATTTCCCCCAATTGATATCATTGGAAATGGGTATGGAATTGAGGCTTTTGCAAGACTCGATGTGAATTTCTTTTTTAATGAGTGTCCCTTTTCTCCAATTTGAGCTACGAAGGCTTGATGCATCTACCAATATTGTCTATAAATCATGATGTTTCTGTTTTTGACATGGTATTGTGGTTGTTTTTGTTAATGGTACCTGGCTTTCTGTTAGGAGGAGGATGAAATTTAGCTAGATGAAGATGCGGGAATATGAGATGAAAGTTTTCTGAAATTAATGATACTTGCATTACATTACTTTTGTTTTCTTAACTAACGCAGAATAAGAGCACACCTCTTATTGGGTTTTTATAACCCATCTTTGGGTATGTGAGCTGGACATATGTCGTTTTAAGAAATGGTAACTAGAAACAGAATTGGTTTTCATTTGTTAGCCATTTCCTTTTTAAAGCAAAACTGGTTATGTTTACTGCATATGCATGCAGCCAGCCAACACCAATCTTAATGAGCTAGCTCTGTAGCTTACTCATGAATAAATGATCTGTTGGGCAAGCACTTTAACACTTGCCATATGTTCAAGCAGCACTTAGATTTTAGTTAGAGGCAACTGGTTGCATGGGCAGATAGCAAGTGAACTTTAATCTTACTGGAGGATCAAATGCTAGAGATTTGGACTCAAACCTAGACACAGAGCAGCAGCAGTACCACCAGCCACGGTTGCAGACTTTATTTTATCATAACTTGCCTAATTTGGTTAGGTTGTGTTGTCTTGTTCATATAGTTGCTTGGAGGAACTCTTGTGGGTGATTAGAAACTCCAAACACTGCTTAAAATTTTCTTAACTCATGTTTTCTTGGCTCATGGCATGGACACTGCCCATCAATATCCAGTCAGAACTCTTGAATGCTTTATCTTTGTTCTAGATGATTATAGAACACTTTTTTCCAGTCAAACATGTGGACTTCTTGGATCTATTACTTCTAGTATTGGGATAAGGAGATGATGGGTTTGTGATTTTCATCTGCAGGTCTCTGAGTGGGGAAGGATGAGTATGTGTGATGCTGAGAAAAGACTCCTTGCTAATGCTTTGCTTGATGTCTCCAATGAGCGGTTCGTTCTCCTTTCTGAATCATGCATTCCTCTCTATAACTTCAGTATCATCTACCAATATGTAATGAAATCCAGATATAGCTTCATGGGTGTGTTTGATGATCCTGGTCCATTTGGGAGAGGACGCTATAATGATAACATGGCACCTGAGATAGATATCACCCAATGGCGTAAAGGATCTCAATGGTTTGAGGTTAACAGGAAGCTTGCAATTAGTATTGTCGAAGATACTAAGTTTTACCCGAAATTTGAACAGTTTTGTAGACCAGCATGTTACGTGGATGAGCATTATTTCCCCACCATGCTAACCATCCAAGCAGGGAATCTATTAGCAAATAGAAGCATCACTTGGGTGGATTGGTCAAGAGGTGGACCCCATCCAGCTACTTTTGGTAGAGCAGATATCACAGAGGAGTTCTTCAAACGAATTCTTGGAGGTCACAACTGCACCTACAATGATAGGTCCTCTTCCATTTGCTTCCTATTTGGAAGAAAATTTGCTCCAAGTGCCATGGAACCTCTATTACGATTATCACCGAAGGTTTTGGGCTTCTGACAATCAAGTCCACAATCTCTTCTTAGTCTTAAACCGAGATATGGAATTGGAACATCAGAAAGGCTTCTCCCATGAAGACTGCAAGACTGGTTCTCTGCATCTTACATGTCGATGCCATCATAAGTTTTACCTCCTTTGTGATATTATTTTCCCCTTTTTTGCATACATAGAGTTACTGGACTCAGAAAAAGAAATACATTTCAGTTCTTTGACAATGCCAATGTCTAGAACAATTCTAGATGTACAGAGAGACTAGCATTTAGCACAATGTTCACATTTTTTTGTGCAGTGGTTTTTTGTTTTGTGAGTTTGATCTACCTTGCCTGCTGGTGCCTTAAGTGTGACTGTGCATGGCATTGTATTACTGCTCAGCAGTTCGAAGTTGCTCCAGCAGGAAATAATATACATTGGTCGGTCTAATCATGCAGTCAACCAGAGCCGACTTCCCTACCACTCAGAAATAAGCTGGTGGACTCGTGACATCTTCTTTCCGTGGAAAACTCACTTTTAAACGCGACACTGTAAAAGCAAATGTTGAATGACATGGAAGCCACTGTCTCACAGCAGAAGACGGAATTCAAAAGCCTTTTGAACACTACTGTATAGTGTATATAGTTGGTTTCCATGTTATCACTTATCGATAAAAAGATGAGGAATTGTTTCCAGTCTTGCACGGTTAAAAAGCACCTCTGGTATTGATTGATCGAGAGATTTGAAAGTATCTTGGGAAAATTTCACTTTGCGCCTTTAATTCCTGTTTGAACTGCTGAATTTTTTTATACTAAATCTTCGAACAATTAAAATTTATCAATTTATCTATATAATTCGATTGTAAAAATAATTTCATCTAGCCTATTCATAACATATAGTATTATTTTAATTATCAGATTTTTTTAAGGCATATAATGAATAGATTTGGATAATCTAATAAGAGTTTAATGCCAGGAATTTAGTAGTTTAACCCTGAACTGAAATGATATTGACTCTCATAATTTAGGCGTGACTTTTTTTTTTCTTTAGTATTGTTTCTTTATTCTCTAACTCGTGGTGACGGCGAAATGTTGCTATTAGGGGTGTTCATTTGCACCGGCGGTGTCCGTTTTAACCGCTACCGGTACCGTAACCGGTAAGGGAGGTTATTATGCCTTAGCGGTGCGGTGGCGGTATCAAATATGTGATTCTGTTAATTGCGGTGACGGTTTTCGTCAAACCGTCACCTACACTACTGTTAATCACCTTTAGTTGAGACTTGAGATGATTATTGATTATGTGACATACTTTTGTTGGGTTTTTGTGGAATATGTTAGTTGGTTTATGTCACATTGTTGGACACTTTTATTAGATTTTAGTCTTTATGTTTGAATATGATATTACTTTTGGATAACTTATTATATTTGTTATATTATTAATTATTATGATATTATATTTGAATATGTTATGATATTTGTTCATTTGATATGATTATTGATTAAGATATTATGTTGGAAATTTAAACAGCCCGAACAGTTAAAAAATGAAAAAGTCCATTTTTTTATACAATGATTATAGGGTTTAAGCGATTATCGTATAATCATTACCGTCACCAGCAAGAGCGGTTATTGTGTTTTAACGGTACGGTGACAGTGTCAATTTTATCAAACCGTCACCTATATTATAATTATTCATAACGTACTTGCTAGGAATGTCATGTTACCTTTAATGAACCGTGTGGCACTTGAATTTAAAAAAAAAAAAAAAAAAACTGTGTTGCACTTTGCGATTAAAAAATTGTACGATACATAGGTGTAAAACTGTTCCACTAAATCACCGTTGGAGTCCTAGTGACCCCCTATGACTCACCAACGCACTGATTGATAGAGCTTTCGAGCTACATTCATTCGCGACAATGAACCCTTCAACTCTGCCTTAAAATAAAAAGGCACATGTTCTGTCACCATGATTTAGGACAACGAAGCCTAATGGTCGTGTAGACCTTTTCTTTTCTTTTACCAAAAGGCAAGTTAACCAGAGTTCGAGTCATTTAAGGACCGGTGTTTGTTCAAATTTTGTTTCTTTGTCAAAGTTGTAGGAAATATTCTCGAAATTTTGAGAATCTTTACTTTATTGAAATTTATTGTGATTTATAAAAAGTAGAGTGTATAAGTGTAAAAGTTAAAAATTTTGAAATTTGTTTAGCTTGCCTATATTGGTGAGACCCCGAATGATTGTGGAAACAAACATGTTAATTAGTTCATGAAAAAAAATTGGTGTAAAATGAGAAAATATATAATTTGAGTAAATATTTTATATTTATTTTTATAAAATAGGTAATTTAATGAAGTGATATTATTTTATAATTATTTTAGATTATAAACACATTATGTCATCAACCACAAACTAGATCAAATAATTGAATAATATCATAAATAAATAAAAAATAGTGGTTTTCTCTATAAGATAAAAATAAAATAAAAATAAGTGGTTATTATTAGTGATGCGTCAGTGTCACCGACCATATTTTCGCCACTCACGCACCGATAACACATGAGTGACTGAAATCTTTTCAGTTACCCCTTCCAACCCTAAAATGGGCGAGAAACAAATGCCCCGTAATATTTACAAACAACAAAGCCCATATTGTAATTTTCTATTTTACTCTTGTTTAGACTAATGTAGAGCATGTGTCTCGTAAGCAACCCCGCAGGAACCAAGAGAAGGTTCTCGAAACTTTTTTTAAAATCAGAAAACCAACCAGCTTAAAAAAAAGGGTTAATGTCCTTTTTCGTCCCTAAGTTTTGGGACGGTACTCGTTTTAGTCCCTAGGTTTTATTTTTGTTCAAAACAGTCCCTAGGTTATTTACGTTTGTCTTTTTAGTCCTTCCGTCCAATTTCGTCACTCCCGAGCCCAGTCAGCTAACGGTGTGACACGTCACACCCAATAGAATATTGACACGTGTACCAACTTTTTAAAAAATAATAAAAATGTCCACATGGACAAAAAAAAAAAAAAAAAAACGGGAGAGGCACCCCCGTGGCATGTGGACATTTTTATTATTTTTTAAAAAGTTGGTACACGTGTCAATATTCTATTGGGTGTGACGTGTCACACCGTTAGCTGACTGGGCTCGGGAGTGACGGAATTGGACGGAAGGACTAAAAAGACAAACGTAAATAACCTAGAGACTGTTTTGAACAAAAATAAAACCTAGGGACTAAAACGAGTACCGCCCGAAAACCTAGGGACTAAAAAGGGCATTAACCCTAAAAAAAACCTAACGTGGGGCCCACCTCGACAATTATGCTTTCAACTGGGAATTGCTAAAATCGCGGCAGTGTGGCCGTTTTATTTGCTTTTCAGCAAAGTCTCCTTCTCCGAAAGACGCGTCATCTCAACGGGCGCATCAGTTTAAAAGAAAAAGAAAAAAATCTTCCGTGAGGGTTCCTGTGGATGCGCGATTCATAATGTCGCGCGTCAGTTAAACCTTCTGGCCTTTTTGTCATGTCAATGAATCGCTATTAACGATTGAGGGAATACAATAAAATATATCCCCAAAGAAGGTACAGGTAACAGCGCGATCAGAGGAAGATAACTTTTGTGTTACGAAACGACGCCGGTTAGATAGAGTTTTGCCTGTGTTTATAACTTTATATTTATATATTTGCCTAGGGGAAAAAAAAAATCCTCTGGAATTTTGATAGGGGCCCACAAGAAAACCCGCTGTCACACCTCCAATCGCCAGCCTGTGACTCGTTGCCCTAATTTCTCCTTTTATCGCGTATATAAATAACAATTCCTCTCCCAGCGGAATTACAGAAAGCGTCTTTGCACTCTCTCTCTATCTCAACATCTTTACGCGTTAAACCTCCGAAGACAGAACATTTGTCTCCAATGGCTCCCTCCAAGCTGATCGCTCTCATGGCCGTGGTTCTCACTGCGCTGTCTCTCATGGGAGCCTCTCAAGCAGAAATCTCAGATGCCCCGTCGCCGAGCCCCACTTCCCCTGCCTCCTCCATCTCCCCGTCCTTCATCTCGGCTTGTCTCGCCGCAGTCGTAGCTCTCGTCTTCGGATCTGCTCTCAGGGCCTGAGGGTGGAGCATTTCATGACACTGCATTCTCTTATTTGTTGTTTCTCGGCATGGTTTGTATATGGTGGTCTGGCTTTTATGTCTAGTTTGGTGTTCCAGATCTCTTTTTAAAAAAATTATTAGGTGGTTATGTGTTCCTTAATAGTGGGTTTCAATGAGATCTTTAGTGTTGCACAGACGATACATGTGTTTTGCTTTGGCTTGAGGACTATCACTATTGCTTAGTAAATAATTTATTCTTCCTATCTCTGTGTTCTCCTCGATCGTCTATATGTTATGTGTTATTTCTTCTTCTTTGCTTTTGAATCCGATTGGTTGCTTAGAAATTACGGTGAAAAATTAAGCGAAAGGAATCCGACCTGTTTCGTTGGCTTAGCCAATGTGGGAAGAGTTGTAGATTAGACGAAATTATTAAGCAGGGTTTCTTGATTCCTATTAACTAAAACGGTATCAGATTCTTCTGCTTCGGTACCTTGATATTGTTGTTGGGAGAGATAACTTCGAACACGAAATAATAACAACCAATTTGCTGTTACTGTTTACGTGTACGATCTACTATTTAGAGCTCAAAATCTGATCTGCACCATTCAGATTATAGCCATTGTATAGTGAATGTCTCCTCCAAATTTCAGAGAACACAGACCAAGCGGGATGAAATAAGTTGTCCTCTCTGACGTGGAAAGTGGACGCTGACTTGGAGAGATATGTGTATGAAAATTCTGTTACTTAGGATTACGGAAGATAAAAAAGAAAGACTAATATTTAGGTTATCTTTTTGTCGTAAAATTTTTGGTATTATGTTTTGTGATGATATTGGTTTAGTGAAAAAGTGAAGAGAGGTAATTTTTTATATTTTTGTAGTGAAAAGTTATGATTTGATGGGAGAGAGATTATATTGTAGTATTTTATTTTGAGTTGGTAAAAAATTTTGTAAAATTTTTCATGCAAACACTCTTAAACGGGATGAAAATTCAAAGACTAAAAATTCGACTCATTAAGGTTCAAGATTAAAAATAAAAATTGGGTAAACCTAGGGACTAAAAAGTAAATTTTCTATTTTTTTTAATATGTACCACTTGAAGAACTCATCGGTGTTATAAGTTTAAGCGAAAATGACATTTTAATCTTTTTCACCATTTTTATTTTTTAATCTTTGAATTTATTTTTTTTATATTTTAGTCCTTTGATTTTCATTTTGACGAACCGCTAGAACGGAAAAGTCACATCAGCTGACAACTCACCTGTTGATGTGGTAAGAAAAATTGACATTTTAGTCCTTTGATTTTACCTATTTTATTTTTTAGTCCTTAAGTTTAATTTTTTCAAATTTGAGTCTTTGGGTTTACATTTTTCGAAATTACCTTTCTGTCAGGGATTATTGTTCAAATAATTGTTTAATTGTTAAAATTTTTGGATGTTTAAAATTTTATGGTGTTGGAGTTAGTGGAAAAGTGAAGAGAAAGATTATTGGAATAAATTTTTTATATTTATTTGAAGTGAAAATTTATGATTTGATGGGATGGAGAATTTTGGGGTCACAATCTTTCTCACACTCAACAGAACACATCATGTCTCAATTTTGGTGTTTTGAATAAATAACAGATGCTAACATGGTGTTTGAGTCAAAATTTTGGCCCCAATAAAATAATTTCACAAAAAAATTTCTCTGTTCATCAAATCATCACTTTTCACTTCAAATAATAAGTATACAAAATTCATTCAAATAATCTCTATCTTCACTTTTTCACTAACTCCAACACCCTAAAATTTTAAACACCCCAAAATTTTCAAAATCAAACAAGTATTTAAACAATAATCACTGACAGAAGAGTCATTTCGTCTAAAAATGTAAACTCAAGAATTAAAATTTGAATAAATTAAACTTAAGGACTAAAAAAAAAAATGAGTAAAACACAAGGATTAAAATATCAATTTTCCTTACTGCTAAGTTGTCAGCTAATGTGGCCTTTCCGTTAGGGAAAGTGACGAAACCCTGAAAGAAAAGACTATTTCGTCAAAAAATGAAAACCAAATGATTAAAATCTGGAAAAATAAAATAAAATTCAAGGACTAAAATAAAAGTTGTGAAAACCCAAAGACTAAAATGTCATTTTCCCTAAGTTTAAACCCTAATGGGTTTAAGCCTTTTTAAAAGACTCACAATTGGGCTTTCTTTCACATAGAAGGAATTAACCCAACAAATCTCTCCCTTCCGACTATGTGGAGGAAATTGTCATCCCGGCGATCGAGCATTTGTCAACATATCAGAACCATTATCATCATTGTGAACTTTCTCAAGTTCCTGTAATTTATCATTCAACACATCATTGATCCAATGGTATCGAATATCAATATGCTTCGATCTTGCATGGAAAATGAAATTATTAGCAAGATAAATAGCTATGTGGATATCACAAAACAACACATACCTTTCCTTCTTGAAACCAAGTTTCTCTCATTAACTTCTTTGTCCATAGCAACTCTTTAGTAGATTATGTTGCTGTAATAAGTTTTGCCTCTGTCGTAGAAAGGGCAATACACTTCTGAAGTTTTGATTGTCAAGCAACAACCTTACCTGCAAAAATAATCAGATAACCTGAAGTAGACTTCCGAGTATCCACATCTCCTGTCATATCTGCATCTGTGTAACCAACTAGTAATGGTTGTCTAATGTCAAAACCAAGACTCATACTGGAAGTGCCTCAAAGATACCTCATGATCAACTTAACTGCATTCCAATGCTCTCTTCCCAGATTTGACAAGAATCGGCTAACTACACCCACTGCATGAGCTATATCTGGTCTTGTGCAAATCATCACATACATCAAGCTTCCTACTGCTGTGGCATAAAGAACTCTTGCCATGTCTTCCATTTCTTCATCTGTAGAAAGACATTGTTCGGTGCTAAGTCTGAAGTGGGTAGCAATAGGAAAACTAATTACTTTAACGTTGTCCATATTAAACCTGTGAAGCACTTTCTCAATGTACTACTCCTCTTGTGACCAATACATCTTCTTGGCATTTCTTCATTGGTCCCAAGTCCTTCATGGCAAAGGACTTACTCAGCTGTTTTTTTAGTTTGTCAATTTTTGAAGCATTACTGCCAACAAATAACATGTCGTCCATATAAAGTAGCAAAATGATAACATCAGAGAATTTTTGAACAAATACACAGTAATCAGAAGTTGTCTTCGTGTAGCCTTGCTCTACCATAACAGACTCAAACTTCTTATACCACTGTTCGGTGCTTGCTTCAGCCCATATAGACTTTTCTTCAGCTTGCACACGTAATCCTCTTTACCTTTCACTCTAAACCCCTCTAGCTGCTCCATATAAATCTCTTCCTCCAAATCACCATGAAGAAAGACAGTTTTCACATCCATCTACTCAACTTCTAAGTTAAGAGTAGCTGTCAGGCTTAGAACAGTACGAATTGATGACATTTTTACAACTAGAAAGAAGATTTCATCAAAATCAATACCTTTTCTCTGACCGAAACCTTTGACAACCAATCTAGCCTTATACCGTGGTCGTGAAGTGAACTCACTTTGCTTCACCCTGTATATCTACTTGTTCTTCAAGGCTCTTTTACCTTTAGGTAGTTTCACCAATTCAAAAGTGTGGTTATCGTGCAACGACTGCATCTCATCTTACATAGTATCAACCCAGTCTTTCTTATGTTCATCTTCCATAACTTCTGCAAAACACTCGGGCTCTCTCCCGTTAGTCAATAACACACATATTGTTCTAATGAATACTTAGTGGAAGGATGTCGGTCTCTAGTAGACCTCCTGGATGGAACCTATGGTGGAATCTTAGGCACTGTCAACTGTTCATCAGTCTGAACATCTGCTTGAACCTGTAAGGGAACATCCACCTCACCTGTACCCTGGTGGTCATCCTGAACATCATTCTAAACCTGAGTTGGCAAATTCTTCAATGGAACTAAATCCATGTTAATCAAACTATCACCTTTATGAGACATAGATTTCTCTGCTTTATGAATATCCTGAATGGTCTGATCTTCGACAAACACAACATCTCTGCTTCTCAAAACTTTCTTTTCAAACAGCTGAATAATTATTCTCTCTAGATGAAAGCAAATAGAGCGCAATCTCAACAATTATATGTACTAAAAATAATCTCAAGATAATCAATCACACCAAGCCAGAACGACACAAGCAATTTTTACATAGAAAACTTCTCCAGTGTGAGGAAGAAAAAACTACGGAATCTAGTCCAGTCAAATCTCCACTATAAACCAAATAATGGGTACACAAAGTCTTCTCTAGTCACAACTAGAGGCTACAACTCAGATCTTCAAGATGATATCAATATTGGAAAATACAACGGAAAAAGAACGTAGAGAAAATACCAACCAATCCGTGGTTACTGTTCACGTGTACGAACCACTGTTTCCGAGCTTAAAATCTGATCTGCACCGTTTAGATTATAGCTCCTTGTATCATGAATGTCTCCTCCAAATTTCAGCTCAATCGGACCACAGACGAAGCGGGATCTAGCTTTTGATGAAACCTGAGGGTGAAAGAGAAAATCTGCCTCTTTCTTTTTTAATACGTATCACTTAAAGAACTCATAATTAGGGTTATAAGTTAAAACTCTAATGGACTTTATTAAATAATTCCCTAGTGGACTTTCCTTATCATAGAAGGAATTAACCCAACAGATATTCCATCATTTTCGCTGGGAGAAAAGGGGTTTTAGTTTCCAATCTTCAGAAAGGAACAAACACTTGAAAATTGAACCCCTTTCCAGCCCTCGCTGGAGTGGTGACGCGTCACTCACTATAGCTGGTCACGTTGAAGCAAATGACAATGAAAATGCCCTAGGAAACTCACTTTGGTCTCTTTAGAGGCTTCCCAGAACCAGATGGACCATGAAACTTTGTGGATGCAACAGAAGAATGGGCATTGGTGCGCATTTGGAAAGGTGGATCGATGAATAAGAGTTATTTTCTTGATTAATATATTACAATTTGGAGTTGACACATTATTCTCCTCTTAGATCAATCTAGTAATCTAAATAGGGTTGTATTCTCTAGTGGGTCTTCCCACCAACTAAAATGCTCAATTGCTCATAGACAGGGAATAAATTTGTTGGTAACTAAATTAATTATGTTCTTTTCTTTTTATCTTTTTTCCTTCTACGGTCAACTATTCATAAATAAATCACTATACACGTTCAATCGGTAGGAAAGGGGGTTACTTATGGGCAAATCAGCCAATCGGGTCTGGTCAATCCCATTATGAGAAGACAGTCCTTGTAGGTCCAAAAGGCCTTAAAACTTGGGTCTTTGTCGAGAGACTCAGTCCAGGAGCTGAGCTCAAAAAGGTTCAGTTTCACCATCTCGGGCCAAACAATTCATTTCATCTATAGGGGTAGGGCAGATCATTTCGGGGTCATCATTTTCTAATACAATCATCAACCTTTTTTTATAATATATAGGGGAAATTCACTTTTTAGTCCTTAAATTTTGGATACTTTTTTATTTTAGTCCTTCACTTTCAAATTTCAAATTTCAAATTCTTTAGTTTTCTTTGTTTGACGAAATGATCCTTCTGTCAATCTGTCGTTCATATGCTTAAAGGAGGTCTCTGACACGTCAGCAAATTTGTAACGGTCGACCGCTCACTTTCAAAACATATACCCGGTCCATCGCTTCAAGGTCCGTTAAGCATATAGACGGCAGACTGACGGAAGGACCATTTCGTCATAAAAAGAAAACTCAAAGACTAAAAATTTAAAGTTTGAAACCTAAGGACTAAAATAAAAAAGTGTCCAAAACCTAGGGACTAAAAAGTGAATTTCTCTAATATATATGGTAAAGAAAACAAGGCTTGATTACTTCACTGGTGTCTGTGCTATTTCAGTTTCGAAAGTAATCTTCGTCCTATAATAGTCCATGTGCAATATTATTATGCAACAACTTACAATAGTATTTATGTCTTTTTATTTTTAAATTTTGAATTTTCGTAATCTCTATTTTTTTATATTTAAACATGTGTTTAATGAGTATTTTTTTAGTTTAAAAGTGTGACGAGATAAGACTTTAACCCTATTTTTTATTTTAAAAGTTCAAAGAATAAAGATTGAATCATATTTTCAAATTTAAAAGCTAAGGATAGAGATCTATTCTTATGTTTGAATTTAAAAGATATGGATAAATATCTAAGTCTATATTTGAATTGATAGTGAAGAGATAAAGATAAAATCTTGTGTTTGAATTTAAAAGTTGAGGACATATAAGTTTACACTATTGGATTTAAACTATATATAATAACAGTTTTTTTTTCTTTCTCATCTTCATATTTAATCTTCTGATATTCTTTTTATTGACTCTTAAAGAGGAGCTTTAAAGAACTTTTATGACTTCAAAATTGAAAAGAAAAAGGTCCAACACTTGTTAACAAAGTTCCCAAGTCAGCCTATAGCATGCCTATGAGTACTTATTTGCTAGCGGTCCGGTCCGATCCAGTCCATACCTTTTGACAAACCTGTCCAGATCGAATTTATTAATATAAATAAAAAATATTTTTTAATATAAATTACAAACTTAAAAAGTTTATTTTTAATCTAAACTAAAATTCTAAATTTTTATATGTCATTTCTCCTTCGAAATTAACCTAAAAATATTTCCGGTTGTGCAGCCCTATTATTTGCTATCATCCTATTATTAGTGGATCTCAAGTTATATGATTTATAATGACCCCTTTCTTCTAAGTTTTTTTTATACACTTACATTTTAATGTATGTTAATAATACATATTACGAAAGGGTTATACTCTAATAAAAATGAACGAAAGAGAAGGAAAAATACTGAAATGATAAATGATTATATGCAATATTTTTAAATGTTTTGGCTTTTTGACTAAATGAATGTGTAATAGTACTATTCTTAAAGATAACGGTTTTTTACAATTTGCACCTCCTTAATTAATGTAATTGGTAAGTGATGCGTGCCAACCTTTATCGTTTGTTGCATGTATTTATAATATTTGCACCTCCAAGATTTTAACCTTCGTATTCTTCAAGGGATAAATGACCATTCGAAAATATTTAAACCCTCTTCTTTTTTATACCAATTTTGTATAATCTGTCAATAGATTCTTACCAAAGAGCTGTTTTGTGTGGCGGGGATCTCTTAGCTATGCCCTTTGTACATTTGCACCCTTTTTTCAAATTCGCCTATAATTTGCCACTCGCTGCCCCCACCGCTAGCAAAAGCGGTTAGCCACGATGTTGCACTCGTTGGAGAAAAAGCAACAGGTGGATTCGTTCCTGGGTATTAGGGTGAGAAATTTTTTTTTTTGATAATAATGGAATTTTTAGTTCCACTTACTATTCCGTCATATACCACAGTCGGAATCGAAAGTTATTTTTGACAATTTTTTAAATCGAAACCTATATATTTTTTTAAATAAAATAAAAATAGTGCTCAAAATAAAGTATAACATATGTACTTTGATTGAATATTTATTTTAGAATCTAGATTTTGGATAAAAAAAATACATTTATGGTTAATTTATGATAAATACTTAAAAAATACTGAAATTTTCGATTTCAGTTTTTTTTAAATACGGCTCAAAATAAAATGTAACATATGATGAGTACCAAATTTATTTGAATGTTTTACATTTAGTGTATTATATGATGAACAATATAAACATATTTCAAAAACTCAGTCCAAAAAATATTTTTAACTTGTTAGGGCCCCAAAAAAATGTCCAAAAAAACCCACATGTCGTTCTGGAACTTCCGGTTCCGTTCTAGAAGGGAAACAAAATAAAAAAAATTACATTCTGGTTAATACCGAAATTGGTTACTCCGGTTGCATCCGTTCTGGTACTCACCCTTGCCTAGGTAGTGGGGCGCGACTTGCTCTGGCTACTGTAACCCGATCCTACCACATCTCTTTGCCTCACCATTCCCCACCCCACACAAAGGATGTGTACAGGGAATCACATAGGATTTACCTCTAGAAGTGTATAGTGAAAAACACTCGAATAATAATTGCCTCCTAGGCATGGGCGAGATAGTTAGGAGTCAAAGCTACCAAATGGTATACGTAGTTCAAATCCCCATTATAATATTTTGAAAAATTGACATTTTAATTCCTAGGTTTTGCCACTTTTAGCGATTTAGTCCTAAAGAATTAAATCCTAACAAAATAATCTCCAAACTATCATCTTTTGACAAAAATCATCATTCCGTTAGGTTTCGTGTTCTTGTTTAACGGCAGAGCGTGAAACGTTGTCAAATTTTTCATTTGGTACTGCACAAGCCAAGTCAGCTGTCATTCTGTTCATTTAGAAATTGAAACGGTGTCGTGCCTTTTATATTCATCCAACGAAACTAAAATGCAACCAGAGTTATACGAGATCGACGATAAGGAGTGCAACAACAACGTATTAACTATGGTTGCATTTTAGTTTCGCTGGATGAATATAAAATGCACGACACCATTTCAATTTCCCAATGGACAAAATGACAATTGACTTGGCTTGTGCAGTGCCAAGTGGACAATTTGACAGTCTGGAACGCTCTGCCGTTAAACAAGCATACAGAACCCTAACGGAATGATGATTTTGTCAAAAGATGATAGTTCTGAAATTATTTTGTTAGGGTTTAATTCCTAAAGACCAAAATTGCTAAAAGAGGCAAAACCTAGGGATTAAAATGTCAGTTTCCTTAATATTTTAGTGCGATTTACACATGCGGTGAGGGGTCAGGACACGTGTTCCGAATTTGCTTGGGGCAGACTTACACGTGTGGTGAGGGGTCACGACACGTGTTTCGAATTTTTTTTGGTGCATGTATTTTCTTCAGTGAGTTAGATTCATCTGAGTCCGGTGCATAGAGAAGTTCGAGAATCATTCTCGCTACACAAAAAAAAGTAAAAAAAAAATCAATCTTTTTTATGAACTAGTGCATTACTTCTTAACAGAGCTTTTCTCTTCACCGCACTCCACAATCCCGTTCAGTCTCTACTTTTTGGTAAATCTAATAATTTTACAGTCATTTTTTCACCTCTGTCTTTCCAAATTGTTCTCTCTGTTTTTTTTTTTGCGGTAATACACAATTCTGTTAACTTCAAAAATATTTTATTGTCTCCTTTGATTCTATGATACCTGAGCTTGTCAAACAGACCATTGAAAGAAAAAAATCGATGAAATTCAGTTAGTACGTTTTTTCCTCTTTAATATTTGACTGAGATAATAAATTTTGTGCCAAATTTGATTGGTCTAATATTAATACTTCTATAATTGAGAAATAAATTTCTGAAACTTAGAAGGCAGAAGCATGATGGATGCTCTTTTATTTTATAGGGATTTATCCATATTTTTTAAAAGGGTAGTACCATAGTATAGTATGCACTATTATTATAGGCCAAAATCAATCTAACCTCTTTCAAAACGTGATTTGCATCACTTAATAATTCAAATATGATCAATCCCAGCCTTCCGTTTCGTTTGATTGTTAAACTATAAGCAAAAATGACGAAAATGTTCAAGACAAAATTACTAATAATATTTATTAAAAAACAAATAATAATATATAAATAAAAATATTGGAACACTATTTCATTAATCCACTTATTTTTAATTTATTTCTTAAATTTTTTTTATTGAAACTCTATCTTAGATACTTTTATTTTATGTGGAATTATGTTTAATTTGTTTTAACGTATCACTCTATAAAGAAAGAAGGAAAAAGCTAGATAATGCTTTTTAGGGTGCGTTTGCACAAAATATTTCACCAATTTCTAATAAAATATTACAATATAATCTCTCTCTCCCATAAAAAATATAAAAAATTACATCTTTCTTCACTTTTTTACTAAACCAAATACCAACACTAAACTCAATACCAAAAATTTTATAACACAAACATAACCTTAAATTAGCCAAACAAAGAAGGAAAAAGCTGAACACTGAGGGAAATGAAGGTAATAACTCAAACGTTTCATTCTTCCCAACACTGGGAAAGCGATGATGATTTACACAATTCTTTACATTCTCTTTCCTCATCATCTAAACTCTATCTTCCCTATCAGAAGACTCCGTTTCCACATCCTTCTCCTACTCAGAGTCAGAATCCATGTTCCCCATCGCCTTTAACCCTCTTGGTCTCTGCAGACAAATACAAACACATCAGAATTTCTAATATATTACACGTAAATTAAACCAAATTTCGTCCGGCACCCTCATCTACATGTTCGCCACTAATATGTATATTTTAAAAAAGAGTACCTTCTTGGATATCTTCTTCTCCCGCACCTCATATCGTTCCAGGGTCAGATCACATAACCATGCTCCCGGGCTAACCTGCTGTGAAAAGATTCCAAACAAAGAAAAAACCAATTAAGATACAGACGCCTCGTTCATTAACCAAAACCACTTGCAAACAAAAAAAAAAAACACCAAAAGTTCAAAGATTTTACATTTTTGTCCCCGAATTTTTCTTTTTGAAAAAAGCTCCACCTTAGGTGAGAGTGGAAGAGGGCTTTTGCACTTTTGCCGTTCCGATAAGTCTTGTTCAGGGCAAAAGTTAAGTGTTGACTCGCTTTAAATTGAGATCACGTGTTGTCCCACTAGCCAGAAGCCACAGTGGGGCCAACGCTGGAAGACGATGCGACAAACAAATGCCACAACCACCACACGTAGTTTAAAATGTCAGCGAAATGACAGATATACCCTTGACGACAAAGGACATTAATTGCAACTTGCAAGATGTTCAGCACAAAAGGACGGGTCCATGACTTTTTCTGTCGGTCACACGCTAAAATAAGAAAACAACAGCTTTTGCTTTCAAAATAAAAACAAAAATCATATCCTAATAACCCACTACACACGAGCTGCCCGTACACCCAAAACATGCAGTAACAACTATCACCCTTACCGTCGTGCTACCCATAAAGCCAAAAGCCATGTAAGCATGTCCAAATCCATTGCAACCGAACACCTGCCCTTTCTCCCAACAAAAATTACGAGAAGAATACTGACACGTGGAGGTTACTAACCTCCGCACCACCTGCCTTTTTCCACTCTTTTCCTTTATTTTCTTAGGACAGCTTCTAACAACCACAAAATGACACGATCGCCTATGTGCTGTCAAATCACCTCAACAGTAGCCGCCACGACAAAGCATTATTGGCAGGGGGCGAACGTGGACAACGAAAAAAGGTGAAGACAAATGGGCCCCCCGACCCTCTTATTTTAAACCGCTTACAGCCCTGGCAATAGCCGCTCACCTGGAGCAATCAGAGCCATCGACAAATCTGGGCCACCTAATCTGATTTACGATTGGTCCAATAGCCTTTTTTTTTTTTTTTTTTTTTTTTTTTTTTTTTCGGATTAAAATCAGAATTTTTTAAATTCTGAAAATACACAAACCGAACATGTTTTTTAACCTCACCTAAAAATAACTACAGCACGTATACCAATAAAATTAACATCACCTAAAAATTCTCAAAACACAAAAAATTCTCAAAAAAACTAACCAACCGAACATCCTCTAAGAGGACGTCCAGTCTTGAAACACACTTATAAGACTTGTTTAACCCCTAATAATTAGAATCAATTATTTAAGATTAATATTAAAAAATTTATAAAATAATTTTTTTATTATAATATTTATTAAAAATCTTCTCTTTTCTCACTTTTTCATTGTCATAATTTTTTTAATAACAATAATATTTTACAAACTCCATTGCATAAAATTTCCACTCAAACAACACCATAATATAATAGAACATATCCACTGACATGACATTTTTTATCCATTCATAATTTTTCCCTCTAAAATGATCACCAGTCCTCTCTAATCCCCAGTTCACCAATATGTCGGAAAACCACATGATTACAAATACCACGTATGTTGGAAAACAAATACCATTCCAATTCCTAATAACGTGTCCCTAACGTAATGTACAGAGCTCAATACCCCCACCACAGACCACGAATCGTCCGAGTCTCTCCCTCCAACCGCCAACAAAATTTAAGTCACTATTAGATACACACCCACGCCTTAACTGACACGTGTTCACATCCCACTTTTCCCTGCTAGGATCTTGTCATTTCTCAGACTTTCTCCACCTCTACGACCGAAGAAAACATGCGAAGCAAATCCAAATTTGCCGAGTGAAAAAAAAAATTCTAAACTAGATCAAGTGGTATGGGGTCTTATCAGTGTATATGTTAGATGCATATTTAAGGTTCAAATGATTACTTATTCAGTGAAACCACCATTATCTCCAAAACCTGATATAGAATTGAACTCAATTTGTGCAAATATTGAACCATATTCATCCGAACCCAAAGAACCCACAGCAAGTAAATGAGAAATGAAGAAATATTGGACTACGGCCATCCGAACCAAATGAACCCAATGCAAGTAAATGAGAAATGAGCGTCAATTTAGAAAAAAAAAAAAGAGAAATGAACGTCAGAATTTACCTCAATTCCTACCCCTAAAAATTCAAAGATTTTTCACTAATACCCTACAACTTCCTGTAGGCGGTACGCTATTACTTGACCAGCACAACTTCGAATCCTACTACCATATAATTATATTATAATAGTCGTGAATAAAACACTGTAACTAACTTCTTCGAAACCGTGTCCTCTGGTTTGAGACTAGTAATTTACGTCCAAAAATTTAAGTTTAATAATAAAAAAATTATCAAATAATTTATTATTATTATAATATTTATTGAAAATATTCTCTCTCCACTTTTTCATCGATTCTCATGACATATCTATACTTTATAATATTTTTCAAATCTCAAAACCCAAAACTTTCACCAACATCCCAACAAGGTCAAAACAAAAGCCTTCCAACTAAGGTACGTTTTAACTTCTGCTCCAAGAGTGGTATCTCGACTTTTTCACGGAATTAAATATTGTTTTCTTACCTATAAGTGGGATACTGGAGGACAGCTTCAAAAACTACTACTGTTAATAATAATTATTATTATCTCACTAAATAGAACAAAATTGAATTAGAACATTATGATTTATGAAGTAAACCAAAGATTTTAAAAAATGAAGAGAAAAAAGAGAAAGGAAGAGGACATTGGAGCTTACATTGAGGGTGCGCTGTACCAACTTGGCTCTCTTCTTGGGTCGCTGAGGCAACTTAGACCCCTTGATGGCCATGAAATCCTCCTCTTTCTCCTTGTTAGTTAGAGCGATGACGAATTTGGGGGGCCACACCGGGGGTGTAGCATCGCCGCTACCAGACGACGACCCGCCCTTCTTGCTATCGTGCGCGGTCTCCGACGATGCCGCTGACTTGTTGTTCTCATTGTGATGGTGGTGGTTGTTGCTATGGTTATTGGTATTGGAACCCCTCTTATCGTGCGCACCCCTATCCGGTGATGCAATTCCCCTAAAACCTCCGTTGCTCTGTCCTCTCATGGCACTGGAAGTCTCAGAGTTCCTATTAGAAACACAGCGCGGAAAATAACAGCATAAATATGAGTATCATACAAAAAGATGATAAAGCATGAATTATTTTCTTCTTCGACGAAGGATTTTCCACGAAATTCAAAATAAAAATTGTAGTAGTTATCTCACAATTACGTTATTGGCCTTGGAATGATCTAGATCGGTGAGAAAGGGAAGCTAGAATCGCGTCGGGTTTTGCGTGGGAATTGGGGGAGTGTGGTATTTTTTGGCCTTCTCTTGTGGGGAACCTCGGGAGCTCTTTTCTTTTAAGAAAGGGAGTGGTTCATTCCTTTTCTTTAATGAAAAAGCTAAGATATCTAAGACAGGGAGGTGTGATTCAATGGAATGCGCACAGCTGGCTCTTCCTCAGGTTTTGACCCGTTGGATTGGGAGTACCACTTTTTGACGTCGACACTACGTGTTGAAAAGTGGACAGGCCTGTGAGGGTGGGTGGACCTGATTCCCGATCCGAATGCCATCAAACGGCTACGAATGGGTACCTGATAGAAAGGGATTTTCTAGAGAACACGTGGAATCGAATTTGACCATTCCAGGTTTCCAACGAGTCCATGTTGCGAGTCACTGTTTAGCATAGTGGATTAGATGCAATGGAGATAGAATCAGGTGCGGCTAAGGAGGGCCTAACAGGAAACCATAGGTAAAAATTTCCTTCTGACCAAAGATTAGCTGTCACCCAACTATTTGGTAAGCATATTGTATATTACGTAGAATATGCCAATAAGTAGAGAAAGAACCGAAGAAAACGATAAGTCTAGATGACAAGCAGAATCATTCCTACAATATTCCCTATAGGAAAAATACAAATACTACTAGCTAATCAACTTTGTAAACCAAAATCAATCCAGAGAAACACGAGAAAACTGCTGCAAATTGCGGGAAAATTTATTATGCCTTGGACTTGTGAGTTCGTGAAGAAGGTGATGGAGGAAGCTCTTAACTGAACTAGGTAAACTTCTCTCTCCCACTAACCAAAAGCTCAAAAAGAAGTAGAAGTACAGTATTCATGTGAAAGTATAACACATCAAAAACTTTGATAATACAGCCGAAAGAGAATATCTATTGACAAGCACGTGAAAGTATTACACTACCCCACCTCCACCTTTGATAAAAGGGAATCGTGTCGCAGAAAATTATTCTATAAATACAATATATTCAACAAAATTTACCAAACAAAATTCAAAATCTCAAAAAAAGCTTACATAAAAGCTTGAGCTTTTAACGACCATACTCACTTTTTCTTTTTCGTTTATATTTGGACACTATCTAGACAGGATCTCTCTTAAAAAAAGTACCTTAAATAATTAACTAACTAAACGACAATGCACTTACTCAGAGCTCTTTTTCTTTTGGACGATATATCAACCGACCATTTGGAGAGCACACAAGATGTAGCAGAGCGTGTTAGTGCCAATCTCAACTTCGTATGAGATTGTGTTTGAGAAGTAAAATTTTATGTATATAATGAAAAAAATGAAGAGAGAGAATGAAAAAATTGATAAAAAAGTGAAAAATGTATGAAAATTGATGAAAAATTGAAGAGAGTATTTTGTAATGATGATAAAATTTTAAGGTGTTAAAATTTTGTTATGCAAACAAAGTCTAAGTCCAATTAACCCACTTAAAAAAGTTGGTGATACATTTGAAGCGGAGATTTCAAATGTGAGACCTATATGCTGTCACCACAAAATAGTCGGGCCGACTTGCCATCCTCGAGAATGACCCCCACCAAACGAAGGGTTTTCCAAAAATTTCATCAGCTTTTATACAATTAAAAAAACATTTGCATAAGTCACAAACCCACTAATTAGATCACATTGACTCTGCGATTAGCATCACGTGGCTAAACGGAAATCATTAAACAATTATTAACTCGAGGAGAGCATATTCAAAGAGTTATTTCAGATAAGAGCTTTAGCTCCTTTTTTCCCCATGCTATCCGAGCTTTCAACAAAGTCACACACATTGCTTTAAGAGCTTTTTGCAGTAGTGCTAATACCGCTACATGAGGTACCGTTTTTATAGATTAAAAAAGCATGCGGTTGCCCACGCGCCACTTATCGAGAAGTCAATACACAGCCCAAATCAACCACTCCAACAAGCAATACAGTTCACACAACCAGCCCACCAGACGTAATAGACCATATTTTTGGCACGCAGCGCAGCGTGCACCATACGCTCTACAATCATTAAAGGAATGATATTCCTATGCCTAAAGGAAAATTGAGAGCAGTATTGCACCTGAGAATTCGCTGATATGGCGGTGGCTGAGGTGAAGCGGGTCGCTGGCGAAGATTCAAATACCCGTTACTATGATTGGCATCACTTGGCTGACTCAACGAGTCCTTATCTGCTCTCACGACCCGCCGGTCAACCCGAACCGTGGTCCTGTGAACTGGGGCGGACCGGTTGTTGTCCTTGATCTGAACCTTCATGCACCTAAGCCGCTTCCGGTTCCCCCACTGCAACACGAAATCTGTCGACGTCGTTTGCCTGATGGACTCTGAGGTGGCTCTCAGTAACGACGACCCATCCGCTCCTCCTCCGGCTGTCTCCCTACCGCTGGTGCTGTTTATGTTGGCATTATTAATATTGTTGCTCCTCACAGAGTCCTTATCCATCTGGCTTACAAAGCTGTCCCATAAAAAATACGTTGATTAGCAACAACTCTGAGGTTACTTTAAATGAAAACAGATAAAATGTCTAGCTTCTAATTAAGCTGGAAGGAGCACCAAAAATGCAAGGCACAATTTGGATTTGGATATGGCTACCCTGCAACTTCCACAAAATTCCAACCCCCTCCTGGGAAAACCCAACAAAAAAAATCAAATCAAAATAGGGAAGAGAAAAGAGAGAATAAATGTCCAAGATTCGAATCGGACGGACCAGGATTTACGAAAAATCCATGGAATCTTGCGCTGTGGTGAGATGGGGGATGACGAAGATCTGCCTAATAATGACCCTGGCCAGGGCGTGCAATCCAGATACGAAAACAGAGCGAGCAATATTTTTTACAGAGGACAAGAAAGGAGAGGAGAATCTTCAAACTTCTCTCGTCGGCGGTTTGGTTGTCCGGAAATTCAAACTTTAGGTACTTCGTGGATTAAACTGCAATGTGCTGTTTCCTCGTGTTCTCAAACAAATCATGAGATGTTCAGCACTCCAACTTCTAGTCCTGCTAAAACTTCTTATCTTTTCTCAGCAGCCAAACATTGCTACTCGGAAACCAACCGGAGGTTCATCGGGGCAAAAATTGCATTCACAATTTAGAGGCCGCGTCAAAGAAAGCTCAAAGGAAAAAACTTAAGGAAAAGAATAACAATTTGAGCCAGAAGGCTTTTGCTTTTCATTGCAGAAAATTCAAGGGCAGACCAAAACCTACGAAAATATGACGAAACGGCAAATAGAGAACAAAGCTCCAAACATAAGGCCAAGTAGTCACACGAACTGGATTTTCTTAAGAAGGCCATCCGGTGAAAGAAGAAAACCTCCGAGGGGTCTCTATAAGAGAGGGAGAGAGAGCGACGTACATGTACACCGATAAATGCAAAGAGCGAAAGGAGAGAGCAGAATTGGAAGAGTTGCAGAAGGAAACCCATGGAAATGGAGGCATCACCTGAGAATTTCAAGTCTTTCAAAAGATCGAACTCTGAAAGCGGAATTAGTTTCCTAGGAAACCGAGACTTGGATGCGATGCAGGTTTAGAACAGAGAAAGAAAATCGATCCTTCACTGCAGGGATCAAACCCGATTTGGCCGCACAAAAGCCACCCAAGAAATTCGATCAAATTCCTGACGCTGAGTTGGGAAACCTCTGTCTAGAATTTCTTGATATTCTAATCACATAAGGATTTCTCACCTGTACCACTCAAATTCGGCCAGTCACCGCAAGGAATTGGCAGAAAACAAGCTAGTCTCAGTTAAAGTGTTCAACGTACCAAAGCTGCAAAACTATGACCGGGATTCAACAAAATGGTGGCCTTTCAGAGCTTAAAACGTCGATGCCCACGTAAGAATCCACTCTCCCCTACCCACAATGTTATCCTTATTTTCTCAAAGAAAGTTGCAGATTCCTTCAAAAAATGAATCAAATCTCTTGGAAATGCATCTGCAAAACAGATTAAAGACAAACAAATACTATATCAGATGATAAATCGCACGAAAACAAGAAAATAAATAGATCTCAGCTTTGAATTGGAAACCTCTGAAAACAAAATTCTTGACTACGTCTCTGTAATCTCAAACGAAATGAACGAAATCATCGCAAACAGCTACCGAAATCAGAAGCGAATCCACTTAAAATTGATTGTAAGGAACCTCGTTCAAAGCCTTCAAATGTTATCTGTATCACAAAAGCGAGTTAATTTTGGGAGACTAATCATAAGAAACAGCTGTAAAATTCAACTCTGTGCTCAATTACAAACCTCCACCTTAGTCTCTCTTCACAAGTTCCGGATCCTCAATCTTCTTACAATCCAGCACTCGTGAATTCTCTCCCGAATTTGCCTGTTTGGTATCCGGGGCAAAAGACAGTAACCAAAAGAAAGTTCGGAGAGAAAATCAGAGAGAACGACCAAAACTACAGTCTGAGCTTCTTCCTCTTCTTCTTTCTTATTCTGATAAAACGGAATACTCTCTCCCCCTTTCAATACCCAATTTATATGCCCCCAACTCCCACTCTCCGTCACACTTGAACCGTCCAACGGTGAGGTTTCCTGACCGTCCATCGACAATCAGAGGGCTCTCCTCCCTCCTCTCTAAAACCGTCAAGCCCGTCTGCTATAGATCCCGTTACGCCGTTTCGACAACGCTCGTTTGCCCTCAAAATTGAGTCTGACGGCGTAAATTAAACTAACGGAACCTTTGAACGCTGGCTCCTTATCGTATGACAAACTCATTTTTATTTTAAATATTCCCTTATTTAATTTATTTTATTATTTCTTTCTCGCGAATCGGTGTGATGGAGATCAGACGTCAAACTACAGTGTGCTAACTATAGTCCGCTATTCTAACCATGGTTGGCTATATAAAGGACAGTTTTCAATTATCAGCTCTCCATAGGTCGTTTATAAACCATAAGTTCCATCTAGCAACCACCGGGTTGACCAAGTTGTTAAATCTCGGCCCTTGATTTTAATCATTATCCGTATATCTCGTAGAACGGGGCCCTTACCGCTCTAGAAGAATTTAGCAAAACGAATCTTTTTTTTTTTGGTCTCCGAACAAATGGATTAGTAATCAGAAAAAAGAGAGACGAAAAAGAGGTGCGTATCTTCAGGCGGACTGTATCTGTTATCTATAGGAATAGTATTCAGGCGAAGGGATAGATCCAACCTTGGATCGAGATATGAGATTTGGATACGACGGGATATGTTATAAAACAAAGTTTATTGGCAAAATTGTACATAGCTGTCTCGGTCCTTTTGTACATTTTTTGGACCATCCATTAATTGAAGTGGATACATTCTGTGAAATTTATTCTATTTTCTGGACTCATTATTTTTGTAGGGTGTATCTTAAATGATGTACCAACTCAAGAGCATCTTGAATCTTGATCATTAAAAGGTTGTAAAATCGAGTGACCAATTTTGTGGTAAAGTAACGTTTATGCCAGAATTTGATGTAAAAAGCAATTAAAGAAAAACACTTTATAAATTCGAATATTAACATTTTACCTAATAATTTATTATTTTTATTACATTTGAATCGATTAAGAATATGTCATGTGTCACAATTTTTTGTTCTCTAGACTTGTAAATATTCATATATATATATTTTTGACA
This sequence comes from Myrica gale, assembly GCA_963930655.1. Lineage (NCBI taxonomy): Eukaryota > Viridiplantae > Streptophyta > Magnoliopsida > Fagales > Myricaceae > Myrica > Myrica gale. The sequence goes on from OZ005599.1 coordinate 8,877,637, forward strand.
AATCAAATAAACTCGCCTTAATTTATTACTCTCGACTTTTTACAATATAATTTTATCTCAAGAAGAGACATGAAATTTTTTTATCCATCATGGTGTTTGGGAATTGGGACTCTTCCTATAGTTTGGGTCAACGAAAACTAGATTCGGTTGACCGTAAAAGGAGACATTACTTTACGGAAATTGGCTTCAATTAAAAAAATAGAAAAAATAATTCTCGTGGCCTACACTCACACATGCTCACACCTTAATTTGTAAGGTATATGATAAAGTCAAATGTTTACTCGGTTCAGGCGGTAGGTAGGGCCCAATCAAGACCAATCGGCAAGACTAAGGCCTTATGGGCTGCAGATAGGGCCTAGGCCTGGCGAGCTTAGTCCCATTTAAAGACACCCGCGCAGCCCACCGTTTAAATAATGGTAGGACGGTAATCCCGCCTGACTAGGGAAAAACCTCCTCACAGCCTAGAAGGTGAGCGGGAGACACCAATTTGAGGCCAAGCAAGAATAGAACTCTCCTCTTAGCCTATAAATACTAGGTACCCCTCCATCTTTTTTATCTCTAAAACACTACTAGAATCCGGTTAACCTCTTAAAGCTCTCTTGCTAACTTAGGTATCAGAGACTCTTCTTCGGTGTCACCTTTTCTTTACTTGCATGCATATCCAGATCCTTGATCGACCATCCTTCCTGGTGATTTTTATCATCATCAGTTGACGCCGTCTGTGGGAAAGTCACTTCCTCAATCAAACCTTTCTTTTACGTCTCTGATCCCTTAGAAACACCCCCTTTCTCCAAAGATGACTCTCACTCAAGAACACGAAGCTGAGAATCTTGAGATCCCTGTCCCGTCATCCTCGTGAACCCTGAGCGAAAAAAAGACAGATCGGTCATACTGGCGATCCTTGCCCAACGTATGGAGGCAATCATTCAGAAGATTGATGTCGTTGCCCCTACCCGCACCCCATCTCCACCCCCTCCTCCGCTTGACAAGGAAGCCCAAGTGATGAACCTGGACAACTCCCATTCTCCCCCTGAAAGCCAGGCCGAAGACATGCCCAACCTACTCAGCGTTCTGATGGATCGGCAAGCAGTGCAAAAAACGACTCCTATTGCAGCAGATGGAGCAATTCAAAAGCGCCAAAGGCGGTTGCCCACCAACGACCACTTTCAGCAGCTCGCCCTTTTTACCCCCACAGTGTTGGCTTGTCCCCTCCCCCCTCAATTCTGATCCTCGGTGATAGATCTCTTTGACGGTTCAGAAGATCCTTGCGATCACCTGGAGGTCTTCCAACTGGACATGCACATGCAGTCATACATGGATGACATCTTATGTAGGGCTTTCTCCCTTACCCTCAAAGGAATGGCGCTGAAGTGGTTCTTCAGCCTCTCTTCGGCATCAATTGACACCATCGAACAGCTCGACTCCTTATTTACGGGGCATTTTATATCTAACAGACGCATAAGGTGACCGCCCTCGTACTTGTTCGACATCAAGCAAGAACCGAATGAGAACTTGCGTAGTTATATCGCACGGTTTAATCAGGAGGCAGTGACAATAGCACACGCGGCCGATGAAACCAAAGTCATGGCACTAACCAAAGTCCAGAAATACTTAATAACAATATATGCATGTAGCAGGATTCTTTTTTTCTTCTCTAGACTTGTAAACACTCTTTTTTTTTTGGAAAAATCAAATAAACTCTCCTTCATTTATTACTCTCGACTTTTTAACAATATGATTTATCTCTAAAGAGCATGAACAACTTTATCTATTATGGTATCAAATATAATGTCTAACAAAATAAAAGCCTTAAAAGCTTGGAAGAGCCATGCATGAGATCCAAATCGAGAATTAGATATCATTTTTTTAAAAACAATGAATGATTGAGTGTCAAAATTTTGGTCTCATTAAAAAACTACAAAATAATCTCTCTTCATCAAATAATTTTTTCACTATAATATTCATTTAAATCTTCACTCTCTTCACTTTTTTACCAACTCTCATATTTCAAAATTTTAATCACCTCAAAATTGTGAAACTCAAACACGGATGTGGATGCTCTGTAATTTCCTATCCGGATTGCAAGATGCAATGCAGAAAGAAATAGACCGAGCAAGTAGACCTCATTGTAAGACTCATGTTATCTGAAATTTCATATAGACAATATTAAATGGTGTGAGATTCACCTGTTCGGTCTATCTTTCTTCGAATTGTATCATACAATATAGATAGAAAATTACATAAGATTATAGTCTCTCAAACACTACCTACGTATCACCAATTTTAACTGTTCGGGACCATTCGTATAGTTTGGTAAACGAAAACTAGATTTGGTTGACCGTAAAAGGACACATTACTTTACAAAAATTGGCTTCAGTATTTTTTTTTAAAAATAGAAAACTAATTTCTAAATAATTCTCGATGACCCACACTACCTCACCGATCCTCTGCCCTCACACCTTAATCATATTTAATTATGAAAACTATAATGGGCGTTAATAACAAAAAAAAAATATTTTAAAAAATTTAATGATACAATCAAACCCCAAAAATTGTAATAACTTTCACTTTATATTTAAAAACTACTTTTAAACAAATAAAGGAAATCCCAATCCAAAAAATCAAATTTCAATACTTTAATTAACTTTGGATAAGGTTTGCCATAACTTTTTCAAATCCTGTAGGTAAGCCTATCGCGTAGACTCGTAGTCTTCTCCTCAATAAACAAGAGTACGGCTATTATTTTAAGAGAATCTCGTACCAGTAATCCTACAGCTTTTGAGTTGCCTATTTCGCCTAGTAAAATTTCGAATTTACAAAATTTTATTTCTGGAACAAATGTAGCTCTTCGAGTTAGTTTTCAAACGCATTTTGAATAACCTCAATCAGATTTTGCAAGCGGAAGATATGACAATAATAGTGAGTCTTCCCAATCCGGATTTGAAATTTTCAAATCCATCTCTCAACTAATTTTTTGGCTTAATGTACATGCCAGTCCTTGGGGTTTGAGCTTTTTCCAAACTGATCTTTGGACTTTCATTAGTTCCACAGAGGTCCCTAGGCTCTGTCTTAATTTTTTAAGGCCTTTCGTCAACTCAGGCCCAGTTCCGTGACGAAGAACACCGACATGGCTAATTAATCCAGGTCACCATCCCTTCAAATAGTGACACGTGTCAAAATGCCATATCATCACGCCACAAGACATCACAGTCTGTCACGCATGCGAGCTCTTATTTCCCCCTGCCCCCTCGCATAACAAACGAACCTAAATTCCCAAATTTCTTAGATTCCATCGAATAGCAAGATTCGTCTTCAACGGCTTCATCAGCGTCTTCAACCTTTGTCCATCGAAGGTATTGTGCAGTTGGGTTCCCTTATTTTGTTTCCATTGTCTGCAAATTTAGTAGCCCCAAAGACCTATATTCTTCACGGTTTGAAAATGTCTTCACAGTTGAAAATGTGATTACTTAGGCTGGTCTGTTTACGAAAGTGGTGCTTGCGTGATATTTATAGGACCTGTTTTTTACATAATCCCTTTGGTATTGCGTTGAATGGTCTCTTTCCCATATATTTTTGTCTCTTCGTTGGGATGGTGTGGGACCTGCAATGATGGGAAAGGGGACCTTCAACTAAGTGTTGAAGTTAAAAATTGTTGTGTGATATAGTAAGTTATATAGTTGGGTATATTAAGGGGGCGTTTGTTTGTGGAAATTTTCACCCCTTAAAATTTCCAAAAAATCATAAAATAATCCCTCTCTCTTCATTAAATTATAAAATAATATTATACTATTCAATTAAATCTTCTCTCTCCTCACTTTTCCATAAAATATCTATACTTTTCACGAACCCCAATACCCAAAATTTCCACAAACAAACGCCCCCTAAAATCTATGTAGCTGGGGTCTTGTGTCAGTTATATAATCACTTTTAGGTTGAAATATTTCTGTCGGTGAGCACTTTCTTAGATATTAAATTTGAAAAGCACCAAGATTTATCTCTCTGCTTGGGTATTCTATGGGACCCTTCATTTGGGAGAAAGGAAACTTGAACGAAGGGGGCCATGATTTATTGTATGTTGTCTGTTGTTGTGTAAGTGTACAATTGAAAGTGCATAAGTCATGTGAGACCCTGCTGTTTATTGTCTTCTCTTGTTAGGCAGCCGTCTTTGTCTTTGACTCTTGTTGGGTGAAGGTGCATTGGGGGAAGAGGGACTGTATGTTGTCTCAATTAACCGAAGTGGTCTCCTTTTATTTTCTGTCATTGTTCTATTTAAAAAGTTTTGCACTACGTCTTTTTGCATGGCTTGTAAGTTGCTATAATTTTTGCTTGGCTTGTTTGCAGATTCTTCTTTTTGCATGGCTCAGTTGCAGTTTCTTAGGTTTGCATGATGTGAACACAACTGATAAGTTTTGTGTTTATTGCAAATGGTCAGATTGTTACTTTATCATGGTGAATTGATGAACTTTGTCAAAGGAGCTTATGTAGGTGGTGAGGTCATCTTTCTTGGTGATTTAGACCTAGACTTCATAAGCGTGAAACATAAATTGAAGCACGTAAAGGTGGAATTGAAGTACAACAATGTGAAGAGAATGTGCTACAAGCTTGGTCGGGAGTCATTTGTGCATACAATGGTTGTTCTCGAAACTGACGCTGATGTGTAGAGGGTGATCAACAGAATTAGTCAGAGTAAGGTCCGGGATGACCTCCATATATACTTGGAGCATAGAATGATCGTCACGCCCCGAACGCTAGCTCGAAGGGGGTTAATGACAGTCGCGAACATCCACTCAATGAATGTTCCAGCGTTTTCTCTTAATCAAACAACGGAATTTTTTTTTACACATACAACTGAGAGAGACGGCCAAAGAGATTTACCATAAACTTCAACTTACGCAAAACGAATTCCTCGAAATAGGGTAAGCGTCTTAATGACATCGCATGACTGCACAGCTGAAGTACATGATCTAAGAGATTCCATCGAATCCTCTTCATATTGACTTACTCATAACATCTTAAATCCTTATATACCTTACAATATTGTTTAGCATCCTGTTGCCTCAGTGGGATATCAAGTACTCTTAGGGCTTCATGAAAATTCTTCAACTCTTGACCCATAGTACATTCCCAAAGGCCTATGATCAACAACATTACAATCTACTACTTACTAAGTCAGGAAATCCTCAGGACTCCTGTTACCTGGCAAACCTGGAATGATACATTTTGAAAACTGTGAGTCAAACGACTCAGTAAGGAAAAGAACTTGTAAACATGAACTTAAAACATGAACCTGAACTTATAAACTTGAACTTGTAAACTTGTAAATTTGAACTTGAATTCATAATCTTGTAATCATGCACCAGTACCATAGCTTGAAAACATAACTTGAAATCATGCGCTTGTAATCATGCACTAGGAACATAATGTGCTTCATGCATGATCATGACTTCTTGATGTGCATGTATGCTTCATGTGTGCATATGCACATTGTCACGCCCCGAACGGCATCCCGCAGGGACCGTGACAGCCGCGAGCTATCCCCCGGATGGCTCCAGCGTTCTTACTTATATACTTACGTGTTTACGGCGGAAACGTACAGGATCGCGAGGGATTCGAGCTAAATCATACATAATCAGGGTTCTCATTAAGTTTTCATACAAAACATATATAAAATATTAAAAGCCAACTAGTGACGCTCAAGCCACTATCATCAAAATTTAGAACATATTTCTTGTGCTTCTATGTCAGGTAGTCCTCCTGACTCTCTTCACCTGAGGCATCTGGAATGACACAATTTTGAAAACGTGAGTCAAAAAGACTCAGTAAGGGAAAGACATAAATTTGAAACATGCTTCTTGACTTATGCTTGCTTGACTCATGCTTGCTTGACTCATGGAAGAAAGAACTTGATAAGTGATGCACATGCATGTCATGAATATGCATATGCTCTTGCTTAAATTCGGCCCCAGGCCCTTGAAAATTACTTATTCATACTTGTGCCACTCTTGGCCCTTTTTATAACCATTTCATATCTTTTACTTGTGGGCTCGCTCCATTTAACCCCTGAAGTCAGGGTTGTGCGTTCCCTTTGGAACCGTCTCCGATTTCCCTTGGAGACCTTACATACGGTCAAGCTAGCGCACCTTCTCGCATTCGTCCTTCAGTGGCTAGACATGACCCTTGGAGGCCCACACCTTCTCAATGTCCTTCAGTGTGGTTTGCACAGCCTCGTGGATTCACCCATCCTTCTCGCATTCGTCCTTCGGTATGGGAGTCCATCTTGATGGTACGGTACCGACCAGTGCCCCTTAACTTAACTTATCGTTTCATAAAACTTTTCATAGTCTTTCCATAAAATCATTGCATAAACATTCTTCTTGAAAAATTCATGCAATGCACATGTCGTGTCATGCTCGATTAAACTCTCATGCTTGTTCATGAAACGATGCAGTGTGTCATTCCAGTTTTGAAAAAGAAACACTTACTGTCCACTTACTAATCCACTTACACTTGGTCTTCCTTGGTAGTGTATAAGACACGTGGATCGCCTACAAGCGATTCAAATATTTCTTAGACTTTAAGAAATAGTACGTAATCATTAAACATTTGCATTTCTTAAATCGGTTATCAACCAAAGATATATATATATATATATATATATATATATCGCTAAAATTCTTTTAATCATTTAAAATATTTTATTTTCTTTTCTCTTTAACTAATATTCAAAACTTAGTTTATTTACATTATTTTTATTGCAATATAATAATATATATTTATACATGTCTTGATTAGGGTTAATTAACGCCAACGGACTTAGGTTAGATCTAAGTCTCTCATTATTCCATGTATTCCTATTAAAACCTTACATAAAACTATTAATAACTTAATCACGATTAAATCTTAACTTGGACTTTAAACCTCAATTAATCCCGAGTACTAACCCTAACTAGGGTCCCAAATAATATTTCCATTACATGATCATGGTTTTTCAATATTTATTCCAATTAGCCTAAACCCTAATTTCTTTATCCATCACAACAATGATAATCCATTAATCATAAATTGCACTTAGGGTTTCTACCCATTAGGCATTCGGCCAACACCAAGTTCTATGTGTTCTTTAATCACAATTTATCTCTAATGGTGACCCCATCCTCCATTCAACAGGTTCACAACTTAGGATCTAAAAATCAAAACACAAACACAAGTTATCACTCATAGCATTATTCGGCCAACACCAAAATTTCACAACACCACTAGGTTTTCTTCGGTTCTTTTGCTTTGCATGCATTCTTCACATTTCAAGGTTAATTTTCATGCAATAGATTACTAAACTTACACATAATATGGCCAACTAATAGATCCAAGCATATATAAAATCATTCTCAAAGATTTAGGGCACACATGGTTCGGCCATACACCAAAACATCACATTTTTCATACCAAAATCACAACATGCATATCCTTTACATTTTATCACCTATCTTGCATGTATCAACTTCATATCTTCATCATCCATAATCAACATGACTAGATCTACACTTTATACTCACTAACATCCATAGATCTAAGGAAAATATTTAACTTGCAACCAACCAACACAATAAGACCTAGATCTAACATCCTTTAACATGCATTGATCTCCATTTGCGTTTTTCTTCACATACAATCTTAGATCTAAGGTTTTCATGGTTAGATCTAGCATTTAAACAACCTAGGGTTCTTAAGCATTCAAGATCTATACATAAAACCATTCGGCCATCTTTATACTAAACCAACAACATCACATTTGGTCTTACCTTGTTGACTATCCCAAGCTTGAGTACCTAGAAAATAAAATGCCTTAGGTTAGTATTTATGAAACTTTGGGTAAGATCATCAAATAGAACCAAGCTTACCTCTACCTTTACCAACTTTTCATAAACTCCTCTTTCTTCCAAGTTTTGGTTCACCCTCCTTAGAAAATATCCAAGCTTGATTTGAGGAGCTAATGTGGGTTCTATGGTGGGTAAAAGAATGTGGTAAGCTTGAAGAGAAATGAGGCTAATGGTTAGGGTTTTTCAAGGAAGAGATGGGATTGCACCAAGAGAGATTTGGTAACTACAAAAGAGGTCTACACTTGGGCTTTTAGAATGTGATTTGGAAGACAAGAAGAGTGTAGTTTAGAGTGCAAGAGGAAATGAGCAAACCTTGAATCCTAGGGGGGTGGTTCGGCCAAGGGAAGAAAATGGGAAAGAGTTGAGAGCAATGAAACTTTCGGCCAAGTGAGGAAGAATTTGGAAAGTGAAGTGCATGAGAGATTCGGCCAAGGCAATTGCAATAGAGGTGTGAGAGAATGAGTCTCCCAAGGCAATTTAAGGCTATGACACAAGACTTGAGGGGTGAGTTGACAAGAGAGAGAAATCAAAAGGAAAAGGAAGGAATGGGGGGGCCTTGGTCGACCAAGCTTGCACCTTCCTTCTCTCTCTCTATTCATCTTTTCATCACATCAATTCTTGTCTCCCTAAGCATGGCTTGCATTTAATTTGGTTTCTCTCTCTCCTCACATGATTCATACGTAACTCCCACTTCCCCCCTTGATTTTTCTCTTCTTTTTACTTCCATGTGTTGTCTTGTCTCATTGCATGCATCTTACACCTCTTACACTTCACATGACATTTCACTTTTTTGGCTTTTCCAATTCACTACTAGCCCATTCACGTAAAAGCCATCCCATTTACTTTGTTTGGTTGCTTTCCAACCAACCTAGTTACTTCCACATTTAAATTGCAACTAACTTTCAACTTGGTTACTATCTCACCTAACTTATCACTCATAAGCTCTCTAGCTTATCTAATCCATTCCAATAGCTTATCATCTCATAAGCATGATATCTTATCCCATGATAATGACCCTAGCCTATCTCTACAATAACCACAAGGACTTATCACCCTAAAAGTTTCCTAACCTATCATCATGCTTGCTTATCACTATGATAAGCAAGTGTGCTTATCATTTAAATCTCTCTTAAACCTTATCACATTAATACATAACTTATCATTTAATATTCTAATGAAAATTCTATTACTAATCTAGGCCACAAGGTAATAATACATGTCACATATGAATGACATAAAATATTCAATCAATGTCTTCAAAAGAAATTCATGATTTATCCCTTAACTATTTTCGGCATATATAAGGAAATCTTTAAGTCATAATTTAAATTTTACGGTCCATGAGACATATTAAGTAAATGAAAAATATAAATTCATAAGAGAGAAACTTACTTGCAAATTTCGGCTCCTTAAAGAAAAATATAATTTAAACTTTGCATAAAATGACAAGAAAATTATTTAAGAAATTTCATGAAATAAAATCTCATTTTAATCGAAGTACCCTAACATAAGGATTAGGCCATACATTGGCCAAAAACATGGCCCCATGACGAAATAAAAGCTAATACATTGGAAAATAAAAAATAATACATAAGAAATAACGTAGTAGAAAGTCGGGGTCTCACACACATGCACTTGCTTTTGGCTCATGGCCCTTGATCATAAAACTTGCTCATGCACTTGAATTTGGCTCATGGCCCTTGAAAATAGTTCATTCATAACTTGTGGGCTACTTGCGCTCCATTTAACCCCTGAAGTCAGGGTTGTGCGTTCCCATCGGAACCGTCTCCCTTACCCTTGGGGACATTTCATTTAGTCGAGCTAGCCTGTAGTTGCCCCAGGTCTGATGGCTAGACACGACCCTTGGCGGTCCACACCTTCTCACATTTGTCCTTCAGTGTGGTTGCACTACCTCTTAGGATTCACCCAACCTTCTCGCATTCGTCCTTCGGTATGAGAGTCCATCTTGATGGTACGGTACCGACCATAGCCCCTTAACTTAACTTGTCATAAAACTTTCTTGTTTTCATTTGCACAGATCTTTCTTTTCCTTTCAAGAAAATCATGCAAATGCTTATGACGTGTCATGCTTGATAATGATTATCACATATAACTTTCATCCTTTCATTTGCACAAAAACTTCTTCCATGCTTTCATGCAAATGCGTATGTTATGTCATGCTTGATGAAAAATATCTTATCATACTTGGTTATAAACATGTTATGCTTGGTAAAATAACATGTTATGCTTGTTCATAAAAACGTGCTGCGTATCATTCCAGTTTTCATAAAAAGTAAGTTTTCACTTACGATTTTCACTTACAAACGAAGCTCATCTTACATTTGCTTGCTTGAGTGCTGAACGTCACGTTACCTACAATGGATCATACTAGTGTTATTCAAAGGCTCACTAGACGTATAGAGTAATCAATCAATTACTCACACTTCATCATACAAAATCGTCCGTATTCTTGACCTCTAGTTGGTCATCTTACAACGCTAGGTATTTCCTTAAGTAAAAACCCTAGTGGGGTCTCCCGATAGGTCAATAGGAAACTAGAAAACTTAGGAAAATTTTCTTGAAATTCGGATGAAGCCGCTCGGGCGGAGCTCAAGCGCTGGTCGGGCGAAAAGTCTCTGTATGCAGATCGCTAGAGCGCCTGCCGAGCACCTAACTCTTTTTCAAGCATAACTCACGTGTTATACTTCCAAAACACACCAAATTCGTCTTAAAATGCTCTCCTTTTACAACCCCATACTCAAGACTCTATTTTTCACACTCCAACTCAAGTTTTCCAACAAAACCATGAGTCCATTTCTTCAACTAGAGCTATTGCATTTTTCCCCATAATGATCTTACAATGTAAAGTATTCTCTTAAGGATGCCGAAGCCATAAGAATTTGATTTTAAGCTGATCCTTACACAAATTTTCATAACGTATCAAAATTCTAAGAAATTTGGAGCTCATTTGCCTCTCAAAACATTTACTCGAAAATACAAGCTGCTGAGAACTTCTAAGCGGTCAGCCCCGACGTCTCCAACTTAAAAATTCATAACTTCAAAACCATGGCTCCGAATTACATGAAATTTATTTTGAAATATTCAGCTTTCATAGGTCAAGATTGGGGGTAAAATTAACAATAGCAGAATGTGCTATACATTTTCAAAAACACTTCATATTAGGCGAAAATCCTACATCAACCCTGTTGCTGATTCCAGCTCGACCCTCCATTTTCAAAATACCACAACTCATTCATTACACCTCTAAATCATACGAAATTTACCTTAAAATGTTCCTCTTTCTTAAACTTAAAATTCAAGACCAACCTCGTAAAATTTGGACTTAAAATGATCCCTCAAAAGATATTCGAAATGTGCTAACATTCCGGACGTGCAAGGCTGCTGGCAGCTTGGCGTCCGGGCCTTGGACAACGCATATCTCACTCGATAGTTATCGGAATCATCCAAGGTACGGCTTAAAATTTTCCTATTTCCTAGGCCTACAATCTAGGATCCACTTAAGATCAAGGGATAATCACAAATGCATCAAAACACATTCTCAATTCAAGCCTAGAAATCTGCATAGGTAAATTCCAGCAACAACAATAATTTTCTTAACCTTCCAAACTTCCAACCACCAAACCCTAATCTCTTCATGTCACAACCAACATCCAAGGCTAACTTAACATCTCATAGCAGCAACCATTCTCTCACATTCTTCCCACTTTTACAACTCCAATTCAAAGTTTACAACAAAACCATGATTTCATCTTCATCATGCTAAAGCTATTGTATTTACTCATTTCTTTTGGGCTTTTTATCAAACACCTAGGGTGTATCATTTGTTCTCTTGAACATCTTTCAGATCTGAACATATATCAAACACTTAGGGCTTGGTGATTCTCAACATGACTCATATGCATACAACCTAATGCATCAACCCATATATTTGGCCATACATGCTCAAAATAGGTTTCAATCCTCTTTTAGGCCTTTTATCAAACACTTAGAGTACATAAACGATTTCTCTTGAACCCTCATTTCGGATCTAGCCATTTTTCCCCATGTTTTCATGTAAAATCTATACTACCCTTAAACACTTGCAAGATCTACACTATCTTCAAAGAAAGCATGTATAGATCTACATTTTCTTCAAAGAACACATGAACACAACGTTTATGTACAAAGAGAAAACCAACAATCCATCAAAAGAAAAGAGAAATGGGTGAAGATGGGTATGGCTTGGCTGGCCAAAACCACTCACCTCCTTCTCTCTTTCTTTTCTTCTTCTCCTTCTCTTTATCTTCCTTCTCTTTCTTTTCTTCTTCTCCTTCTTCCTTCTTCTTCTCCTTCTCTTTCTTCCTTCTCTTTCTTTTCTTCTTTCTCTTTCTTCCTTCTTCTTCTCCTTCTCTTTCTTCTCCTTTTCTTGTTCAGGTGGGAGCTAGGGCAAATGGGAAATGGGTTGTGCGGTTTGGGGAGGGGGGATGCCTTATACGTGAGGTTTGGGGGAAGGGAAAAGGAAAAATTGCCCTCCCCTTCTTTCCCTTTTTTTGCCATCTTTTTCCTTTTCTGCCCCTCAAGAAAACTTATTTTTTTTTTCTGCCACTTCATTATTAAAATTAGCCCTAACATGCCTTCCCACTTCACTTCTAGAAATCATGGATTTTTCCTAATCATGCCTTTCCACTTCATTTCTAGAAATCATGCATTTTTCAAAAATCAAACCCTTAATTAAAATTCCTTCAAATCTTAGGGATATAATATACTCCAACAATAAAATGACCAGCTTAATAAATCCCCAAATACTTGAATTTATACACCAATTCAGTTATAATTAAAGATGCACATAATGCTAGGGGCAAATTCCTCCTAGTCATGGTTTTAAATTAATTCAACCATACTTACATTCCTTAATACTTAGAGTAATACACACTTAAGGAGTCATAAGCATTAAATTGACAGAATTAAAATCGGGGTCTCACAATGATGTACCAGATTTGGTCCCGCTTCCGCTTCCTTTACCTCCACTGCCACCCGATATAGTCTGTGCTGAAGGATTGAGAGATGGTTTGAGAGAGGGATTGGGTGAAGGATTGAGAGATGGTTTGAGTGAAAGATTGGGTGAAGGATTGGGATCGGGATTGGGAGATGGGTTGGGTGAGGGATTGAGAGATGGGCATGGTGAGGGATTAGAAGAGGGATTGAGTGATGACTTGGGAGGGAATGAGGGTGTTGAAATAGAATCTGAAGTTGGGTCTGAAAATGGTGGTTCAGATTCTGAAACTGAACGTGCCAGATTGAGTGACATGTATGACACTGATGAAGGGGAAGAAGGGCTACCCGAGTTGTACTTATTAGGGAATGATGCAGACTATGACTGAAACAAGACCCTGAAATAATGGGAAGTGAACGTGCTAATAATGGGAAAGGGAAGAAGGCGAAAAGAACGGGGCAACTGCAAGTAGAGAGAGGGAAACCCGAAATAAGGTCCTTTTTGGCTAATTTTGAAATCACGTCCGTGCTTGTATGAGCAAGTCTTCTATGTCACAACCAACTATCCTTATCACTTAGAGCGAAAAGACATTTTACATTTTCAGAAGAGATATTCTCTAAGTGGACAATATACAGATTTTCTTTTCGATGTCCGACAAACAAGACTTTCTTGCTTTCAATATTTTCAACAATGCATATTGGTGATTCAAATACGACTTACTTTTCCTTATCACATAATTGACTAATGTTCAATAAGTTTTGCTTCAGACCATCAACAAATAGAATATGTTCAATAGTAGGATTATGAGTCATACCAACATTTTCACTACCACGTATTCTTCCTTACCAATATCACCAAATGTAACCGATCTTTTTTTTTTGGGCTAAGAGATTTAAACCAACTCTTATCCTCTGTCAAATGCTTGGAGCATTCGCTATCAAGAACCCAATATTCCTTGACTTTGATTGTCTTTAAGCGCTCTTGATCATGCACACAACAATGAGGCTCCTCCACTTCCTGCCGCTGTACGGGAGCAGGAGACCGTTGTTGCCGCCTAAGCTGCTTCTCGGAACGGCTCAAAGTGGTTCGATAGATGGGACCGATAGACACCTACCTTTCCTCTTCCGGACCATTGATACAGCCCACACTATGGAGGAAATGTGTCAAGAGTATATTGTACGACAATGCAGCTAAAGAAGTGATCTTCGCCTCAGATCGAAGACTCAAGAAGATGTACAGGGGAAGATCTACAACAGATTCTCTAGGCACGACCAGCATCGGCTTGCCTCTCAATCTCACATAATAGGGCACTTTGTCGTTTGAGCCCTCAGCTCAATGTCGTAGGCGAAGATGAGGTGCAGAGTACGCCAGAAGTGGAGCATGAACTTCTGTCTGATGAAGGGTCCAACCAGCACCATGTTCTGGCTCGTGAAAGCATGAGAGATGTCTTCTGCATCTGGCTTGTTCGCCATCTCCACTGTTGGGTATGGTCAAATCGGGCTCCACAACCCCATATATGTCGCTAGGATGTCTGGTGAATACTGAAAGGCCATCCCGCGTACAGTGACGGTTCATGGCATTGCTTCAATATCCGCAACGTCCAACAGAGTAGCGTAAAACTCCCGGACCAGATCTACAAAGGCTATGTCATCTCTCTTCAGATACCCAATCCAACCCTGATCATCCATAATGTCATCAATACTACGGCCCATATACTTCAGCTCTTCGAAGTCAACAACGGAAACCTCACGCTCTACAATAACTAGTGAAAACGATTTTCCTCTCTTGTCATATAATCCTCTGAACTCGCAGGATCCTGTTGCGTAGAGGTCTTTGCAAATGAGAAAGATGACAAACAATGGCGTTTAGACATTTTTTAATATGCAAAACAAGGAAAAAATAAATAAACCTTCAATTAAAACCATTTGCATGGTCGTACAGCGTGTCTGCACAACCATCAAAACGACACTGTCTAATTAAACCAAGAGTTCGAATACACATATAGGAAGTCCGAACGTCTAATGAAACGACTTAGATTTAGGGACTAGATGTTCGCACGGTAAGAAAATCGTTCGCAACAAAATACTTATAAAAAATAAATTTTAAACATGTGTTATATACTAGCAAAAACGACAGTGTATAACGAACAAACGTCTGCACGCACAAATAACCCATCCAAACAGGTAGTAAAGCGACAAAGTTTTAAGAAATAAGTGTGCGCACGCTAATACAACTGCCCGAAACAAATAAGTCCATAAAAAACTCTTACTTTTATAATATGTATATATACTGAGTAAAATGACAACATATAACGAAAAGTCGTCCGCACGCAGAAACAAACCGTCCGTAGCAAAAAACTCTTAAAATCTTTTTTTTAAGACGTGTATTTATCCTAGACAAAACGACAACGTCTAAAAGCCTAACGTCCGCACACTTACATGTATCGTTCGTACGGAAGTATAAAACGACAATGTTTGGAAAAGTAACTGTTGAAAATTGAAAACTATCTGTCCGACCGACTTATAACCGGACGAACGTGTCGTGGCTAAGAAGACCAAGTTGACTTAGCCACGGTCCTCCTCTCCCCAACTTTAAAACTATCCCAAACCAAAACCAAACATTATAAAATTATAGCCTAAACAATCGTACAACATTATACAATCCATATGAACACAAAGATCGGCCATCAAACAACTGTGATGGCCTAAAATCTAATATGACATTTTCGACGTAAATAAAGTTAAAAACAAGATTTTTAAATGAAAAATGAAATAAAACATGAGAAACGTACATGGAAAGAAGAAAATCCACGAAATAAGACTGAAGAGTTAGATTTTAGAATCTAAACGTGAATTCACCTCTGTGAGAAAGGAGAGAAAAGGGTGTAATGCGATTATGCGGGTGAAAATGCCGTTCAAATGACTTATGTTCGTTTTTAAAATCCGTTCGGACTAGACTTTCATTCCCTGCGAACGTTTCCATTTTCCACCTGGACCAATCAGATTCCTACGCATTCAATTCCAAATCGTGAACGCTTACGTAAAATCTTCTCGAAATAATGTCGTTCGGACGTGATGGGTCCGTGAGGACTGGCAGACGACTGGAACGTGCAACGTAGAGTACCAGCATTAGCCAAAATTACAGCCATACGCGTTCGGACGATATTTGACCCTGCGGACTCTAACAGCTATTCTCCACGGTCGTCCAACAAAGACGAGTGTCAATCATGCGCAGATTGTCCCAGTCGTGCGAGGCTAGGTCATACCGTTCGGAAGGTATTACAGCTTTTGTAATGATCTGAATTGCGTGATTGATGGGTGACAACTTATGTTTTGTCACCCAAACCATGTGCGCATGGTTTTGCGTAACGTTCATCGCGTTCGCAGATGCTAACGAATGTTTTAAGTCTCTAAGATGGTAACGAATGGTTTATGGGACATCCAGACTATTTTGTAAGTCCTGGCACACCTTCGGTAACAAAATTTTTATTTTGACATGGAAGGACATGATTTGGTGATGAAATTTGCTTTGACACCTAAGGTCAATTTTCTTGTAGTGAAGAGATATGTCTTTTCTCTCTCCATAATATTGTCTATATAATTATTATGTCTATGAGAGTCCCAATAGCCTCTTTGGAATGTTAGAGAGGTGCCATAAGTCTCCTAACGTCTCGAAATACGCGTTGTGTCTTCTTTTTAAAAACGGTGTTTCCGTAACATGTGTCAACACATATATGTCAATGTGTTGACGCCTTCTTCAAGTCTGGAACTGACTGGCAGGTGCCTGTGGCATGTGTCAACACTTCCTTTAACATGTGTCGACACCATCAAAATGACGTCTGGCAGCAGTGCAATGTGTCGACACCATATATCCATTGTGTCGAGACCATCTTGGCTGAAGGAGATTTTTAGTGCTCTAACGATGTACAATCCTTTCCATTTCAACATGAATACTCCTACAATGAAAAATATGATAATTTAAGTGCATACCATGATATTTAAAGTAAATATAGGGCTTAATGAACTTGTGAGAGAATAAATAATACAATTGAGTACTCTCGATTGAATAGTGGATTGACAACCACGTATTTTAAAAATACTCCAAAGATATTTTGTCATTTATTATCTTCAAAATCGAGTTAGATAACTCATGGAGCAACCTTGGGCTAACATGTTGGTTTTTACCCCTCTTTGTGTATCTTTCAGGATCTGGCTACGGGGAAGATGATTGGTTCGGGGCATGAAGTTGGTTGCTTACACTATTTGGATCTGCCATATATATCTCTCCACCTCGCGCATTGCACCCTTCAACTTCTAGGAACCAATCGATTTGCATCCCCGATTAATTTTGTCTTCAAAATGAACGAAAATGTCCATCATGTGCGTAACACGTAGCTCACTTGCCCATTTCCCCCGATATTCAAACAGTTATGACGATGACACCCTTAATAAAATCTTAATCTCATAATTGACGCATTCATAGATCTTTTATATCCCAACGTAATGCAACATCGCAAAAATCATAGACGCATACCTGAATGTCCTAAATCTCCAACGTTGATGTCTTCAAAGATGTTTCAACCCCACAGTAGCAATTTGGACTTAGCAATGCCAATCAGGGTTCTTCCAGAAAATGTCACGTTATTTAAAGAAAATGTCCCTCTAAAAAATAATAAAAAGGGACTAACATTCAAACCGCAATATCTGTAACGTTACTTTAGATACGCAAAATCAAGGGTTTGAATACTAGATTCCAAAATAGGTCTAAAAATTAAAAGCAATATACCATTAGAAATCACGATGCTCTAAGGAGGTTTTTAAACATTAAATAACCGAAGATCATTACACACATGTGTGATGCCATCATGAACCCATATGCTATCGGGGCCTTAGTTGATGAAATTGGTTCTGTTGGTCTTCACGCAAGGATGAGGGGAAGGGCTAGCATATGTTAAAAGAGAAGAACAACGGTCAAAATGAAAAATTTCAAAAGGTTTTAGACCTGTTAAGTTCACCTTCACAACAAGGGGTAAATGGCTGGAAATGTCACCAAATTTGTAATATGGAATGCAAAGTGCCAGTCTCCAATAGTTGGGGGCAACAAGTGTAGTTTTTTAAAGGATAAAAGGGAATAAAATGTCACCACTAGTCACGTGCGTCACATGCATGCCTTTATATCCAAAATGACATAAATTATGACGTTGGGGTGCAATATGTAAGTATTTGGAAGTTGGGGGCAAAAATCGTCAAATCAATAATATGTTGGGCAAAGTGTCACTACCCCCATAGTCAATGGGCTAAAAAGTGTATTTTTCCCATTCTTTTGAAAAATCGGTCTAAATTTGTTCTATCTTTCAAATCTTTTTGCACAAATTAAAACTTAATTTCGGGAAAAAAAATTTATGTCATACATTCTGATAATGCTAAAGAATATGAATCTACTGATTTTCTATCCCATTTATTTATGAAAGGAATCGTTCATATGACCTATTGTATTTGAATGGAGTGACTAAATGCAAAAACTGTCATTTGTTAGAGGTCGTGCGTGCTTTTTTTTTTTTTCATATGCATGTCCCTTACAACATTTTGTCTCATTAATCAGATGCCTTCGTCCATGTTTAATGGTGTCTCTCCTTATTCTATGTTCTTCCCATCGTCCTCCACCCATCTGTTGTCATTAAGGATTTTTGGGTGCATCTTTTACGTTCATAATCTTAGTCCTAGTTTTAATAAGTTGGACCCGCATTATACTAAATGTGTGTTTCTTGGGTACTGCCATACCTTGAAAGGCTATCGTTCCTATAGTCCAACTCTCCAGCACTACTTTGTGAGCATTAATGTTACCTTTGTAGAGTTTTCACCATATTTTTCTGAGGTAGTCCTTCTAATGATACTTTCTTTGAGTATAGTTTGCCATTTGGCCCCTCCCTTTCCCATCCTCCTCGATGCTCTTCCTATCACTTCCCCCGAGTTCTTAAGTTTAGCTTCTCCTCCTCATCCCCTCCCTTACAAGCTACTCGTTGTCATCGGCCACCAATTCTTATGGCTTCTCCCTCATCCTTCCGGCTTTCAGATCCTGGTGTTTCATCTTCTCCACCTTCTGATTCAATGCCCATTGCACTCGAGAAAGTTGAAAAATCTTGTGTTACTCAATATCCTTTTGGCTTGTATGTTTCTTATGAGTCTTTGTCTTCTTCCTTTTCTTGTTTTACTTCCCAACTTTCTAGTATTTCTTCTGTTCCTAAGATAGTGCATGAATTGCAAATGAAGGCTTTACATCAGAATGAAACTTGGGAGCTTGTGTCGTTACCCTCTGGCAAACGTCCGGTTGGTTGTAAGTGGGTGTAAACAATTAAATTCAATCCTGAAGGTTTTATTGCTTGATTGGTGGCTAAAGGTTACCCCAAACATATGGTCTTGACTATGACGAAACTTTTTCTCTTGTTGCTATGATTTCTTCTGTGTTGTTATTGTAAGAATCAATGATCTTTAGAGTTGCAGCGTAATTTGATCGTTGAAATCAAGCAGCCTAAGCGTGTTGCCTCCTTCAGATTCACGTGCACAATTGTTTGAGAGAGAATTCTAAAGAGAGAATTTTTAGAGAGAGAAACAATTTCTCACGTTATGATTCTTTTCCTCTCAAATGAAAGTTTTGAGTTTATATAATGATTCACTTCAAAACTTCAACTGTGCTGGTGCGTAGAATATTTAAGCATCTCAAATCTAGGCCATATGATCATCATCAAAAACTATTGTGGTAATGTCATAGTTCGCCCCTAAAGTATGGGGCAAAATCAATCTCGCCCCTTAACTATGAAAATGTCAATTTACATCATTTAACTTTAAAAAATCACCAATCTACTCCTTCTGTCCAAATTAGCCGTTAAGTCAGACAAAAAATATGTAAAATGACCAAAATATTCTTCCAAGAAAAAATTTTAAAAAATAAATAAAAATTCTTGAAATCAACTAAAAGCAAAATAGATTACTGAAATAGAGTTTCAATAGTTTTTTTAGATATCATTTTTTTACTTCTAATGAAATTGTTAATATTTTTAGTAATTTTCACTTTGAGGGGCATTTTTGTAATTTTGAATGTTTTTTCTTCTAACTTAACGACTGATTGGATGTGAGGTATACATCGATGATTTTGAAAGTTAGGGGGCGAGATTTATTTTTCCCCATACTTAGGGGGCGAACTATAACATTACCCCAAAACTCTTTTTCGTTAACTCCCTTATATTCTGTATTCTGAATTTATACGTTTCTACAAATTGTGATTATGGCTATTAATATATCATAATTGACTCTCGAGATAGGAGACTATTTTTTTGTGAAATCCTTTTTCCTTACAATTATTGTTTATTTATCCTTCCACCATACTATATTTCACATGAGCTAATAGGGTCGGAATAATATCATTGATTAAGTTTCTAGCTCATATAATTATTTATTCACAATAGACTAGTGGTATTCTTGATGAGCATCTACACAAGTTCATTTATCATGCACAAAGTCCAACATTGTTTGGAATATTTGACCAAGAAAGATCATAACCAAATGACTCGATCAAAACAGAAGTACACAAAAACAGTCTTGAAAAAATCTCTCAGATCTAATGATACAATAAATTAATTGTGTTGAATACATTCTCACAATATTTTTAAGATCAATACCTCAATGACGAAATCTATCATCCTATTTAATAGATGCACAATAAGTGTAGACCTATTTGTATATAGATATGTACCTCAGTCTATAACAAATGTCAAGTGAATAAGGAATCGAAAATTCATACTCCCCGCCTTTTGATTCATTAATCATTGACATGACTTTTATACAATTTCACTTCAAAATATAGTTGTGTAACATCTTATATTAGAACATTATACTCAATGAGTATTAAATACATACGACAATAATAGATAAATAGTCATCTCATAATTATTCAAAATAATTAATTTTGAGGGAATACTTCCAACCGTTATTTCTATTCCTACTAATCATGATTGGCCTTTATTTCAATTAGATGTCAAAAAATGATTTTCTGCATAGTACATTATAGGAAGAAGTCTATATTGAGCAACCATATAGGTTTGTTGCTCATGGGGAGTATAGACAATTATGCAAAATAATTGTTGATGTTCCTATCGACCCTAACCAGATATTCTGAATGGCTTGATTAGGCTGAATGAAGCATTTACCTTGTGCATCATTTTTTGGATTTTTGACACATGGTTTGGTGCTTGCAGAGTGAGGGATGTTTGCACTTTTGATTGCTCGTATAAGGTTGGAAGGCAATGCTATTTATATGGGTTCGTTTGCACTTTTGATTGTGCTCTGTTATGAATAAAAATATTTTATCGTGGTTTACAATATTGGCCGACATCTTGTGGTCCAATGGGGTTCTCCTGTTTAGATTATTGTGGTAAGCACATGTGGTCCCCTAGGTTCTTTTAATGGAGTCAAGATTGTGTTGTCTTCAGATGATGATTTTTTTATTAGTATCTGTCCTATTCTTCAACTTTATTCATGTGATCATGAGACCAACTGACATTGTCTTAGTTCATGTACCATGTAAAAATATTGGTTCATTGGGTGCTGTTTTGGTGAAGCTTTGGGCATATTAGATGCCTTTGTTACTGTAACACCATGACCCTCTAAATATTCTTTCTTATCCTAATTTTCCTTGTTAATTATTATTTATATTAATATTTTCAGATTTAACTATTTTATTAATTATTAAGTAGAGAAAAATCTCTAGAAATAGTTTTACATATCCAAAAATTATGAGAAAAATATCAGCATTCTTGACTTTTCAAGCTCTTTTATTTTATTAATCATTTTACTCGTTTCAGTGTTCTAAAGCATGTTTTAGCCCTAATTTCATTTTGCTCATTTCAGTTTAGCTAATGTTTGTGTTGTTCTGGCTAACGTTGATGCTACAGGTTATTTTTTTTACTTGACGGGATTTAATACCCTTATATATCTCCACAATACAGTGAAGATAAGGATGTCCGGCCTCCCCGCAGTGCACCAGAATTCCATGAGCATGACTTAGTATTTGTATCCCTTATGAAAAGGATGAAGTCCGCTTCAAGAAAAATAGCAGCGAAAAAGTAGTCGTGGTCATAGGAAAGTAGAAGTGTGGGTACAAAATATATGGTAGGATGACACATAATGAACAAAGCATCGAGATCAGGGACATTCAACCGAAGCATAAGTGTCAAAGATGATATAAACTCTCACAAATTAGCTTTCGGTGGATTGCTACCAAGATGATTGTCCAGATATAGAGTTGACCAAATATGATTGTATCTGTCAAATACGACGAGGTTAAGCGGAAGTGGCAGTGTGAGACTATGAGGATCAAATGCTATAGAGCAAAGAAGAGGGTCCAATAGGTGATATTTGGGTCCTACAGGGAACAATATGAGAGGGTATGAGATTATTGCGTAACTGTCAGGGAGACAAACCGTTGTAGCTATGTAATATTGATGACCAACCGATTTGTTCTAGAGCTGACACGCTTCTTCTAGCGACTGTATGTCTCATTGAATGCAATGAAGAAATGCCTCAAGGATGGTTGCAGACCACTTATGTGTATGGACGGTTGCTTCCTAAAAGGGGAATTCAGGGGGCAACTGTTGAGTGACGTCGCTCAGGATCCAAACATGTATCACATGGCCTTTGCAGTAGTGGAAGTGGAGCTTGAGGACAGTTCGATATGGTTGATATAGACTCTCATTTAGGATCTCGGTGTCGCTCCACCCGGTGTACCGACAAAAGGTATGTTTCTTACGTCTTTCTTCGTAGACTTCGTTGCAATAAAGAACAATAGCACTTAAAGATATCTAACTTTTGTTGCATTTTTCATGGGCTTGTACCAGCTTTCAATGTTGTCAAATAGACCATTGGCTTTGTGTTAGACACTTATATGTAGGGGGAATTCACATATAAGTGCCTAACACAAAGCTGTGTGAAGGGGGAATTCCAGGCGGAAAACTGGTCGAAAATTGGACTATACGAAAAGCCCAAAAATCTTTTTTAAACTTATTTACAGGCTATTTCATTCAGCCCAATTAACTTTTAGCCCATTTTACCATATTTTTATGTGGTATACTGTATGCCAAATTTCCAATTGTCAACCCAAATTTACTTCGTTCTTCAGTAAGCTAAAGCCTGAAACTACATCTTTTTTTCTTTGTTAAAATCACACTTACAATGTAACAATGATATATATTGAAAAACAACAAACCAACGAAACAATAAAGAAAAACAA
Organism: Myrica gale; assembly: GCA_963930655.1. Lineage (NCBI taxonomy): Eukaryota > Viridiplantae > Streptophyta > Magnoliopsida > Fagales > Myricaceae > Myrica > Myrica gale. The sequence continues at coordinate 8,900,788 of OZ005599.1, forward strand.
CAATGATATATACAATGTAACAATGATATATATTGAAAAACAACAAACCAATGAAACAATAAAGAAAACAACAACAAACTGAATAAAATAACAATACAGACAACAAAAACCAGAAATGCCTAGAGTTAAGTACACTGAAACTGCATTCAACATTCAACAACAACAAATAAGAAATAAGAAAATTATCAAAATCCAAGAACAAAAATTCAACAACAACATAGAAATAAGAAATCAACAACATGGACTCAAATTCAATACAACTAAAAATTCAAATATGCAAGAACATATAGTAGGAGCTCCTCATTCCATCACCAATGCACCAATAACCTACATGCACAAAAAAAGTGAGATACTTATAAATTTATAGTTATGCAACTTCATAGATAAGACAAATAATAGAGAAAACTACACATACTAACTCTGTAACTCATAATCTTCAAGAACTCACAAAGTCACAAATTCACAATGTACCCAAGCTTCAAATTTACCTATACAACAACAAAAATGGTAAAAAGTTAGAATATAAAAAAATAAACATGATAGCATTTATTATAAATAAAATAAAAATTAAATAGGAGAATGATATCGTTTTCTAGTTGATAGCCTTCCACATCATCCACTACATCTTGTGAGTCATAAAGAGTAGGTGAAGACTTCAACAAATTTTGTGTACATATAAGGGTCTCGACCGTTTTCGGAGCTAATGAGCTCCGAAAAAGATCTAAGATGCGACCTCTAGTACTGAAAGCAAACTCAGAAGCAATGATTGAGATAGGAATGACTAGTATGTCTCGTGCTATCTCACCAAGGATTGGGTATCTTGTTGAATTCACCCTCCACAAAATGAGTATATCAAAAGTATCTCCTCCTAACTCAACTTCATCTGTCAAGTATCGATCCACTTTTGATTTACACTCTACACTTATATCCCGTAGCCTTGCAGTTGGGGAAGTGGAACTTTAGGACAATTGGATATGGTTGTTAAAGTCTTTTGTTGGGGATCTCGGTGTCGCTCCACCCGGTGGTTGGATATCCATGTCTGACCGACAAAAGGTATGTTTCTTCGTAGACTTTGTTGCAATAAAGAACAATAGCACTTAAAGATATCTAACTTCTGTTGCGTTTTTTATAGGCTTGTACCGGCTTTCGATGATGTCATACTGACGATAGACCATTGGCTTTGTATTAGACACTTGTACGCCAACTTCAGAGATGTTGGGCACCGCAGGGTACCCTTGAAAGACAAGCTGTGGGGAGCAGCAACAGATTATACTGAGGCTAATTTCAACATGAAGATGGACGAGCTAAAGGCGTTAAGCCCAACAGCACATCACTACGTTCGAAAATTTGATCCAAATGTATGGTCCGGATCATGGTTTCACACGTATAGTAAGAGTGACATGGTCGTCAACAACTTATGTGAGACCTTTAACATGTACATTTTGTAAGCCCAAGACAACCCGATTATGACCATGATAGAGATGATACAGAAGAAGCTGATGAGGAGATATCAACTAAAGAGGGAGGAATAATTAAGCATATTGGACGATTATGCCCACAGATAATGGCGAAGCTTGAGGAGATCAGTCAGAAGGCCAGCTACTATCTCCCGAATTATGCTGGGGATGGTAACAATACACATCCTTACAATAATACAATAGGACTACATAGTCACGAACTAAGTGATCAGTAAGACGACAAAAAGACACCATGCTGGCAACAATGTGCCTCAAAAGACAAACTAAATAGTACACGACATTTCATGACTACACATCTCATGCCAGTAACATGTGCCTGAAATGAGTACATAGTCCAAAACTATATTAATGAGCAACCAAAATTCTACAAAAATGACACCAGCTTAAAATCAATGCAACCTTATAACCCCTCCTCAGGACCTATGAATTCTTTCTCTCCACCTGAATCTCCAGTCAATGTTGCGCAGACAGGGCCTCGATGATAGCTTGATGTTGCGCAGTCATGGCCTCAATGGCTAACCGTTGTTGCGAAGCTATGACATCGATCTGTTCTCGATGTTGCGCACTGATGACCTCAATGTTCTTATTTTATTGTCGCAGCTGTCCCTGAAATTGATTCTCAGGAAGTCTATTCATCGAGCATCTAGCCATGCATTGCTCAAAGTTGCCGAATAAACTTTCGTCCATATGCACACATCTTAGGGTCTCTCCTTGAAAAATAATTGCAGTGGCCACCATCCTGCGATTAATTAATTTGCTATGTTAAATTCCTTATAAACACATTTGCAAAGTAGAGTCAACCTTATTAAAAAAGGCTTTAATGCATCTCTTGTGGTATTCAAATATTTTAAAAATAACCTCTAGTAAAGAAAGTTGATTTTGGGTCCTTGAGGTAACCTTTTCGTTTAAAAAATATCACTACATTTGTCTCCGTTTAAAAAACTAACGGGAAGTAGTAACGTGGCATAAGTCAATTACGTGTGCAATAATTAGAAAATGTCGTGTGTCTTTCTAGACCCACTATCTCCATGTCAGAAACCCAATCAGAGCTCTGCCGTGTGAAATGAGTGTCTATGCACACGTGAGTTTGTCTTACACCTACTTAGTTTAGTAGATGACAGGGCCCTGAATTACTTATGGTACATCATCACGTCTCGTTAGTTTATTAAACGGAGACATAAGGGGATATTTTTTAAACGGAAAGCTTACCTCAGGGACATAAAATCAACTTTCTTTACCATAGAGATATATTTGCAATATTCGAATACTACAGTGGTATGAGGTGCATTTAAGCCTAAAAAAATAATTACTATAGAGATATTTTAGTTAATTGCAGTGAATTCTGTAAGATTCACAACAACAATTACTCGACACTAAACGTGGGAGCAACAACAACTAACCTTGTTTTTCACACAACCCCAGAAGCGTCTGCTAAAATTTTCATCCGTGAAGGTAGGGTCGACATTGCTTTCAAGTCACAAAAACATCTTGTGTCCTCTATAGAAGACCCACTATGTTCATTTCCAGAGTTACCACTGGTGTATGATTCAAACATTTCAAAGGCTGAGAATAAGAGAAAACAAATGACCCATTTCGTTCTTAAAATCAACTCAATAAGTGAAATAGAAATAACTACAAATAAAAAATACAGGTAACAGTGCTTCACCTCTAAAGAAGCTCCAGCTAAGAAATCAACAAATAAGAACTACGAAAGTTAAAAGGGAAGAGCTACAAGTGTAAAAGGGAAGAAATTGAAAGAAGTGAGAACATTTGGCAAATGGCAAGGGAGAGAGAAAGGATGGGTGGAGTTCGGAGAAGAGGGAGGAGGAAAGAGAGAGACTTCACCTCTGAGACGAAGCTCGATGGGAGAGGCAGATTGGTGCCCAGCGGGATGTGGGACTTCGACGAATGGGGAGCTCCATAACTTGTGTATATGTGTGTGTGTTTAAAATATGATCACATGTCAAACGGCCAAAACAATTTAAAGCTACAGGTCTCCAACATTTATAATTGACAAAAATCGCAAAATATAACAAACAAAAATAAAAACAACACTCACTCTACAAGACTACAACACTCTACAAAATAACAACACTAAAACTAAAACAAGTTACACTCAATTCATTCTAGAATTTTACAACACACTAAAACTAAAACACAAAAACATGTAATCACTACTGTCAACCAAACCTCAAAAAATAAATTGTATAGCAAGTTAACATTTAACATCAAACTCCAAATTTGGACCAAGGGTTAAGTTGAAGCAACTTCATCTCCATTGTAGGTAGCAAAGGCTACGACAACCAAGAAAAGTGATAGTTAGAGAAAACAATAGAAATAACAAGTCATAATTAAGGGCAAATTACAATAACCCCCCACAAACTATCACCCTTTTCTCATTTACCCCTAAACTATAACTCGTTGCAACTCAACCCTCTAAACTATGGCCTTGTTGCGGTTCCATCCTCAAACTGATTTCTGGCATCAATTTGAACAAAATCCGTCCACATGTATTACACGTGAACAGGGCAAATTACAATAAACTCTTACGAGTGATTACCCTTGTGAGTCTAAATAACAACCCAAGACAGGGAGTGAATTGGGTTTTAAATAAAATATCAAACTTTTCAATTAAAATGAAGATCTACAAAATTGTTTAAGGCAATAATAATTGAGAGGCAATAAATAAAAGCAACAATGAAAGAAAGAGAGTTAACGAAGAGAGATAATACCGCGATTTTTAGGTGGTTCGGACAAGACATGTCTACATCCACCCCCAAGGTTATTGCCTTTCTTGGGCATCTCCACTATAATCCAATAGCGTTCACAACATAGCTTTCGGGTGCTAAGTAACTATTACAAGAGTTTTCTCGAGCTCACTCTTCAACTTGTATAACAAATCTCAAATCCTACGAGATTTCTTCTATCCTCAAGGGTAAGCCTAAGTGTATCCTATACTTCAATATTTTTTAAAAGGTTGTATGGTGGAAATAAAAAAAATAGATCTAGAAGTTATATCAGCAAACACAAGGCTCAACAAATGGCTAGAAGACAAGATCATAGAATTATGATAGCAAGAATAGAAAGTGACCGTAGCAGATATCTTGGAAAACGTGTAGCTTTCTTCTTTAGCTCTTTTCTCTCTCTTTTGGAGGCTAGGTCAAGAATGATGATGCAAGAGGTGTCTGGATTCCCGAGACATGTGTTGATACATATATGCCTATGTGTAGACATCTTCTTCAAGCTTGGAAACAACTTACAGATGCTTGTGGCATGTGTTGACACTTCCTTCACCATGTGTCAACATCTTCTTTTGTGTCGACACCATCAAGGTGGCTTGCTGAAAGCAGTGCAATATGTCGATACTATGTATCCCATGTGTTGACATCATCTTGACTGGAGGAGAATTTCAGTGCTTTAATGAATGATAATCCTTTCAATTTCAACACGAAAACTCCTACAATGAAAAATATAATAATTTAAGTGCATATCATGGTGTTTAAAGCAATTATAGGGCTAAAAAAACTTAAGAGAGAATAAATACAATTGAATACTCTTGATTGAATTGTGGATTGAACACCACGTATTCTAAAAATACTCCAAACCCATTTTGTAAGTTCCAGGATTAAGGCAACCCAAGAGAGGGGTGAATTGGTTTTCTAAAGTTTTCTCTTTATCCCCCAAAGACGTGTCTGCAATGTAACTGCTAATTTAGCACAAGTATATAATATCAACAAGTGTAAATACGTGCTAAAAGTAAAGAGAATGGATAGAGAAGGAAACACGTGATTTTTAGGTGGTTCGGCAAACCCGCCTACATCCACCCCTCAAGTTCATTCACCGAGCCTTGAGATTTTCTCAAAATTCTTCAAATAGAAAACATTCTAGCTTCTGGGTGCTAGAGAACCGTACAAGTATTTTCCCGGGCTCAATACTCAAACTCAGTCAAATGGTTTTTCGGGCACACCACTCACAACCCACCCAAGCTTGAGATATACCCTCTCTAAGCTTCTTCTTTAGTGAACAACCTCACTAAAGAAATCACTTCTCTTGATATAAAGATTACAAAAATAAACTCTCTTGATAGAGTGGATATAAAAGTAGAAATCTCTATCTCTTGATTCATACAAAGAGAATGATGTGAAAGTGTGTTTTGTGTGAATGATACGAGAAATATGGCATATGAAGGATTGAAATATTTCTCAAGTGATCTAAATTATATGTGGTCATTTTGTGTATTTTCAGACGTTATGGATGTATATTTATAAGTCACATATGAAAAAAGTCATTTATAGGCGTTGGGATTCGTCTGTTAAAACTACTCAGTCGACCGCTACATGAACCGGTCGACCGCTTCAAGTTACGGTTACCCAATGGTCACATTATCAGAAGCTCAACAGATCTATTTACAAAATCAACCGGTCGACAGTTATACCAAGCGGTCGAAGACCGGTGGACCGCTTCATCAGCCGGTCGACCTCTTAAACTTAAGCACATAGTCTGGCCATTTTTTTAACCACTTTTAAAGACTCAATTTTAAAGACTTGCTTCTCATAAGTATATGAAAGGTTTGTGAATTTGATTGAGGTATTTTGAAACCTTTTAAAAATATTTTAACCTTTCAAAACAAAAGGTAAAACAGTTTATGCACGTTTTGAAAAATATGCAACTGTGATTCATAATCTTTGTCAAAAGTGAAACAAAGAGTTACAAGACATATACCCTAAGGTCTTGAATCTTCACTTTTGAGCTCCTTGAATCTCCTTGATCTTCTTTCTTCAAGTATTTGGCTCTTTCATCAAAATGACTTTGTCTTTGAAGATGATCGTTTTTTAAACTTGATCCATTTATTAAAATCATCAAAATCTCGATTGTGCACAAAATCCAACAATTTTTTTCAAAATCGATTTAGATAGCTCAAGGAGCATCCTCGGGCTAATAATCTCCCCCTTTTTTATTATGACAAACACTTTTAAAAGATATTTGCTTAAGAAATAAAAAAGATCTCCCTGAGAACGAGTGAGAGTTTTTCAAAGCATTTTGATGCAAGAAGCTTTGGATTTTTTATAAAATTTTGCAAGAGTTTCCTTAGTATTATGAGGTTTCCAAAAAAATTTAAATCTGATGAAAAATACTTATATATCATCCTCCAAACTTCTCAATATTCGGGATTTTAGAGTTAGGAGTACTACCATTTTGTCAATGTTGAACCTTTGCAAAATAGAGACAATAATATATCAAAGAATAATCAATTTGCATTCAGAGTTAAGTATAAGGATAGAAGGAATATAACACAAACTCATCCATAAACTGCAATGTACTCATATATCAAACAAGTCAATCATGTACAAAGATATATTATTAGAAATTGAATGTTTCTTTACATTACATAAGAGTACGAAAAACATTTTATATACTTCTCCCCTTTGACATTATCAAAAAGAGAGGGAGGGGTAATGTGTGGAAGGGTAAGATCACTCATCATGGCATGGACCAGGGTTAAGGTGATACTTGCGAAGAAACAACACTGTGCCGCAGATATCTGTCCTTATCAATGAAGATGTCGCAAGTCTAACTAATATCTGAAGCTAAATAATCTCAAGATCTGCAGTGTGTGATTATAGAAGGAATTTGATCTTCTTAAAACCCGTCCATATATTAGTATGCATCGCATGCAGCTGATCCTTCAGATCTGTAACAGAGGATTCCAGGAGTGTGTGGAGTGCGAGGGATGTCTGTAACTGGAATCTCAGCATCTGAACCATCATCTATCACTGCTTCTACTTCCTCTGGATCATCTTCCTCTGCTTCCTCATCAGCATCAGCTTCTTCATGAATATCTTGAGAGGGAGTAGCCACTCCTTTCTTCACTGACTCACCATCTTCATTTTGAATAAATCTCATAAGCCTCAGTGTCTTTTGATTTTATTCCTTTGAGACTTTCGGTTTCTTCATGTCTTCCCCATTAATATCAACATCAAATAGTTGAAAAATCTGAGTAAACATCATCCCATAAGGCAATCGTTGCATTCTCTTCTCTAAAGCAGCCTTCATGTGATAAAATAGAAGGTGGTCAAGGTTCATTTGGTGTCTCATAATCAAACGGTACATGACAAATAGATCCAAAAATGTAACATGCTCAAATTTTTCCGTCCAAGGGAGTATGATGTTACAAACCATATGTTAGCCCAAGGTTGTTTTGCAAACAATCCATAATTGATTTTGATGATAACAAAAATTCTAAGTGCTTTGAAGACTTTAGATTTTACAGTGTCAATCCACAATTTCCAAGCTATATTTCAAAATGATTGAGGTTATCTCTCTAAAATATTTCTAAGTGCACTTGAACACCATTACACAAGTTGATAAGATCAATTTTTCATATTGTAGGTGTTTAAAGAAGTGTTGAAATGGTTTGGATGCTTTGAAGTTAAAATTGGAGTGTTGCTGGCAAAGAACAAATTTTTCAGACTAAGTGTTGGAAGTGTCGTTGAATCCTAGAAAATGCAAACTCTCGGGTAGTAGTGCAATGTGTCGACACATTGGACCATGGTGTCGACACATTGCACTACTACCCGAGAGTTTGCATTTTCTAGGATTCAAAGTGATTTTTTGGCTAAGTGTTGGAAGTGTCGACACATTGGAGCATGGTGTCGACACATTGGAGCATAGTGTCGAGACATTGAACTAACACCCGAGAGTTTGCATTTTCTGGCCTTCAAAAAGATTATTTTTACTAAGTGTTGAAGGTGTCGACACATTGGACCATGGTGTCGACACATTGAACTAACACCCGAGACTTTACATTTCAGGACCAAGTTCAATGTGTCAACACATACAACACATTGTGCTATTGTGCAGAAAATCTGGAAACGACATCAACTCATTCCAAACTTCTTCAAATGGTCTCAAATGACCTCCAACGGCTCTCTAACATTACAAGAAGACCCTTAATGACCGTTGAAGACCTTAGGGCTATAAAAAGAAGATGGAGAGAGAGAAGAGATAGCTCGACCAATATTGCACATCAAGAGAGAGAAAGTCCAAAATCTAAAGATTTCACGTGCTGAATCATTCAAGATCAAAGCTCCATTGTCAAATCTTCTTCTTCAGCTCATCACTGACGACCGAGCTTCCAAAGAGAGAGAGAGATTTCTTGAAGAAGGGACAACACACTTGCAATCACTCCTTGCCCTAGCTTCTAGAGAGAGAAAGTGCATTGAAGAAGAGGGAAAATCACATCTACCAAAAAGGCTTGTGCTCATATCTTCCAAACTCTAGATTTCCTTTTAGAATCTAATCCTCTTGTACTCTATTGAGCTTTCCATTTGATAATTTGGCTTAGAGAGTCATTTCACATATTGTGAGATTTCCATTTGCTTATTTGGCTTGGAGAGCCATTCCATATTTGTATGCCTCATTTGCTCATTCGGCTTAGAGAGCCTTCCTTGTAGCCATCATTTGTAAAACCTTTGAGTGTTGGGAAAACACTTGGTCCTACTTGTGAGAGTAGAAGAAATCCTCTAGGTTGTGAGGATTTGTGAGAGCTGAAGCGTGAGCTCGCAAAACGCTTTGTAAAGGTTCCTTAGCACCCGGGAAGCTAAGGTGTATTTGCTATCGAACAATAGTGAAGTAAGCCCAAGGAAGTCAATTGCCTTGGGGGTGGACGTAGGCAAGTGTTGGCCGAACCACCTAAAAATACGGTGTTATCTCTTTAACTCTATCTCTTTTATTGTTTGTCTCATATTCATAATGTTTGTGCTTTAAACTTTATCATTCATTGCTTATAGTTGCTTAGCCTTAAACACATTCAGACTTTCAGTTTTAATTGTTAAAAAGGAGTATCTCTTAGATCTGTGTTTTTGTCAAAAAGGGGTAAAGTTTTTGTAAACCCAATTCACCCCCCCCCTCTTGGGTTGTCATTTAGACTCACACCATACAATGTAATAGTCTCCTGTGAACATTCAAATTACTGGCATCGGGCTTCTCAACCTCTGTCAAACTATGGTCATCCAAAACAACTCGTAGTATCTCAATGGGCTCTACATCTGACATACCAGCCCAAGTATATGATTCAAAGAATTTTACCTCAGAATTGGGAGAAAGGGCAACAACATTCAAAGCAAATACAGATAAATCCAAGTCTTTTCCTTTTACCAGACTCGAGGCATCCTCAGAGACTGTAAATGCAAAATTAGCAAATTCATGCTTCACCAAGTAAGGAAAAGAATCACACTTCAAACTAACAAAATGTGGCCACCTCTGAGCATCAAACAACTCATGGAAATCGAATTCACTCTCTAAAAACCAAGGCAACAAGACCCAACGACCAGAGATTACCTTGCGATGTCGAAAATCCCGATTAAACCGCAATTGATGGATCCCCATATGAAAACTTGGAAGAATCAATGGTGTTAGTTGTCTCCATCCATTCTCACGCGCATCCAAGGTCGTGAAGATTCACCGTGCTTAAAAATATGCTTGCGTCTACCACTAGACATCTTAGAGGAGAAGGTTAGGGTTTTTTGTGGAGAGGAAATGAGAGAGAAATAGTGATCTGTGGTGGAGGAGAGGGAGTTCTATGGAGATTCGGTGGTGGAGAAGAGAATTTGGGCGAAAATGAGGCGTTGGCTTTGAGAGAATAGGGTGCATGAAAGAATTTAATGTAAGGAAGTGAATTGGCGTTTTAAAAAATTGTCGATTTGAAACATGTGTCGACACATTCCATAGGTACAGGACTATGTGTCGACATTTGCTGAACAGACTTCTCTAGGAACAACCAATGTGTAGATACATGGTTGAGTGGTGTCAACACATATATATTCCAGAGAAAATAGTCAAGCAAGTCCAAAAGTGTCGACACTTATGAACATAAGCACAGACATATGACTTGCAAAACAACATGTTTTTAATTAGAAAATGTTTGATGCAACCAAGATAAGCATGAATAACATATTATAACCTCAAAAATGTTCCAAACAACACGCGAATGATACAATAAGCAATATATATGAATAATAATATTTCGGAGGGGAAACACATACCGATCTCTTGAAGAATGGAGCAGAAATGATCCTCATTGAAAGGTTTCATGAATATATTAGCAAGTTGAAGATATGTGCTTAAAAACTCAAGTATGATGTCACCATTTTGAGCGTGATCGTCAATAAAATGATGATTAAATCTCGATATGCTTAGTCCTAGAGTGTTGAATAAGGTTTTTACAAAGGTTTGTGGCACTCATATTGTCACACTTTATTGGGATAAGAAAATAATGAAGATTAAAATCTTCCAATTGTTGCTTCATTCGCAATATTTGTGCACAATAGTTACATACTCTGCCTCTTTGGTTGATAAAGTTACAAAATTTTATTTCTTACAAAACCATAACACTAGAGATAGGCCAAGAAACTGACACGCATCACTAGTGTTTTTTCTATCAATTTTTCAACCGGCGTAATCAGCATCCGAGTATCCTTGCAAATTAAATTTAACACTTTTTTGATAAAACAGACCAAGATTTTATGTTCCAACAAGCTAACGAAATATCATCTTAACCGTAAGGAGATAAGGCTCCTTAGGACAAGACTGAAATCTCGAACATATGCACACACTAAACATGATATCAGGTCTACTTGCGGTAAGTTAAAGTAAATATCCAATCATACCTCAATACTTTGTTTGGTCAACATCTTTAGCTTTTTCATCCTTTCCATTTAGTTGATGGAATCATTGGTGTTCCCATCGTTTATGAGTTGTCCATTCCAAATCTTTTGAGTAAGTCTTTTGTCTATTTTGCTTGGCTTATGAAGTTGACCTCATTGCTTTGTTTGATTTGCAGTTAGAGAACATAATTCAACTCTTCTATGAGGCTCATCTCAAATTCACCTTTCAAGACTTTGAAAAATTCTTTACAAAGAGACTCATTAGTAGAACCAAAAATGATATCATCAACATATATTTGAACGCTAAGCAATTCATTTTCCTTTTCCATATTAAATAAGTAGTATCAATAAGGAAGGAGCTTAACCATTTATATCAAGCTCGAAGTGCTTGCTTTAACCCATATAGTGCTTTTGTGAGCTTGAACATATGGCGTGGTAGCTTTTCATTTTCAAATTCAAAAGGTTGTTATATATACACTTCCTCAGAAGTATAACCATTAAGAAATGCATATTTAACATCCATTTAAAATAATTAAAATCTTTAAAACATGCAAAGGCAAGCAACATGCGTATAGATTCTAATCTATCAATAGGAGCGAATGTCTCATCAAAATCAATTTTCTCTTCTTGATTATAACCTTAGGCTACCAACCTTGCCTTGTTCCTCACTACAACCCCAGATTCATCTATTTTGTTTCGAAAGACCCATTTAATACCAATAACTGAATGATCCTCGGGTCTAGGAACTAGATGTCATACTTGGTTTTTCTACAACTGTTTTAGTTCATCCTCCATGGCATGGATCCAACTTTCATCATCTTTTGCTTCATAAATATTCTCAGGCTCAATTTGAGAAAGAAAATCAAAATTACTAGCTTGGTTAAAAGAAGAACGAGTTCTTACACCTTTTTCTACATTACCAATGATTTGATCAATAGGATGATTTCTGACAAACTTCCAAGCCTTCGGTAGATCGTTGTTGCTTTGAGGTGTTTCTTCTTCAAGATCTTGTACATCTTGCTCTTGTAGATGATAAACTTCTTTTTCTTCATTTGTTACTAGTTTCTCAACTTCTTTATCAAGATTTGCAATATCATCGCAATCTCTTCCTATAGAAACGTTAGATTTATCAAATACCACAAGAATATATTCTTCAACAACTAAGGTTCTCTTATTAAACACGCGATATGATTTACTGGAAATAGAAAAACCAAGAAATAAGCATTCATCAGCTTTCGCATCAAACTTACTCAAGTTGTCTTTGTTGTTGTTAAACACAAAACATTTGCATCCAAACACATGAAAATAAGCAATGTTGGGTTTTCTACTTTTTTCACAGCTCATATAAAGTTTTCTTGAGAATAAGTCTAATCATACATAGGTTCATAACATAGCAACTAGTGTTAATAGTTTCAGCCCAAAATTAATCTGGCAAGCTATTTTCACAAAGCATGGTCCTCGCCATTTCTTAAAGATTCTTATTCTTCCTCTCAACGACATTGTTTTGTTGAGGAGTCCTAGGAGCCGAGAAGTTATGGTTTATACCAAAATCACCACAAAATTTTACAAATGAGGAATTTTCAAATTCTTTTTCATGGTCACTCCTTATGCTAGAAATAGCAAAACCTTTTTTCATTTTGAATCATTTTGCTAATTTTTTCAAATATATCAAAGGCTTCATCCTTATGAACTAGGAATAGAACTCATGTAAATCTAATGTAATCATAAAAAACAACAGAGTCATATCGTTTGCCACCCAAAATTGATGTTCGAGTTGGATCAAACAAGTCCATGTGTAGAAGTTAAAGTGACCTAGAAGTGGACACAATGTTTTTGGGTTTAAAATATCTTCTAGTTTGTTTGTCTTTTTGACAAGCTGCACAAATTTTATCATTTTCATAAGCAAGGTTGGGCAAACCCAAAACAAGTTCTTTTTTGGCTAGTTTTGAAATTAAGTCCATATTTGCATGAGCAAGTCTTCTATGCCACAACCAACTATCTTTGTCACTTAGAGCATAAAAACATTTTACATTTTTGGAAGTAATATTCTCTAAGTGGACAATATACATTTTTGGAAGTGATATTCTCTAAGTGATATTCTATATTTTCAACAATACATATTGATGATTCAAATATGACTCGGTTTCCCTTATCACATAATTGACTGATGTTCAATAAGTTATGTTTCAAACCACCAATAAACAGAACATGTTCAATAGTAGGATTAGGAGTCATACCGACATTTTCAATATCAAATATTCTTCCTTGACCGTTATCCCCAAATATAACCGACCCTTTTTCTTTTGGACTAAAAGATTTGAACCAACTCTTATCTCCGGTCAAGTGCTTGGAGCATCCGCTAACAAAAATCCGATGTTCCTTGACTTCGATTATCTTCAAGCACTCCTACAAAAAGAATCACGACTTGATTTTTGTTACCCAAATCTTTTTGGGTCCTTTGATGTTAGAACCGGTTTCTTTCATTTTATCATTTCGAATCCAAATAAATTTGATGCCACTAGGATATTTCTTTCTAGTTCGAAAAACATGAGATATATGTCCAGATTTATCACAAAAGTTGCATAAAGTAAATAAAGGAGAACATTTTGTAATCATATGAGAATAAGATTTTTGATCATTAAAGAATCATATTCAATGCCACTTTTGTTGAAGCAACACCTTTGAGAACCAAGAAGAAAGTCAAGATTTTTCTTTCCTTGAGTAAATCTTGCAAGATAATTACTGAGTGAGTCAACTTTCATTTTCAAAATGTCATTTTCAACAATTAAAACACTTGGCTCATTTTGCAAAGATTTGTCACTTTCTTTTGTAGTCCTTGCCAGGTCCTCTCTAAGAGATATAACTTGACTCTTCAAAGTATCATTCTCTTTTATAATACGTTCAAAATTCTTTTTGAGAGAGCGATATTTTGAAGAAAAAAAATTTGGTTCAAGATATTGCTTATCAAACAAATCTTGTAAATCATCAAAATAAAATCATCGAATAAGTGAAGATTTTACCTCATTCTCATTTTCCTTTGTCATCAAGCAAAGGTTTGCAACTTCCTCTTCATCACTTTCCTTTCATTGGATTCTCCCAGTGCCGCCATAAAAGATTTCTTCATGTCCTTGAAGTCTCTTGATATCTTGTATGGTTCAATGTTAGGACATTCGGACTTGATATGTCCCGACTTTTTGCAACCAAAGCAAATGATCTCACTCTTCAACTCGTATAACAAATCTCAAATCCTATAAGATTTCTTCTATCTTTAGGTGGTTCGGCAAACCCGTCTACATCCACCCCTCAAGCTCCTTCACTGAGCCTTGAGGTTTTCCACTATCTTCCAATAGCTTTTACACACTAGCTTCCAGATGCTAGTGAATCGTACAAGTGTTTTCCCGGGATCAACACACAAACCCTCCCAAGTGGTTTTTCGGGCTCACCACTCACAACCTAACCAAGCTTGAGATATATCATCTCTAAGCTTCTTCTTTAGTGAACAACCTCACTAAAGGAAACACCTCTATTGGATAGGTAGATGGAAGAACAAAAACTCTCTTAATAGAGTAGATATGAAAATGAAGGCTCTATCTCTTTATTCACACAAAGATAAGGATATGAAAGTGTGTTTTGTGTGAATGCTATGAGAAATATAGAATAGGAAGGTTTAGAATATTTCTCAAGTAGTAGAAATGATATATGGTCATTGGGTTATTATTTTAGATAAAATGAAGGTGTATTTATAGGCCACATATGAAAACTAGCCGTTTATAGCCGTTGGGAGTTTTTGCTAAAACGAGCCGATCGACCGCTACATGAACCGGTCGACCGCTTCAAGTTACCTTACCCAACGGTCATATTGTAAGAAGCTCAACAGCTCTTTTGTCAAAACCAACCGGTCGACCGCTACATGAGGCGGTCGAAGTTCCGGTCGAAGTTCCGGTCGACCGCTTGAACAGCCGGTCGACCTCGTCAACTTAAGTATGATCCAGTTTTTTTAAAAACAAGGTTTTTGACCACTTTTAAACACCCAATTTTGAAGACATACTTCCCATAAGTATATGAAGGTTTGGAGGTTTGATTGGGATGTTTTGAAACCTATAAAAACATTTTAATCTTTCAAACAAAACTTAAAACGGTTTATGCACATTTTGAAAGATATGCTAGTGCGTAATTCAAATCCTTATCAAATGTGAATTAAAGAGTTACAAGGATTATACCTTAAGGTCTTGAATCTTCACTTTAAGCTCCTTGCATCTTCTTGTTCTTCTTTCTTCAAGGTTTGGCTATTTTCTTCAAGTTGTCTTTGTCTTTGAAGATGTCCATTTTGTAAACTCATCCATTTATTGAAATCATCAAAATCTCGATTGTGCACAAAAGCCAACAGTAGACACTTCCTTCACCATGTGTCGACATCATCTTCTCATATGTCTACACTGTGCTTCACATGTGTCGACACCATGTATCTCATGTGTCAACACCATCTTGGCCGGAGGAGAATTTTCAGTACTTTGATGATGTGCAATCTTTTCCATTTCAACACGAAAACCCCTACAATGAAAAATATAATAATTTAAGTGAATGTCATTTGTTATCATCAAAGCTATTTTATAAAAATACATGGATTCATCAAAAAATACACCACGTATTCTAAAAATACTATAAAGCTATTTTGTAATTTGTAATCATCAAAATCGAGTTAGATAGCTCAAGGAGCCACCTTGGGTTAACAATCATTTTCTCAATCACCTCCATAAACTATCACTCGTTGCAAATCACCCCTCCTAAACTATGACTTTGTTGCGGTTCCATCCCCCAACTGATTTTAGGCATCCATTTGAACGGAATCCTTCCCAATTTCGTTACACATGGTCGTCGACCCACATTAAAAGATCGTTTTGCCCCCATAAAGTGCGAAGAAAAGAAACGCAAGCTACCTGAATCAGATCTGAACGAAAATGAAGAAGGCTTCAAAAACGTGCATTCATAATCTTTAGGTAGCTTGCCAACAAAACCAACGCTAAACTTAAACCTTTCATTCCAATCTCCAAATCGGTAAGGCTTGACCTCTAATCTCTAAGACTCTATCAAACAACCCAACCAACAATATCCTAGGCTCCAATCTCCATATAAATTTATTAGAATCATTACAATATGCTAATAATTTACATAAATCCGAAATATACATTGACCTGAGAGAGAATAATACACTAAGCAAGGCAGTAGCAACACAAAATACCTACAAGAAGTGACAATCATCCATAAATCCGAAAATATAGTGAAATTTAAGGGTGAATCCAATTCCTATTCCGATACCCACCGGAATCCAAAATTTTGTTTCGATTCCCTTCCGGTAAATACTGGAACGAAACCGGAATTTCCGGAATTGGAAACTGAAAATTCCGGTTCAGTATCTAGATTTTTTTGGCCATATTTTTTTCAACAGAAAACAAACCAAAAAACATAAAATTTCAACAATCAAACAAACCACTTTTTGAAATTTGAATACCTGAATCAGTGAACAATCAAACCTATTCATTTATATTTTGTCACCAACAATAGAAAAGAAAGTGCAGGTATCTTGATAATGACATAAAATGCACAACCTTTTCATTTTGAATACCCAATTTGAATACCCAAATCTAATATGCATGAATAATCAAATCCCCTGAATTCCTAAATCTAGACCAATCAAAATATCAAACCATCCAACTTATGCAATCAAACCAATCAAAATTCAAAAATCCCTAAAATCTCCAATCAAATCCCTAGATCCCGAAATCATTAATCAAGTAATCAAAAACCCTAAAGCATATAGTTCAAAGAGAAATAAGAGATGCTTAGTAGAAAATTTGGAGCCCAATGGATGATCCCAAAGAGTTAGAGAGAGAGAGATTTCGGCCAAAGAGTAAGAGAGAGAGCTGAGAGGTGTGGATGAGCTATTGACAACGGTGGCTGGAAGCTTGAACCTAGACAGTCACCGCTGGAAGCTTGAACCTAGAAAGTGAGAGAGAGACAGAGAGAGTGAGTGCAATGTGAGGGGGGTAAAGGGACTCAAGAGAAATGGAATGGGAGAAAGTCGAAGGGAGAGGGGAGACTCACGGCATAAAGGGGTCTTAAGTGACCTTGACTAGGTCAAATACATATTCTTTTAAAATTAGGACCCTATCTAAAACGAGTTTTAAAAAAACAAAACAAGAGCAGCCAGAACCGAAAAATTCTGACAATTCCGCCGGAATTTCTGGTTCCAATTCTAATTCCAAAAAATGGCAAAAAAGGCTTCCGGTTTCAGTTCCAATATGTATCGGAATCGGAACCGAAATTTTCGATTCTTACCGAAATTTTTTCTCACCCTTAGTGAAATTAAATGAATGTAGGAGTATGAGAGATACCTTATACAAGATCACCAAAGAAATCAAGAGATTGGCAGTCAACAACAAAGAAATGTTGCGGGAGGCGACGATGGAGAAATCAAACGTTGTAGTCTTGCAAACTAAGAGGTGAAACTCAACAGAGATCGGAGATGGCTGAAGGAGAAGGAGGGGAGGAGACCAGCAATGTCATACGGAGGTAGGTGGCAAGGAGATCGGCGATGGCTGAGGGAGGCGAAGAGAATAATAGGGTTAGGGTTAGAGAGACTCCAAGAGGAATTGTGATTCGCAAATGGCTGGATATCCAACTCCGACCCATTTTTTTTTAATTTTTTGAGAAACATAATCTGAATCCGAAACAAGACTGACTCTATCGAGTCGAAGCGGGTAGGACCGAAGCACAGCCCTATTGCCAAGTGTCACCTTTTTCCTTCACAAGCTATAATTAGTATTCCCAAAATCCTCTCCAAATCTCTCCAAAATCAACCGGTCATATCCTCCCATTGGGCCCAATTTTCCAAGCCCAATACCAAGCCCACTTGAGTCCATTTCATCAAGCCCAAAATCCAATCCTCTCCCAAGGTTCAAAAATTAAAATGGGCTATCCTTTTCAGAGCTCAAAACTAAGTGGATTTAAGTCTATTCTCTCTTCCTTGTATTTAATAAAGTCACACTATTGTGAGATCACCTAATTATTTAATGAGGTGATTAAATCTACAAGATTAACAAGGCTAAACGTTCTATAGAAAAAGTCATCTTTAATAAATTGAATTAATATCAAGGGCAAACTTAACAAATACACCTAATATCCTATTAATCCCTTTTAATTACTTAGAGAGTCATACGAAAAGGAATAAACTATTTAAATTGGAGAAGACATTAGTGACACAATATATAATCTAAAATAATTCAAATCAACACTTAATCTTGTAATTAACTCATAAAATATAAAATAAAAGTATGCTTAATCGCGAAGTTGTATTACATGCCAACCTTGATTTCAATTAGAATTCAGTTATTCATTTCTCTTTTCTCACTCTTTTTATTAAAAAAAAATTATACTTTATACCATCTAAATAGTATATATTTTGTATTTTGCATCCAAACTAGCAACACACTTGACATTTCATGTTACAATTTGACCATTAATATTGTACCTTTCATTTTTTTTAAGGTTTCAAAGGAAATTTGTTGCACCGGGCCTTTTTGCACAGGCTTTGACAGACCTCACCTAGTCGAAAAATGCACTGATCGAATTGAGAGCTTAACAACAAATTTCAAACACTTGAAACGACCTCATAATCCAAATATCATTTAAATCAAAAATTTACTCGCAAGCGATAGGATTCGAATTCATGCTTACACATTGGATAAGATTCGACCAAGAGTGGCAGTTCATCCTTCCAACTATTAAGCTATCGCCTTTAGGGACCATGTAACACTTTTTTAATTGATTGTAAAAGTGGGATCTTAATATAGTACAAAGTGTAAACTTATTAATTGTGCAAATAGAATATCCAGTATTTAAAGGCTAGAAATTGTTTTTCTTCCTTTTTATTCATGTTTCACTAATTTACCAAATCTATGAAGCTTATGGCACTTGCTAGAACCATTCGTGTCCATGCTACTCTACTCTAGTGGAAATAATCCTCAAAATTTGTAAACTTATTTGAAAAAAGTTCGGTTACGAAAAAAAAATCCTCAAAATTTGTATAATATTTGAGAGTGATATAAATATTTAGTTACATTTGAGTTTTATTGATGTTTGTAAAAAATTTGTGAAAGATTTAAAAGATATTTGATTGTAAATTAATTTTTTCTTGGAATTTGTAAAAAAAGTGTAGAGAGAGATGATTTGAATAAAAAATAAAAAATAAAAAACATAAAAGATTAATTTATTTTTAAAAAAAATGTATTACATTATGTGAGAAGGAACTGTTAGAGATGGTGTGAAAATATATTAGAATTTGTGTTAAATTTTTTGAAATTTTAGATATTCCGACGTTGTATTCAAATATTCAATCGGTGAATTTTTCTTCTCGTTGGACGTCACCTAAGCCTTCGTTGTTCCTCTCCTCTTTGTGACAATCACTGAAGTTTTTCACACCTTATTGCTCTCGCATTCTAGATACTTTTAATCCCAAAATAAAAACTCTTATGTGAAAAAGAAATGCACCAAACACTACCTTCAATTATTTTTCAAAATATGTCGTGATGAATGTCAATTCAGGATAATGTTCGTTTTCAAGTTTTTTCTAGGATTCAAATCTATTCACAAAATTATCACCGAACATCTTAAGAATTCAAACACAAACACCAATACATTTCACACAGTCTCTAACAACTTTTTACACAAATTTTAATACATTTTTTTTAAAATTATAACAAATTTTCTCTATTTATACTTTTTTACCTAATTCCAATATTTTTTATTAAACAATTACATCAAATCATCTCTCTCTATTTACACAAACAACTATAAAATACTATTTTACATAAATATTCACAATTATACTAGAATTATACTGTTTTTTATAAAGCAAACATGCCCCAGATCTCAAAAATATCAAATTCCTGGAAATGGAAAAACCATCGGAGCATAATTCATCAATGTTTTACAGACATCTCTCTATTTTGAAGAAGTAAGGTTTCTATTTTTTTTAACTTTTACTTTTCTTATAATGCCAATTCTTTTGTATCTAAATCTCCAATTAAATAAAAATCTGAAGATTTAATAAATCATAACTCAAACAATCAAAAAAGTCCTTACAAAAGTGTTGTTAGGTGTCATGTATGATGTGGCATCACAATTTTGGGGAAAATTGCACTTTGTGTTTTTAATTATCATATATTTTAAATCTGTACCTAAATGTAGAATAAATAAAGAATTTACCCGGTTTTGTACTTTTTATTTATTTTCACTCCTCAATTGTATTTTCATAAAATCGTGTGTCCACAGTTTTCTTTTCGTAGTAGGCCTTTAAAGCTGACTTTTGATAAAAAAGAATAAAGATGTCTATAATTTTTAATTTCAGTTAATAAAAGCAATGTATTATATATTAGGGGTAAATACAAAATTGGTCCATGTGCTATACGCAAAAATCGATTTAGTCCCTGTGATATGAAAAATATCGATTTAGTCCTTGTGATTTCAGAAAGTGATAAAATCAGTCTCTAATAGAGGACCAATAACAAACGAAAATAGAATCATATGGACTAAATCGATGATTTTCATATCACAGGGACTAAATCGATTTTTGCGTATAGCACATGGACTGATTTTGCATTTATCCCTATATATTATATATTAGATTGTCTTTGTTGTATCTTTCTAGTTTCTTCGGTAATGGACAGATATTGGGTATGTTTGAGGGTGAAAATTTTGTGTATTGGGATTTAGGAAATATTATAAAGTAAAGAAATGTTATGGGAGTCGGTGAAAAAGCGAAGAGAGAAGATTTTTAATAAATATTATAATAATAAAAAATTATGTGATGAATTTTTTAGTAGTAAACCTAAAATTTTGAGCCCAACATCTCATGTGTCTGTCTATCCACGTAGTGAACTCTGACGAGGCACCGCAGACAATCTCTCTCTCCGAATCGTAGAAGATACCGGTCCGAAAAGTGCACCTATCAAAAGTAAATGAAAAAAAAAATAAAAAAGAGTAAAAGGGATATCCTTTCCTATGAATCAGCACAACCGCGTAACGAAAAAAATAAATAAATAAAAGGGAACCTTAACTGCTAAGCTTTCCTCCTATAAACACCAATCAACACAGCCTAACCAACGCCAGAGATCGAGAGAGGGAAAACCCAACTACTATCTCCATCACATTTCTGTACAGATAAAGAGAGAGAGTTTTGCAGTTGGCTATGGGAACGGAAAATGAGGCGGTGAACTTGTTCTATGAGTTGCCCGAGGGATGCATAGCCAACGTGCTATCGTTCACGACCCCGCGGGATGCGTGCAGGTCGTCGTCGGTTTCCACGACCTTCAGATCCGCTGCCGAATCCGACTCCGTTTGGGACCGCTTTCTTCCACCCGAATGCTGGAGTTTAATCTCCCGCTCCGTGGATTCTCCTTCGCTCCGCTTTTCTTCTAAGAAGGAGCTCTATCTCCTTCTCTGCGACCGTCCGCTCCTCATAGACGGTGGCAAAAAGAGCTTTTCATTGGAGAGAGAGAGTGGGAGAAAATGTTACATGCTATCTTCGAAGGACCTCGTGATTATCTGGGTCGGAACTCCTAGGTACTGGAAATGGACTTCTTTACCTGAGTCCAGGTTCCCGGAGGTGCCGGAGCTTATCGGCGTGTGTTGGCTGGAAATCCGTGGCAAGATTAATACTAGTTTGTTGTCGCCAGGCACACGGTATACAGCTTGCCTTGTATTCAAAGTAACTGCTGAGTCGTATGGATTTGAATACCAACCTGTTGAGGTCGCGGTTGGGTTGGTTGGAGGGACGAGTTATACGCGGACCGTCTATTTGGATGCAGAAAGAGTGCGGGCACTGCGTTACCAGATTGTACCAAGGCGAGCTAGGTTTTTTCACGGAGGCCGGATCATGGAGCTTCAAGCAGCAGAGCCTAGTGAAAATGAGGATGCCCAGTATCCAACGGAGAGAGGAGATGGTTGGTTTGAGATTGAGTTGGGTGAGTTCTTCACTGGAGGAGAAGATGGTGAATTGGAAATGAGTGTTTTAGAGGTAAAAGGGGGTAATTGGAAGAGTGGTCTCATTGTTGAAGGCATTGAGATCAGACCAATAGAGGGAAAATGAAGGAATGCTCTTATTTTGTGTGGAAGCTTTCTGCTGCAATTCAGATTGTACTGGGCATCGAGAGTTCAGTGTTTATTTCAAGTTCTCTTCTTCTTCTTTTTTCTTTTTCTTTTTTGCATTTTTCCTTCCTTATTGAAGTCTGGTTAGAAAATAAATGATTGCGTTTCATTTATATGAAGCTTGTCTATTGCATTATAAATTTTGCAGTGGGCCTCAAAAGTTTGGTGCTTCTTATCCAAAAGTTTAGACGTCTGAATTGAGTGGAGAGATGATTCTCAAATGATTTGGGTGAATCTTGTATGGCTATTGTAATGAAAAGAGATGAATTTATGGGGTGAGAAATTATTTTATATATACAACCCAACAAAGCTAAGAAGCGAAAGCAAACTCAAACTTTCAGTACAATCACGAAGTAAAAGGCAACCTATCCCCAACACAATCGCAAGTCTATACATCTTACAAACCACCAAATTCGAAGTCAAAAAAGTTAAGAAAATGAGGTTTTAGCCATGCAAGATCTGCAAATTCTGATAATTTGGAGGGATATTAAGATTAGAAAGTCTGGGCTTGATCTGAAACAGAGCATCCCTCAACACCATAGCTCTACAATCCTTGGCTGTCTACCCTGAACCCGGTTGTTCCTCTCACTCCAGCGGCGGAAGAAATCTTGGTGACCCTAGCACGGAGAGTCAGAGATGAGAGAACCACTCTTGCAATTTCGAATCATCCAATCAACTGTCTCCTTTTGAATCCATTGAGATTCTAGGCACACCACATCTATCCCCAACAAAGGTCCAAACTCGTTTAGAAAAATGGGCATAAAAGAACAAATGCTCCAAGCACTCTTCATGTTCACCACAAAATGAGCACACCTCGAACCAGATGATACTCAATTCCTTGAGTCGGTGCAACGAAGGGAGTTAAGTTTCATGGCTAGCCAAAGACTAAACGAATGGTGGGGAATGTGCCCCCTTAAACCAAACCAAAGATGCCAATTCACCACCAAACCACTATGACAAATACGGTGTTTGTAATGTTACGAGCAATAGTAAAAACAAAGTAAAATCTGTTGTTTGGATCCAGGGAAAAGAACGGACAAAAAGGATAAGACAATAGCAAGGACGCAGGAATTTTTTTTTTTTCTCTTTTGGACGACAATGAAACTTGCTCCAGAAACTAAACCCTGCTTGCAGAAGAGCCCTCGTCATAGCTTAACCACGGGTTCCTCAATTTAAATGTTGCCATGTTTCTAGTTCCTTTTCCAAAGAACGAATGTACAGTGAGCATCTGGCCTAGATGGTTGCATAATCACGTGAGCACACCCACCTCTAAGGGCATAAAACTACAGACGCCAAGTGAGTAGTTAGCAAGCAAATCTGTTCCCCTTGCACTGACGAAGGTTCATAAACCATAGCAAGCACTGTCATATTAATTACATTTTTAACCCGTCCTTCAGTTCAGAACAGTCCTTCAGAGGAACTAGATTTCTATTTACAGAGAAGCAAATATATGAACAATAACCAAAATACAGCACGGGTTGAAGATACATATGGAGATTATCACATTTCAGGTTTGGGCTTCGAAGTTACGCATTGTGCTTCACTCATGCACTGAATCCCTTGTGCAGAGAACTCCATGGCCCGGAAGGAAAGGTGACACAAGCTTGTGCTGATGCCTCAGCCATCTGATCCTTATTAATCCCACTATTACAGATGTTTCCAAACGCCCGCATATGTTTCATTCCGTACTGTGATAAGGACCCACAATGTGTCTCAAAAGCCCTCACCTGCACAGAGGATTGACCGGGCACACCATTAACCCATACATATGGCAGCCAGAAAATATCCATTGGTAATACAAGAAAAACTCCCAGTCAATGGTCCTGCTTATCTTTTGTTCCAGTATATAATAGGAAAAATTCTTGCTCTCATTTTTCTTTCAAAAGTAATCTGGGTGTAGGCTTGTAAAGCCACATTTGTTAAAATATCTCAGGGTCGTTTGATCTTATAACAAGTGCAATGAAACATAAAATCGTTGGCAGAGGTATATAGGAGAGGCAGAAAATCAGTAATATTACCAGTGTCTTAAGGCAATTCCAGTCATCAACAAGTGGTTGCCCAGCAGATCGAACAGTGTTGAGAATCTCTGAACCTTTCTCGATTCCAAATAGGAGCTTGCCAATAAGTTTCACGCTATGATCTATATGCATTCTGTGTGACATTGCTTCCATAAATTGCTTCTGAGCTTCAACTTTCCTAGGGGAGCCTTCTGGTGCCTTGCGGAACTGCAAAAGTAATAAGAGGAAAGATTAGCTTAGAAAAAAGCAAAAAGTAGAGGTAAGAATAAAGGCTGACAGCTTCCAAACAAAAAAGCTGCGCTATTTAACTGAGAGCTCGTTACATTCACAACGAGACTGAGAATTTGACGTCAAGATTGCAAAGCTACACCTGACTAGCAATGTTCCTTATACACGTTCCACAAATCATTAGGAGTTGGTGGCAAAACCAATAGATAGCTTCAAAAGGCATAAAAGAGACTAACCTTATCCCAAAAATGAATAAGATCGGCATCTCGCTGGTTGGTCACTTTTCTAGACGGCCTCAGGGAGTTCTCATCCACAAAAGTGTAGTTTTCATTTGCAGGATTTGTACCAATATACTTGAAGAGACTGTTCTTGCTAAGACCAATGTCACCATATTGCATGACATGAGAACCATAAGCAGAATTGTCACTTGCAGTCCTCGTTTTGACCTGTGAATACCAGCATGACAAGATAATGGAACGAAATCAGAACTTGATAAGAGCAGATACAGCTTCCGTTGGAATGACTGACCCTTAAAACACACATCTATTTTCCTTGCATTTGTACCCATTGTTGACATGAAAGGAATTAAGGCTCCTCATAGGTCAGTTTAGATTAAATATTCGAAGTACACAGAAATAAACATCACCACTACCAAAAATAAAAAAACAAATTATTGGGAGGTGACTCTGATTTCTCTCTCTTCAAGCCCTCCCTCCCTCCATTTCCTATTTTATAATGTCAATAACAATGCAGGTTGGTTCTTACCAGTTCATATTGCTGGTGCAAAGTTTCTGTCCGCAGATTATGCATGTCACTGATCACAAAATCAGACAGTTAAAACTAGCACAAAAAAAAATTGGACCAGGCCAAGTGTATGCTCCTAACGTTTTAATTCTTTTGCCAAATAGAACACCTAATAATGGTATTCAAATTAAAAGAATCAACCAAACCGTGAAACGGAAAAGGTGCCTGATTGATCTATCTTGACCAATAAAGAAGAGAGCGTGTACATTTCAGCCCACATCCATTTTATACTATAATTTTTCTAGTCTTGCCATTTTTAAAAAAATTTAGAAAATTATACTTTACACCCTCATACTACCACGCCATTTGTACCGTGCACCTCAAACTACCAACTTTCACGCATTGCATCCTCAAACTACCAGAAGTCTTTCAATTTGCACTCAATGGTAAAATCCAACCATTAAAATCAAGAAAAAAAAATTGGCCACATGCCACAATATCAATGGCCAGATTTTGACATGGGATGTGAATTAAAAACTGGCTTACTTAATCCGTCAGTCCATGTGATTTAACTTTTTCTCAATTTCGTCCCTCAATTTTAATTCTTCCCCTGCAAGTCCTTGGGGTTAACTACTTGTCCCAAAAAAGTCCTATCGAATCTCAGCACCGCGGTTGACGAAATATGCCTACGTGGCTAAAAGAATCACTGTCAATTATCAGTCGACATCTGGATCCGCTTAGCACAAGTCGCTTGACAGTGACACATTTTCATCAGCAAAATATGCTTATGTGCCTTGTTTGTGGTCCGGTCCATGTTTGGACGAAAGAACCTTCTTGAGACAAGAAGTTAACCTCAAGGACTCTAAAGGGAAGAATTAAAACTGAGGGACCAAATTGAAACAAATTGAAATAAACCACAGGGACTAACAGATTAATTAAGCCTAAAAAATTTTGATTGTTTGAGGATCCAACATATAAATATTGGTATTTGGAGTGCAATATTGCAAATGGAACAGTAGTTTAAGGATGTCGAGTGCTATATATTTTTTGTTTTTGGAGATGTCTGTGGGGGCACAAAATCTACTCAACCAAGTAAATTTCTAAAAGTTAGGAGAGAGTCACACAGATATATACTTAAAACTAATCTTACTATAGCCAATGAGAGCCAGATATTTGCAACCTGCTTTTGTTACCCTCCTATGACGTGCAGTCCCAACAAGAAATGTTGTTCATACCTGTCTTCCATCCATGCAACACTGTACAAGTCACCCAAACAGGTTTCATATTCTGGGGGAGGACTAGGATACTCTCCAGGGCAATAAGTTCCCCAACTGCTCTCTTCTGCATTTGCTGCTGTGGTTGCATAGATATTCAAACCTTCCGTTAGAAGGCCCTCAAAAATGCTTCCAGACTCGCAAGCCTCAAGATAAAATACCTACAAGTTGACAAAGTAGTCCAGCTAAACATTAAATTACAATAAAAATGTAATATGCCTCCAGGAAATGACAGCTCAACTACTGACGTACCAAACTTTTATAAGTCCCAGAAGCATGCTTCTTCTTCAAGACTTCTATCAGATCACAAGCATAGAGGTAAGGACTGGTAGGCATCCCTGACAAAATAAATACAGCATGTATATGAGAAGAAGAAACTCGTCATGGAATCAAATTTTTCTAATTTGCAAGAAATAAAAGCCTTTTACAACATTTATTCTTTAGTTCTGATGAAATGTATTTAAGAATATAAAAATCTCATTTTATTACTTTAATTCTGACAAAATGTATTTAAGAACATAAATTCTCATTTCAGAAAAATCTATTTTGGTTCTTAAATTGACTTTAAACTAAGCTCTAACCAACTGTATGCTTAGAAACACAAGACTGGTTTGCATTAAGTTGGACCCCTTAGTATATTCCATGGCTTACAGTTAAAGATTGGCCATATGATATTGTGCCCATTCAGAAAATCATGCTGTGAATGTACAGGGGAGAGCTGCTACTGAAAGTATTGGAGTAATCTGTTTGGCTGTCAAGATGATGCAGGAGAAACAGAAAAACGAATTAAAAATATTGCACTGGTGTAAGATGGTAGGAAGTAATGTCTTAGCTGGTATCAAACTTTTCTTTCCTTCCATCTTTCTTCCTAGTGGCCAGAACTTCTTTTAAGGAACCACGATTCCTCTAAATCTAGATAGGGAAGATAACATCACTTATCCACACTTAGTCAGATTGCATCTTATCCACACTTAGTTCGGATTGCATAGTCACGCAAATAAAACTATGTTTTAACATGGGAAACCATGCTTCACAGCTTCAGTTAGAGACTAGATATCACATTTATTTTTTCTTTTTGCACATGCCTCAGAGGGAGGGGGTGGCCAATTGGCAGTAAAAAGCTAGAAGTACTCAAACCAGACACAGACCAAAGAATAACACCATGCAACCGACAATTGAGAAGCGTCAGCAAAAGCTAAGGAACTTAGACCCCTAACAGATGAGACCATGCCATCTGGTGAATGCAACAGACAAAGGAATATAATTCTGGCCAACTAACCAAGCACGCCAGGACCCCCATGGTCACTGTAGTATATGAAAATATGATCATTGGGGCCACTATCGACAACCTTCCCACTGCCCCCTGTAAGAGCAGTTTGGTTTCCAAGAATAACGGCAAAAAAGTTTTCAACTGTAACATCTTCCCCAGTATAGTCCTGCCACAAGAAATCCAACACATGAGAGGAGAAATTTACAACTTGAAGCATCTGCAAAAAGTTAAGACCCTCGAAGAAAGAATTCTGACCTTTGGCACTCCTTTATACACATCATCACCATGAGGGCTGTTAATGATAACCCCAGGCCTAGGGTTCTCTTCATCAAAAGCTATGTCATCATACATGAAAACAATAATGTTTTCATCTTTCAACCCACCTTTCCTCAAGAGTTGATAAGCATGACAAATATCAGCCTGGGAAGAAGTTAAATAAATAAATAAAAGCTGTCCATCAACAACCTCAACCAAACAATAAAATAACCATTAAAACAAGAAATGCTGATTCTTCCAGAGCTCTAAACAGAACATAAGCATGCCAGGAGAGATTCATGACATTGAAACAGATAACAAATCAATCTAATTACTTCATGTAGACAATAGGAAGACGATAGGCTAGTAAAAAGGACTGCATTTTGCTACCAAACAGAAGACTTTCCTTCTTGTTACCCAATGAGATCTCCTTCTCATCTTGTAATATCTCTTTCCCTGATCAGTACAAGGTCCTTTTTCCCCAGAAGAACAACAAAAAAGATAAGACACATGTGTGATGCGATCAGAGCGTGATCTGAACTTTAAAGTCCCCAAAAGATTAAAAAGTGAGGGAAAAAAGTTTTGAATAATTGTGGAACAAAGTAAGAGCTTAACAGGGAACTTAAGAGACGTTGAATCAATATCATCAAAGCATAAAACCAAGTGGTACTTCCAGCTCGAAATATGAAACTGTGAAGCAGTACCATCAAGACGTTAAATCAATATCTTCCCTAACGTTAAGAGTATAAAATGTGTACACAGGCTTCCCTTAGATTTTCTTCATCCTTTTCCTTCTTAATTTCTCTAAAATCTCGCCCTACAACATAATATTGCCATACAATACGAAGTAATTTGCAATTAGTTAGGTTTCTCTATTTATCATCGTACTTCTGAATGCCCCATCAACGGAATATCCTTTTGCAACTATACCTTCCACTAAAATCGATGTAATGTCATTCACAGAGTAATTTATAAACTTCAAGTATTGTTATATACACACAAGAAAATCATTAATCACTACTTGATAAGTCACATGCTCATACATACATGATGGTAAAAATTCATTTACCACTTTCTCTATCTTAGATCCCAAGCATTAGTACTTATCAAAAAAAAAAAGATCCCAAGCATTAGTCAATCCGAATCAGCATCACATTAATATATATGAGCACCACCAAATTTATCTGTAAACCACTGGTGTGCATTGACTCTCATATAAAATGGCATGTATAACCATGTTGCTTTGACGTTCCTACAGAATGCAAGCCAAACATTTGAAATACGTGCATCCCCGCCTGCCCACTGAAGTCGCCACACCTAAACCTCAAGAAAGTACAGACCCTAAATAACATTTTTAACCTTGGCCCCCTTAGAAATTTCCTGGCTCCAGCACTGCTGCCAAGTGGAGTGGCCGTTTTAGGTGCCATTAACGTCAATTTCATTTTCATGTGATTGTGTTACTAAAAGCAATAAAAGGCAACACAGTAATGTTTATAGTCCTAATCTTGGAAGTCTTAAACCTTATCCCCAGAATTTTACCACTATAGGCCACAGTTGTAAGTGGAAACAACGAATGTATCCTAGTCATATAGTTTTTAAGAAAAGCCCGAAAGTAGTAGAAATTTCAGCTTTTTGGAATCGGAGAAAACAAACTGAGCGTACAGAAACCTGAAGGTTAATTTAGCGTAATTTCTGGACACCATAAGAACGCAGCAAAATGGGATTGAAAAAACTTTTTTCTCATTGATCTCACTTTTCACGGCACCAGACCAAGGTTCTTAAGAAATAAGAACCAAATCAAATAACAAGAGACGAGAGCAACACAATCCTCATAGGTAATCCATAGACGACCCAAAAAGAAGAACATACAAATTCTGCACACTTCAAAAGAACCATAAGATCAGGAATTTTTGTAAAAGCCAATTTGAGACATCAAAGGAAGAGGTTAAGGGGACAAAATTAAAGAATTTTGAGAAGGGTACAAGTTAGATTACTACAATGTTCAAGTTGAGAAAGGTAAATGGATAAGACATAAAACATCCTATTCAAACTTTCGAGACTAGTTGAAACTGCCAGGTAAAATAACCTGATGCCTGTAATTCCAGTAGCCACTGGAGCCGGCGATCAACACCGCCCATCTGGTCCCCGTTGTGACGTCATCGTCATCGTCGGCAACCCCACCAATTCTTTCGAAGAATACCGATGCTTCCGAGGGCAACCGGAGATAGTCTCCGCTCAGGTCCCTGCCGGCCGAGACCGAACCGTAGAGGCCAAGGAGGGCAAGGAGGAAGACAACGACGACGGAGGCTATGCGATTCATGGCGATGAGCTGGGGGTTACGGATTGGCCGGGCCGGGCCGAGCCGAGCTGCTTATATAAAGAGTGGGTGTTTTCCATTGTTGACTGCGGAGCGAGACCCATGAGCTTTTGCATTTTGATTGGAGGGTGTGATTGCATCGTGGCCGTCACGTCATTTTTTGTCCTGAAAATTTGGGAGTCGGGTTTGATGGAGGGTGAGGATGAGGCGGGTGGGCCCGATAACCTCATCTCCAGATTCTCCACTGCGATACCATTCGCTTTGGGGGGCGTAAATAGAGTTCGGGCCCGCTGTGGCAGAGGAGCTTTACGTAAAGCAAGCGGAAGTTCCTTTGTAGTTGGACAAACTATGGGGGACCCACCGCGGTTTATTTGTCTATTTTTATCCGGAAAAAATTAAATGTTTGTCAAATTTTTTTGTTTTGAATTTAAATACATTTTGCAATCTTTATGCTTCGAGTTTTAAGATTATGCTTCGAGTTTTAAGAGTGTTGAAATAATATTACACTTTATGTTTTATTTTTAAGATATTGAGTTCATTATGTTATCTCATCAATGATTTACACCCCGAAATGAAATTAAGCGTCAAATTAAATAGTAATTATTTAGACATGTCTCTCACATGACCTCAGTCCCTGTTAGATTATCATATCGTCTTTGAATCTCAAATAATGTTTACCTACAAATCATCTAAATATGTACAATATCAGCATATCTCTTCGAAGACAGACATTTATTACATTGGAATCATCATTCTTGAAGTCCTTACAGTCAAATTTCTCTCTCAATATCTTAGCAAAGGCAAAGGACGGTTTGATTACCGTCTAATTTTACTTCGGAATACAAATCGTTAGAGGATATAACATAATAGACTTAATGTTTTAAAAATAAGATGTTGTGGTGCAATGTGTCAACACTTTCAAACATAGGAGTGCAAAGTATATTTAACTCTTTTTTTATAAGGAGAAGCAATTATGGTTGTCAATTTGTTGTAGGTCTGTACGTGAATGTTAATAAAAATAATTCTTTTTTGATCAAACCAAGAAGACACTATTAAATATCAAATTTATATTACAGAATAAAAAACAAAGTGTGTTTGGCAATTTGATGAGAATAAGACAGATATGAAATGAGTCCTATAATTATTAAATAAAATGTATAGAAATTCAAAAATTACTGCTTCAATTTTTATTAACGGTTTGAGGAGAAAAAAAGGGAATTCTCTAATCTGATAGCCTTACAACAAACAAACTTGCTTAACGCACGAGCTTTGAGTTCGACTTAAAAACTTAGAAATTCAAAACCAAAAGACAGTGCGTTCCTCTCACGCTCATCAGTAAAGTCAGTTATTTTCCTTTTATAAACAACTCTAGTGGACTAATAGACTTGCTTACCCCAGCCACAACTCTTATTCATTAAGTAATTTTACCCCGTTCTTCATTCTTGGACTTTGTTTCTTAATATTGTGACTCTTCCATGCAGTGGCGGAAGGAGATGGGTAGCGACCAGGGCAGTCGATACCCATTCCTCCGCCCAAAAGAAAATTTGATGTGTATTTTTTATTTTTTATTTTTCATTAGTTGGTTTGGGCCCGATACACATTGGTCGAAGAATCGAAGATAGTCTCTCGGTGAGATGTTAGAAGAAATAATATTTTTCTGGACTTCAAAATATTGGAGGTCTTGCTGTGAAGATGGTTGAGACAAAAAATAATACTTTGTTTTTATAGTTTATCGACTTATTGAGTTATCATTGGTCTTACCAGTTGCGACTGCAACCGTTGAAAGAGTATTTTCTGCGATGAAGATCATCAAGAGTTATTTGCGTAATAGGATGAGAGATGATTTGATGAATGATTGCATGATAGTATACATCGAGCAAGAATTTTTTAAAACTATTGAGAACGAAGTCATTTTGAAACATTTTCAGAAGATGCGAAATCGTAGAATACAATTGTTACCTTTCAATTGCAGTACATAGTACATGGTACGTTACATGTATTCTAATATTTTTAACGCGTTTAGTCCTTAATTTTCGACATTGTATCTTTAAGACAATTTTTTGCATTACGAAAGAAAAAAAAATCTTGTTATTTTGCCTTTAAAGTCTGACGCCCATAGATTTCAATATTGGTTCTGCCACTGCTTCCATGCTTCATCTCAAGAACCTTTTCAATTCGATCCGGACTGCTAGCTCCCATTCATAGTTTTGCTACAAATGATATAAACTTTGTACTGAGTCTAATAAATCTCTTGAGCCACAGGCTTTTAGTGAGCTAATGACAGTCGTCTTGTAAAACATACCCACCCACAGACTAACCTATAAAGATGGAGAACATGGGGGAAAATACTGAGGGAATACACCATTGAACCGTAAATGACTACGGTTGTAACTAGATGTGGATAGAAAAATAGCATACAGATATGAGTCTTACGACTTTTAATCTTGTTAAATAAAAGGAAAAAAAATATTTTGCACTTCTGAACTATGGAGCCAATATCATTTTGGAGATTCGAACTATCAAGTTTGTCATATTGAGCCTTTGAACTATTAAAATTTATCAATATGCACTCTCAATTAAAATCTAACTATCAAAATCGTGTCATGTGACCCATTTATGATACATGTAACACAATTTCAATGAATTTTAATATTTAGAGAGCTTCATATAACAAATTAATAGTTCCAACTCTCAAAGTGACATTAACTTTATCATTCACGAGTCATGAACTATATAAAATTTAGAACTAGATGAATTCACCCATTTAATAAGTACAGTAACTTTTGATTATCATTTTGTCCAATCAATTTGGACACTAACAGTCTAACATAGAAAGGATCTTGTTATTTGTGTATAACTATAAGTATTTTGGTACTCTCAAATCTATTTTATATACCAAATATATTTTAGTAACTGAAAAAAAAAATTCAATCTGCCAAAAGAAAAATATTGAGTAATCATTAGTTTTGGTTTTTGAGCAATAAACAAAAAGTAAACCATACACCCCTCACCATTTTTTTTTATCTTCCAACATCTTTTCAGTGAATCTCTTTATTTTCCCAAACAGAAAATAAAAGGAGCATAGCTTAAAGAAAAAAAATACAAACATGTATTTTACTCATCCCAACATTTTCACCAATACTCCATGTCCATGTCCGATTACGCTTACGTCTATTCCTAATCCTACATGGGCAGTTTGTCCTATTCAGATATTCACGACCAAAAAATATTAAATTCTCTTTCGAATAGGACCGAAAGGAAAAAGAAAGTATAGAATGCCATTAGACGCCTCTTATTAAATTGCTATTCACATTCAATGAGTATTCAAGTATTAATAATAACAAAGACGAAGACAAAAAAAAAACAAAGACAAAAGTATTTAGCCCGGCATCATTTTGTTTGCCTGTTCTTTACCGTTGGTTTTTTTTTTTTTGGTTTAATTGAAAGCACACTCGGCTGGAATTGGAACCCGAAACGAAGTTGTCTTATGTGATTTGACCGGAATGAAGTTTTGCTACTTGCCTCTCTATTGAGTCCAAGCAATTATCTTGAAAAAAGAGTTGGAAGGGAGTTTTATGGAAGCAATGTGCATTTAAACAAAATTGAATGTCTTCTTGTCTTTCCTTTTCTTTCAATGGCTCTAGATTGTGACGTGTTTTAAATAAAACTCATATTAAAAGAAAAAAGAAAAAAGAAATCTCCATTCTAGCATCTAGACAGATAAATATCTAATAAAACGGCCAAAAAATCTATAATCAATGACTTTTTTGTATTTTAAATAAAGGAAAGTTGTCCACAACCTATGAGCTTGTTTGTTTACGTTGTATTTTCAGAATTTTTTGAATTCTGAGAATACACAAATTGAGCATGTTTTTTAACATCACTTAAAAATAACTACAACACGTATATCAATAAAATTATCATCGTTTAAAAATTTTTAAAACATAAAAAATTTTCAAAATACACACTAACGGAACATCTTCTATATATACTACTTTTGGCCAATTTTAAAATCCGTACTTTTAATGTCTCAAGAGTCAAAACATGTGTTCCTTCTTTTTGTGAAATAGCGACCAA
Organism: Myrica gale; assembly: GCA_963930655.1. Lineage (NCBI taxonomy): Eukaryota > Viridiplantae > Streptophyta > Magnoliopsida > Fagales > Myricaceae > Myrica > Myrica gale. Next base: position 8,935,319 of record OZ005599.1, read on the forward strand.
GTTCCAAAGTTTTCTCTAATCAATAACGAAAAAATTACATGTGACCAGACATGGCCTAAACGTGCGCTGACATGAAAAATATAATGCCAAATCAGCTCCATTGAATTTGTTTTGAAAATATTTTAATATTTTTTTAAAAAAACTACAAATCTTTAATGTGCAAGAGAGATCTGTGCCATTCGATGCGCAAGAGAGATCTGTCCCCTCCAGCGTGCAAGTGGGGACCGGTGAAGAGATAAAGATCCCCCTAGTACGCGGTGGAGGAGGGAACCTCCCCCTTGTCGCGTGGTAGGGGATCTCCCCCATCGTGCTGCACCCATCAGTTGTCGTCTGTTCGATAGCTAATTATGGAGAGGCCAACTGGTATTAATTGTGCACTCCATTGTTTCCTTATGATAAGCGTAGAAGGAAAGGATTAAGGATACAGACTATAAATAAACAGCAGTAAAAAATAGATAAAAAAAAAAAGGATTTTAAAGAGAGATGATCACTCGCGCCGGCAGTGATGGAGCCAGAAACCCAATTAAAGGGGGGCAAACTTTTTAAGGAAAAATGACAAAAAAAAAAAATTTACTACTTAATGCAAAAAAAGTCTTAAGAGTATAAATAAAAAAATTAAGGACTAAAAACACTAAAAATATTGAAATACACGTACCGTACTATTTGCTGATACTGAGAGGTGACATTAAAGATTAAATTCTTGTTGTTCAAGACACCAATAGAGCACCAACTAATCATACAAACAAAAGTATTTATATATATATATATTCTTTGTAAAACAAAACACATAAATGAAATAAAATATTTTCAGCAATATAACTTTTTACTTCCATAAATGAAGTACTTATTTTTGTTGTTAGAAAGGATGTGCCCTATGCTCAATAAGTCCTGCTGAATTTGTTGAGATATGTAAAAAGAAAACATAACACATAAATGAGAAAAATAAACAATTACTGTATTTATTCTTGAAAGAAACAATAGCAAAACGAAGCATATTGGAAAAAGAAGCCAAATTATCCAAAGTTCAAAAAGAATCCAGGTTCCAATGGCATAAAAATACTTCTCACCCTTGCTATAGTTTTTTTTAGTGTGACAGTACTATTGAACACGGGCTTCTCAAGAGTGGAATCTCTATCAACAATAAAATAACCCGAAATTGCAAGGAGGAAATACATACTTGGTAAATGATAATAGAAAAAAAATTTGGACAAAAAGTTCAATTTTAACATCCAAATAACTATTCTACTCCCCTTACAAAATGAGAAAACAGAAAAATCGTAGTTCAAAGTGTCAATTACCTGGCTAAATTAATGGCTAAAATTTTGAAGAAATAGATTTATAACTTGATCCAAACGTCACAAATTACAATGGAAAAGAAGTTCCACCTTTAGAGAAAGACAATTAAAACAAGTTAATCTCATGGGCTATGAAAAATCAGACCTAAACAAACAAAAGATAGATGAAAATGAGTCTTACTTCAACTTTGGATTTTCATAAATTGTGGAGAAGTCAGACATGTAAAATTAGATGATGATAGTGACAATAAAATGATATAACCAATGATTCTCTAGTAAGTAAAGATGGACACGCAACACACTTGAATAATTTAATTATCACTTATCCAATAAGAGCACACCACCCCCTTTCTCAGTATTTGCGATATCCAAATTCTCAACCAAGTCCAACATAAAAGGCAAAAGAACAAAAAAAAAAAGCAGTACTAGAATAGTGAAAACATCTATTTCAATGATTACAACACACAACGATTATCAGGATTCTGGAGAAGTATATGAAATATTCGTCGCAAAATTCACGACAACGTCGACAAGTTAATGTAGGATTTCAAGTTTTGACATAAATAAATATATCTCTGCTTATTCTTTTAATTTGATTTTGAGGTATTGGGTTGCTTGGGTTTTAAGGGGGGCGGGCTGATTAATCTAGGCAGGCAAGGGGGGCAAGCATAATTTTTATTTGGCCAAGGGGGCAAACCTAATAAAAATAAATAAAAAATAAAAAAATACATGTAAAAAAAAATTTGGGGGGAGCCAACCGGGGCAATGGCCCCGGTTCGCCCCCTCCCTCCGCCTGTGCGCGCCGGACACAAACAAGGCTGTCCAGGTCGGCCGGCTTACGTTGCTCCTGCTCCTTGGCGTTAAGCCTCCACAATGTAAGCTCCCCATGCAAGTGGTAATGGAGCGACCGCGATCCCTGCAATTCATCGAACAGCAATTCCCTGTCCGGGCAAGTGTGGGTCCCAGCAGGACTAACACCACTCTCTCACAATTGCACTACAATTCGCAATCGGGATCCCATAATGGAGAATTACTGGCAAATGGTCCGTCAACATATAAATTTTTTCGAAAAGAGGTCCATTTCCCGACTTTTTTTTGTCCATTTTCCTGGTTGATTTGAGCACAACATATGTGTAGGGGTGGTTATTGGTATTACCAGAGGTCCATATTGACATCCAATTCCAGTCCGGCAGCTACCGGAAGCCGAAATTATGCACAGTTATATATGGGTTGATTTTAGGTCCGTTTTGGGCCCAAAATTTCAGGCTTCTAATTCTAGGCTTATTAGTTACTATACAATTGGCCTTAGAAGTTAGATTTATTTTTTAGGTTAGTTTTTAATGATGAAAATTGGAATGGATGTTGGATCCAAAATTTAGTTGGATAATTTGGATGTTAGATACTTATATTGAATGTTGGATCCAATATTTTTTAATTCATTTACATATTACAATTCTATAATCGTTTCAATTGCATTAAATTAATAAATCACATACATACACTAATGAAAGAAAAATGATACAAATTTGTAAATTACAAATAAACATATAAATAAAACATACACATAATACAAATTTACATTCTGAAAAAAAAACCTACAAATATTACAAATTGGATAGTTGAATTGAATGGAATAAAATGTTGGTCATTTAATCAAAACATTACTATCATATGATTGCTTAACAGATAATGAAACGAAGAGGTTATCAACAACTAAACAACTAATTGTAATGAAAATGAAATTAAAAAAAATAAACAAAAAGAGAGAGGTAGAGTTGTTCGAAATCGAGAGAGAGAGAGAGAGCCAGAGAGGGCCGAGAGGATTAGAGGAAGAGAGGCAGAGACTAGAGAGTCTCTGACTCTCCGTTGGCCCTGTTTCGACGAAGAAGCAGTTGGCCTTTGGCCTTCGACGACGTCACGGGCTCACGAGCTCACAGCCATGAGGTGAGATAGCAGTGTAGCGTGAAAGAGAGAGAGAGAGAGAGAAATGAGGTGAGAGAGAGAACACAGGACCAAAACTGTGAGTTTTGGTCCTAGGGTTTTATTTCAAAACCCTCGGGGGCCCCTGGGTTCGCATTCGACTTCGATTGCTCTTAGCCTCTCTCTCTCTCTCATAACTCTCACCTTGCTGCTCTCTCTCTCAGCTCTTTCACGCCAGTCGCCGCATTGCTCTCTCTCTCTCACGCTACACTGCTCTCTCTCTCTCTCTCACCTCATGGGTGTGAGCTCGTGAGCCCGTGACGTCGTTGAAGGCCAAAGGCCAACTGCCTCTCAGCCGAAACAGGGCCAACGGAGAGTTGGAGACTCTCTAGTCTCTGCCTCTCTTCCTCTATTCCTCTCGGCCCTCTCTGGCTCTCTCTCTCTCTCGATTTCGAACAAAACCCTTCTCAAGAGAGTCTCCGCCTGTCCAAAACTGTGCGTTTTGGATTTTTTTAAACCTGACACCAGAATTCTACCTTGTTTTGGCGGAATTACCAGTACCGGGTCCGGTTCTGATATTTTCATATGTCGTATATCGGTTCCGGACGGTATACGGTGGGCGGTGGCAAGAACCGGTACCGGCGAAAGATTTACCCACCCCTACATATATGTAAAAATGTCAAAGGGATAAGGAGTTTAGATTTAGTGTATCTATAATTAGAATCACTAAATAAAAAAGGTTGTCGAATCTATTTTAGCGTTTGCTTTGAAATGAAGAGATAAAAAAATTTGTGGGGTTAAGGGGTTAGCCTGAGTGGTATGGATTTGGAGTTTAGGGATTTTCTCCTCTTGAGATCTGTAGTTCGAATTACTCTAAGCGCAAACAATTTATGAAGACATGACATACAAAATAACTTCAATGGGTTGGTCTAGGTGGTCAGGACCTGGAGTTTAGGGGCTTGCTTATCTGAGATCTCTGGTTTTTTGAATCACCCTATGCGTAAATAATTTCTTAGGATCATTTTTCTAACAAAGTCAGACTTATCTAACATGTGTGGTTTGAAGAGGGTGCACCGATCAGAGTTTACCATTATTCAATAGCTTGGAGCGTTGCGTGGATGTTCGACTTGGATTGTTGCTGAGGTGGACCTTTTAACTTTAGTGTGTTAGACTAAGAATATAAAAACTGTTTTTTAAAGAGTCCCAAACTCAAGTGCTAAAAGTTTTAGATTTAAAACTTAATGAACCTATTATGAAAAGAATGTAAAATTCAAGGACCATTTATTTTATTGTATTTTGACTGATCTAGCAATTTGGCGGTTAACGGAATTAATGGTCTATTGACGAAAGTACTTTATTTTATAGGAGCACAAACTATGGACTAGAAGTTGGAGTTTTAAAACTCGTTAGCCTATTTCGGAGAAACCTTGTCTATAATTCCCTTTCAGTTTTATCTTTGATCTCCAACATAATTTTGTAATTATCATATAAAAAGGTTTAGGACATATAAGCCAAAAATGCCCATTCACCCATGGATTCTCCAATTCCAAAATCTAACATAATATGGTATAATTAAAGCCTGTTCAGAAAGATACCCTCAAGGGGAAAAAGAAAAAAAAAAATTGATGTCGGGTGACTTGCGGCTTTCTAGAGGAAATAGACGAAAATATTCTTAGCTAATGCTAGCTATCTATCTTAAAAAGGACTTCGCAAAGAGACATGCGTTATGTTAATTTTTTTTTTTTTCAGAATTTAAATACATTCACAAAGACATCTTAAGAATTCAAACACAAATACTAATATATTTTACATAATCTTCAACAATTTTTTTTCTTTTTTATTCAACATAAATTTTCTCTCTCTATATTTTTTCACATAACTCCAATACTTTTTTATTAAACAATTATATTAAATCATTTCTCTCTCTACTTTACACAAACACCTATAAAATACTATTCAACATAAATATTCACAACTTCTCTAAAATTTTACATTTTTATCCAACACGAAGGAGTTTTTATGGTTGTCGACTTGGAAGATGATCCGTTGCAAAGGGGAAGGAGTTTTTTTTTTAAGAGAAAAAAGTTCTCACGAGATGGACCATTATAAAGCCAAATTAAAGCCATCACTACTTAAACTCGAAAATTCCACGTAATGCAGAGATTATCAAAATATAATAGGACTACCGTGATTCAAACTTTCGCTGAGAGCAAGCTCTAACTCTTAACCACAGTTCATACACCATTAAACCACCACCCCTGGTGATACAAAGACGAAGGAGTTGATTGAACATCAACTTACTATTGGTGGAATTCCGTCCGCTCCCAATTCTCAATTCTTCTGCACTCCAGATGAGCCATTGAATTAATGCTACTGACAAAATAGGAACTATTTTTTTTTTTTCCTTCAGTTTTTCTTCTTTTAGGGTCTTTCTTCATTGAATTAATGCTACTGACTCAGTTTTTCTTCTTTTAGGGTCTTTCTTGTTGGGTAAGGAACAAAGGTAAGAGAAAGGATTACCTTTAACGCCGTGTTTTCTGTGTATGACAATACTCTCTTGAATTATTTGGGAAAAAAACTTTAAACAATTTTGATAATCTATCATAAGTGGACTTAGCTACTCTTTTGTTAGAGTGGATTAAGGCTTTGTTTGCATAACAAAATTTTAACACCTTAAAATTTTATCATCATTATAAAATACTCTCTCCTAATTTTATCATCAATTTTCATACACTTTTTTACTATTTTTTTACCAATTTTTATATCTTTTTACTAATTTTTCATTCTCTCCTATTTTTCTCATCAACCTTAATACCTAAAATTTTAACCACCCTAAAACTTTATTTCTCAAACACAACCTAATAAATTAAGCTCTCAATATTGGAGTCTTGCTATTGGTTGGTTGAGCTTAAAGTAGAAAGTAGGAGTCGCTCCGGAGGGAGATTTACCCCGTTTGACGTGCAAGGGAGATATCTCCCCTCTAGCTTTTTTTTGTTTTTGTTTTCCTAAGCATCTCTCCCCTCTAACTTGCAAGTGGGGAGAAGTCAGAAGAGCCCCTAGTATGCGGTGGTGTCGCGTGATAAGGGATCTCCCCTGTCGTGTAGCAAGGGCTAAAGTTATTGTGTGAGTGGACGAGTGAGATTAGAAGTTGAGAAATCTAACGGCTGACAAAATGCCACGTCAATTAATGAATCCGACCCACGAACCCAACCCGCATAACCGACCCAATTTCATTAATTGACGTAACATTTTGTCAGCCGTTAGATTTCTCAACTTCTAATCTCACCCGTCCACTCACACACTCACACAATAGCTTCACTCACACAATAACCGGCCTCGTGTAGCAAGAGTGAGGATTTTTAATTATTTTATGCGCAGAAATAATTTTAAAGTGTTAGTCCTCAATATAGGAAAATGGCATTTTTTAAGTGCAACTGGTCAGTTGTCGTATGTTTGATAGCTAATTATGGAGAAGCCAACTAGTATTTAATTGTGCATTCCATTGCATTCGCCTCTTCGTGCTGCGGCTTATCTAGGGTGGTATTTTGTTTCCTGACGAGAATCATAAGCGTAGAAGGAAAGGATACAGACTACAAATTAAAAAGCAGTAAAAAATAAATAAAAAAGGACGTAAAAGAGAGATCACTCGCGCTGGACGCACAAAAAAAAAAGGGGCTGTTCGGCCGGCTTACGTTGATCCTTGTCTTTAAGCCTGCACAGTAGGTAAGCTCTTGTGCAAGTGGTCCGTCGGCATAGATATCTTTTCGAAAAGAGGTCCCATATCCCTGATTGATTTGAGCACATACGCAAACATTTCAGGGGATAAAGAGTCTAGATTCAGTGAATCTAGAATTAGAAATTAGAATCACTAGACGAAAGATTGGTCAAAACGTTTTTAAGGGTTTGCTTAGACGTTGAAACGAAGTCACGAGATAAAATTTCAATCACAAAAGAAAACAAACAAGAGAAAGAGAACCGATGAAAGCTGAGACGAACCATAACTCGGATTATTCTCCTCGCTGAGATTACTTAATGCGTCATACCAAATTATTAGATGAATGATAATATATTAATAAATTCATCTAATAGTCTATATTATAATATAAAAAAGTTATATATGTAATATAGACCATGGACTCATTAATGTATTGTCATCCATCCAATAATCTGTTAGGATTCGTTAAGTAATTCTCTATTAAGAGATAATCTTTTCCCAACTGATAAAATTATTTTTAGCCCTAAGTGTTAAGTTTTATTCCTTGAGTTTCTACTCTACAAGATAAGGTTATTATAGGCTTTTATTTTATTAACAATCAAACATCGGTCCACAAAGAGGACATTTTTTTTAGGTATAAACTCAATAATTAAAAATTGCAGTTTTAAAACCTAAGGCTATGTTATAAAAACAGTGTAAACTTAAGGAGCAAAAATAATTTTTCATTATAAGTCACGCTAGCCACATTTGATGCATCGTCACATCTATCCACCCGTATTCTACAAAATGTTAAAGTTCCAATCTATCTGACTCGAGCTCATCCTCCGTTGCCCAATATTTCACTTATTAGATAAGTAAAAGGGTCGCGTGGATGACTGATTTAGATTTTTGCTGAGGTGGATCTTCTAACTTTAGTGTGTTGGACAAAATGCAGAGGCGGAACCAGGGGCCCGGCCCCGGTTGGCTTCTGCGACTATTTTTAATTTGATTTTTGATTTTTTATATATATAAGAAAACTCCTCCCTTTAGCTCAGGCCCGCCCCTTGCCCTGGCCAGTCACTGACCCAGCCCGATAAAAAAAGCCCAGGTGAAACGCTGGTTTAACACTCTCTCTCCCGACTCCTCTAGCCCTCCAAGCCACCTTCTCTCCTCCATCGCCGCTCTCTCTCCCTATCTGCCTCTTCGTCCCCTCTCTCGGGCTCTCTCTCTCTCTCTCTCTCTCAGCTGCCGTCGGCCTGCCAGGTACACTTCAATCTTCAGCCTCTCTCTCTCAACTCTCAGAATACTCAGATTGTGATTAGATTTGAATCAATACTAAGTTCTAATTCTAAATGCTATACTAATACTCTGGGATTTCTATGAAATAAAATATGTTGTGCCCAGAACTGTCAGGAAAATTTCAGAATAATTTTAGTTATTGCTTTGTTCTTAGATCATTTTTTTTTATTGGTTGCGAAATCATATAGGAAGCTTATTTGTATTTGTTTTCAAGGGGTCAATTTCAAGCATTTTGCTTTAAAAATATAACTGTTATAACTGTACTGTACGATGAGAGATTAATTTCCACCTTTTTTGTGCAAGTAAAACTTTTTGGGTAAATGTTTAAATTCTGCTTTGCTATGCCTTTATTATGAGAATCTTATTTTAATTGCTGAAAGTATTATCCAGTACTTGTAACCTTGTATGAGATAGGGAAATTTGCTTTTTAGTCCTTAGGTTTTGGGTCCTTAGGTTTTGGGTCCTTTTTAATTTTAGTCCTTAACTTTCAACCTTCAAATTTTTAGTCTTTGTAAAATTTAGTCATTCCGTCAGTCTGCCGTCAATTTTTGTACCGGTCGACCGGATATATGTTTTGAAAGGGAGCAGTCGACCGGTACATGTAGCGGTCGTCCGCTTCATGTAGCGGTCTACCGGTACAAATTTGAAGGCAAACTGACGGCAGATTGACGGAAAGACTAAATTTTACAAAGATGAAAGTTCAAGGACTAAAATTTTGACCCTCTAAAATTAATGACTAAAAATGAAAAGAGGTTAAAACTTAAGGACTAAAAAGCAAATTTCCCTATGAGATATAACCAGTTAACGATTCCAAGCATTTTCTGGTTGGTAGGTTAACGATTATGTCTCCCTTATATGAGATATAACCAGTTAACGATTCCAAGCATTTTATAGTTGATAGGTTAACGATTATGTCTCCTGTTATTTGTCCTTTGCAACCCCATAATTAGATTTGTGAATGTGATTAGGTTGATATTGTGAAATTGTGAAGGTGCATTATATTGAATTGTGAAATTGTGATTAGGTTGTAAAATTATTTTTGAAATTGTGATTAGGACTAGGTTGTGAAATTGTGATTAAGTTATGAAATTATTTTGATTAGTACGGTACATGTATTTCAATATTTTTAGTCCTTAATTTTTTATATTTTAACTCTTTTTTGTATTACGTAAGAAATTTTATTTTATTTTTTTGTCATTTCACCTTAGGAGTTTGCCTCCCTTCAAATTCAATCATGGTTCCGCCACTAAAAGTTGGAGTTTTGAAATCCAATGACCTACTTTTAATAAGTATAAAACTCAAAAACTAAACAAATTTTACTCTAAAAAAAGATGGAGAAACCTTGTATACAATTCCAAACCTAACATGGTATGGTATAATTAAGCTTCTTGAGTAAGATACCCCTCAAGAGGAGAAAAGAAAAGAAAATATGATGTTGGGCGATTTACAGCTTTCAATCATGCATGGATTCTCCAATTTCAAATCTAACATGATATGATTGTATAATTAAGTCTGTTGCGTAAGATACCTCTCAAAGGAAAAAAGTGTAAACATTAGCTAATGCTATATCCAACTAAAAACAGGAATTCGCAATGAGACATGAGTCCTTTTTACTAAGACATGGCTGTCGACTTGGAACATGGAACCCTCACAAAGGCGAAGGAGATTGAACTTCAGCTTATCCATTGGCGGAATTTCGACCGAATTCTTGTCCACTCCAGATGAGCCAATCCACGCAAATCCAAAAACGCTCTTTTTCTAACCCTAAGCCCACGATAGATTGGGCACGTGTCTTTAGCTGACCCGATTTTATGGTCAATTAAATTTCCTATACATTGGGCTTACACGCCTTCTTGTATTGGGCTTGACTACGTAAAAGAGAAGAGACAAAATATATGGGCCGGTAACCTGGGAACAAATGCGTCCTTTGGATGGGGCACTTGGTATAGGCTACAGAGAAAGTGAGGATTTCACCTCCAATCTCCGTAGACGCACCCAAACTAACTCGTCGCCACCGCCTTTCAGCTTCAGAGAGCGGAGCGACAAAGCGCACTCTCGTATTCTTAAAGTCTGAGAAACACCGCATATCTCGATCGGCGACGGGGTGGCTTTGAACCCTAGCTTCAAAAGGTTCGCTTTAATCCTCTCTCTCTCTCTTAAAAAAAGAAAAGAAAAACAGGTTTCCTGAACTCTTAACGACGCTTGACGATTGTACAGTCTTTATGGATACTTGCCTAGCGTCTATTGGTTCGAGCTCTAGTGAATTGAGAAGCTGAAAAAAGTAGGAGATAAGTTCAATTGTTTTTATGAGACATCTTTAATGGTTTTTTGTTCTTAATGTACGATGCGATTTTCTCTGGGTTATTAAACCTTTGTTGCCGAGGATGCTGATAGACCCCAAAGAATGAGGAAGGCTAATCCACGATATGCTGACTAGAAGTTGAGATATGGTCGCGTACTGGAGAAGTGGGGCAGCAGTTAATTAGTTGTGGACTTATGAGAGGCTTGTGGAGAAGATAGTGGAGAAGTGGCAGATCAGTTAAGGAGTCTTGGGTTAGAGCAATTAAGGAGCGGCAGAGCAGTTAAGGAGTCGTGGACTATGGGACGCAAGAATAGGAGGCAGAGTTTTAACGAGACTTGTAGTGGGATGTGTGTTTGTTATCTACTTTTATTAATTATTTTGTCTTTTTTTTGCATGGGTTTTATTTCTATATATGTTTAATTTTAGAACGACTGGAATTTTTATCGAGAAGTTTATTAAAGTTGTTGGTTTTACTCCCGTCCAAAGTGGAGAAACATTTCTATGTTTTCTTAAGTTGATACTCTAGGCCTATCAACAAGCATTCGTGCACCTTCTTTTACCTACGGTTCACAGTAGATCCTACGTTGTTTCAAACATTTTTTTTTTAAATTCTTGATAAGTTACGAGGATATTTTGTGCTGGTTTTATACGGGGTTTATGATTTGATATTTAAATCTTTGTGTTGTTTGTTTAAGGGATAAATATAATATAAGAAAAAATCGAATTAGTCCCTGCGATAATAAAATCATAAAATTAGTCAGCGCAAGTTGTTACGGAAAAGTTCTCAGTTAATGGGGGAGGTGAAGAGCTGCTTCCCTTCTTCTCAGCGGCGTAGCCACTACATCCAAATCTCTGACCCCGAACCCTTTTTGTCCTCGCAGACCTCTCCATTACCCGCTATTATCCTCAGTTTAAGATCTTTCTCTGCATTCCCATCCCGGGTCTCTGTTGACATCAACTAATTTGATTCCGGTTCCCCAAGCATTGACCAAAATAATTATGAATTCTTAGCCACGGAAGACGATGAAACTGGAAAGATTCCCGTCAGAGCCTACATTCTGTGCACCAGGTTTGCCACTCAAATTCCTTTCCATGGTTTTTCAATCAATGAGGTTTTGGTTTTTGTGCGGTTTATCTATATGGGTCTGTCTCCATGTGCGTTTACTCTGCAGCTAAGTTGTTATCCGAGAGCATGCTTTGGTGTTTTGCTGTTGGGTTCTACCAAATCATACCATTTGGGTTGTGTATTTTGTTTTTGTTTTGCTCACGAATGTTGAAGTCTTGCTGGAATTGATATCTACTCTGTAACTGCGTTGATGGTAAAGGATGTTGCAGAATGTGTCGAATTTTTTTTCTGTAGAGGTTATATTGCTGATTGCTCTCTCTCTCTCGCCTCCGCCCTTTCTTTCTCTTACTTTTTCTTTTTTTGTGTTCTGTACGATGATTTAATGACTGTTAAGCCAGCTTGGACGACATGTGCCAGTGACGGATTATGTTCGTTTAACAAAAAAAAAAAATTCTTAAGATTTTTTTGAATTCTTACAATATAAAAATTCTACCATCAAACATCATTTTTAACCCCACATAAAAATAACTACAACACGCATACCAATAAAATTAACATCACCTAAAAATTCTCAAAACACAAAAAGTTCTAACAAAACTCCTAACCGAACAACTTCTTAGAGTAAGTCCCGTTAATAGCATTAACGAAATAAGATTAAGGGACCAACAAGAAACTAGTGTGAGATTAGAGAGACTAATTTTATGACTTTGTTATTACAAAGATGAATTCGATTTTTTGGTATACTACATTGACTAATTTGACATTTATCCCTTTGATTAAATTTCGACGTTAAAAGTCATTGATGCATTTGAACCGAATGCCAATTGTGAGATCCTGCAAGTCTTAACTGATTAGGGCTGTATCTATTGATACAAACAAATAACGGCATCATATCATTTTTTATATTAATTTTTACTCCTTTTTATTACCTATTTACCCCTAGATCAATTGGTTATGTTTTAAACAAAAAGCATACGTCGGTCTTTCAGTCGTTTTGCCCTACACCCGCTTCAACCTTCCATTTTAACGCAACCCTATTTCATCTATTGTTCTCGTGGCTCGGTGGCTGTCTCCCCTCGCTTCTTCCGTCTCTCGTCTTTCTCAGACTCTCTCTCTTAGTGAAGATGCAATTTTGACTTGTAGAGTAGTGGAAACAGCTTTACGGAGACTTGAGCACCACCCTGATGGACACGTGGGCAGATTTCTTACATCTTTTTTAATCATACGCCTTTCTCTATCACAAGGTCTTTCTCAATTTCAGTTTGCACTTGTTGAGAAATGATAAGTGTTTGATTTCTTGGGGAATTGGTGAAAGGTGTTGATGTCTTGATTTATGGCGAAAATGTGAATATCGTTTCTTTGCAGTATTGGTTTCTCTATCTTGTAACCTTTCTAAAGTCGAGCTCAAGCCGGTTTATTCTTTTGTCGAGCCGAGTTCGAAACATTACTGCTCGGCCCAATTAATGCCCTAAGTATAGAGTCTATTGCTTCCAGCTCCAATGAATAAAAAAGCTATAAAAAGTAGCATTTAAGTTAACTTTTTTTTATGGGAAATCTTCCCCTGGTTTTTCTTGTTAATGTAGAATGTGATTTGGTCTGGGTTATTGAGCTGTTGTTGCGAGGGTCTCAGGCATTGGGGCATCTTCTTTTACCTACGGTTCACAATTTTGATTGCATTTAATCCTAAGAATTGTAGATCCCTCGTTACCTCCAAACATTTAGATTCTTGGTAACTTACAACAAGATTTTGCGATGGTTTTGTTAGGGTTTTATGATTTGATATTTGATTATTGCGTTGTTTGTTTATATTTGATTGTTAAAAGTTATTGATGCATCTGAACCTACCAATTTGGGCATACTGCAAATAGTAATGACCCTATGTTGTGCTTGTCTTTTTGACGAATTATAGTAAATAACTTCTGATAAGATTAGTCGCAAACAAAACTAGCAAAGCCCTTGTTCTGTTTTGGTTAAACTAGATGATAAGGGTGAAAGTTCTCTTCCTCTTCCTTTCACCAATTTATCACCTTTCAAGTGGAGCAAAAATGCAAACCTACGCTTGGGAAAACATAGAATTGCAGCTTTAGTATTAAGATTGGACGAATTTGTAGTATTAACATTATAATAGTGAGTAACAGAGCACCTCCAGCTTCATACTGGCAAACACGGTAGGTTTTTTTTTAAAAAAATTTATTATCTCAAGTTGGGAATGTGGTTCTCTATTTTCATGGCCACGCAAGTTATTTATATAGAGTTTTGTCTGTTTTTAGAGCTGTGGTTCCATTGCATCTATTATCATCATAGGTAATGACGCATTTGAGTTATTCATGCGAAAGTGTAAATAATTAACCTCTTTGAAGCTATTCCAGATTTGATGGAGGGAGCAGACAACATATTAGAGGCCATCTTTGAAGAGGATAACTTAGAAGACATTGATGATGTTGAGATGCTCGATGTGGAAGAAGGAGAGTTAGTGGAGACGAATTCACAAAATGAAAAGGGGATGAGCACTGGGGGAGATGTTAATATCATATGTAATGAATCGGAGAGTAAAAATCGCAGGCGCCGAGCAAACAAGAAGAAGAATAAGAAAAAGAGGGGTGGCTTGGGGCCGAATGTTACAGACATAAACAGGTAGCTTCTGTCTAGATTGAGTTACATATTGTACATGGCTCTTTGATTCACATAATTCCTTCCATGTTGATAATCTAAAATTTCACAATTTTAGCAGCAATGCATGTATCTTAGTGGATTGTAGAGTTGTTTCAACTCAATTACATCACTTGTCTGATTACCAGATAATCTTGGCTAAATTTGTCTAGTGTGGCCAGCTTTTCAAGTTGAGTGCAGAAGTATCCATTTATAATCCCATAGGTCTTCAATTCGTCTTCTTTGCTCTACTTTTTGACGTCATGAAAGGAAGTACCATCATTTGTTATGTCACATATGTTTTTCTTACTATAGGTCTCCTTTATGCGATAAACTTCACAGTGTAACAAACTCATCAAGTTTTCTACATTGGGTCCATCTATTTCATATGAATTTAGGAGCTCATGCTTTGATCCTAAAATTTCTCTTTCTGTACTTGCAGGTTTGTATTAGAGACATGTAAGCTTCTGAAAGAGAGGAAGTCATACATGGTATATACAGCTGTAGGTTGTTTGGGAGTTTCTGCATTAAGTGATCTCGTGAAAGAGGTATTATAGCTTTTCATGCAATCTAGAGTTGGATTCAGAGTAGAAGCATACTAAATCCATTATATAGCCAGCACAATGGGTTCTGAGCTAAGGAAACACTTCCTTCGTAAACATTTATCACTCATGGAGGCAATCTATGATGTATAGTTTAAAATTAGAATAACGTTTTTCTTCTGTGCACTATAGAAACGTTTTCTGGTGCTTTTGTTGTCTTCAGCAAGTCTGAAATATGGGGGCTGTTCTTGATTATTTGCACTTATTAGATGTCTTTGTTAGGATTCTTTGTTCCTTGCAAACCTTCTTCGCCTAAAATTGTTGCTTGCTTTTTGATCCTATTCCCCGTCAATGAATATCATTGTAATTGTGGCCTCTGTATTCCTGAACTATTGGTTGTCATGGGTTATGGAGTTGGAAAGTGCACTGTACTTCTTGAGCCATCTGCCTCTTCTTTCATTGTCCTGTAATTCTAGTATTTAGGGGACGAGAGATCCTACAGTTGACTAGAAGCGTGTGTTGATGGCTTCTTGTGAGGAAAGGTGAGATTTTGGTTGTGCTAGAATTTGGACCGGCATAGGGCTGAAAATGGTCATCCATCCTGTTTAAGGCCATAATAACCATTCGGAGTTTCTGATGCTCAATATTTTTCCCTACCCTTGCAGACGCTATTTTGTTCCCTTCAATCACGTGCTCTGAGCTTTGATCTCCTGTGGCTGAACCACTTGGTGATTTGCTGTTTGTGGAGGTTGATGTCATATTTATGTTCCTTCATGTCTTACCAGACATGTAAAAAGTACTTTCACACAATAAAGTAAAAATGAAATCGACGCATATTTCTACGATCTAAGACACTCCAATTTTAAAAGTGAACCCGAGAGTTTTTTGTTTTTGTTTCGATTATCCTGTAGATTGTTATTTTGAGCAACATTTTTATAACGTCCTCCAGTAATTGAGGCCATGTTTATAACATATTAGATTACTCTCTTTCCATTTTTGAGTTCTGGCCCCTTCCCCCACCATTAGTTTGTGCATTTATAGTACCTATTGCCAATTGAATCTTCTTCTTTTGGATTTCGCCATTCTGTTTAGAATACGTGAGCCCAAACAGACAATTTCCTCAAAGGATAAATTAGTTGCAATTAATAAATTTAAGGTTTATTAGGTGCCAGTAGTATCTAACAATTGAAACTGGAGTATCATTTTATGCTATGCACATTGTACGTTATCTTGTACTCAGGCTATTACCTAAGCTTAGTTAAACATTTGCTACTGATAAATAATTGCTTATTGCTCAAGGGTGTTTGGCTAGCATTGGTTGAGCTTGCAGTGACGGTTGATTGAAAGAAAACCTGACTGAAAATTTCTATCATTAATACGTTTAATATTGTTTACCTTTTAGGAAGAGGACATACCTCCATTAAAGTCTCTGTTTTTTCATTAGATCTTTCATATCGTATGTGGCTTCTATGCATCCAGTATTTCAGATTCCAATTGCTTAGAGGGGGGGTTCTGCAAAAAGGGTCCATTTAGTTTTAATTCAAATGTTCTCTTGTGCGTTCCTCCAGTAGGTAGCATTCTGCAGTTTGAATATCTATAATTGTTGTGAAACTTTCAGGTGGAGGCAATTCAGGCTTGTGGAGGTCAGATGACTGCTAATGGCAAACGCTTTCGAACAGGTGGTGGCATTTTATGGGGCATCATCAAAGCACGAGAACCAAAAGCCTACAAAGAGATAATGAAAAAGGCAAAGGACTTTGAGGTCTGTAACTACTATTGTTATTTTAATATTACTCAGACTCCCATGCTTTAGCTTTACTGTTTCTTTACATTTTCTAGTTATATACATCCAGGTGAGAATATGTATTATATTTGACTATTCATCTATCCATAAGATGTGTTTGGTGAGCACTAGGACCTTGGAAACAAATCCTGATATGCTCTGCTATCATGCTTGGGGTGAGGATAGATTGATTTCTGATTTTTTTTTTTGAAAATTAAGAAAAATTATTAGAAGTAGAAGAAAGAAAGTGAAAATAGTACAAAGATTGTACTAGATTCACTAGAAAATATAAGTGAAGAAGCTAATAAAATCTTGGAAATCTAAGAAATGGCCCCCCACATAGCATTAACCCAAAGAAAAAGAGAATGCATAAAAACACCATGTAATCTCTCCACTGAAGAAGGTAAATCCTCGAAACATCTACTATTACTCTCCCGCCAAAGACACCACCAAATACAAGATGGAATCATGGTCCAAATTGCTTTAGCAACAGGATCTACAAACTTCCTTCCCCAACATAATAGGACATCGACCACCCTTGATGGCATAACCCAATGAAGATTCGTTATACCAAAAACATGCTGCCAAAGCCCTCTAGCCAGCGAACAATGCAATAAAACATGCTTAACAGACTTCATCCATCTTACATAAGTAACACCAATCAAGGACGCACACTCCCCTCCGAAGATTATCAGTAGTCAAAATTCTACTGTGTAGTCTCCCACACGAAGAAAGAAACTCTTGTGGGAACTTTTGTCTTCCAAACTCTACGCCAAGGGAAAGACTCAGATTGATCCCCATATTTCTGATGTGAAGAGATTCCTGAACCCCACTTGGTTTTAGAAAAAGGAAATGAGAACCTGGAATGGATATAATGGACTACCTAATATATATGTATGTATACATGCTTCCATGTAGATGCAAAAGTACCAGGTGGTCTAGACTCCCTGTATAAGCAACTTTTGACAAGAAAATGTAAACTGATGTACCTTTTTCCACCCAATCATACTTTTAATTTGGAGAACTTACACTGCCCTTACAAACTGATGTCCCTTCTGCAATGTGCACCTAAACTACCACTTTGTCATATTGCACCATTAAAATTTCATTTTGTTTCAACTTGCAGCCCCTGCTGGTCAATAGCTGTACATGGACAAAAGTTTCAAAAATGCCCTCTTATTGGGCAATAGCAAGAGTCCTATGTTGGACATGAAATGAGAAGCACGCTCTTATGTTAACATTTAACAATAACACGTAGAGCAGGTAATACTGTCATTACTAGTGGAGGCATTTTCATCATTTCTATGTCCAAAAAATAGCACTTCCGTTCCCTTCGACACTGACTAACAAAACGGAAAAAAGTTTAATGGAGCCATGTGACAAAATGGTAGCTTAGGGATCACGTTGCAAAAAGGGTTCTTCTTCAGGCATACAAAGATAGTTTTTTGTTGTCATTGCAGCTTCCTTGTTAATAGGTTTATTGTTCATATCCTCTATTTCACTCTCTTTGACATGTGGTCGGGTTTGAAAAAGTGTCCACCGATCGTTCTTATGTATGCAGTGGATATTGTATCAACTTTACATCGGGCACCTTATTTTTAAGTTCTTCACATTTTGTTCTGAATAATGGGGTAAAGAAGCTTCTTTACTAGCAGCATTATACCATTCCTGAACTGAAATTAGATCATCATTCATGATAACGCTTTGAAGTGAATTTACTGCTGACAGATGCTCCTTTATCGTTATGCAGAAACAATTCAAACAACCAAATATTGGGCGAGGAGCAGAGCAAAAGAAAGACTGCTGTTCACCAGGAACAGCTGATGCATTTTTGGATGGGACTCCAGTCGGTTCGTCAGATGGTTCCCAGCTTATATCTGTTATGCATAATCAAAACGAGCAGTCGAATACTGATATTAAAAGGGTATCTGTTCATGATAGATTAAGGATACCTGTGTCATATGATGATGACCTTCTAGGAGAAGACACAAAGGATGATGTGGCTTGATTTTTGGATCTAAGGGAACTTATACGGCTTGGTATTGGTTTCGGTCGCGGTTGAGGTGAGATTTTTCAGATTTAATCTTGTGATAGGTCGCGGTTGAGGTGAGATTTTTCAGATTTAATCTTGTGATAGATAGAACAAAAATGTTGAGACGGATTTGGGTGGGGATGAGCTAATTGTTGCCAATGATACAATTGGTTCTATTAAAAAAAGAAAATTTCCCGTTGAATATTGAAGAAGGCCTTTTACTTCCTTCCACCAGTTTTAGTACTCGCCATTCATCAACTTTTGTCATGTTTTGAAATGTCAAAGACTCAAGATTCTGATTCCGTCCGAGTGTTTTTACTGTTTTTCTCGCCTGAGGGTTTTTTCTTTTCTTTGCTTTGGTTTTTCCCCCTTGAGCCCCCCACCAAGGCTTTTGATCGCGATTGTTCTTGAGTTATTCAACTTCTTGATTTTTGTACTCAAACAATAAGCTGAAGCACTAGTTAAAAGTTATGTTGTTGGAAGCAATTTCTGTGTATTCCATTTCCACTCAACGAGTTCCACTCGCACAAATTGGCCCCTTCCAATCTTAAACAAACTATAGTGTCAAAGTTCAAAAGCCCCCAATTGTGCCAAGCTCGTTGCAGATGCAGGAAGGCACAAACTCCACTGGAGGGAAGGCTAGTAGCTCAAGTTTCTACCGACGGGTTGCTTCTTTGGAAAAAAGAGGCAAACAGCACTGCAGTCGTCTACTTTGGCAAAAGGGTACTTCTTTTTCCATGCGGCGGAAGCTGCCTCCACAACCACTCGTGCTGCCGCCTGTTCACTATCTGCTTCCCACACAATGGATGCTACTTTATCATTACTGAGCACATCCCAAACCTACATTTTCCATTTACAAACAATTTAAGTCTATTTGAGATACAATGAGAGGCAGAAACGAACAGTTGAATGTTCTAAAAAGTGACATTTTTCATTCAAATGGTCCTTACCCCATCAGTTGCAAGAACGATGAATTGGTCATTGAAACTCAGGCGGTGATAATAGACGTCAGGGACGGCGATGATGCCGTGGTTTTTGAGCACGAAGTCTCCAAATGCTCGTGACATGGCTAGGCCGGGAGAATCATCATCCGGCAGCCACACTCGTTGGATGTGTGGTTCTTGCTTTAATGCAGCCACCCGGCCATTGCAGTTCCTTATTCTTTCAGCTTCGCCTGTGTCAAAAACGAAAACTGATCAGTAACTGATATGAAAAGTTGTGGGAAATTAAGGAAGTTGTATATGCTCCCAAGAAAAAAGAAGGAAGTTTATGGGAAGGAAAAATAAGGACTTACAAGGTAAGCCTGGCTTTAGGTCAGTGGTTAACTGAATGGCCGTGACTCCATTGTTGGTCATTGTCCCCAAGACCGCCCTCGAGTCCCCTAGATTAGCTATTACAAGATCTTCTCCCTGCTTAATTTTTCCATTACAAAAACAAAAGCATAAAAGAAGAAGGGTAAGTTAAACTTCTCCAGATAAGTTCAGAACCAACTAAATACATTGGGGACTATAGTTTGTTCAAGACCACTTGTTTCTTTTCACCTGTCTTATGGCAACTACAGCAGTGGTTCCACTACAAGAGCAGTCCAAATTCTCTTGAAGCTTTATCTCCTTGTCCATCACCTTGAAGGCACTGATGCAAGCCTCCCTCCATGTGTGAAAATTCTTGCTTGGTATTGATTCAGCATCTGGTCTTGCGATGCGATTTCGGAGATTATCGTCATTTACTGCAGTGTTAGTCTTTGACAGAGCATTATTTTGGCTTAATAGGAGCGAAGGCAGGTTGTTGCATACTAGCTTGCTCACTACGTGCCCATTCCTCCCATGCCCATCAAACACTCCACAAAAAGCCCCTTCTCCTTCTCCATAGCCCTTCTGAAAGGAAAAAGAATCCAAGTTTTCAATGAAGGAGCCTAACAACATCAGTTGACATATATATGTCTATTTCTATGTGGGATTAGACGTTAAGATTAGAAAGATGGCTTTTGAATGAACAAACACCACATATAAACTGAAAACATTGCCCAAACCAGAACTACTTTTGAATTTCCTGATCATCTCTCTTGTCTGATAAACCAAGAGAAACCAAATTGAGAAGTGGAATTTTCTCAAGGGAATGAAGACCAACTTAATCCAAACTCAAGCACAAATTGTTTGTGAGGACACTACGCAAAACTTGAGAGAGAGAACCATTAACAAACCTGGTAAAGAACGGCTGCATCTTGGTTGAGTCCTTTGCTCCCTTGCTTAGAGAAAAGAGAACCGAGACCCAGAGCTCCATCATTTCTTCCGATGAATATCACACCTTCATGGCCATCCTGGGCGCTATGAACCTCCCCTGATGCAACCGACAAGCAGTGTCCCATTGCAGCCGAAGTTATTTTGTTTCTATATTCCACTCAGTTTTATAGTGCAAGGAGCAAAGAAGCCGTTTCCTTGGTCATTAATTTGAGGACCAAAAGTGCGCATGTTGTAGCAAAATAATTACAGGAAGGTATAGAACTGAAAAGTGGCTCCCAGAGGTCTGAAAGCATACTTTTGGTTTCAATAATTAACTTTTTTAAGCCATTGGGTATTGTTTTAGCTTACCCCAAGATTCATTTGAAAGGGTATTTTAAGGTGTATTTTTTTATACGCCGGTTCCTTTTTAGATGCACCCCATGGAGCTCTAATCCACGGTCAACCTGACAAACTTGCACATCTTTTCCTGTGTGTTATCATAATGTAAATCCTTTTTCTATAGAAGTGTCGGTAAAATCATTCCTACTAGCTAAGTAAGGTTCCATAGGGTGTTTTTTTTTAGGGAGAGGAATTATTTTTTCGCAAATTTCGTTTTTCTTTGGGTAAGAAGTGAGTGACAAATTTAGATTTTGCGTGCTTCATTCAAATGGTGATCTTTGAAGGACACGATGATCTTATTTATTAATCTCTGGAAACATCTGACCCACCAGCTAAACAAGCTCATGGGAGCTTCACGTTCATGCGGGTGAACATGGACTGGAAAAGCCTAGCAAATCGTTGGTCTCTACCAAAAGGTTAAAAGGATAAAGTAGTTGACCGTTGACCATCTCATCCGCTTTACAGGGAAGGGGATTAGATCCATGGTGAATTGGAATCTCTCTTGTTTCCAGTCTCCCCCTTCTCGCTTTCCTCTTTGCTAAGTTCCTTGGAAAATGGAACCCCTGCAACAGTTTGGACAAATTCATGAAAAGATGCAACCGGTCAAACTTTTACAAAGAATATACAAAGACCAATTATTATGCATCCATAGTCATATACAGTTGATAGACTAAATACGTCATGCCGGCGGAGGATACATCAAGAGTCGGCCCCTTTAAGCCGGTAAGCTTTATCAGAAGGATCCTCACCAGAAGATATCGATGACTTTTTGCAGATCATTAGAAATATAGTTGGTGACCAGAGGATGTGTAAAAGCTGACTTTCTCCCATTTTCTGCATAATTTTTGTTTAATTTGTGGTCTTATGCCCCCATCCAATGGTTCCAGTGTTATCTGGTGATTGGTGTGTGTATGTATATATACTAGTTGGAGGCAAAGGGTCAGAGCCAAAGCAAGTGGGCAAGGGGACGACCCTTAAGCTTATTTCGTCTGTAAGGATTTGTTCCATATAGAAAAAAACAAAACAAAAGGAAAAGAGAGTAGAGTAACATGGGATATTTAAGTAATTGAAGAACCAAATAGTCAATCTTAATGGGCATATCAAAAAAGGTAGCAAAGATTTAGCCTCACGTGAAAGGGCACCGAGTGTTTTAGAGAGAGGGTCAAAAGAAGACTCCCCTCATTCTATAATATCCGACAAATGCTTCACATGAAGTCCTCGGAGTGGCAAGGCCTCTTGAAAGCAGCAATTCACCTAATGAATTGCGGTGCCTCCTCATATTGCAGGCCACTGATCAGTTGGATGATCTAATATCTTTGACCTATCAAGAAATGCCTATTTGGAACTTTGCTAAATGGTTATAGGTATTGAGTTGTATATACTGATTATATTTTCCCTTTCAACTGGCTTGAATCCACGCCAGATGAAGTATATACGCACACAAGACACATAATCTCAATTAATTTGCGAAAATGTCAACGTGAGAATTAACCTAAAAGATCTAAAAAGATGACAGGAAATTGAATTCGTATTGTTTACTTGGGAGAAATCAGATTTCAAACACTCCGAATCTGATATGGAACTAGCTTTATGTAGTAGTGGCATGTGCGATAAGACTCAAGAGTACCAATCACCTAACCAAATAATCCATCTAGTTTGGCTAGAACGTATGCTTACTATTCATCAGTGATGAGTCCAATCCCACCTTATGATCCTTCTGTAGGACATTAGTTTCAAAAGAAGGAAGAAAGAAAAAAGTCCATATGTGATCCTTGCATGTTCCATAAGCATGGACAAATGAACAATAATCAGCATCAAAATTAACATTTAACAGTATTTAGCCAACACTTCTCATATGAGAGGAACAGACCAGAATTTATACAGA
The DNA here is from genome assembly GCA_963930655.1 of Myrica gale. Classification (NCBI taxonomy): domain Eukaryota; kingdom Viridiplantae; phylum Streptophyta; class Magnoliopsida; order Fagales; family Myricaceae; genus Myrica; species Myrica gale. The sequence goes on from OZ005599.1 coordinate 8,958,404, forward strand.
TAGACCAAAGCAAAATAATGTTCTTAGTCATTATTTTCATTTACCAAGAGGTTCGTATAAACTTCTTTCAGAACAACCAGAAGTGACACTAACAAAACCAAAAAGCACCACAAGATAAATCTCATTGGCTGGAGACAGGAATACTGTCTTCAGCAGGCATTGATTCAGGTGTTGGTGTCTTCTTTGTAAGAGACTTGGGTATGTCAACGTACTCTTGTGGGCACCGCTGCTGAGGGTGTGATAACAGCACACACATGTGACGGAAGAGGACACGCACTAGCCCCTGCCCACTCTCATGGATGTAACCCTCGTATTCACTGACGTGCTCAAGGGCGTCTACAAGAGCATCATAGACCTCCTGGGGGCAGTTGTCAGGTCCAGGCTTGTCATGGAGGTAAATAACATCCAAAGTAAAGAGTTTCTGGTTTACAGGCCATTGGTGTTGTGGTTTGGCAGATGATCTGCAGTAGATAAGAATCTAAACACAACAGAATAGCAAACTACATATCAGATTCTATAGGTAGAATAAGAACCAAAGAAATTTCATGGAAGCGACAAGGTCACAAACATAAGTGGGTAACAATCTGCACCCATCTGTACTTTAAATGATGAATGTCTACGTTGACCACACCTACAGGAACAGATATACGGGATGCAATTTTCACACTACTTACCACCCTAAAAATCCGATTCTGAGCACGGGATTTCTTGGCTTCATGAGCTGCTACCCGAAACAGACTGGTAAGATCTGCAGGACCACAAGATGAAGTAGCTGCGAGTCCCCGAAGTGCAGCAATTGCGGACTCAACTTCACTGCTGAAGTCTTTCCTAAGCTTCATGATAGAAGGAACCCAAAATATTTCTGGATCACTAATAATATCCTTGAATAAAAGAAAGAAGTGTAAAAGCAAACTTAGATTACACGCAAAAAAACCAGTTTAAAGTTTTTCTGTCTCACGTCAATATTTGTTATGAAAGAGGTGTTTGGACAATCCAACTTTACAAATCTAATCCTCAGATGTAGAACATTGTACGACTAACGATACCTTGTCTCCACTTCCTAATGCATTAGTTATGCAACAGAAAAGCTTACTATAGAAAGCATTTTTAAAGCCAATTAGAAGTGCAGAAAGCAAAGCTGGAATTTCTGCTACAAGCCCAAGGGTGAATGAAATTTAAGGATGTCTAAGATCTGAGCTCTATAAATTCATGCTCCTGACATCTAAAAATGTAAGATTGTAATATCGACCACTGTATTGCAGCTATATTACTACAAAAAAAAAAGTTTCTTTAGTTATATCTGCTAGGTTAGAAATTATGTGAAAATTTCTTTACGCCATCTATCTTAAGTATGACCAATGCCTCACAATATCAATACAAAGAGTGAAGTGGACAATTCCATACAGAACTAAGGAACGACTGCCAAATAATGTTCAATTTTCATCATATCACACTCGCCAAGGAACACCATTCGAAGATACTTGAAGATATAGATAATATGATCCTCAAATGTGATTTGTTCAATGGAGGCAGATAATAAAAGCCATTCTCACAACATACACAAATGTAGTGCCAGGTTCTCAAACCACCTGCTTGAGAGGCAATTTCTCTGCATCTGATGTAAGGGGCGGTCATCCTTTACAAATTGTTGTTAACAGCTTGGTGTTAATTCAGAATTAACCCAAAAATCTAAGATGATAGGAAAAGGCAGCCAACATATTAGGAAAACAGAAATTGACATTCAAAATTGGAGGTAGATTACTTAGGTTTTATTCTCTAATACTTGGGTAAGTAGATCCTATAAGAATAGAGAAAAAAGACCGACTATATCCCATCATTCCTGATGGAAACCTATACATAATGAAAAACTTGGGATGCACAATTGCCTAACTCTGCGACCCAGAAACTAGAAACCAGTTTTAGTAAAGCAGAATTTTCCTTTTTCCAATCTCCTCCTTTCCGGGGAAGATATCCTCTTCCCTCCGTTTCTCTTTCATTTGGAATATGACCAAGATGCGATACAAGTAACGGACAGGTGCTCTCTAAGAATAATTTCATCATTAAAGGAATTCCATGAAATAAAAAGAGCAACAAGGGCCAGCAACTATTATATCTTGTTAATTTGAAGAAAATATAGAGACAGTTAGAGAGAGAGAGAGAGAGTAGTGTGAGATTACCCAAGAGGCTGATTTGGAGAGAGAGGCAAAGGCGAAGCGGTGTTCGGGGTTAATGGAGAGCTTGGCATTGATGAAGAGAAGAATAGCTTGCTTGATGGAGTCCAATCTGGTGAGCGGTCGACCATTTGGGCCCGTGCTTTTCATTTCCACCAGCGATTCCGCATCCACGTCTACGCATAACAGTATGTCTTCGTTGCTTATACGCGTCGGTTTCAGCGCGTACCGGATTCCTTCTGATCTCTCTCCTTCTATTCCCTCCATCTTTCTCTTCTTCTCTCTCCGTGCCTGTGCCTGGTCTCAAATGGACGTGTTTGTGATCCTCACTTCTGAGAAGAGAGATGACAGAAACGGTGCGTTTCAGTTTGGTACCGTTACATTATAAGTTTCGTTTTTTTTAAAGGAAAAATTACCCAGATTTTTCGGCTATGTTTTGTCTAGATCTCAAAACAGATTTTATATTTGTATTTTTTTGAAATAGGGTAGATTTTCCTGAGATTGGTAAAAAATATATTAAAAGTTGTTGGAATTTGTAAAAAGTTATTAGGATTAGTGAAAATGTATTGAAATTGATAAAAAAATTATTAGGATATGTGAAAAGGTATTGAAATTGATTAAAAAATGATTGAGAAATTTTTAAAAACGTTTTGAGATTTAAAACAAAGCCTTCATATCTGGTTTCACTTTCTTACATTCGTAGCAAAAAAAAGGTTTCACTTTCTTACAAATTTGTCCATCTAATTTCAACTTTATCCATTTGATTCATGTACTCACGATGCACGAGGTTCCTCTATCCACACATATGTTAATTCTATGACGGAATAAACTGACATAATAATATTGTCTAAGTGTTTAAAAATAAGAGTTAATGACCATTTTAGTTCCTGAGTTTTACACTTTTTTTTTTAAAATGGTCTCTGAGTTTCAAATTTGCTCAAATCAGTTTCTGGATTATTGTTGTTTGTTGATTTAGGTTGTGTTTGTGTTGTAATATTTTTGGTATGGGAATATGTGTTGGTATTGGGTTTAGTGAAAAGGTGAAGAGAGAGGTAATTTTTAATAATTTTTGTAATTTTTTATATTTTTTTATGGGAGAGAGAGAGATTATATTGGAATATTTTATTAGGAGAGAGATAAAATGTTGGGGATAATTGGGTTTGCAAACGCAGCCTTAATCATTTCGTCCAATTATGTCTCTTACATGCACAGTCAGCTAACGAATGGACACATCACTCCCAATAAGATCATGCCACGTGTATCAATTTGAAAAAAAAATCTAACAAAAGGCTACACTTTTACCCAGAGACCCCGGGCCCTTAACACTCGGCTACACAGTAATTACGGTTTTTCCCCTGATCACCGAATTACCCTATCAGCCTTGGCGCCTTGTCTAACTCAATACTCTTATGAACATAAATGTAAAACATAAAGAAAAATATGTCATATAAACACGATATAATATAACTTATATCCTATACATAAAAACTATATTAAATACGTGGGTCAAAACTTACATACATGTAAATAAGTCAAACATCTCGGGGTGTCACAGAAATGCACCGTAACAATTAGCCTATATCTATATTATATAAAGGTCAAGACTTACAGCAAATGACAAGTGCAAAAAGGCAGGTGCTTAAAAAATTAGCAAACAGACAAACAACTGCACACTTATTGGAAATCACATGATAATGGAGGGAGGGGACCACTAAGCTTAATAAACAACATAAGCATTCGACATTTTAACAATCAACGTTTTACTCAATAGTGTTATATTTCCAAAACAGTAGGGGACAACTCGAGGATAGAAAAAAAGTACAAATGCAAACTGACCCTACCAACAATGACCTGACCGACACTTCAAAAAATACAACGCATTGACCCTACATTTTCAACAAATGCGTGAGACAAGTTGCAAACATCATTTTTTCCCAACATTGACCCTACCCACTACTCATTCTCAAGCAACAGAGAACCCCCTAAACCTTCAATCAGTCAATTTGGGCGAAAATAAACAACATAAGCATTCGGCATTAGCTGACTTACCTTCAATGCTTCTTCGATGCACATAGACGTGTTTGATTCAAGTTCGAAAACCATTGATTTGAGGAAGAAAATGGTTCTTCAGTTCTAGGTGAAAAAGGTGTGTATTTCCTTCAACGTTGTCGGGGTTTTCCACTCCATTTCAATTTCAACGTTCGTCTTTTTAATGGGGGAATTTTGGTCTTTTGATATGAACGACCTCACGTGTAACGGAAAGCATTGAAGATTTCGTTAAAAAACGAGTCAAAAATGAAACTGTGACTTTTTTTAAGTTCGTGGAGCAGGGCTGCCACGAGTTATATTTTAGAGGGGATATTGGGATAAGTGGGAAAGTTTGAGGGGGGGTTTTTGTAATTAACTCTATTTTTTAAATTTTTTTAATAGAAACTTTAAACTTAAAAAATAAAATCCGTAAGTCAAAACTATGCGTTTTGACACCCTCCCTAGTCCCTTGAGTCCCTCCAGCCTTCCCCTTCGAAATTAAGTCCTCATTTTCCCATAATTTACAAAGAAAAAAATAAAAACTTTTAAAAAAAACCGGTCTGGACCATGGACCGGTCCTTCATTTTAGGATACCGGATTTCGGTCTAAAAATCGGACCATATTTCCGGTTGTGCAGCCCTAATATTTTCTAGACCAAGCCACCAGATTTTATCACAACACCCTGTTAGTCCTAGTTTTCAAGATTAAGGCAACTCAAGAGGGGGTGAATTGGTTTTTTTAAAACTTTTCGGTATTGACCCGCAAAGACGTGTTTGCTAGTAGATACTACTTTAGCACAAGTATAATATGCAATAAGAGTAAGTATGTGCTGAAAGTAAAAATTAGAGATAAAAGAAGCAAACACTCGATTTTTAGGTGGTTCGGCAAACCCGCATACATCCACCTTCAAGCTCCTTCACAGAGCCTTGAGGTTTTTCACTATTTTCCAACAGTTTTACACACTGGCTTCCGGGTGCTAGAGAACCGTACAAGTGCTTTCCCTGGCTTAACACTCAAACTCACCCAAGTGGTTTTTTTCGGGCTTACCACTCACAACCTAACAAGCTTGAGCTATACACTCTCTAAGCTTCTTTAGTGAACAACCTCACTAAATGAAACACATTTCTTGGATATGAAGATAGAAGAACAAAAACTCTCTTGATAGAGTAGATATGAAAATGGAAGACTCTATCTCTTGATTCACACAAAGACAATGATATGAAAGTGTGTTTTGTGTGAATGATATGAGAAATATGAAATAGGAAGGTTTGAAATATTTCTCAAGTTATAAAAATGATATGTGGTCGTTAGTTGTTCATTTTGGACGAAATGAATGTATATTTATATGCCACATACGAAAACTAGCCGTTTATAGCCGTTGGGAGTCGATTTGACAATTTTACCATTGTACCGGTCGACCGCTTCAACTAGTCGTTGCCCAACGGTCATAAAATTTAAATGCTGTCAAATTTTTTGTCCTACGCGCCCGGTCGACCGCTATAAATCATTTTCATCATCCGCTACAATCGGTCGACCGCTACAATTCATTTTCATAGACCGGTTCATTTAAAACCTTGTTTTTGACCACTTTTAAACACCCAATTTTAAAGGCTTATTTCTCATAAGTATATAAAAGGTTTTGGAGTATATTTGAGGTGTTTTGAAACCTTTAAAAAATATTTTAATCTTTCAAACAAAAGGTAAAACGGTTTATGCATGTTTTGAAAGATATGCAAGTGTGATTCATAATCCTTGTCAAAAGTGAAACAAAGAGTTACAAAGATTATATCCTAAGGTCTTAAAACTTTACTTTGAGCTCCTTGCATCTTCTTGTTCTTCTTTCTTCAAGTCTTTGGCTCTTTCATCAAGTCGTCTTTGTCTTTGAAGATGTCCATTTTATAAACTTGATCCATTTATTGAAATCATCAAAATCTCGATTATGCACAAAAGCCAACACACCCTTGTGCCCACTTTCAAATGGAAAAAGCTTTGGTCATCAAAATTGCAAGCTCCCCTCAAACTTCTCCTTTGGAAAATGGTTGTGGGGCGATGACGGTGAAAGGTAAATTGTTCTTCTTGCTGATAGACTTCCCTCATAATTCTTTCTTTGTCCTTTTCAGAAAACATGAGCATTGAGCATCTGTTCATCAGATCTTGTGGCTTCATGCTAGGTGGCCTCTTAACCTGGAACCTTTTGCAGTCTTTGGATATCCAATCTTGGATCACTTGCCTTATGAATGCCTCATCCTTTTTAGGAATTCACCATGTTTTGGATAATGACTTTCTCATTCAGGCTTCTGTGATTTGTGACACCATCTGGTTTTCTCGCAACCTCTTGGTGCATCAAGAGCAACATCCTAGTCCCCATGTCATGGTTACTGATGTGTACAGGCGTCTCCATGAGCATCTTGCTGCTTGGTCTGCTTCTGAAGTTGTCATCCAAGCTAGATGGACTCCCCCTCAGCCTGGCTCTTTTAAAGTCAACTTTGATGGTGCTCTTCGAGGGAGCACTACTTTCTTAGGAGTTGTGTGTTGACCCCTAGATGGTACCCTCTCCTTTGCCTGGACCGACTCTACTCTTACTTCGAACTCCATGCTTGTTGAATTTCGTGCTGCTCTCCTTGCGTGCCATCTGGCCTCTCACTTTAGCCTGGACCAAGTGATCTTCGAAGGCGATTCTCTCATCTACTGTCGTGCCATTTGCGAGCCAGATTTCCATGTTGAAGGTCTGATAAGGATTATTGGTAGCGGATGAATCAGTTGATTTATGGTCAACACGTCCGAGTAAATGCGTCTCGATCTTCACGTATCTTCCCTGCAAAACCATAAGAATAACCCCGGGCACCGAGGTTACTTGCCTCCGATGTTTAAGTCTGCTTTTTTGCTATATGTATTTTGTAATTTGGTTGCTCAGAATTTACTTACTTTTTTCATCGGTAGCTCTTCCTTTTATAGCTTTTCTCCCACGTTCTTCTCTTTCCTTTTGGCGGGAATTCTTACGGGAATTTCACCCCGTACGATCGTATGCTCTTTGACGATTTTCTCACGTCTTCACAGCGGTCGTTTTCCTCCACCATGGGAATCGAGGGATCGTGGAGTTGGCGGTTTATAGCGAGTTGTTGGACAACCGCCATGGCACGTATAACGGTCTACCCTTCTAGATCTGCATGCGACATGAGCTTGATTGTAGTCATTGGGTCTTAAAGAGATGTAATTATGCTTGTCGGCCCAAATTGGCTTGGGTCGGACGTAATTTAGTATTGGTATCATCAGTAACATTAGATATCTGTTGTCTGAGCACTCGGGTTGGTCTTTTGCTTGGGCTCCTCGTAGGCAAAACCATATGGCTCACCTCCTGGCTGCGTGGACTTCTCGTCTATTTCGTTTTGGTCCTCTGGATCATGCTGTTTTGCCCCTTTCTATTTCTCTTGTGGACTATTTTGAACCGCCTTGAGGCGTTTGCTGGTTTTTAATAAAGGTTGTTTGTTTGTTTTAAAAAAATGGTTAATGACCAAAATAGTCCCTGAGTTTTATACCCTTTATCGATTTGGTCCCTGGGTTTCAAATTTGGTCACATATGTCCTTAGGTTATCTTCATTTATCGATTTAGTCTTTCCGTTCCAATTTCGTCTCCTCCGTGCACATTCAGCTAACGGTGGGTCACGTCACCACCAATAAAATCGCGACGCGTGGGCGGGGTGGCCGCGAGGGTTGGGCGGGGTGGGAGCCGCGGGGGTGGCTTGCGGCCACCCCGCCCATGCGGCGCGAGCTGCCTCGGCGAGGGAGCCCAGATCTGGACTCCCTCTCGCCCCACCACCGCCCTGGGCTCCCTCTCGCCGGGGTGGGTGGCCCTGAGTAGGGGAGCTGCCCACCCCGACGACGGGGAGCTCAAATTTGACTGTGCACGGAGGAGACGGAATTGGTGGTGATGTGGCCCACCGTTAGCTGACTGTGCACAGAGGAGACGTGACTCACCGTTAGCTGACTGTGCACAAAGGAGACAGAATTGGACGGAAGGACCAAATCGATAAATGAAGATAACCTAAGGACTTGACCAAATTTGAAACCCAAAGACCAAATCGATAAAGGGCATAAAACTCAGGGACTATTTTGGTCATTATCCCCCCCCCCCCCCCCCCCCCCCCCCCCAAAAAAAAGAAAAAGCTGCAGGACCATTTCGTTAATTTCGCTCTATATATGTTAAACGCTGCAGGATGCTGAGCCGGTGTCGTTTCGTAGTTGCGTACCGGACTCTAGAAGATCTTCTTTGCCTCGTCTTTCAGTTGCGTTTCCTTTGCAGTAGCTGAGATTCTGACGCGCCGATGGCGTGCTTACATGACCATAGTTGTGAAGATCATGATTGCTCTGCTAATTGGTCTCTTTACAAGCATATAGACCTCTCTAAGGTAGACGTTTCTCTCCTATTTCGGTGTCCACAATTAGTGTGTTCCTCTTCATTCAATTATAACACTTTTAAGCTCAGTTAAAAAAGCACCGCAATTTGGTCATAGTAACCACTTTTTGGTTATTGAGAAAAAAAACCACTTTTGGTTGATTATGATTGTGAAATCCCTAGATTGGTTATTGAAAGGAACAGGTAACCTGTAAGATGAAACTCTCATGACCTTTGTGTGTAGATCTTGCGCTATTTAATCTGTAAATTACGATGTCCCATTTCCTCAAATATGTGGAATTAGTATTCTCATTACTTTTTTTGCCCCCGGTAATAACTGTATGTGTTTAGTGCACAAGATTTTCTTCGTTACTGTAGGAAAATGGGCCGAAAAAAATCCTCATTTGTTTGTTAGACCACTGTATCAAGATGCTCTATTTGCCTAAGGATTAGATGCTCTGATCTTGTTTGCACTATTTTGTTGGATCTAGTAAGACAATTTCTCGCTTAAAGTGAGTAATATCATTCGATAGGTTATCTTCTTCTAGGTTAAACCTTTCTTGTGGTTTTTGCTTGTTGGGTTATGGTAACTGTTGAATATTACAAGAGCAGTATGAGTACAGGTGACCTAAAACTTTGATGGTGAAGGGAGAGGAGGTTTCTGGCATTGTTTATTTGAATATGCGGAAAATAGAATCAGTGTTTTGTAAGCAGAAAATGAACTGTGGCGATATTAATTTGTGATGCTGCTTGGATTGTGGTGGATTTGTATGCTATGGCTTTAGTGGAGGATCTGGAGAAATAGAAGTGTTATTGATTTTTTTTGCCTTATGTAAGACGGTTTCCACTATATTAAGTGGTTGTGAGAGAAGATCGGAAGGATGAATTAGCTGTTGTTAGAGGCATAAAGATTGTTACATTCTGTAACTTGAAATTGCAAGGTTCGGTCAGAGGGCCTTGCAAGTCATGACAGAAATGTTGGAAAGCAAGTGGCTGCGGTGGTTTCAGGTTTGCCATGAATTGTATTGGAGTTATAGGGACTAGGAAAAAAAAGTATTGGAGTTATAGGGGTCTGAACAGTATTTGCTATATGTACTTGTGAAATGCCAGAATGACTAGGTAACTAGTTTGAGGAAAGAAATTCCGAGCACAATAAGGTGGGGGTTTTTCTATTTTTAACCATCAAAGGCAAAGATTCTGATCTTTTAATTAACGCTACTATTTATCTTCTGCATCTCGAGTGAAGTCCACCTGTGCTTCCATACGACTTCCATTTAGGCTCATACAAACAATCAAAGGCTTCAATATTGACCCTGTTTCTAGGTGTGTATCTAGGGTAGGGCGGGATCATATTTGTAAAGAACAAATGAAAAATTTCGCATTCTACAAAGAAAAAGACAAGAAAGTGAGAGAAATAAGAGGAAAAAAGAAAAGAAAAATTACAACAAAGAGGAGCAAACTCGTATAGAAATAGCGGAACTTGGATAGCATTGTATTTGCTCAAGTAATAAGAGGGTTTTTATTAGTAATCCAATCAATTCTTAGAGTTTTTTTAATGACTTTGTAATCCTGTTAATGATACGAATCACTAGAGCTCTTATTCGCTGATTGACTGGATGCCACACTATGACTCCTTGTTTTGCTGGAATTCCAACTAATAGGCATGAACTTTCCTCGTTGAGAAAGGAAATTTGGTGATTTTTTATATATGTGGTTATTTGGATTGATTCTTAGGTAACTGCTTTGAATGAGGCTGTCCCAGGAAGTGTTAAGTCAGTCTTTAAAGCTTGGGAGCAGCGTCTTAGTTCTTCTGAGGTAATAGCCTGATTATCAAAATCTTTTTTATCCTTTACATATAAATGATATATTTTTTACCAAGATTTTTAAGTAAGTGAAATGATATACTCACATGCACACAAATTTATAGAGTAAGGTAAGTCCAAACAATCCAAGGCTTACTTGGCATCCCCAACTTTTTCTCAAATCTTCAACAGAAGTTAAATTTAAATTGAAATTAGAAAGAGCAAGAAAGAGGGAAGAGTGCCAGGAAGTTTGGGGTCTATATGCTGGTCATGTCAACTTATCTCTTTCTTGTCCAAAAATTGAATCCTTTTCCTTATTGTTTCCCCACATAAAGTGGTGGGACCTACTACTTTCTCTCTAATTACGTCATAAGATTTGGTGAATTTCCTTTTGTCCCTGCCAAATCTAGCACCCACAAACTCCTTTTGTTTTTCCTTCTGATCGTTTTTCTTGTGTGTTTCTATAGGTGCATTGGCCCCAATGACCTGATATATCTCTACCTTCTGCCTCAAAATGAATATTTTCCTATATTCAGTTCATTCTCTACATGCAAGTCTTTGTTTTTTCTTCTCTACATATCTACATGCAATTTTTTTCTAGAGTATCTGATAATTATATTTAGAGCACAAGGTTTCAGCACTTATGTCACCTAGTTTTTGTTAAGCAAGCATTAGGTAGCGATGTTTTTTCCAGGCTTGACTTATATCATTTGGACTTATTTTCCGTGTATTAATTCTTTGTTGCCGGATGTATGAAGCTCATTTGATTCTCTTTGCTGTAATAGGAACACTTGGAAAGCAATGAGGGTGATCCAGAGTTGCTTGTTTTCATTCCGTAAGTCACTACTTTCGTTATTTTCGACCTTGCTGCCTTCATCAGGGAACTTTCCTGTCCTGAATGGCTTTTTTTTTGTTTAAATTTGTTGGGTTCATTGTGATAGATTTATGTCAGATGTTAAGATCAAGAGCATATCAATTGTCGGCGGGGCAGATGGGACAAGTCCTTCCAAGATGAGAGTGTAAGTTCAACCTTAATAAGTTTTCCATTATTTCACACAGCTTTTATTGCATGGGTTTATAATTTTTCTGGTTAGGATAATGATCCAAGCAGTTATTCTATGAGCTTGATCATAGTGACATTGGTTCCTACAGGAGCATTCTTTTATCTTTGTTATAACACCAAGTAAGCAAACTTGGCATGATATTTATCCTGCATCCATTTGACATGTGTGCAGTCAATAACTTGGGGGGATTTTTAGTTCATGCAGTAGCTATAATGCGCAAGTTATTGAGACATGAACATATAGCTATTTATGGGACTAACCCTTCTCCTTCCTGGCTAGGTTGTCACTTCCCTGCTTATTTAGATATGTTTATTCCTCTTCTACCTAATTTTTCCTGTTTTCTAATACCTCCTGTCCCAGATGAACTGCTATGTGACTTCGTAATTGGATGGTAGTGGATGAGAGAATGACAAAAAAAGATTGATTAGTATGTATTGAAGGTAGATTTTTGAAAGGGGAATGAGGAAAAATCCCCTCATCAGATGATTGGCATAATCAGTATGTTGTGGGACAAATATGGTGGGAAAAGTCGAATCCTAATGCTTGTTCAGTATATACAACCACTCTCACCATCCCACAAACATCCCCCCACCCAAAAAAAAAAACGAAAAAGAGCAGAACAAAAGAAATGTCAAATAATAGAAGAAAATCATTATAGGGCATGGAATTCTGCATGAATTATATTGGAAAAAGTGATTGAAGATTCCTTTGAATGATGCAAAATCTGTTTGAAGGTTCTGCTCCTACAAATTTTATGGGGAAAACACATGAGATTATTTTTTCTTTGAAATTAGGTTCGTCAACCGAGATGGCATTGACTTTTCGGATGCTCAAAGTATGCAAGCAATCCAGGTAGTGCGTCCTCTTAGATTGTTAAGGTGTTTATGAGTGTTCAAACTTTGACATATGTGATGTATTTGTCCTTGTTGGTGAAGGAATGGGATTTGGTTGAAAATTTGCAAGGAGTGTTAGAATACCAGACAAGGTACTGATTCCTTCCATTCTAGTCTGGTACCTTGTTACCTTTGCTTAAGAACTTTTTATTCTATTTTTGTTCGTTTAGTCTGCTAGAGCAAGGCAAAATGTGGCCTGTGCAAGTAGTATTTACATTTGACATATGGTAGTAATGTAGCGTGGCAAGTAATAGAACTCATGTATAACATTTCCTGCAGTAAATGTGTTTTATTCTTATGACCAGTTATCTTATACTTGCTGATGTCGATTCATACAATTAGATATTCGAAGTTTCAAAGTGTGGCAAGTATCACATTGCATTTTCCCGAGAATTTTGGTGGTGACACAACCCAGATACATTATATCGGCTTAAAAGGTGAAGCTACCCAGGTAATCTCATTGCCATACAGGTTTGATGGTTGTTACTTGCCTTAGAGAGAAAATAAGAGGGAGAAAGAGAGAGCGAGGAAAAGAGAAGCGTCTTTCTTGCTGGGCCTATGATATATCTTGTTACCTGTAATTACAGTTGAAGAGGGATGTCGTTGCAACAATTGTTTATGAGCTTATGCCAAATCCTTCAGACCACAAGTAAGTCTGTTTTCCTGTCTCTCTTTCCCTCTGTCTCTGTCTCTATCTCTCTCTCTTCTCTGTGATTGATTAGAAAGTCTTATTTGTTCTCGTGGAATGATGTTGATGGTTGCGTTTCCTTGGAAGAACCTTTTTGTATGTTGGCTATGTGCATAATATAAGAAGGCTTGACTATCGGTTTAATGCCGTAAACCTAATTCAACACTCATCTGATTTCCAGGCCTGGACCTGTCTTACAATGTAATGCAAGTGAACTTAAGTGCTATACCATTTGAAATGAGCATTGTTGCATTTATTAATCAATTTCTGAGTCATTTTTTGCCCTGTTGAGAAGTCAGTAATTTGTGTGATAAAGCATATTTTATAGGGCCTCCCTAAAATTCTCCACGGCCAGTAGCTTGTGTTCAGCAATCCAAGAACATTATAAATGAGTTATGCTGAATCCATCAAAACGTTTCTCTGCTGATGACAGTACAGTTAGATAATGACTTGCTATAAAGATGGTTTGATGTTTGGATATTAAAGTTATCCATCTATTTTATGATTCCTGCTAATGGGCTTATCGGCTGATTCAAAATCAAATTCATATAACTCTATCTGCTCGATGAATCAATTCATTTCCTGTGGTCTATATCCGTGCATCTAAATTCTGGTGCCAAGTTGGGAATTGGTTCAAGGCTCCAAAGGCTACACCTGAGACAGTCGGCCAGTTGCCTATACTTCCAAACTTGCAATGTAGACAGATTGGTGTTTCATGTCATTCATTATCTACAGAGTGTTACTTTGTAGAATCTATCTTGTTTACTGAAAACATTCGGCTCATCTGCAGGGCACGGGCTGAAGGTGGGAGGGGTCTTTCACAGGTGGAATGAAGATTACCCATTACCTCTTACATGCTTCTTCCTTCTGTACATTGTGGTTCAAATGTTTGTCGCGACCCTTATCCTGTTCACATCTTTTTACCCATTGGTCTCTGCATGCAACATAACATCTGCTAGTCGCTAGGTGAGCAGTGAGAAAAAAGAAGGAAAGGGTTGAGACACCCAACATCTTCAGTGTGTATACAATTCTCCAATTTCGTACAGAAACAAAATTCAGACCAAATTTGTATAATTTCTAGACAATTGCAAGTGGAGACATTGACTTTTTTTAATTTTATTGCTCTTCGACTGCTGAAGGAAATGATTACAATTTGATTCATTCTAATTAGTTGAATAACTAAATACATTAATTACAAACTATTTTAATGCCTTAAAGAGGGCTTGCCTACATTGGTACTTTAGACTTCCCCATTATCCATATGAGAGAAGTTACTTTGGATCACAGAGCCCGCGTTAATTCTTGTACTAATTCGGCCATTTGATCACAACCTCAAGGATCGTTCTCCACAATACATTAACTCTCTCTCCATGTAATTTATTGGTTTTCCTTTTTCCTCATAAATACAGGAATTAAAGCTCAACTTATTAATTACGCAAAAAAACATAAACAATAGAATCTGAAGTTATTATGAGAACAAAATTTACGAGACCATGGGTACGGTACGGTTTGAATGAAGGAAATGGTTTCTTTTAGGCTATAATGAGTAAATATAAGGGTTAAATACACTTTGTCTCCCTTATTTTTGGGGTCATTTACATTTTGCATCTCGATGTATTATTTTTGAGACATTGGGCCCATAAAATTAAACATTTTCCTCGTACCTAAATTGCCCGCCAATTTAGGCGGATTTCGTCAAAATTTTACACATTGCCTTCCTTATCTTTGCAAGTATTTACATATTACACCCCACGTTTTGACGGAATCCGTCTAAATTGACAGGCAATTTGGGTACGAAGTCTAAATTGAAAAAAATGTGTAATTTAAGGGGTCCAATGTCTCAAAAATAATACATCGGGATGCAAAGTGTAAACGACTCCAAAGATAAGGGAGCAAAATGTATTTAACCCTAAATATAAATATGTCATTATAAACCACACACATACAAAAATGGTTGGGACAAAGGATCGCTATCTTGCGAAAGCAAACAAAATAATACGCTTTGGGCCTAGTGGATGTGTTGGGACTGACCGAAGATCTTGCTAGTGTTGTAGTGATGAGCTTGCCAAGTGGACATTAGTTATGACTTAACTAACATTCAGATGCTCCTATGATCACGCCTAGAGAGAGTTGCTAGCTGGTTGCCTCTCCTAGCCTTTAAAAACAAAAACAAAATAACACACCTACCTATTATTCGGAAAAATCTTGTCTGTTCTAAATAACTTGGGCTTAATTGGATTACAAGTCCTTGTCGTTCCGACTAATGACACATTAGCCTGGGCAAAACGTGCAAATTGGAATTGGAACCCCATTTTTTTAAAAATAGTGATTAAAAAAAATTGACCTGGGCAAAACGTGCGTTTCGATCCAGGTCACTTAGCGCCGGGAAAAAAAAAAAGACACCCAGATCACTTGGGACCTTATAGTTATACTGCCTTCTCCCCCATTCTCCCGAGTCCCGACTATTACCTTTTTATATCAAATGCAAGCGGCTCGCCCTTTTCAAAGCGCACTAGGGTTTTAGCTCACTTCCACTGAGAGCACAAAGCGAGTACCGACTGAAAACCTAAGAAGGTTAAGAACGAAGCCAAGCCTGTATCTCTCTATTTCGATTTTCTACAGTGTACCTTGTACGTAAAATATGATTGTTTGGATTCCTTTTTTGTTATTGTTTGTTTATCTGTTGCGTAGAACATTCTAATGCCATGTGAAGTGCGATGATCATTTCTGAAAGAAAATTGTCCCCTTTTTTTTTTGTCGTAAGAAGGAAAACAGCCGAAAGTCTTATCATGTTAATCAAATATTAGCTTAGCGTCTGTTGGTTCTGATAAAAGGTTTTGTGCAAAGGAAAAGACATTGCTTATATCTAGTTGAATTGGCATGCTATAGGAATCCTGCTAATTATTTCCGATTACCCAGGTAAATAATGAATGAATTGTAAAAATGAAAAGATCCATGCCAAAAGAGCTTATTTTGGAAGTGTTTCTTTTGTCCCCATGGAGCCTAATATGAAAGGAGAACTTCCGTCTGAAACATTATTTGTTGCAACAGATGGAGCTCCAGAATAGAAGAGCAAAATTTCAAAATAAAAAAAGTAAATCGAAAATGAATAAAAAAGGTTCTCGTTTTGAAATATGGTTGCATATTAGTAGGCGATAGTCTTGACTTTTATGCTGAATTTAATTCGAAATATGCAGGGAGTTTGTGCTCGATTTGGGTGCCAGATGCAGGCTTGCAGTGGAGCTACTGTGATGGGTTCTCTTCAACAGCCCATTTGGAGCAAGGGATCAAATTTTCCTCCAAAAGGATCGAGTTTTATTGGGTCTCAACTCCAAGTAAAACTCAATTCAGTGAAACTCTGTAGATCTTCTTATGTTGAAGCAAGTATGGTTACTGGGAGGCCACCTTCCTCTGTCTCTGTCCCAGTGCCTGAAAGTGAAGGTAGCGTACTTTGCAATTAATTAGTTCTGGTTGTTGGTGTTGCTGTGGAAGAAAGTATCTTTAGTTTTGAACACATGTGCGTGTGTTTTTTAGTGGGGCAAAGAATTGGTATTAAGATGATGAACTGTTTATTTGAACACAGGCACTTATTAGTGCTGGCTATTTGTAACATTCTGTTCTCAGAATGATAAGAACTCAAATTCGTGTCAGGAGAAGTATAAATTACTCAAAGTAGATCGATAACTGTGGTTGTTAAGTAGTGAAAAAGTAAAATTTCTCTCCATTCCAAAATTTTGGTTTGCAATCATAACTAACGTAAAATTTTGGTCAAATAAAATAACTTCAACATAATCTCCTTCTTCCCATCAAATCATCTATTTCCATTACAATAAAACAAAAAAAAACAAATCCACTCAAACATCTCTCTATTCACTTTTCACCAACTACCATAAAATTTTACTTTTTCACTACTTTCTCTCAAAATTCAACAAAACTTTAATCCACCTCAATTTTTACAACATTCCCAAAATTTTGGTTTGCAAACATGACCTAAGTTTGAAGCTGAGCACTGTTCTAGGTTATGCATCTCTATCTGATCAAACTACATACTGGATTTTGTTGTAAATTCTTATATATTTTATATAATGAGGTACATCCTTCTGATAATTTTATTGTATACTATTTTCGTACTTTTAGGCATCTGCTTTTGCTCTATGAAAATAGACAAGAATGGTCTAGTTTTATTGCAAGGATGTTCTGTCATTAGCATATTCCACTGCAGGGTTACTTCTACTAATTATGGGTGTCATGCTAATTTCTAATGAAATTAGTCCTGCTATTTGCACAGAATGCATTGTGTTTATCTGGAAGCAAATAATTAATTAACTCTTACAATAAATATTACACTTTCTATTACTGCGACGTAATGAAGGCTAACCTTTATGCATGGAATTGCATGTTATGAAATATAGGTAATGGTAGTGGCTTTGTAGACTGTAGCCTGACTGAAGCTGATCCTGAAGTTCGTTCAATTATTGACAAAGAGAAGGAGAGACAGTTCAAAAGCCTTGAGCTTATTGCTTCGGAGAATTTTACATCTCGAGCAGTAATGGAAGCAGTTGGCTCATGCCTGACGAACAAGTATTCTGAAGGACTACCTGGTAAAAGGTACATTTTGTCCACTAAAGGAAAGTCAATTAAAAGTGTGTTTAAAAGTTTGTTTGTGCGTGTCTGGCTGAGTGAAGTTTCTGAGTATCTAAGATTTTTATTGTACTCTTAAGGTACTATGGCGGCAATGAGTACATAGACGAGCTTGAGATACTGTGTCAACAAAGGGCTTTGGCAGCATTTCACGTAGATGGAAAGAAATGGGGTGTTAATGTTCAACCTTTGTCTGGTTCTCCTGCTAACTTTGAGGTTTACACCGCTATATTGAAACCACATGACCGGATAATGGTAGGTTGTTTTTCCTTATTCATTTTTTCTGCCGCTGTTAGAATTTGTTCTCTTTAAAAATACGTTTTACTATTCTATACCTATAACTCAGGGTTTGGACTTACCCCATGGGGGGCATCTGTCGCATGGGTTCATGACTCCTAAAAGACGGGTATCAGGCACATCAATTTACTTTGAGTCTATGCCTTATCGACTTGATGAATCTACAGGTTCTGGAATTGCGTAAACAAATTTGTTCAAGACAGAATGGTTGATCAGTTGACTGGAGTGTTAATTCTGGTTTGAATTAAATGTCAAACAGGTATTGTTGATTATAACATGCTTGAGAAAACAGCTATTCTCTTTCGACCAAAACTAATTATTGCTGGTGCTAGTGCTTATCCTCGAGATTTTGACTATTCTCGCATGAGGAAGGTAAGAGTTTTGTTCATCATGCAAGTTTTGCAATTATATCTGTTTTCAGTAATAGCTCCTAAGGTGTCTCAATAATTTCCATTTCTATCGTCTCAATAACGGATTGATATTGTCATTTGAAGATCGCAGATGCTGTTGGTGCTTTTCTCATGATGGATATGGCTCACATTAGTGGACTTGTGGCTGCATCTGTTGTTGCTGACCCTTTTGAGTATTGTGATATTGTGACCACAACAACACACAAGGTACGACTCGAGTTCTTCCTACGTACTCTAAACATTTTGTCTGCACATTATTTCAGATCTTTCCTTTTGGTTGTATTCCTTTTGTTGCAATTAAGAGACAACTGATTTTTGATGTGACAATACACTGATAAAATGACATCAATTGTCTGTATTTTATATACTATCTTTCTTGCAATATACACATACCGTACCTGCTAAATCTAGAAATATCTCTCCAGTCTTTGAGAGGTCCAAGAGGTGGCATGATCTTCTTCAAGAAGGATCCTGTTCTCGGAGTTGATTTAGAATTCGCCATCAACAATGCTGTTTTCCCAGGTTTACAGGTCAGCTGGCTTCGCTCTTTTCCTAACAATGATATTGTTACTGCGATATTATTACTACTACTGTTGTTTTTGTTGTTACCTCTTTGGAGTTGGTTCTCTTAAGGTCTTAATTAGTCCGAGTAAAATATAAAAGGCAGAATGACTTGTGCAGGGAGGTCCTCATAACCACACTATTGGAGGACTTGCTGTTTGCCTGAAGCATGCGCAGTCCCCAGAGTTTAAGGCTTACCAGAATCAGGTACACCACTTCCTTTTAGTACTAGAACTTGGTCCGAGATATGGCATAATAATCATATAGTGGAATTACCTTCTTGTAGGTGGTCTCTAATTGCAGAGCTCTTGCTAGCCGATTGATTGAATTAGGATATAAGTTGGTTTCTGGTGGGAGTGATAATCACCTGGTTCTTGTCGATCTGAGGCCGCTGGTATGTTTCAGGCTTCCATGCCGTCTTTTCCTTTTTTTTTCCGTAATATATTAACTTTATAATTGGATATGAACCTTTGACTTCATCCACCACTCCATACATATGGGGAAAGCACCATAACAATTACCACTCTAATGGTTTTAAACTTGGACTCCGGTTTTTCGTTGCTTGTCGAAGTGCTGCTGTTTCCTGGATTATAAAAACTTTATGGCTCTCAAGTACTTAATTACTCCAATAACAACTTATTCCTATAATTAGGGAGAAAATGGTGTCCTCCAAGTTTTCTAACAATTATCATTCCAGATTATTTTTACCCCATTAGTGTTTGTGTATATCTGTCTTTCTTGGTTGTGGTATATATTTGGGAGAAATAATTGATGGTGACCTTTTAACATTGAGTGGGATTTTTCTCAATTGCCAGATGTTTGTTACGAAAAACCTTTTTAACTCGCTAAACATTCAAATGAGTGTTGATTATTATTTCAACTATTTACGACCTAGATATAAGGAGGGGAGCCGTTTTGAGCTATTTTACCGTATTTATATTATCTAACCTCCTCTCTCTTACCAGGGTATTGATGGGGCCAGAGCAGAGAAGATCCTTGACTTGGCATCAATTACCCTCAATAAAAATTCAGTGCCTGGTGAGCTTACTTGACCAGCCATGTCGTATTCTATTCAACTTGACCTGTTTTGTGTTTGTTTCTTCCTCTCCTGTGGAACTTAACGCACGCTAATGTTCAATTACAAAGGTGATAAGAGTGCATTAGTGCCAGGCGGCATCCGCATCGGGTCACCTGCCATGTCAACTAGAGGATTCACAGAGAAAGAATTTGTAGCAGTTGCAGACTTTATTCACGAGGGTGTGCAGATTACTCTTGAGGCTAAGCAATTAGTCTCAGGGTCAAAGCTCCAAGATTTTATGAAGTTTGTAGTGGCGCCAGATTTCTCTTTAATGGATAAAGTGTCCGATCTGCGCAGGAGAGTTGAAGCTCTTACAACCCAGTTCCCTATGCCTGGATTATAAGTCATCAACTATTAGCAGTACCAAGATGATAGCTAAATAACTTGGGACAATCTTTCTCCACATAATTTACAGAACAATTGTTGATCCGCTTGATGAGAAATTTTGGAATTGGGTGTTGATACTAATAGTTCATCAACCCCTTTTTACTTTGCTCCGATGTGGGTGAAAGCCGATTTACATGTCTTATTAGAACCAACCCAGGGCTGAAGTTAACCAAATTAGACCTGTGCCACAAAAATTCTTATAAAATAAATGAAATCATCGCAAGCTGATATTAAGTCTTTCTGGACCGGTCCTTATCTTTTATTGCTGGTATGCTTTGCCGTGTCCCGTGTCATCATCGCCTCAACTTCTCGAGCTGAGGAATTTTTTAGCACTACAATGAGTGCTAGAAGTTCAAGAGAGAAATGGTGAAATAACACTCCACAACTGAATGGTTCTAGATAGAGAAGAGAACCCCAAAAACACACCTGCCCAAAGCCCCTACTCTTCCTGGCCCTCTGGTGGGTTTTGTTGTGTTCAGGTTGTCGGCACTTTAATTACTAGCACTTCTTTGTGGTATTTCGACCCCTTTTTGGGATCTTGCTAGTCTTCTTTAGTGGTTAAGGTTGATTCATAGCTCATAGGTGCGATTTCTTCGTATTCCTATTTGTGTTTCTAACTTTGTAATGCTAAGCCTTTCGGTATTAGTCGAGGAAAAAAACATTCATGGTTCCCATTCAAATCAGACATCTGATCTAGCCTTATCATTCCTCTTTTGTTAAACTTATAGCTGGTAATTTGGTCGTATAAGATCGAAAACTTTAAGCTCACTGGCAAATCAAATGGAGTGACGACAAAATGGATATTAACTTTGCAAAGGTTCATCCACTTGTTTCGACCCAGGGTTCTATGTGCCCGATGAGATAAAAGAGTACATTGAATCTCGCAGGTAACTGATTTTGACAATCAAATTGATCTTGGATTAAAGAGTTTTGTACTGTTGGTCCTGAGTAAAGACGTAAAAGAATGTGGTTTAAGCTCTTCCAAAGATTTGAGGTCCTGACCAAGGACTTCATTTTGGTTGTTTTAGGTAGCACGCCGGGGCTTATTTTTTTTGTCAAAAAAGGGATAATAGTGGTGAATTAATACTGACTGCATATCCAGATATCCCTATGCTGCCTTGACTGTTGCTTGGAATCTTGGATCCAATATAAACTTGTACAAGGAAGACAGTTAGAAACACTATTTTTCTATTCTTCAACGTTTGCTACGAGCTGTCTTTTCAAATGATGCACCTTTCTAGAGGGAGGGGTTACATTTTCTTTTGTGTTTGCCTCCATGCTTCCTCGAAATTTGTTGGGGATATCTTGCCGCGTTGAACGGTGATTGTGAGATTTAATATCAGGTTTGCACGGCACATAACCTAACTCAACCAAATGGCACTTAAATGCCAGAGCCCTAGCCCAGTACTCCAAATTGGTGGCTGGTTATTAATTGCATCAGTCAAAACTAAAATTCTTTCCATGATAATTTCCCCCAAATCAACTGTATTTTTATGCACTTTTTGGCATACAAAAAGGGACATCCGATATTCACTAGTACACAAAACATTCATAACCTATGGACTTGTTATGTCAAACTCAATAACCAACACTGTACCCTCCAATTCAACGACCGCAGTATAAAATTCTCCTCCAATATCCAAGTGGATTGATTTGACTAATTGATAGACTCATGGACATGTTAGAAAAGGATATATGCAAGTAAAATTCTTACTCAATGCATATATATATATACATACGCAGACTCGGATTGAATAACGTTACAATTAATGTAATCTAGTTCTAGTATACGAGGGGCAAAAAAGAAGAAAAATTGCTCCAATACGATCCTAGACCTCCTAAAAAGCCTACGGGAATTTCAGAGATTGGCTGGACTACAGGACCAACTTCAACTAACAGAATTTGCCTGTAGCCTCAGAAACAACAAGAACAATCAAAGGGGCATAGCGGGGTACCTCCAGCATCTGCTTTACTGATACCCAACTCTTCTTCCGTGAAGATAGTAAGCCCATCATTTGTCCTCTTTCTACGTCGAGAGGGTGGATCCATAAGCCCACCTTCATCAGACCCTTTATCCCTCTTATTCTTCTTCATTTTCTTAGGTTTTACGGGTGCATCCATAAACCCACCATCATCACACCTTTCATCCCTCTTCGTTTTCTTCATTTTCTCAGGATTTACAGTTGCATCTCCGTTTGGTCTTTCAGCCTTTTCTGGCTCAGATTTCTTCCTCTTTTTTCCCGCAAATATTTCATCAATCTCACTGACTACCTTTTTCTGAGGCGAAGTGGGTCTCTTTTCTACTACAACTTCATTATCTTGTATTTGAGTAGCTTTCTTGGAGGAGCTCTTCTTTGGCATTGTAAGGAACTAGAGCTGCTGACCTACAGAAAATCACAACAGAAACATGTTAATATTTGACCTGTTCGGTTTCTGAAAATCAAAAATAGCGGATTATTACAACAGAAACTAATAAGAAGGCAGTTCAATAGATCAATGATATTTTATTAATAGCTGCCAACAACTTTCGACCACCACATCCTGTCTTTGAATATGACATAAGAGCTTTTACTTGCCTAGAAGAAACCCCAGTAGACCAAGATGTAGAATTCACTTACTGGATTTACATAAGGTTGTAACCAAGATGGTGTAATTACGAAGTTTAAATAGATCAATAGCCATTTGTTTAAGTAACTTTCGAAAACACAGCTGGGTTTAAAAACAAACCAGACGAAAATGTAAACATGAAGACTATAATAATTTAGCTGCTTCAAATTTGAAGCGAACCATGGAGTAATGGCTCCCTCCAATCGTGATCAGTAGCTCTTTCTAGGCACCATGCAAAAGGTAGATTGTTATGCGATTGACAAACAAACCCCCGTGTCTGACGAGTGCCATTTAACTACGAAACTACAACGACTAAAATCATTGGGCTTTAATATAGAGACCGAAATCAAAACGGGTGAAGTTTTAAGTATAGCCAAGTAGATTTGATTTGCTAGCCAGACAAACAACCAATAGACCCTAATGCTATTATAAATTGAAGTTAACTTGATAAAAATATAATTTTGAAAAAATGTAACCAGAGTATTGTGTCATGAAACAACGATGAGTTTCAAGGATCTTCCTCCGGTGTGTTCATCTGGGCTCCAAGCGGCAGACAGGTCACCACCAATGGGCCCCTGCTGTTGACTCGATTATGGAGCCCACCCAAAACTCACATTCAATCATTCATCTTCCATCGAAAATCATGTGTTTTAAAGTCAGACATTACAGATTATCTATCAAACATATAGCACTCTGGACGAAGAAACTTCAAACAGAACAAGCTTCGCACAAATACAGATCACACACAGACGAGACCAGACGCACATACACGCGGTTAAGAACATGTTTGAAGAACCAAGGAAAAGATTCTCAAGTACCTTGCTTGGGCATAAGTCTTAGCCAACAGCTGGTACGGACTGGAAATACGCTGCATATCCCATGAAAGAGGCTTCAGACTGCCATTGAGCCTACAAGCGAGTGGATAACGACCAAGGAAAGCGAGAGAGTGGGGACGACGGAAACAGATGCGTAAGGCAGAGGCTGGAACATAACGTCTGGCTAAACCACTCATTTATAGGGGTTCCCAGAAACCCTAAAAAGCACTGAGGTGAATTACCGAAATGGACAGGTGCCAAATGGATTCTAATGAATCTAATCAATTGGTCTTAGGCATGAGTCCAGAACCGCTACAATGCGGCCCAATATGTTGGTAGATGCAACTTGTATTGGGCCTGTTTTTGGGATCAGGCCCAGACCCTACACCGACCTGGAGGGTGCACGGAGAAGAGAAAATACGGTGGAAGTGAGACTACGTAGGTAGCCCGACTTCCACGAAAGGGCTAAGCGGTAGGCCAATGTCTCCAATGTCACTAAACACACTGCGGGAGCTGCGAAAGAAAGAAACACGTTCTGCACGGAGAGTTGGTGGAGGTTTCTGACGAGTTTATTATTCTCCGCAGTTGACGCTTTACGTTTTTAGCATTTATTCGGAATCTTCCGAGTTCAACTACCCCCGGAAAATTCCTTTGAATTCCGTTCCTATTTCTGAGGCACCTCTTCCTCTTCTTCTTTTAATAACCCATTCTTTCTTGGGGTTCTTAGGGTTTTTCCTCTTTAAGGGATATATCTTGCAATTACGACGCCATGTCCGTGACGTCGCGATCCGGTGTTCTTCCCCAAACAAAGCTCTTCGGTTCGAATCTCTACAGATCAAAGCGTAGAATTCCGACGTAAGCTTACCGTGATGAATTCTCATTAAAAGTTCTATATATTCCGGAATTTTTGTTTTGGTATTTGGATCATTCAGGGTCTCTCCAACCGGACTGTCTGGACCGTTCATAAAATTTGCTGATCCATCGTTTGCGAAGTTTGCGTTTCGTTTGTAGTGCTTTTCTAAATTTGGAGTGTGTTTATAATGGCGAGCTGATTGATGCTTATAATCAGACCATTGAGGAACACCTCCTTCTTCTTTTGAAGATATACTTGAAACAACTGCGAAGTTGTTGTTTAACGGCACTGCTTGTGAGTTTGCAAATTGACAGTTCATGCGGAGAAATTAATTTGAAATTGAATGAAAACAGCTGTGCTTTTGAAAATTGGCAATTCATGCGTGGACATTATTTATTTGAAAATTTAGTGAATTTTATTGCGATGATACACACGTGTATACTGGTTATGTTTGGTGTTGGGTTCTCCTTGTTCACTGAATATATACTCCATTGTGTCTAATAGAATCCATTTGGAACTTCTTTGATGATACTGTGATATTTGGCTTGGTTGTATAGATGGATAGTTGATGTTGGGTTAGCCTGTGCGTTGTTGGGGTCGTCGGATCACTGACGTACATTTGGGACTGTTATGTCTACTTTATCCCCTGAAGATAACTACTGCCAGAATTTGAATAGGAAAGCCATTAAAGAACGCTTGAACAAATGCAGTCAGCTAAACACCTATATACGCTTAATTCAAAACCAGTTTCTAGGATACACTTTCTTCACAAACATCAAATAGGAGGTATGATTTTCTCACGTGAAGAAATGTGAGTTAACTCTTTGGAAAACTGAAATGCTGCTTGAGCAAACTGAGTATATTGATTCATGTACTAGTCAACTTGATTCAAGTTTCTGCCTTACTAGAAAAAAAAAATTACTTCCTTATGGAAAAGGAACCTACTCCTTCCATTGTGCTTCCCGAACTCATTAGTTCATGTCTTACAAGTTAAGATTTGAATACAGTTTGTCTCTTCGCAGATCATGCTCTTACAGAAGATCTCTCATGTCTGTCTCTGGCCCTTTGTCTGAGGGATTGCACGATCTTGATCCCAAAGCATTTATGATTTCAAGTTCTAGCTCAAGTGATGAAGGAAATGGCCTGGTTCGTGGGCCCATTGAGAAGAAAAGTCTGGTGGGGCGAACAGTTTGCTCTGCAGGAGTATGCACATATACTGGAGCTGATATAGAACCTGATTCACACACCATGGAAGAGAAGGTTGGAGTACTGCTTCTGAATCTAGGAGGACCAGAGACACTAGATGATGTTCAGCCATTCTTGTTCAATCTATTTGCAGATCCGGTACATCCCTTGCACAATTATGTATTGGTCAGTAGGTGTTTGTCTCTTGGAGCCATACCAATATTTTTCTTGCTTCAAGTCAGGATATCATTCGTCTCCCAAGGTTGTTTCAGTTTCTCCGGAGACCTTTGGCGCAATTCATATCCGTCTTCCGTGCTCCCAAAAGTAAAGAAGGGTATGCCGCTATTGGAGGTGGCTCTCCTTTGCGTAAAATAACAGATGAGCAGGTAGAATGCATATCTTTCTGAAATGCATGTGTTATTTCATTACTGTGTTCTGCACTTTTTGTTTAGGTTTGCACATGTGATTTCAGTATGATTATATTTATTTTGTGGTACTTGTTGCAGGCTCATGAACTTAAAATGGCTTTGGAAGCCAAGAACATGCCGGTTAATGTTTATGTTGGAATGCGTTATTGGTACCCGTTCACCGAGGAAGCAATTCAGCAAGTAAGTCCTTTACATCTGGAATTCAAACAATTAACTTCTGGGTCATGTTAAGAGATTCGCAGTCATGTACCTTAGTTGTACAAATACAAATATATACAGATACACTGTCACGCCCCGAACGGCATCCCGCAGGGACCGTGACAGCCGCGAGCTATCCACTGGATAGCTCCAGCGTTCTTACTTACGTTCTTACGTGCTTACGGCGGAAACATACAGGATCGCGAGGGATTC
Organism: Myrica gale; assembly: GCA_963930655.1. Classification (NCBI taxonomy): domain Eukaryota; kingdom Viridiplantae; phylum Streptophyta; class Magnoliopsida; order Fagales; family Myricaceae; genus Myrica; species Myrica gale. The sequence continues at coordinate 8,985,116 of OZ005599.1, forward strand.
GAGCTAAATCTTACATAATCAGGGTTCTCATTAAGTTTGCATACAAAACATATATAACATATTAAAAGCCAACTAGTGACGGATCTCATCGATCAAGTCACCATTATCAAAATATGAACATAATCTTGGTCCTCCTAAGTCAGGTAGTCCTCCTGACTCTCTTCACCTGAGGCATCTGGAATGACACAATTTTAAAAACGTGAGTAAAAAAAACTCAGTAAGGGAGAAACATAAACTTGAAACATGCTTTTTACTTGTACTTGCATAATCATGAAAAAAGAACTTGATTCGTGATGCACATGCATGTCATGGATATGCATATGCTCTTGCTTGAATTCGGCCCCAGACCCTTGAAAATATTTCTTTCGTACTTGCTTGTAAAATTGGTCCTTGACCCTTGAATTTCACTTATTCATATCTCTTACTGTGGGCTCGCTCCATTTGACCCCTGAAGTCAGGGTTGTGCGTTCCCTTTGGAACCGTCCCCGATTTCCCTTGGAGACCTTACATACGGTCAAGCTAGCACACCTTCTCGCATTCGTCCTTCAGTGGCTAGACATGACCCTTGGAGGCTCACACCTTCTCAATGTCCTTCAGTGTGGTTTGCACAGCCTCTTGGATTCACCCATCCTTCTCGCATTCGTCCTTCGGTATGAGAGTCCATCTTGATGGTACGGTACCGACCAGTGCCCCTTGACTTAACTTATCGTTTCATAAAACTTTCCATAATCTTTCCATAAAATCATTGCATAAACATTCTCTTTAGAAAAATTCATGCAATGCACATGTAATGTCATGCTTGATTAAAATCTCATGCTTGTTCATGAAACGATGCAGTGTGTCATTCCAGTTTTGAAAAGAACCACTTACGGTTTCCACTTACTATTTCACTTACTATTCCACTTACAGTACTCCTTGCAACCTTCCTTGATCACACTTGGCTCCTTGCCTACAAAGAATAGGTTCGATTCTTCAATGCACTGAGTATACGTGAAAGTATATCGGTACGCATCGGTTCTATGAACTATTCGACGATCCTATTGTGAAATCCACTAAGGACGAATAACGATAATTATGCGCTTAACTTAATTTAACGGTATAATATAGTTGCCGGATTTCTTTTAAACCAATTTGAACTTCATGATCATCCCTTAACTTCGTACTTCCCGTCCATCGGAATATTTCCGAATAGCAACTATATTATATTTCTTTGATATCACATATATATATATATATATATATATATATATCACTTTAATTCTTTTAATCATTTAAATATATATATACATATACATGTCTCGATTAGGGTTTAATCGGCACTAATGGATTTAGGATTAAACCTAAGTCTCCCATTATTTCATGTGCTCCCCTAAAACCTTACATTAAACCATCAATAACTTTAATCATGATTAAGTCTTGATTTGGACCTTAAACCACAATTAACCCGAGATACTAACCCTAACTAGGGTTTCGAATATTTTCATTACATATTCATGGTTCCTACCAATATTATTCCAATTAGCCTAATCCCCAATTTCAAGTATCCAACACAACAATTATAACATATTTATCATAATTTACAATTAGGGTTCCTTCACCTTAAACATTAGGCCAACACTAAATTTTTATGCATCCTTTAATCACAACTTCAACTCCAATGGTGATCCCATCCTCCATTCAACAATTTCACAACCTAGGATCTAAGAATCCAAACACCAACACAATATATCATGCATTATACCATTCGACCAGCACATGTTTTTCATCCAAATAATTATGTTTTCTTTTGTTTCCTTCAATTTGCATGCATCCTTTACATAACATAATTATCTACCATGCATTAGGTCATTAATCTTGCACAAAACATGGCCAATATCCAGATCTAAACATATACAAAATTATACATGAAGACCTAAGCATATCATATTCGGCCATACATCAAAGTGTCACATTTTTCTTGCTAAAATTTATAATATACATATCCTTTGCATTCATGACCCATCTTGCATGTATTAAATTCATACTTTCATCATACATGATCAACATAACCAGATCTAATATTTGGATACACTAACAACCATATATCTAGGGAGATTTACAACTTACAACCAACCAAACTTAACATAGTCTAGATCTAACTTCCTTTAACGTACATTGTCTATTTCTTGCATTATTTCAACATCCCAACTTAGATCCAAAACATACATGACCAAATCTAACACTTAGACAACTTAATAACACTAGATCTAGCAAAATACAACATAAAAATCCAGATTCAACCACAACACTAGTTCGGCCAGCAAGAGAAAAATGAGATCCAAGCATTACCTTGTTGTTCCTTGGTTTCCTCTTTCTTTTTCCTTTGCACAACACCTCCTTTACTTCACCTCCTTCTTCTTCCTTGTCCTCCTTCTTCCCTTTACACGAACTTCCCTTGGATCCAAGTTCAAAAATCCAACTTTTGGCTCAATGGTGTTCGGTTTCTCCTTGTTTCCTCTCTTTTCTTCCTTTCTCTTTTGGTTTCGGTTTGTTCACTCTTTTGGCTTGTGGTTGGTCGACCAAATGGCTCAAATGAAGTGAAGTAAGTGTGTGATGATAGTGTTATGCGTACAAGGCTTGCACAAGAGGACAAAAGGGAGTGAACTTGGACTAAAAATTCGGTCACGGGAGATATTTCTTCACTTTTTCACTTTTCTTTTTCCTTTTTCAGTTTTGTCATAAGTTGTCTCCCTTGTCTCTTTGATTTTTACGTGAGCTTCCTCCACCACACAATTCAAACTTCTCATTTAATGTTTGACCAACCAATCTAGTTCATTTAATTGAATTCCAACTAACTTAGTTTGCTTACATAATCTAGTTACTTAGTAGACTTAATGAGAATTAGCACTACTAATCTAGTATTATTAGCTTAATTTCAAGGCCCATTGGGCAGCCCAATAAATCCTTTATTCAAGGCCCAACATTACCACCTAAAGCCCAATTCATAAGCCCAAGGGCTAAGGCCCAATGACCAAATTCTCTAAGGCCCAATAACAACATTCCAAGGCCCATTATCATGGGTTTCATGGCAGCCCAATACCATGACTTTTAAAGCCCATTTTCATGATTATTTTAAAGCCCATTATCATAAATTTAAAGGCCCAATATCCACTTAATATTCTAAGTCTTATAGCAGCCCAATATCACAATCCAAAGGGCCCACTATCTCAAATATTAGGGCAGCCCATAAACAAAATTTCAATGGCCCAATTACACCTAATATTCGGCCAAGTAGGAGTAGCCCATCATCAGCCCATTGCCTTAGGTTTTACAGCCCAACATAAAATTCTTAGCAGCCCAATAACATCATCCATAAGATAATCCTTCAAAAATAATCAAGGATATTGAAAAGAAAAATGCAATTAATTTAGCAACATGAAATCGGTTACTATAAAATTTAAATTTCATCCATGGCATTTGAATCATAACATCACATATTGGAATTCAAAATAACTATATATACATTTTCTTAACATTAAATCATGCCTTGGCCAAGCAAGGTCTCTTTTAATACAAAATAGGCCATGGAATCCTTCATCTTGTAATGAAGTAGACACGGGTTTCTTTGGGGTCTTACATACACTCACTTGTTCTTCAATTAGACTTATGGTCAAAAGATCGACTGAATTGATTAGTATTAGAATTTGGATACATGGGAATGAAACAAAATGAAAATTTTAAATGATGGCTTTAACATTGTTGAAGTTAATCAACTATGTAGTTCCATCTATATCCTAATTGGTTGAGTAAATGGTTGAAATTTATCTTATCATCTGTGTCAGATTAAGAAGGACAAAATAACTAGGCTTGTTGTGCTGCCACTGTATCCCCAGTTCTCCATCTCAACAACTGGGTCAAGTATCCGGGTGCTACAAAGAGCATTCAGGTGATAGTCTTGACAGTTCGTAACCTCCATCTTTAAACACGTATTAGATAATTTTTTAAACCTTTATAAGTATCTTTGGAGACTGAATGTGAATCTACTGACAGGGAAGATTCATATCTATCGGAGCTGCCTGTTTCTATTATAAACTCTTGGTATCGACGAGAAGGTTATGTCAGGTCAATGGCTGACTTGATTGAGAAGGAGTTAGACAATTTTTTGAACCCTGAAGAGGTCAGTTTAATCCTTGCAACAACTGATTTGAAAGGACTCTTTTAACAAACACTACCGCTTGGGGAACATTTGTTTATTGCTGTTTTATATGTTAGGTTATGATACTCTTCAGTGCTCATGGAGTACCGGTCAGTTATGTTGAAGATGCAGGAGACCCATACAAAGATCAAATGGAGGAGTGCATCTACTTAATCATGCAGGAGTTGAAAGCTAGAAGAATTGACAACGAACATACTCTTTGTTACCAGGTTGGTTGTAGAACTTAAGCTCTTATGTTCACTTCAAAGTTCATTCTTTTGTTGCTCCCTTTTGGACTCAACAGTTAGATCCCTTTTTGTCCTTTACTGGGCTGAGTTCATTGTATCTTTAATTGCTTACATCCTTGCCTTTTATTTTTCCCCTTTTTATTCTTACCTATTGTGATTTTGAACAGAGCCGAGTTGGTCCTATAAAGTGGCTGGAGCCTTACACTGATGAAGTTCTTGTTGAGCTTGGCCAGAAAGGTGTGAAAAGTCTCCTAGCTGTGCCAGTGAGGTATATCCTTCGTAGCTAACATAGAACTATTTGGGTTTATGTGGTTGTAGTCCTTGAATTTGTTATCACAATATCTTATCTCTTCTAGGTGTTTTTTATTGAATAAGTGGTGCAGTTGGTTGTATCGCAGTTGTCAAATGGTTTATGGAATATAATTGCCATTTATTTGTTACTTTAGCTTTGAACTTGCTTCTTTTAAAACAAGAGTTATTACCTTGTGCATTATCTGACTTTGGGTCTTCCATAGCAGCCTGCTTGATAATTGATATCAACGAGGCTGTTATATTGCCTTGAATATTATTTAGAAAAAAAAATTGCCTTGAATATTACCTTGTTGATGCATTTTCCCTCATTCTTAGCTCTGAGTAGGATTCGCATTAGCTATAGAAAAGTCTGAATTGAATGTCTATTAATATTCCAGCTTCGTCAGTGAGCACATAGAAACTCTTGAAGAGATTGATGTGGAATACAAGAATCTGGCCCTTGAGTCTGGGATTGAAAATTGGGGCCGTGTCCCTGCCCTTGGATGCACCTCTTCTTTCATCACGGACCTAGCAGATGCTGTCATAGAAGCTCTACCGTCAGCGACAGCCATCTCAACCTCAACCAGCACCCCCAAAGCTGTTGATGATGATCCTATGCAATATTTTATCAAAATGTTCTTTGGTTCCATCCTGGCATTTGTCTTGCTTCTATCGCCAAAAATGGTACTGGCGTTTGGGAACCGCCTCATTTGAAGGAGACCATAACGGTGGATTTACCGTCACATTTTGTTGATGGCACACTAAAGAGAAGAAAGTTGAAACATGGTAACAGGAGTTTGATGGGCATTCAGACATTCTCTTCATCTTCATTTACAAGCCTTTTTCCAAAGCTGTACTGAGAGAGGATTCTTGAACTGCAAATTTTGTAAGCAGGGCATAGTTACGATTAGTGAAATTTATCGTTTCAAGAAATATATATAGTAACCCGATTGTGTTCTTGTTCTCGGAGAGGATGGATTTATCCCTCCGTACTCGTCACTATTGTTACCAGTTGCATGTCAGACATATCAGAAGAGGATATGAATATTTTTAATGTAAGACTGCTGTTGGTCAATTGGGTTTTTTAACTCCACATTTCCTTCTCTGTTTTCTAATGGGTAACACGAATCTCATTAACTAATAACGAAATTCATCCCTAACGTAATCCCCAAAATAACCAACACAATGCGAAACAAAACAGAGTAACATAAAACACTGCAAATGGACCAAATAACTGGTTGGATATAAAACTGACAGTATTTATGCATAGTCAAGGACTGCTTGAAGAGCTGCCTACTATGGAACCCTAGAACAGGGCGGATCGCTGATGGTTGAGGAGCATTATTCATCAGGTTTGATAATGTCCTTGGCAAAATAGAGGAGTCCCAAAAAAAAAGGTGGGGTCCCAATATGAGAGATGCAAAACAGAAATGCATATATGTTGCACAGGGGCCAGGGCAGAAGTCCACTTGCCGTGGTGGTTTAGGGGAAGGAAGGAGCTTGAGTTGGAGATTCTAGCATATGAGTGCATGTCATGGGTGAGTCAGGTGATGGAACGGTGGGCAGATCTGAATTTTAAAAATGAGGGAGTAAATATAGGGAAAAAGAAAAACAGAGAAATGAGGTGCTCCGTGACCGCACGTGAAGCCCATGCGCCGTGGTTCATTAGGCGAGGGAAGGAAGGAGCTCGAGTTGGAAATTCTAGCAGATGGGCGCCTGGTTGAGCGTGGGGAGCGAATGAATGGTCAGAGACTGAGGCCTAATTGCAGACTGCGGCTATGATTGTTTCAAAACGTTTTCTACTCACTTTTTCATCAATTTCAATACATTTTCACCAATTCCAATAATTTTTTATAAATTTCAACAACTTTTAACACATTTTTCACCAATCCCAAGAGAATCTACACTACTTTAAAAAAAATACAAACACAAAAATATATCTCAAGACTTAAACCAAACATAGCCACAATATCTGTGGTATTAAAAGAAACCCTCAAAAAAAAGATACATTATGTATCTTTAATCTCTTTCAATAACCGCAAACGTAGATGAGGAAGAGCATATTTATTGTTATTCTCCAACTTCTCTAAAATATGCGGGCAGATTTATCGTTATTAAAAGAGATAAAGATATTTACCGTTATTGAAATAGACAGACCAAATTTTAACGAAACCGTGACTAAAGTCCATGTATCTTTTCTTATCCGAATGACTTTTTTTTATATAATTTTTCAATACCACAGACTACGAATGCAATTATTCTTTTTTTTAGGCGAAAGAAACACAGAAGAAATAAGAAATACATAAAAGAGAGGAAGACAGCAGGAGTGGTGGAGATATATTGGGGAGAAATGGCCAAAGCAAGATGGTGGAAAGGCCCATGATGATGTGTGACGAGGCAAGGCACAAAAGAGGACACAAGACAGAAGAGAGAGAAGCAAGAGCCAACTTCGATGACGTGA